>CM076908.1:31603810-32226310 GCA_039519145.1 Kokia cookei
TTTTTGCTTTCGTCTCTACACTTGACAACTTTTTCGGTTCTGGTAGTACCATATTGCTTACTGCGCCTACTGTAAATTCATTTGTTGATTGTAATACTTTACTCTTTAATTTGCTCATCTTCCTCTATTTATTATTATTATTATTTTTGTTTCAACTGCCATGGCGCATCATTATAATGTATCTAGCTAGCTACTGTAATAAAATCCGAACTACATTGCATGATTGAGGATCATGAATCATTTGTTGTTGTTCTTTGCTATTAAAGCTATCGTGGAAAACTATCATGCTTTTAAAATTCTTCAGTGAAAACTTTGAATTTTAAAAATTTGATTTAAACATATACTTATTTCAATAAAAACAAAAAAATATATATATAAATTTCGGTTAACCGATCGAATTAATCGAAATATTTCGGTTCGGTTAATGTATTTGAAAAAACTTCGGTTCGATTAACGGTTAAAGTTTTTTACATTTTGGGTAGTTCGGTTAATGATAATTCAGTTCGGATAATACCCGAACTGATCATTTGAACATCCTTGAGTAAAAGTACCATGAAAGTTCTTACAGTAAGAGTCAAATTATATTTTATACACTTTACTCAAAAAATTGATAAATTAATTCATTTATGCTGGATTAAAAAGTAAATTGGTTTTTTTGATAAAAATTTCATCCATTTTTATTATTAAAAACAGGTCTTTGTACATCATTTGGCACACCACGTATCACTATCTAATTATTCCGTTATACACATCAATTTTTAACAATACAAATAAATAAAATTTTTAACAAAAAAAATTAATTTACTGTACAAAATCTATACTTTTTGGCCAAATAATACTGAATATGAGCCGAGGCTATACCGCCAGGATCCCATCGGTTGTCACATGATAATGTGGGTGTGTGCCATGTGAGGCACAGCGAATGACCAAAACATTGGTGTCTTTTTGTTTCATATGAAGAATTAGAATCCATCACAAGTTGGTTGATTATATGATTAAACATACACAGACAGGTGTTTAGGTAAACATGTTTTGTCTGTTTTCAGACCGCCCTGCAATCCGATTCCTTAATTGCCGCTTTTTCTTTTATTTATTTCTACTTTTAGACTCCCATACTGCACTTACAACACCGCCTCCACGTGAATTATTCATATTTAAGTATTTTGAGATATGCAATAATTTGTGTTATATGCAAAATTGATATAAAAAAAAATACGACATATTGTTGGGTTTCAAGCTTTGGGATCTAAGACATCCTCACTTTACTACCTTTTTGGTTAATCCAGCTTTGGGATCTAAATTCAAGTTTTCTAAAAACATAATTAAAGAAGCTTAGTAGGACACAGTCCAACATAATCACAATATTGTTTGTCTTTTTTAATCTCTTTTTTCAAGATTAAATTTATAATTTTAATTTTAGAATTTATATGTTGACTTAATAGTTAAAAAGTTTATCATTCTAAATGTAATTTGGATTCGGATTGCGTTAGAGTTTTACATTTGTAATTTACCCCAAAAATTTTGTAATTTTTATTTTTATTTAATCAGTAGTAAGTTGTCTAGTAAGGAATGGAAATCATTTAAATGACAGGGTGTTCCTTGGGATTCAAATGAAAAAATTCAAACAATCAAGCATTATAGTTGGAGGAAAAAAATAGTAACGTTTTATTATCTTCTTTAATATGCAAGGTTCAAAGACCCATGATTATCTTCATCTTCATCTAACCAGGCAAACACTATTTTCATATTATACATGTTAATTTTGCTTAATATATCATTTAATATTTGAGTTTGATATTTTTTTTAGCGCGGTATTTATATTATTTTTGGATCTAATTTGGTACTTGTATTTGACAAAATTTGTATATTTTAATATCCAAAGGTAATTATGATATTTTTTTAGTATTTAGTTCGGGTTTTCGATTTTATTTGATGAAAGTTAATTGTTAATATTGTTATGTTTGAAGTTTTCATGATTTTGTTAATAGAATAAATTTTGTGTTAATTGTGAATTCTTTTAATTTTGAGCTTAATTTGTCAAATACAGTCAGATGAATATGATATAATTTGAGTTTAGGGTTGATTTGATGAAAAGTAATTGCTAATATTATTAGCTAATTATGAATGTTCATCAAATCAATAATAACACTCGAATTAAATACTAAAAAGTTAACATTGTTATCTTCAGGTACTAAAATATATAATTTTTGTTAAATACAAGTACCATATTGGACCAAAAAATAACACAAGTACCACATAAGAAAAAAGCGTCAAACTCAAGTACCAATTTAGGCATTAAGCTATTAGTTTTTAGATGGTCACACAACTATTTTCTTTCTTTCTTTGTCGCCCAACTATGAAAAATTGTAAAGTGGCCACTAAAATTTTTTAATTTGTCTTTTTTGGTCATCCACCGTTAAATTTCTAATATGAAAATGATGTGATAACTTTTAAAATTGATATAATAACAAATTTAGTCCTTAACGTTTATATATTGTGCCAAATTGATCATAATTCTAAAAAATTTAAATTCTCAACATTTATAAATTGTGTCAATTTAATCTCAAATCTAAACAACAAATAAAAATTAAAAAAAAAACCATAAATTAAGGCCACCGCACACCAATTTCATTGAAGCACTTCTAGTTTTAGGATCTCATAGAGCTTTTCAACATAAATAATTGAAATATACTCAACTTTCTCAATTTTCTTTATGCTTGACTTGTGTGTAAACAATATATAGTATCTTACAAAAAAAAAATCCTTTCAAATAGATAAACTTTAACATAAGATAATTTTCAATAAAAAATAAATTTATATAATGTGTAATTGTTAAGGGTTAAATTTGTTATTATGTCAAATTTACAAGTTGCCATATCATCTTCCTGCTAATCAATTAACGGTTGATGACCAAAAAGACAAATTCGAAAATATTAATGATAATTTTGTAACTTTTCATCATTTAGTAACAAAAAAAAACTTACTAATAATTTGATGACTACTAATAGAATTTACCCTAATTTTTAAATAGTCATGGCATCAATGACGTGGGAAGAGACATGGCATGTTTTCATTGGTTGAATGTCATTTTTTTAATACCATGAACATTTGGGTGAGCACCCAACTATTAGGTGTTTTTGTTTTGGTCACCAACTATGAAAATTTTCATTTTAATCACTAAAGTTATTATTTTATTTTATTTCATTTTAAATTGGTATATTAACATATTTAGTCCTCAATACTTACATGTTCTATCAATTTGTTCCTAATCCTAAATAATTCAACAAATTTAATCATCAATATTTATAAATTTTATCAATTTAGTCCTCAAACTTTTCCACCACTCAAAATTTAGTTTATTTTTACCACCTAATTCTTTTGTTGCTGCTGACGGACATACAAAGAAGACTTATTCATTCCTCAGCACCTTATCCCCCCTCTTCCACCAGTTAAACTGCGTTTTTAACGTTAGTTTATATAATATTTAAATAATTTATTACATTATAAGTATGCCTTAGTATTATATTGATAATTCAAATAGATTCAAAAATAATAAATAATTTGAAAATATAAATTATGTATATATAATATTTTTTAAAATTTTATTCATATAGTTTTTAGAAATTAGCAAAATTGAATTTCATATTTTCTTGCGGTGCTGACAGTTTGTTTCTCGTAAAGCCAGAGTCCACTAGTCCCTGGCATGTAATGTAATGTACATTACAGTCTCTAGAATTTGGCGGTAAAAATAAAATTTGATTTCTCGAAAAGTTTGAGAGTTAAATTGATAGAATTTGTAGTTATTAAGGGTTAAATTTGTTGAATTATTTGAGATCAGAAACAAATTGATAGAATATATAAGTATTAAGGATTAAATACGTTATCGTATCGATTAAAAATGCCATATCATCATTTCTTTTAACAATTTAACTAAGGGTAATCAAAACAAAATCAAATTATAATGTTAGTGACTAATTTGATTTTTTTCATTGTTAGGTAACCAAAACAAAATTATGCTAATAATTGGGTGACTAAAATAAGAAAAAAAAATTGAAGTACCAAAGTGAAAAGATATATAATTTAAGTGTTAAATAATGAATTTTAAGCCTAAATATAATTATTATAGGAATAAATTATATTAGGATCATTATAGTTTTTAGGCACCAATAAAATAGTGTCACATAATTAAATTTTAAAGATAACAAAGTATTAGTATACATACTCATTTATATCTAATATCTTCACCAACTTAATTTAACTTTAATTAAATTACTTAAAATAATTTGATAAATTTTAAGCTTAGTATAGAAAAAGGACTAAATTGTAAAGTCAATTAATGATTTTGTGTTATAGGGACTTTAATGCACAAATTGTGATTTGGGGTGTAATTGAGAAATAGGAAGTCCTATAGGGACTCTAGAAAATTTGGCATTAGGTTTAGGGGGCTAAATGTGAAAATTAAGTTAGTCTCGGTTTTAGAGACTAAATTGAATAAAATGCAAAAGTTGCATAAATTAGAAGTTGAATGTGAAAATGGTTGTTTATTGATAATTTTAAATCTTGTTTTTAATCTATAGCTAATGTGAACTCGTATTTCTCGAAAAAAAAAGGAAAAGACAAAGTTGTCGACGAATAGCTCAGAGTTTACGGTTTGTGTTTCTATAATTCGAACTCTTCGTAAATTGTTGCATTTTGAATTGTTTGTGTATGGTAAGAATATGAGGTGAGTTATTTGTGATAATGAAATTAAATGGGTTGAATTGAATTGATTGATATATCTAAGGACTAAATTGTATATTACGAGAAGTATATAAATATTTGTGCACATGTGAAATTGAGTATGAAATGTTATGATCTATTATTGCCATATGTTGAACAAGTGAGTTGTTATGAAAATAAGTGTGAATTGGGATAATTGTGGATAATGAAATATGAAATGGAAACCTTATTAATTGTTCGAGCAAAGTTTGATATAGTTGGCATGCCATAGGATAGGAAGAGTTCAGGGTTACTTCTACTATGAGTTGATGAGGCATTGAGTGTCAATTTGCTTCGGTTTAACTGATGAGACGTTGGGTGTCAACTTATTTATAACGTTGGGCGCAATTATTTGCTTCAGATTTATCCGATGAGGCATTGGGTGTCAAATTGGTGCATTGTTTGGATCCGTATATCTGTCAGAGTTCGAGTCGTGTTAATAAGGAAATAAACAGTAAAATTGAGATATTATTATTGAAATGAAAAATAAAGAGAAATGAAATTGAAATGTGGAAAAGAATATGAAATGGTGAATGGAAATATGAATAATGAATGGTGATGATTGATAAAGGTTTATAAATTGAAAGGCTAGATGGAATATGTATATATATGAATTGAGTTACCATATATACTATGAACATGTATTGATATTAAAATGATGAATTGGTTGTGATCAAAGAATTAGTAATTTGGCATTTGTGATTGATTACATTGCACGTCATTAATTGAATTAAATTTTGCATCTTAATTATATCTACTTTGTTTAAATACTCAGATTATATGAATATCATTGAGTTACACTCAGCATACAATTTTGTTTTACATGCTCAATTTAAGTACTTCAAGATTTGATCATTTATCTGATATCCAACAACAATCCCGAACTCAAGTGTTAGAAAATTGTTCATTTTGGGTCTTGGCATGTACCTAGGAATGTTTTTATACTTATAATGGTCATTTTGTGTTTTGGTTGGCATTTTTATTGAAGTTTATGTATATGTGTGTGTGTGTGTGTGATGGTAATGGTCTTGTTACTGATGACTTGTTAGGTTACTTGGTTTTCATGCTTAATGCCCAAATAGATGAGATAATATCATGGTATACATGGTGCTTTGATTGATGCTTGGACGTGGAATGATGGATGATATATATTTAGGTTAAGTTTAGGAGTTTGATGGAATGGTTATTTGATGCTTGAAAAGTTGAAGGTGAATATGTCATTTTAGTGATTACTGAATTGATATTTGTATGTTCTTTTGGTTATGTTTTGTATAATAGAAATGGTTGAGGTGCCTCAAAGGCATATTGGTATTGTTGTATGTATATTATTTTAGTTAGTTTAAAATTTTGAATTGAGGTGTAAGTTTTGACAAATTGCTTAGGCACATAGGGTGGAGATTTAAAATGATAAATTGAGCTTTTTTTTATTTGCTTTTGAAGTGGTTGAATATATTTTAAAATGAGTGACTTGTAGCCTAAGTGATTTATGCTAGAAATCTTGTTTTGAAAGGTAACTACAAGTACAAATGGCCTGAGACACGGCCTGACACAAGGTCATGTGCCTTACACGGATTCGTGGCACGATCGTGTGGTCTGTAAAAATTTAGGTGATTTTAGTGCACATTGTAGTAGTTAGTTATATAGTTTAGGGACACGATCGAGTGGTCTATCTCACATGGGTTTAGTCCTCTCACATAGTTAGTAACACGGTTGTGTGGTTCATCACACACGTGTTTAGCTTTCGCACACAGCCTTGTGTCCCATGTATGCAATTTTTTCCTACCTTTTTACACTTGTTTTAATTTGATCCCTATTAATTATTTGCTTAGTTTTTAACCTTCCATAAGCTCAATATTAAATCGAAATTGATTGAAATACATGTTAATTTGATTGTTCACGAATGGTATGATAATTAATTGTGAATTAAGTTATAATTTGTTTGAAAATGATTTGTAATTGGTTGTAACATTTTATTACTCTGGTTCGGCGATCAAGCTGGGTAAAGGTTGTTACAAAACATATGAAGTCAATTAATGGGAAGACATCCTTAGTTAATTGGAAAACTTATCTTTTTTCATTTATATCATATTTATCTTGCTTATGTTAATGGATAATTGATTGTATAAAAGAGATTATGTTAGCAAGTTTGTACTCATAAAAAGTATGCGAACTTGTATTGGTTTCTATACATGAGTTAGTAACATTTATTTTGTTTCGTAAGGAACCTAAGTTGAGAGAGTTCATTATTCTGTAATAATCAAGTGTGTTACTTGGTTAAGTGCCCTAAATTTTCAAGGGGAAAACTTAGGAAGGAGATGTTTAGATCTTAGGTACAAAAGTGAGAAGTCAATATTGGTGAGTGTTAGAGCTTGGATTCACTTGTTGACATGGTACTAAGATAGTGAATACTCTATGGATAAAGCCCCACAAATGTAGGGAAATCAAACTGCATAAACATCTCTTATGTTATCTATTTTTCAACATTTTACATTTATTGTGCCTAAAGTAGTTAGAACTAGTTTCGACACAACTTCTAGCATTGCTTGAGTTGTTTGTCATAATATCAATTTGGACCTACAACATCCTTTTAAAAGTTGATTCGTGTCACTAAACTCCAAAAAATTGAGCAACCAACCCAAATTGCCTTCTAATTTTTTTATTTAGATATTGAAAAAAAAAAAAGATTAATATACTTTTTGGAGCTTGAACTTGGCAATTGTTTTCATGTTGAGGCTTAATTTTTTTTTTTGTTCAAATTAATCTTTTTTTAAATAAACCCAAAGCGGTGCCTCAATTTACCTTAAAGCAAAACATAAAAGAAAATAAAGAAAAAGAAATTGAAACAGAAAAGACATCCTAAATGAAAATAAAGAAAACATTTCTAACCTTAAACCCCTTCCCATCCTTTTGCATTCAGAATCTACAGGCTATGTTGTTTGCACCATATTTGTCTTTGAAGCTCTATAAGCCAGATTACTTCCAAAGTAATTGAGTTCAGCGGAGCACACGCCATCTCCGAACTTAGAAAAAACCATTCTCAATATTTATTCTTCGTCCATCATTTTTTGATCATTAGCAACCCATTCATTGACTTGCGGGGGACCTCCTCCATCTAGAATATCGGAGTATAAAGTGTATACCTAATTTCTACAAGTTTGTATACTACCATATTTGCCTTCCGAGAAATATGAATGAAAGAAATGGTAAGGAAGCTTGACTTTTTCCTTTTGATAACCTTCATAATGTTCTCGACAACAAATCTATCTTGTCTAATATCATTCAATTTCTTGATAATAGAGAGTAAATCCCCTTCCACGACAATGTTTTGAAACTCTAGATCCGCCCCAAAAGAAACTGCTTGGAGACAAGCTAGGGCTTCTGCCATCGTCGAGTCCTCAGATCTACCTAATGGGTAAGCACACGAACCCATTACTAGGCAATTATGATTTCTCACGATTATGCCTGCACTCGTTGATCTGTTCTGTGTTGAGAATGCGGCGTCGAAATTAATTTTAACTTGATTTTCTTTGGGGGGTTTTTGTACTATCTTCGTTGCATGCATCGTGGTATTGGGGGTTATATGAACGTGTTGTATTTCCTTCACATAAACAAAAATAAATCTAATAATATCTTATACCCGACACTGCTTCCCCTCATGGAGCAATTTATTTATGTTAAACCATATTGCCTATGTAACATCCGTGTGTTTGAACCGGATTTGGAATAGTGATAAAATTTAATAGAGAATTAGAAATGTTTAGTTGAAGTAAAGAAGGTTAGAAAATTTTAAGGATTAAATAGTAAATGAGAGAAAATATGAGAGACTAAATAGCGAATTATTCAAATTGAATTTTGAGTCATCATGGGAATTAGATTGATTGAGGAGGGGAAAAAGAGTAATTTGGTGGAAGATATTTTTGGAGGCAAAGTTTTGAGCCAAAGTGTAAAGTTAGAAGGCTCAAGGACTAAGAGTGCAATTTTACCATTTTTATTAAGTGAGATTTCTAGAGAATTTGAGAAAGGTTAAAAATCAATTAAAAGTAAAAAATATCAGCTCTTTTCATAGTTCAGCCGTCCATGCCCTTTTCTTCCATTTAAAACTTTGATTTTATTTCAAATAGGTCCTTCCATCATTTTTAGGCCCTCCAAGCTCCAAAATCTTCTATTTTCTTTGAAATTTTTGAAAGGAAAATATAGAAGGGGGTTAGTAGACACCTCAAACTTCTTATAGAACTCATTTTAAGGTGTTAGAGAGCATAGGGATTAAATTGAGAATTTTGAATTCAAGGGTTAAGGTAAGAAATGGTTAAATTCTCATGACATAAATGTATTTTACTGTTATTTAGCATGAAAATTATTGATTATAGTTTATAGCTTATATGTGTTTATGTGAAATTGAAGAGAAAGAGAAGAGAGGCAAGGATCAAATTGAAGGGAAAGGAAAAGAGAAGGAAATCAGCCTTTTTGTTGTAAGTACTATAAGAGTTTTGAATTATAGTTTAATTTCTCTAATGGTATGTGAATTATTAGCATAAAAATTGTTATATAGGTACCTAATTTGAATGTTTACAATGATAAAATGAAGGGATTAATGTGTGATTTAGTAAAACAGTTTGGACAGAACAGAGGATTAATTTCAAAAATTCACCAAAAATTGTATAATGAGTTAATGGTCAAATTATATATGTAATTAAATCTTATTGAGTCTAGTTTCATATTGAAGAAACAGTGAAAGAAAAGAAATTGTATATTTCGAGATATACTAGTTTTAATGTAATAAGGTCAGAGTTGATTCGAGTTCCCCTGTTCTGACTTTGAAAAATCATAGAAAAATATATAAAAATTATTAGAGACTGAAATTTATATGACTGAATCCTTAATGAGTCTGTTTTCAATAGAAACAAACAAGAACACTATTTGATATCTGTACTAAAAGATAGATAATTTTTAGTGAAGAAAGATCGAAACTATCAGGCAGCAACGAAGGGGTAAATTGAAAGAATTTACTGTACAAATTGACTAAAGTAAAAATTCTGAAAATTTTTTGGTAAAAATATAATTGAGTCTAGTTTCAGATACATTAAGCAGATTATGATTTCTAATTCTGTAGCTCAAGATATAAATAATTTGGTGACTGTGACGCAAGTGAACGACTTTGAAAAATATAAATGTGAAGTATTTGATGATGCATTTATGTGAGATATATTATTTATGAGAAATGATGCTAATTGAGATTGTGCCCAAGTAGACAAATTAGAACCATTGTGATATTAGTGGCATGCCATTAAGTAACACTAGCGCGCTCTCCGTTTAGCACGTCTCGTGCACTCTGTTATTAGCACTGTGTGTGCTCTCTAATTAGCACTTTGTGTGCTCTCTGATTAGTACTTTGTGTGTTCTTTGATTAGTACTTTGTGTACTCTCTGTTTAGCACTGTGTGTGCTCTCTGTTGCCCAGAACTTATGTGTTTTTTGTTAGTACTTTGATACTCTCTGTTTGTTCCGTATATCCTAACGGTTCTATGAAAGTCTACTATGCGCTAAACTACAGAAAGTGAATAAAAGTCTAAGTTGTGCCATTGTGGTAAGTTACAGGTTACATGTAAGTAAAGCAAGAAGTTTATATGCATGAGTACTTAAATGATCATTCATTACTTTTGTAGTGCTTACTAAGCCTTCACCGGCTTAACGCGTTTATTTTAACGCGTAGGTACAAAAGCTACGAGAAGTGGAAGTCAAGTTAGGGGACCTCTCATCACATCACAACACTATTGGAAGACTTCAGTTTAGGTACATTACTTTTGGTAAAAATGGCATGTACAAATGATACTATTATGTGTCTTTAGTGGATGGTTATAAATATTGTTTTGGATTACTACGAGTTGATGATTTGAAATGATGTATTTTGAATAGAATAACTTAAAACATGTCGTTTGAAAAAAAGAATTTGCTATACTCGTGTTAAAATCTTCGATACTGTATGTAATGCTTCTATATCGGGTTTATACGTGTGAATCGGGTATAGGGGTGTTACATTTGTTGGTATTAGAGCGAAGGTTTTCTGATGTTTGGCGCCGATAATGAGTCCACTTGTACATGCCATTTTTTTTTGTTGATGTGATGAGAGGATATTTAGTTTTTAAATGTTTAATTTGTGAATATTGTAGAAAGTAGATATGTCAAATAGATCCCATGAAAAGTATGAAGATGAAGCTGAAAGTAGGGCCCCAAATCTTGTTAGAGAAGAAGATCCACCTAGGATCCAAACTTAACGAGAATCAGTACATTCTGATTATTGTAAGGGGTCCATGTTTGATGAAAGAACTCAATCTACAAGTGAATCAATGCCTTCTCAACAAGAAATTTTGATTGCAGCTTTATTGCAAACGATGAATCAGTTGTTACAGCAAGTTGTAAGAAATAATAATGCTCAGACTGTTCCTCCACCACCTCCTACTAGTGTTCCTCAGTGACAATATTTATCTCTAGCTACCGATCTCTTTTGAAGAGATCAAGGAAACATGGAGCCGAAGAATTCAGAGGAAAGAAAGATGATGATCCAGGAAGAAGCTGAAGAATGGTTAGAAAATAGTCAGAGAAGGAATCGAAGAGTTACAATGCAGCAGGGAAGAAAGCGAAATGTGCATGTTTATTATCTAAAGGTAAAGCATACCAGTGGTGGACTACAGATGTTATGTAATTATTTACTTGGTTCAGTTAGTATTGCTCAATTTTTGTGTGTTCTGAATTCAAGAAGAAAAGTGAGTTATAATTGGAGAAGAAGAAAAGGGAATTTCTAACTTGAAACAGAATAACATGACCGTGGCTGAGTATGAACGTAAGTTCTCGACTCACAGATTATGCTAAGGAATTGATAGCTAATGAAACGGAGTATGTTAAAAGATTTGAGTGGGGATTGAATGGGGAGATATATGTTCCACTTCTACTGTTACATCTACAAGAATTTTCTGTTCTGGTTATGAGGCCGAGGTTAAGGAAAGATTGATTCGTTGAAAGAGAAAAGTGCTAGAAAGAGAACAACCATTAATTTTCACCTCCCTCTTCGTCGACGAAAAGAATAAAAAGATTTTAGAGATCCTAGATATGCTTCTTTTTCTAGCATAGAGAGTATTAGAAGCCAAACACGACAAAGTTGGACAGAACATATGCATAGTTAGTACAGGTGATTGTGAAAAGTAATCACAAATGCAATAACTGTGTAAACATTATAAAGCCTCTCATTGGGGAGAGTGTCAAACTAAATCTCGAGTATGTTTTAGATGTGGGTCTCAAGATCATTTTATAAGAGATTGTCCAAGAATGATGAAGATTACTACTGAACAGTCTGTAAAAGGTAGTTCAGCTCCTCAGAGTAGCAAATTGCAAGGAAATTCTGGTAATGTTGGTATGAGATCGGCAAAAGATGGGGCTGATAGATCAGAGTCTTTGAGACCAAGGACATATGAAATCAGAATGAGAGAAAAAGAAGATGCTCCCGATATAATCACTGGTAAATTTTCTTTATTTGACTCTTCTGTAGTTGCATTAATTGATCCTGGTTTTACACATTCATACATATGCATCTCATTAGTGAAATAGAGAGAATTAGTAGTAAAACCCACTGAACATGAAGTGATTGTTACAAATCCTTTTGGGCAAAGTGAAAGAGTCAATAAAGTGTGTAGGAGATGTCCCTTAAAAATTCAGGGTTGTGAATTTCCAGCAAATCTCATGGCTCTTACATTTCATGAATTTTATGTAATATTGGGAATGGATTGGTTATCTGAACATGGAGTCATGGTTGATTGTAGAAGAAAAAGAATTTCTTTGAGAACTTCATATGGAAAAGAAGTTGTGGTAATTGGTGAGAAATTCAGTGCTTTATCGAATGTAGTCTCTACAATTAAGGCTTTCAAAATGATTAAGAAAGGGTATAATGTTTTCCTTGCTTATGTTTTGGATACTCGGGTAGAAGATAATGAGATTGAGAAGATATCAGTGGTACGAGAGTTTTTCGATGTGTTTCCTATAGAGTTGACTGGTTTACCTCCTGAAAGAGAAGTTGAATTTGGAATTGATTTAGTACTGGGTATTACACCTTATCGAATGGCACTGGCAGAGTTAAAAGAATTGAAGACTCAGTTGCAAGAGTTATTAGATAAAGGATTTATACGTCATAGTGTGTCACCGTAAGGAGTCCCGGTTTTATTTGTGAAAAAGAAAGATGGGTCTTTGAGGCTTTGTATAGACTATCGTCAATTGAATAAAGTGATGATAAAGAACAAATATCCACTACCCAGTATTGATGATTTATTTGATCAATTAAGGGAGCAAGTGTGTTTTCAAAGATTGATCTTAGATCGGGATACTATCAGTTAAAGGTAAAAGATTCTGATGTACCAAAGACTGCTTTTAGGACTCAATATGGACATTATGAGTTTTTGGTTATGCCATTTGGATTGACTAATGCTCCGGCTGCATTTATGGATATTATGAATAGAATTTTTCAGCCGTATCTGGATCAGTTCGTGGTAGTATTCATTAATGATATTTTGGTGTACTCGAAAGGACAAGAAGAACATGAGAAACATCTCCGAGTTGTATTCCAGATTTTGAAAGAAAAATAATTGTTTGCCAAGTTGAGCAAATGTGAATTTTGACTGAAAGAAGTTACTTTTCTGGGTCATATTGTGTCGGTTGATGGTATATGTGTTGATCCAAAAAAAAGTTGAAGCTATACTTGAATAGAAACCACCAAAGAATGTGACAGAGGTAAGAAGTTTCCTTGGTTTAGCTGGTTATTAAAGAAGATTTGTTTAGGGATTCTCTATGATTGCATTGCCTTTAACGAGACTGTTGCAGAAGGATGTGAAGTTTGAATGGGATGAAAGATGCCAACAAAGTTTTGATAGGTTAAAAGCAGCTCTGATTGAAGCTCCGGTGTTAATTCAACCATAATTTGGTAAGGAATTTGTGATTTATAGTGATGCATCTTATAATGGTTTGGGTTGTGTATTAATGCAAGATGGAAAGGTAGTTGTATATGCATCAAGGCACATGAAGCCACATGAGAAGAATTATCCGACACATGATCTTGAATTGGCTGTGGTGGTGTTTGCATTGAAAATTTGGAGACATTATTTATATGGAGAAAAGTGCTATATTTATACAGATCACAAGAGTTTGAAATATTTGCTAACTCAAAAAGAGCTGAATTTGAGATAAAGGAGGTGAATTGAATTGATTAAGGATTATGTCTGCATCATTGATTATCATCCCGGGAAAGCGAATGTAGTAGCTGATGCTTTGAGCAGAAAGTCAATGGCAACTCTAAAAGCAATGAATGCACATTTGGAAATACAACAAGAGGGTGAGTTATTAGTTGAATTCAGAGTAAAACTGACTCTATTGCAAGAAGTGAAAAAGGCACAAAAAAATGATGAAGAGTTGATGAAGATAAAGAAACAACTTGAAGAAGGCAAAGGTAATGAATTTGAAATTGATAGTGAAGGAAGTTTAAGATTTCATAATCGGTTATGTGTGCCTAATCAAGAAGATTTGAAACGAAGAATTTTGGATGAAGCTCATCATAGTTCGTTTGCTGTACATCCAGGAAGTAGCAAGATGTATCATGACTTAAAGCCATTTTATTGGTGGAAACGGATAAAACAGAATACAGTTGAGTATGTTTCTAACTGCTTGATATGTCAGAAGGTAAAAGCAGAGCATCAAGTGCTATCAGGGTTGCTTCAAACGATAATCATTCCAGAGTGGAAATGGGAAAGAATTACAATGGATTTTGTCACGGGATTGCCAGTTTCACCAAAGAAGAAAGATGTTTTTTGGGTGATAGTTGATCGATTAACCAAGTCTGCTCATTTTCTTCCAGTAAGAACTGATTTCTCAATGGATAAGTATGTACAATTGTATATAGATGAAATAGTTAGACTTCATGGTGTGCCTGTATCTATTATTTCTGATCGGGATCCTAGATTTACTTCAAAGTTTTGGGAAAGATTGCATGAAGCTTTGAGTACTCGATTGAATTTTAGTACAGCATATCATCCTCAGACAAATGGGCAATCAGAACGGGTGATTCAGATTCTAGAAGACATGTTGAGAATTTGTATTATTGAGTTTGAAGGTAATTGGGAAAAATATTTTTCATTGATTGAATTCACCTATAATAACAATTATCAGTCAAGTATTCAGATGGCACCGTATGAAGCATTGTATGGAAGAAAGTGTAGGACTCCTGTGTGTTGGACAGAATTAAGTGAACGTAAGTTAGTGGGTCCTGATCTGATTCAAGAGGCTGAAGAGAAAGTAAAGTTGATAAGAGACCGATTAAAAGCTGTTTCAGATAGAAAGAAATCATATTCTGATATGAAAAGAAAAGATATTGAATTCAATATGGGTGAAAATTTTTTCTTGAAAGTATCTCCATGAAAAAAGGTTCTTCGGTTTAGTAAAAAGGGAAATTTGAGCCCAAGGTTTATCGGGCCATATGAGATTTTGGAAAGTGTTGGCCCTTTAGCTTATCGATTAGCTCTCCCTTCAGAATTAGACAAGATTCATAATGTCTTTCATGTGTCCATGTTACGAAGATATCGGTCTGATCCATCTCATGTGATTACTCCGGAGGTTACAGAAATACAACCTGATTTGACTTGTGAAGAGGAACCAATAAAGATTTTAGCTCGAGAAGTAAAGGAGTTGAGAAATAAAAAGATTCCTTTAGTAAAAGTTTTATGGAGACATCATAACTTAGAGGAAGTCACATGGGAAAGAGAAGAAACAATGATACAACAATATCCACAATTGTTTAATGCAGGTAAATTTCGAGGATGAAATTTATTTTAGGGGGAGAATTGTAATATTCGTGTGTTTGAACCGAATTTGAAATAGTGATAAATAGAATAGAGAATTAGAAATGTTTAGTTGAACTAAGGAAGGTTAGAAAAAATGAAGGATTAAATAGTAAATGAGAGAAAATATGAGGGACTAAATAACGAATTATCCAAATTAAATTTTGAGTCATCATGGGAATTAGATTGATTGAGGAGGGGAAAAAGAGTAATTTGGTGGAAGATATTTTTGGAGGCAAAGTTTTGAGCCAAAGTGTAAAGTTGGAAGGCTCAAGGACTAAGAGATTTCTAGAGAATTTGAGGAAGATTAAAAATCAATTAAAAGTAAAAAAATATCAGCTCTTTTCATAGTTCAGCCGTCCATGCCCTTTTCTTCCATTTCCAACTTTTGATTTTATTCCAAATAGGTCCTTCCATCATTTTTAGGCCCTCCAAGCTCAAAAATCTTCTATTTTCTTTGAAATTTCTGAAATAAAAGTATAGAAGGGGGTTAGTAGACACCTCAAACTTCTTACAGAATTCATTTTGAGGTGTTAGAGAACATAGGGATTAAATTGAGAAATTTTGAATTCAAGGGTTAAGGTAAAAAATGGTTAAATTCTCATGACATACATGTATTTTACTGTTATTTAGCATGAAAATTATTGAATTATAGTTTATAGCTTATATGTGTTTATGTGAAATTGAAGAGAGAGAGAAGAGAGGCAAGGATCAAATTGAAGGGAAAGGAAAAGAGAAGAGCAAAGAGTGAAAAGAGAAGGAAATCAGCCTTTTTGTTGTAAGTACTACAAGAGTTTTGAATTATAGTTTAATTTCTCTAATGGTATGTGAATTATTAGCATAAAAATTGTTATATAAGCACCTAATTTGAATGTTTACAATGATAAAATGAAGGGATTAATGTGTGATTTAGTAAAACAGTTTGGACAGAATAGAGGATTAACTTCAAAAATTCACCCAGTTTGGACAGAACAGAGGATTAACTTCAAAAATTCACAAAAAATTTTATATAATGAATTAAAGGCCAAATTATATATGTAATTAAATCTTATTGAGTTTAGTTTCATATGGAAGAAACAGTGAAAGAAAAGGAATTTTATATTTCGAGATATACTAGTTTTAGTGTAATAAGGTCAGAGTAGATTCGAGTTCCTCTGTTCTGACTTTGAAAAATCATAGAAAAATATATAAAAATTATTATAGACTGAAATTTATATGGTTGTATCCTTAATGAGTCTTTTTTCAATAGAAACAAACGGAAACATTATTTGATCTCTGTACTAAAAGATAGATAATTTTTAGTGAAGAAAGATCGAAACTGTCAGGCAGCAGCGAAGGGGTAAATTGAAAGAATTTACTGTACAAATTGGCCAAAGTAAAAATTCTGGAAATTTTATGGTAAAAAGATGATTGAGTTTAGTTTCAGATACATCAATAGGATTATAATTTCGAATTTTGTAGCTCAAGATATAAATAATTTAGTGACTGTGACGCAAGTGAACGACTTTGAAAATATAAATGTGAAGTATTTGATGATGCATTTATGTGAGATATATTATTTATGAGAAATGATGCTAATTGAGATTATGTTCAAGTAGACAAATTAGAACCATTGTGATATTAGTGGCATGCCATTAAGAAACACTAGCGCGCTCTCCGTTTAGCACATCTCGTGCTCTCTGTTATTAGCACTGTGTGTTCTCTCTGATTAGCACTTTGTGTGCTCTCTGATTAGTACTTTGTGTACTCTCTGTTTAGCACTGTGTGTGCTCTCTGTTTCCCAGCCCTTATGTGCTCTCTGTTAGTACTTTGGTACTCTCTGTTTGTTCCGTATATCCTATGGTTCTATGAAAGTCTACTATGGGCTAAACTACAGAAAGTGAATAAAAGTGTAAGTTGTGCCATTGTGGTAAGTTACAAGTTACATGTAAGTAAAGCAAGAAGTTTATATGCATGAGTACTTAAATGATCATTCATTACTTTTGTAGTGCTTACTAAGCCTTCACCAGCTTAACGCGTTTAACGCGTTTATTTTAACGCGTAGGTACAAAAGCTATGAGAAGTGGAAGTTAAGTTAGGGGACCTCTCATCACATCACATCACTATTGGAAGACTTCAGTTTAGGTACATTACTTTTGGTAAAAATGTACAAATGATACTATTATGTGTCTTTAGTGGATGGTTATAAATATTGTTTTGGATTACTACGAGTTGATGATTTGAAATGATGTATTTTGAATAGAATAACTTAAAACACGTCGTTTGAAAAAAAGAATTTGCTATACTCGTGTTAAAATCTCCGATACTGTATGTAATGCTTCTATATCGGGTTTATACGTGTGAACCGGGTATAGGGGTGTTACAGCCTAGAACTAAACTATTAGGAGAATGCATCTTTGTGTATCACTATTAGTAAACAGGCATGCTAACCAATGTTACCATGTTTGTTTTCTATTTTCATGCAAGATATCCATGCCCGTATACTGCATCATCTCCTGGTAAATCTGCATTCTCTGAATAGATGCTGTGCAATCTCTAAATCCTCTGAACATAATAGATATGTAGCATTACAACAAACCCTTCTGGCCTGTAGATTACCCAAGGTTGGAATGTAATTGTTTGTAACTCACCATAAGTGAATCTTAATTTTGCTAGGAATCAAAAGGCTCCAGATGTTTGAAAAATAGCTTTTTAGGAGATTTTGACTTGTATCATTAATTCTTCGTAGTTGCAAATTTTCTGTAATTAAAAACTTGTAACCACTTTGGATTGTATACTCGCCCGATTTATCTCCTCTCCAAGTCAGCAGATCATATTGATCTCGACTAACCAATGGAATGGCCAACACTGCCTCCGGTTGTTCAGTAGTAAGTATATTCCCAACTGCTTCCTCATTCTATTTGAATTCCTCAGTATTAATCAGATCTGAAATTGTAGTATAATGAATATTTATGTCCTGACATCTGATTTCTCTTCACTAGGGATGGGTAGCCACGCATCATTCCATATGTTAATGGAGTCGCCATTGCCTATCCTCTACCCTATTCCCTTCTCAAGCAAACTACGAGCATTCCAAATACTGCGCCAAGTATACGATGGGTAAGCACCTAACCTTGCATTGAGAAAATTATCTCTCGAATAGTATTTTAATTTTAACATACGTGCCAACAAACAATTTGGTTGGGAGAATAGCTTCCATCACTGTTTAGCTAATAGGGCAATATTAAAAAATTTAAGATCTTTAAACCCCAAACCGCCTAACGCCTTTGGCTTACTCATAGCTGACCAAGAAGTCTAATGAATCCTTTTATTGGTTTTTAAATTGCGCCACCAAAATATGCTCATAACCCTTTTGAAATCATGCCAAAATGATAAAGGCAATTTAAAGTATTGCATCGCGTAAATAGGCAAAGCTTGTAAGACTGCTTTAATAAATATTTTTTTACCCTCAATGGACAAGTTACATACGCTCCAACTCTGAATTCGTTGCTTTTACTTTTCTTTTAACTCCAAGAAAGCTCCTTTCTTCCTCCTCCTACAAACCATCGTTGGTAACGTTAAATACTTTTCAAGGTTATTGACAATCCGTAATCCTAAAATTCCTCCAAGCTGCTGCTTTACTTCTTCCTGTGTATTTTTACTAAAATAGATAAATGTTTTATCAAAATTCACCAATTGTCCTGATAAGGCTTCATGTTCATCCACTATTGCTTTTACACTAGTGACTTCATCTATTGTAGCCTCCCTAAATAAAATACTGTCATCAGCAAAGAAAAGGTGACTGATCAATAACTCTCCATGTCCCAACTTAACTCCACCCAGACTTCTTTCTCACCTAGCCTTATATAGAAGCTTTGAAAATCCTTCCGCACAGATTATAAAGAGATAGGGGTTTAAGGGATCCCCTTCCCTGATGCCTCTCGTTGGTTTAAACTCCGAGCCTTGGAACCCGTTTAGAACTACCGATTAAGAAATTGATGAAGCACACTGCATAACAATACTTACCCATTTATCGCAAAAACCAAGCATCTTCATATTCTCAAGATAGCACCAATCCACACTATCGTAAGCTTTATTTTTTCAAGTTAATTCATGTTTTTATAGTCCTAATTTTTTTATAATTATAAAAAGTTATAAATATTATTTAAAAATATCAGAAATATTCAAATGGTTAGGCGGCAGGCCTTGGTTAAACCTAAAACATGAATTCCATAATTGCAAGTTTTCATGTTTGCATGCTTAACAACACCTTCCACAAATTGGTACCAATGGGCAATGACCAAATTCCTTGCCACTACATAACCTGGTAAACCATTAAAAATTTTAAAAATTAAATTTATAAGTTTTCTTTAATAACTTGTTTTTCATAATTGGGCTGAAAACATCGTTTGGGTCAACCATTTTTGAATGTTTAAATCTTATCGTACAATATTCAAGTCCTTCTCATTTATGTCATAATAACCCTCTTCTTAATCATATAAGATTAACTAGGTAGCTACATTGATTAGATTGCTTAGCAAATTTTCTCTTCTTTTTATGTTAATAACCTAACTTATCCTACTTTGAAAATTATGTTATATCTAATATTTACATTTATTTAATATAATTTTAACATAATTACAATCAATTTTTTAATAAGAAAGGCTTCAACTTTTTTATGCTTAATTAAGATTTTGGGGTTTGAACTAAACTTGTTTAAGGTCAAGCTACTTGTTGAGTTGAGTTTGGATAATTAGATAAGGGTCTCTTTGGATGGACAATATGTTTATTTGCGTTTAATGTAAAAACAATGATGACTGTGAGATTAAATACTGTAACGATACTGTAAAATGAAAAAAAAAAAAAAACTAAATGTATCGCAATAGAAATAAACGCCCATCCAAAAGAACCCTAAAATAGTTTTAAATCTAGACGAACAAATGTAACCCAAATTTAATAGCAAAATTAATCAATTTTGTTTAATTATAAAAATTTATATCATTAAGCAAAATGGGTTTTTGATTAAAAAAAATTTTGGGTGGGTTTTTACATATTTTAATAAAGAAAGATATAATAGTGTTGGAAAGTTTTTGTTTTCTTTTTCCTATTAAAGAAGTGATAAAATCTAAAAAGAAAATAGGGAATAATAGTGCTTTTCAAGCTTGTTGAGTATTAGGTGTGTGTGGCCCATCATCATTTCTTAACTTGTACAATGCATAAATATTTTTTCTTTTAATTTCTCTTTTGATGACAAAACCTTTTTCTTTATCATATTATTCAACTTTTACGGTAGAATTATAAACAACTAAACTACCATCAATATTCCGCTTCGACTGGTTTTTATTCAGAGGGATTGGGGTGGAGAGAGGGGCAGGGACGGTGGTGGGGATGGAGGAGGGGGAGGGGGAGAGGGTGGGGGGATTTTTATTTTATTTAATATTAATATAAATTATATTTATTATTATATTTTTTTGAAAATATTTATTTATTTTTATATATATTATTATTTATTGTCAACAATATTTTTTTATTTTAGGTTTCTTATTATATTTTTTTGATATTATTTATGTATTTTTATATATTCCTTTGAATTTTTTAGAATTAAGATTAAATTGAGATTATTTGTAAATTTAGAAATTTTTTTTTTTGAAATTATAACTAAAATGATATAATACGTAAAAGTTGAATGCTAAATTTGTTATTATATTATTTTGTTTTTTGTGATTTTAACGGAAATAACCAGAATAATCAAACTATATAACGTGAATGTTTAAATTATAATTTTTTTATTTTAAATGTTTAAAATAAAAAAAATTTGATAATTGAATGATTATTGTTTACCTAAACATAAAATGTTTTTTTTGTTTAATTGGTATATTTTATGCTTTTGTAGACTATTTATATATTTATTTATTTATTTTATGAAAAACATGAGGGGAAAGAACTTGAAAAGATATTTCCTTGTACTTGGCCTTTTTCATTTCTCTTTTTTACTTTCGGCGAGTATTAATTTTTTTATTAATTTCCTTACATCAAATCATTTTAGATAGGATTAAAAAATACTAATTTAGCACTAAAAAATTATTCATGCACTATTGATGTTTTTAAAAAAAAAATTTAAGAGAATAAAACATAAACAAACACGAACTAGCTCACCCTCACATATTGTGATCCTTGTTCATTTTGCTGAAGTCAATGGTCAACAATTTTAGGGAGGTCTAATTTTGAAGTTGTTTAGAGGTGTCATCATCTAGGGTCCAAAGTTAAAAAGAGTCTAAAATTTTATTTTTTTTAATTTTTAAGATATCCAAAAAATATTTAATTGTTAAAGGCTAAAAATTTTTTTTACTAACTTTTAAAGGGCCATAAAATTTTTTTAGCTTTTAAAGACTCAAAATTTTTTACCAACTTTTAATAGACTTAAAAAAAATTTCTCCAACTTTTAAGAGATTTAAAACCCCCATTTTATTATTTTGCCTAGGGTCCTAAAAATGTCAAGAACGAGCATAGTTTTAAATGCCATATCAAACTGTTGAGTGATAGTTTCTTCAACCAGACATAATTTTGCAAGGTAATTTCTTGTAAAGTTTGATTCTCACAAGACATGATCTCTTTGAACTTGCCATTCTTGCCATCATAGCTTCTTTATTCGACAGATGATCATTATTAACCTCAAGTCTAAGGTATCACTTTGACTAGCTGCATCGCCTACAAACAATCGCTTTCGACCACCACCTTCCTAAATTCACCATTCCATTCCAGTTCTAGTCCCGTAAGTATCGACCACAACTCGACTTCTAGTATATCAGCTAGCCCTATGTGTCATTGAAATCCTAGAAACCACTTCCCTCGTTCATTCTGTATCACACCTCCAATGGACGACCAACCTTGCTGGCTATGTTGTGCCCCATAAACATTTACCTTGATCTAGGCTATCGGTGGTGCATGTCATTTAATCAATCATGATTCACAACCCCCCATGCAAATGTCGCCAGTGAGCAACGTGTTAGATACTCCCAGCCCAACTCGAACAATGCACGATAACAATTGTCGAGTGTAGGCCTTTGAATTGGAATGCCACAAGGTTTCTATTCTTTAATAATTGTCAGTAGAATATCCCAAACAACAATCTCCGTTCGATCCCCTTATAAATTCGACTCTTGTGTTCTTCCAAATTACTTATAATCCAGTCAATTAAGGAAACTAAAAAGAGAACACCCTAATGCTTGATTGGAACAAGCTTCCCCCATACGACTTTCGGCACAACACAATCACATAAGACATGCAAGATCGATTCAACTATTGCCCCACAAACATCGTAGCCACTTGTTTTGCTCAAATTCCTTCGAAATAATTCGGCTTTGCATAGGATCCTTTCATCCATTACCAACCAGAGAAAGAACCTAATTCGTTGCGACAATGGCACCCTCCATATCAGATTCCATTGTAGACCTACACTGTTATTCTCTTCACCATCTAGTATCCAATATGCACTGCGAACTGTAAGCTCACTTGAGACCCCATTTTTCAAATAGCATACATTCAACCTAAGGATCTTGGTAGGAGTTGTAATTCATCCATTTTGGACTAATATTTTTTACAATAACTACTTTCCGAGTCTTTCCCAATCTTAGCTACCAGGCATGTCCACCATTTCACATAATCGAACATTATCCAACCTGCCCTATGTCTCACTGAGGTACACCTTTAGGGGCCTAATTTACCAATCCAATGATTTTTCATATTTATGTACATTAAATTAAGCTTTTTAAACACCTAAAAAGCTTGTTCTTGAGTATTTTATATTGTATTTTATCACTTTTTCATTATTACGAGATTTTATGCTTAATTTTAGTTTTTATTGCATTTTTATGTTTTTTTGGAATAAAATGGCAAGTTTATGCCATTAGGAACTTAATCTTTGAGTTAAGCTTATTTTAAACACTTGCTTCATGTGGAAATGAGGAGAAGAACCTAAACTAGAGCCAAAATCACGACACCAATGCTTTTTCTATTAATCGAGGAGTTGGATTTTACCAAATTACACATCTGAGTGGACTGTCTCTAAAGTCGCAACACCAAGGTGTTTTTGTTGTGACACTGGCTCCTAAGGTTGCAACTATGGCCTAGCAATGTTGCAACACCGGCCAAAGCCTTTGCAATTGAAAAAGTCAAGTTGTTTGAGAACATTGTTGTGACACCAAAGGGTTGTTGTAGCGACATTGAAGCCCCAAAGCATCCCTGGAGTAATTTGCTGCTAATGTCACGACATCGACTCTGATAGGGCCAAAATTTTGAAGGGTAATTTTTTGTCCAAACAAGCTTAATTCACTTTTCATTTAAAGGTATAATTGTCAATATTAGGTAAAATAATTTTTGTCTCTAAATACCACATTATATTAAGTATTTGGGTGGCTAGGCTAATGTAGAAAATTAGTTAAACATTAGATAACTTTTACTCTTCTTTTCTTAGCTTAGGTTTTCATTTTTCATTTTTTTTTTCTTTTTCTTTTCCTTTTCTTTTCTCTTTATTGTAGCGTTTTTGTTTCTTCATTTTTTCTAGAACCTTGTGGATGGAGATAGATTAAACTCTCGTACTTTATCAGATTTTTATCTATCAATGAGCATTTTCTCAACCTTTATCTTTTATATTTTATGCTTAACATGTGTTTGTTAAAATGCTTGTGTGTAATTGAAGTTTAATTATGTGTTGAATTATTTTATTGGTTGATTGATGAGTGGATTACTTAACTAAGTTATTGCCTAGGCCTTAATTAGTTGTTTTTCAAGTCTATTAAATTGCATATTACACTAGAATTGACGCCTCTAATGGAAGATTTAGATAGACGAGACTAAGATGAAACTCTATCATGTAGGACTTTGATACATATGTCGAATAGTGAGACTGAGAGGAGATCTATACGCATAAGTAAGAGTGAGAGGAGAGCTTAGGTGGTACCTTTTAGCTTAGGATGAGATCGAAAAGAGAGCTTAGTGGTACCTTTTAGTTTAGGATGAGACCTAGAGGAGATTTCTAATTAAAAGTGGCAAATAATACAATTATCATAGGTTTATTAACTTAGTTGGTAATCCATGAATCATTCGATCATTATTTCAATCCATTCACATTGTTTCTAATAAAAAAAAGGGAAGAAAATTAGTTCGGTATTCTCATTTGTTAATTTAGAATTTAGCCTTATTATATTTTCATATTTGGTTGACACTAATAATTTCCAACTTGATTAGATTAGTAATTTCTAGTTTATAATTAATTTGACAAACACATTTAACAATTTGACAATCCCTTGGGTTCAATCATTGGAATACATGGAGTGTTTCATCATAACACTTATAAATATTACAACTAACCTATTACACTTGTAGTCAAATCCTTTAATTTATGATATTTTATACTAATTCTTTACTTGATATTTGTACGATGTGGCACGTTCATCCA
This sequence comes from Kokia cookei, assembly GCA_039519145.1. Lineage (NCBI taxonomy): Eukaryota > Viridiplantae > Streptophyta > Magnoliopsida > Malvales > Malvaceae > Kokia > Kokia cookei. The sequence continues at coordinate 31,628,872 of CM076908.1, forward strand.
CGCGTCGTGCCAAAATTTCACATGTCTCTCATCTCTAATTTTCCACCTTACATTCAGTCGCAATGTACTCCATGCACTTGCTAATGATTGACACACATCCAAATAGTTAGCTTATTCTATACTTATCAGACAATAATCATGCATGTTATACTTCCCTCACAAAACTCAAACGCACAAATCCTTTTCTTGATTTAAAAGACCCATGACCAACTTCAACAAAAGAGACTCATTTTGTAACCTTATATTTTGCAACCCCAACCCTTTATTAGAAATAGCTCTACAATAGGTATCCCGTATAACAAGTGGAATTTATCGGTTCTCAATGGTTGATCCCTAAATAATGCCCTATACTACCCGTTCTATCTCCTTAACAATACCCATAGGGAGTAAGATAGTCAGCATAAAATAACTAGGCACCACAAGAAGGACAAACTTAGAAAGGGTCACCCGTCTCGCCCTTGACAACGATTTCGCATCAAAGCCATTGAGATTACCTTGTATTTTATCCAGTAGAAACATAAATTTGCCCTTGGTTACCCTTTTATGGAGAAGAGTCATTCCTAAATATACTCTTAAATCATTAACCAGCTTAAAACCAAAGACATAACTGAGTTCCTCATTTAGTCCTCTACATTCGTTGAAAAATAAATCTTTGACTTTTGTGCATTAACCTTATTCTCAAAGAAACAACAAAAAATGGAAAACACCTTTAGCACAATGGTCATTTGCCCTATATTTACCTAAAAAAAGAGGATTAATCATCAGCAAAGAATAAGTGAGAGAGGTCGGGGCCCTTTTCTTTCAAGGTGGATGGGTTTCCACAAACCTTGTGAAATTGCACACTTTATCCCATGGCTCAAACATTCCATGCCTAAGACAAACAAATATGAGGCAAGTGTGTCCCCTTGTCGTCTCCGCTTCAACAATTTAAACTCTTTTGTAAAGGCACCATTTCAAAGGATCTGCATCGAAGTTTTGGTAACACAATGCATAATTATTTTTTCCAACTCAAGCAGCAAACATGCATCCAATAATGAGTCCTCCATGTAATACCATCGAATCCAATCTTACGCCTTTTCGAAGTCAACTTTAATTGCCATCCAACCAGTCTTTCCTTTTCAATATCGCATTGAGTGAATAACCTCGTGGATAATTGTGAAGTTGTCCATAATGTATCTCTTAGCCACAAAACTTGTTTGTTCAAGCCCTACCAACTTAGGCATTAAAAGCTTTAATTTATTCACAATTACCTTTGTTAAGATATTATATAGAATCATACAGAGTCTAATAGGATGTCTCTGACTTACAAACTTCAGACTCTCCACCTTTGTAATCAAAACTAGAAGTGCTTTATTAAAGAAATCTTTCAAATTGCCTCCTTCAAACAACCCTTGAATAATGGAGAAAATAGACTCCCCCACCATATTGCATTGGCATTGATAAAATTGAGCATGGAGGCTATCAACTGTTGCACCTTTAAGGGACTATCTCAAACAAAGGCCATTTTGCTTCCTTCATTTCAACCCTTGTTGGATATGGTGCCCTAAGTGTAGTATTTTCGTCTATGTACACTTGTAATTTTTTTCAAACTGATTGGTTAATAAAATCATTCATGAATTACATTAATATCCTTTATATATTGTCCTCAGGTAGTTTTGCATATAAAGTAAAATAGAAGTAAATATTAGCTCATTAGTGGTCTAATGTTTAACTAATACTAAGTGGTATTACGCGGTCGGGTCATAATACAGAAAGACAACTTATTTAGTATACGAACCTAAACATGTTCTTAGCCTAGTAAAAAATGAGCAAATAGATTGAAAGACTAATATGTCATCTATCAAGTCTAGTTGGAGAGATGTCTTAGCTTGGGCATCGGAGCAAATGACTCCCAGAAAATAAAGAAGTAGATGTGAATGACTAGGCTGACAATACATCAGACTAGGCCCAAGAGGAATAGATTCTGAATCTGTTTATGGATTTATTCACTTGTGACATTCAAAGTGTGGCATACCTTAATCCTGAGTGGATAATAGACTATGTATGCGTGACTTGTATACTTTGACGCAAGTAAAAGTCTAGGTTCAAATAGATAAGGAATTGAAAGATGATGCGTTAGGTGTACAACTTCTACAGTATGTAGCTTCACTCATAATAGTGTAATTAATAGCCCAAGATATGGGTAAATGATATCCTCTCATTTTCATTACTTGATAGATGAAAAGTAAACGTGACCACGAGTCGTTCATCTTTGTGATGAATGACTTGATTACTATTTGATAGTAATTGACTTTCCATGAAAAAAATATGTAATGGCATGAGATAAAATAGGATCATATTCAGGAGTACGAGTTTATCCTAAAGATATTAAGGATATCCTATGAGAGTAATACACTTATGACAAGGTCACTAGACAGCACTGATCGAGTTGATTTCATAATAGTAAGTCATTGAGGAGAGCTCAGTCACAATAGTATAGTAGAATGACTTCGTGGATAAATGAGTTTATAATTAATAAGCGAAAAGCTGAGACTTAATTATAAATTATTTGAGGTCTAATCGCATATGTTCAATTAGTCCCTCTACTAGCTCATTAAAACCAGAAATTCTATCGATTTCATTCGAAGTAAAGAATTTATGGTTCTATGTTTGATTCGAATCTATTCGAGCCTACACTCGAAACAGTTTTTGGTACAAGAATAGCGAAAAAGTTGTTTCCGATTGAAAGCCGAGAATGAAAAGGATCGATAAATATCACAAATCGACTTGGTTTTCAAAATTTTATTTTTCCACTAGGTAAGAAAACCGTTTTCGAACCAGATTTTTTCCAATAACCCTTTATTGTAAGCCTTCAAAATTTGCTTTGAATAACAATAGCAAATAACCTTTGATTAGATACTACCCCACACAAGCACTTCCATTCAAATATAGTTTATGAAAGAATCGGGAAACGTGGTCTTGCACCAAGTCCTTATCATAACATTAATTATAATCTTATAGCCACATAGCCTTAATTTGGTTGTGTCGACGTTGTACTAAGGCTTGATTGTGAAAATACTTCATGTTTTTGATCCCCCTCAATGATCCTGTTACACCTCAATTTCTAGTTTCGGAATAGCTCCTCTAATCCAAGATTATTTCCAATTCACTCCTTAGTTGTCACTCAAGTTCCCACAATCTCTCTATCTACTTTTTCTCCAAAGCCAATTGAAGATTAGCAAGACGTTGTAATAACTTCTCTTTTGTCCTATAATATTACCAAAGAGATCTTTATTCCACTTTTTCTGCTACCTCACCAAACCGTTTTACCATGATCGGTTAGAAACTCCGACCACCTACCCAAATCTCTTTAACCAAAGATGGGAAAAATGTCATGGGTTAGCCAACTAAACAAGAAACGAAACAACCCTAGCATCTTTAATTATCAGGCTTTTGACAATGTTAAACTTCGACCCCTTGTATCTAAAGTCATTCAACTAGGCATGGAAAACAAATTGTTGAAGAGGAAATGACTAGCTGGTGTTTTGTGTTCAACCTCTTCATCTTGTCTTCCTCTGATAGTAAAGCATTGAAATCTCTCATTAGCATCAAGGATACGTTCCACCCTGCGCTACGATTGCCAACTCATCCCACAATGCTTCACGATTTCTCCAATGTGGTTACCCATAAACAATAGTCATAAAAGTAGAAAATTGGTCATAATTATCCTCGACCCTCATGTGCACGAACTATCCAACATTGTGAAGAACCTCAACCTTTAACAAGTTATGCCAAAAAACCCAGATCCCTCTTGAAAATCCTCTAGCCTTTATTCGGTGTAAAAATGGCAAACCAACCTTTTAGATAAACCTGATCCTCATTTTCCCCACTAATTATTATTTTTAATAAAGCAACCAAACTAAGGTGATACTCACATATGCACTCCTACAATATGTGATGAAAATGGGGATGACATGCCCTTTAGCAGTTCCAAACCAAAAATTTACTCTCAATGTAAAAGATAGGTTAATGATAGGCCTCTTAGCAAGCGGGCATCCCGTCATTGACTTTTATGGTCCTATTTGTACTTTCCGTCATTCTCGATCATATACTCATCTAACTCTAAAGCTATTTACACCACATCCCTTTTACTAGAATCAAAAGTTGGCACAGTTTCCTAAGCTTTCAACTAAGCTTCTATAGTTTCAATAATACCTTGAATACCATTATTGCAGGAACCAAAGAGACACTAGAGCAACCTCCACAATGACCTAAAATCGTCACCCAACGTTGGCTCACCCTTCCTCGCCCAACTTTAAATCCAGGTGATATCGAATATTATGAAACTCCTTGATTAATAAGGATACCCTTACCCCTAGTATCACTGGCATTCACTCTCTAGAAACCATTCGCACAATATTCTTTACTACCACGTCGAATGGTTCTGTGGGCCAATGGTAGTTTGCACCAGATGGGTCGATTCATTTGATAAAATAATCTTAAAGCCTACTGCATTCCCCTCCTCAGTAGACCTGGTAACTTGGGTTGCTATAACTTTACCCAATCCCATTGACTCAATTGGTACCCTACTTGGGCTTACTTGGTCCTCAAACCCATGTAGGTTTGGATTCAAATCCACCAACATCATTGGGCCTCATTATGGCCTAGTATAAGGCCCATCTTCAAAATAAACTTCCCTTTATCCTTATTTGTAAACCCTTCCAAGCCTCCTTATGTATCGCCAAAGGATAATCATGAGAGGTATTACTTGACCCTATCATCCCTCTATAATTATCTTTATCCCCATTATTTTCGCTTGTATCCAATATCAAAAACACGATAATGAAAACCATTTGAATTTGTCGTAGCTCTTCCTAGTTCTTCCCTAGTTCATTTCCTCATGGGCCGACATTGTGGACATGTAACAACCATCCATGGGCCAAAGCGTACCTTCTCCACTCTATCCTCCATCGACTCAAAACTCATGTTTGCTTCCTTTCCATTCTATATTGTATCCCTATTCTCCTTTGTCGAGTAGACTTGCTTTAGATGGTTATAGTAATCACAAGTAAAACAAATAAGGGGAAGGCTCTCATATTCCACCTTTTGAAGACTCTCATCGATTCTCACCTTGGAGACAAGTGATTTACTCAAATCCACTTTAACCACCCTCTGTGGAATTGTCTGTGAGAGCCACTATCCATATTATAGTCAATTCATTTAACCTTCCCGATCATTCCACATATCTCTTGTAATAGGCTTTTCTTGGTACATTGAACCATGTAACCCCGATAACCTGATCCATGCCGCTACTTGCAATGGGTACGATTAAGTACTGTAATATTGCTTCGTCCATGGCTGAACTATCAAATATTGGCCAAAAATTGGCCAAAAATGACCACAGTCCTTAAGTCAAGTACTAAGTCAGTCTCAGACTTGAACAATGCTAAGAAGTACTCACTATCAATTTCCAGTAACTAAAAGTCTTGAAACAGTTTCCAAAGCGCACAAATCTTATTCCACAGTGCAGTATACCTTATCTTCCTACCTAGCAGTTTCAAAACCACTGTCTTCACCATGTTTTTTTTTTCAATCAAGGTGTGTACCCTCTCTAGAAAGCATATTGATGGAACTCTATCAATCCAATCCTTTTGCACATCTCCTTTAATCAAAGCAATATATTCATCCTCTTGAACCATACTCTCATTGTGGTTTTCCTCCGTCGATCCTACCAGGCATTCCTTGAAAGACATTGATCTTTCAAATGCCTCTTCCATCGTAACATCCTCCCCACCCCCATCTGGAGGATCATCTTCCCTTAACCTAGCTTTCTTAATGACACAATCACCAAACATAATGAATAACTTAATGAGCAAATGTTAGCTATTTAATATTATTGAGATGTTGCTGATGAATTTTTAAAATTGAAAATTTTCTATTAACAGTTTATTAAATATTAATTCTTAATATTATATTTTTATCTCTTAATGTTATATATTTATTAAAATATATAATAGGCTTAAATGTGATTAATATAATTAACATAAATATGTTTAAACATGATCATCAATAAAATTAAGTAAAAACTAAAATTATCTAATAAAATAAATTAAGAATATTTAGAATTTTTTAAATTGTGAAAATTTATTCATACAATGAAAAAATATTTTTTTATTTTTAATTTTAACTTATTTGTATTTAAAAATATACTAATATCATATTCAAAAAAAATACTAATATCATATTTATATTTAAATTATTTCTAAAAAAAACACACGTATGGAAGTGTTATCTTTTTCCCTCTGCTCCAAGTTTAGTGGGCAAAGGCGGTTAAATTTTTAAAGGTTAACATCTGCTATAGGTTGTTGTAATCTTGGAACTTTCGAGATTTAGTCCTTATTTTTATTTTAAGTACTTTAATCATTATATTTTTTTCACTACATGATTATCAAATGAATATTTTTTTAATTTTAAAAAATATTACACAAACGAATTTAATAAAAATATTTTAATACTATTAACAAATTAACCTGAATTCTAATAAAATAAATAGAAAAAATTCTACAACTAAAAATATACAAAAATTACAGGGACTAAAATTCTATTTTAACCAAATTTAAAAAGCTGGTGCACGTGACGCGATGGCCCATAGTCGGCTCCATTAGCCAGCCGGTCGGGGAAATGGCTCGGGTCATGGTTATGCCCTTAAAGCCCACCATTCATACTAAAATGGACCTTACTGTAAATTACACATTCAGATAAATATATTTTATTTCATTTAAATCAAACCATATTTAAGGGAGCCAGTACGTCTTCGTAGGGGTATATTTTTTTTTATATATAAATATTGATTCATTTTGATAAATTGGTTCGAATTTATTATTATTTTAAAAATATTTGATATATTTATATAGAATTTAGAATTTTTTTCAATAAAATTCACAAAAAATATTATTTCATAAAATTGACACTAAGTATCATCTTATATTATACATATAATAATTATTCATCAAATTCAAAATAAGAATAGAAAAAATATATTTATATTTTAAACCCGACGGATACATCATATTCCAATAAGTAGGGGTGAAATCAAGCGGCTAATGGGTAAAGCTGGAGCCGTTAGTTTAAGAAAAAGGGAAGGCCCACACTCACCCACCGCTACGAACGCCCACATTCTCCGATGCAAAGGAACTGAACATTAACTTAGACGAAACATATAATTGAAGGCAGAGAGTGCAAACCGGTGCACTGCTTCCACCAGCTCCAAACTTCATTTCTTCCTCTTTTTATTTTAATTTCTCCATTATTATAATGTAAACTCAACAATATTTCTTTGTTTTCTTTGCTTTACAAACATTAATGCTCTTTTTTTGACATTTTTTTTTTTTTTCTTGGGAATCTTTGCAGTGATCATGACTTCTGAGCTCTTGGAAATTCACCCTCTAGAACTCAAATTTACTTGTAATTCCCCCTCCCCCTTTTCGTTTTTTTAATGTACTTCTAGAAATGTTGATTAAGATTTATTCTTTGCCTTTTGTCTTACTGAAGTTGAGTTGAAGAAACAGAGTTCATGCTTAATCCAATTGACCAACAAGACTGATCAATATGTAGCCTTTAAGGTATGTATTTTTCTTTATAAACAAACAAAAAAATCCAGTTTTAATTTCTGGGTCTTTTTTTATTTTCTCATTTTCTAATCATTTTTAATTGAATTCTAAGACTTGGATTCAACTATAACGATTTTCAGGTGAAGACTACTTCTCCCAAGAAATATTGTGTGAGACCCAACACTGGCATTGTTAAACCCAAATCAACATATGATTTTACAGGTACGTATAACTTGACTCAGCTGTTTAATGTTTAGATTCTGCTATATTTATTTGATAAGATTTCAGTTCTAGTCAAATTGAAAGCTGGTTTGTTAGTCATTGATGGGTGTTGCTTGGTTGTTTATGGTTTTAGTTTGATTGGTATTTTGAATACTAAATTAGTTTGAAACTACAGGGTTTGTTGAGATTTTTTTCTACCCAAGATGTGTTTGAAATTAAGAGTAATTGTGGAATTTATGGGCCTATTATGGAATGCATATGTAATTGGGGCTCTCCATTCTAAATGATTATTCTTGTGCACGGCATAGTATAATTCTCTAAACAGAACTTTTTTAAAATAAAAAAACCATATATATATAACACTCACCTCTAGATCTAGATAACATAATAAGTTACTGGGATTTGTGTGTGAATTTCAGATTTGAGTATATTTTTGATATGGGTATATTCATTTTTTCTAAGTGTTTTCTCCTTGTCTTTAGAGGGTTCCAGAGGATTATATCTTTATAACTATGATATATGTTGTATATGGGAGTCTAATACAAATATTTCAAGCAAAATAAAGAGCTGAAGTGATATAGCTTACAACTATTAATATCAAATGCATTGCTTTTGGTATTTTCTTTTTTTTGGTTTGATTCAGTTATCATGCAAGCTCAGCGTGTTGCTCCACCTGACTTGATGTGCAAGGACAAGTTCCTGATTCAAAGTACAGTAATTTCATTTGGATCAACTGAGGAAGACATTACATCCGACATAGTAAGAATTTGCCAATACAATCGTTGTTCCTTTCTTTGTTCCTACAATTTCATGATTGTTTTTGTTTGTAGTTCTCTAAGGAAAGTGGCAAACACGTTGAAGAAAAGAAGCTGAAAGTATTCCTTACAAGCCCACCAAATTCACCTGTTTTGACTGCAATTAATGGAGACCTGAAACAAGACATAGGTCATGAAACTTCATCTCCAAGGGATAAAGCGCGGCATGGAGTTGAAAACATACCTCCATCTCAGAAGGTAAGTGTGCATTTTTCATGTTATAAGGCGGCAGTTGTCTATCAGAGTTTGAAATTCCCTTAACTATTGCTTTGACTGTACAAAGATATGATCCTCCTAGTAGAGTTGTCCAAGGATCAAGTTATCTACCAGATACTTGGGAGGTTTTGGAAAAAAATATAAACCCAAAAAACTGGCATAGACAAATGTATAATCATGTTTTCTAACTGGTTCGGGCCTCGAATAAAGAATTTCAAGCCTAAACCCGACCCAACCCATGGATCTAATAATGTAGATAGCATTGTAGCAAGATAATCTATAGAGAGTTACCTTAATAAGGTTAGTTGTTGTTTACTCCACTGTGTCATGATGGCATAGCATCATAAAAGTCAGACCTTGACTAGACTGTGTCGCCAAAAGAGCACTTGAGGGTCTCGTAGTTGGTCAAAATTCCTTGATCTTATGGCCTAGTTCGGCAGTTATGTAGCTATGGGTTTAACTTTCCTACAAACTACTCTGTATGGCTTATCCTTGATCCAATCCCAATCCTTTTTATGTTTGGATCATGGTTTATAGTTACTGTTATGAGATTTTTTATGTAGAGGATCCATTGGAGTGACTACTGTAGAGCATATGACTCATGCCGTTACTTACTATGATGAACAATGGATTTCATGCTAGCTAAGGATTGAGGGAAAGAGCAACCAAAGAGAGAGTGTTTAAAAGCACATAGCTTTGTTAAAAAAAATTCTTACAAAGGTTTTCTTATGAAAGAACTTGGTCTGTCCTCCCATGAACAAAGGTGCCTTTTATAGGTAAACCTAAGGGCTAAAGGACAAACTTGTCACTGTAAATAAATAGTGACACCATACATAAAGATAAAGACAAGCTTGTGGGAATCTCCATGCCAGTTTTTACAAAAGTTGAAATAAATTAGAACACAAATAAAAACACACAAAATTACAAAATAGGAAAAGACATAAGGCTAACATAATAAATAGATCATGTTGCATCTCTTGAGATTCGATTAGGATTCATGTTTTCAATATTCCCACAAGAGATTGAGATGCTCTTTGTTTGCATTTGAGGAGAGGTCATAGCCAGGACTTTCAAGCCATCATTGGTGAGATATTTCCATTAATTCTTTTGGTCACATTTCTCTGTCAATGTCTATGTTCATGGCCTTCCCTTTTTTTCTTGAGAACTTTATGGTCTCGTGGGATCTTTCTTCTTGGCGTCTTCTGGATGAGTTCATTGGTGAGATAATAAAGCGGGATAAAATTAAAATCTCTGCCAAGTTCATAGGGATCCTAGGAATAATCCTAATAGATGGGGGCAGTTCCAGCATTGATTCTTAGGTTGATGGAGTTTTATCAAACTGAACTCAAATTCTGGTTGAAGAGGTTTTATTGCGGGATTCTAGAATCTTTCTTCATAAATGAAACTGTCAGTGTTCAGCTCGGTCACACGAGGCTAGAAATTTCTCAAGCAAATCAAGGAAAGGCCACAGATATGAACATTGATAGCTGTTTCCAGCTGTTGTTCCCATCCCAAGGGTAGGTTCTTACGCGTTACTCACCCATCCGCCACTAGAAACACCACTTCCCTTTCGACTTGCACATGTTAAGCATATCGTCAGCATTCATCTTGAGCCAAGATCGAACTCTCCATGAGATTCATAGTTGCATCACTTATAGCTTCTTTGTTCGTAGACAAAACTGGTTCTGAATTGTCTTTCATTCCAAGGCACAACTTGTATCCATGTGCTTCATATTCGCTTGGAGTTCACTCCCAGAAATATAGCCATCCGTACCCCCTTTCGTCAATCCCACGAGCCTCTTATCCATTCTTATTTGATCAAGAAACATGTCTAGAAGAGGAAATGAAAATATCTCACCAAATATGGCTTAAAATCCTTGGTTACTACATCTTTCCAAAAGCTGACGACTCCCATCTTAATTTCCCATGGGATGATTAAAACACGAGATGTGACATAACCCAATCCTATGTCATTTCCTATTTTTTAATTTTGTTTGTTTTTATTTTTGTTGTAGTTTTATTTTCACTTTTGTAAAAGCTAGCATGGAGATTCTCACTAGCTATCTTTATCTTTTCTTTATGTATGGTGTCACTATTCATTAATAGTGGCAAGTTTGTCTACTAGTTCTTGGGTTTGCCTACACCAAGTTCTTGTATAAGAAGACCTTTGTAAGAAACTTCCTTAACAAAAGTATTTGTTTCTAACTCTCTCTCTCTCTTCGATTACTCTCTCTCTCTCAATCTTTGGCTAGCATGAAATTCATTATTCACTTGTGGTATGAAATGAGTTGTATGCTCTACATTTGCCACTCTGGTGGATTCTCCACATCAAGAATCTCATGAAATTGATTACTGACAATGGATCCAACATTACAGATAATACTGTAGCTAGAGAATCAGTAGAATATTACTATAATAAGGTTAGTTGTAGTTTACTCCACCATTTAACAACGGCATAGCATCATAAAAGTTCGATCTCGACTAGCTCGTGTTGCCAAAAGAGCACTTGCAAGTCTCATAGTCGGTCAAAATGCCTTTATCCTATGTCCTAGTACCATGGTTGTGTGTCTACGACTTAACTTTCTTAAGTACTACTCTCTATGACTTATCCTTGATCTAGTATTGATCTTCTTTATTGAGTCATAGTTTGAACAACGAATTAGTGTCTTTGGTCCACATTCATCATCTAGTGGAAATATTGATTCAAGATCATCATCATCCGATAGATTAGTCCTGAAGTCATTGCTACTTACTGTAGTATCTTGAGAGTTCTCTTTTCAGCTTTCAGGTAGTTAAAACAATTTAACTTGTCAAGAACAGGATTGGCATTCATGGCAGTAAGTGATATTGGTTTTTTGCAACACAGTAGCTTTTACCAAAAGCTCTATATGTATTTATGTTATTAGAGCCTTTGAATATTAGAAGAGGCCCCTAACCAGTCCATTATTGTCCCCAGCTAGCTCAAGCGGTAGCACGCTCCCATATCAATGACCTATATGCCATAGTCATGGGGTCAAGTCAGACCATGCACAAACTCTTTAATTTGTCGTGGTTCTACTTGACACTCCCACTCTATGAACTCACCAAGGCTCTCAAAAGAGTAAAGAGACAAAACCCCAACTAAGGTTAATATTGGACTTGTTGAGGATCCGACCCTCAAGAAGAAGAATACCTGAAAAGAATAAAGGAATACCCAACCAAGTTAAGTTCTTCAAAGAACAAAAAAGCACCATAAAATTTTGTTTTTTTTCAATTGAATATACATAGGCAGCTTTAACTGGCCAGATTCAAATATTTCTTTTATAATTCAGTTTGGGCTCAATCACAAAGTAGAATTCATATTTTTGGCCGAACCGAGCCGAGGTAAGCACAAAAGCCATTAATAAATTGAGCCTAGCTTGTCTTATGGAGAGGAATACCTCCAGAATTGTCCGAATATATGGAAATCTTGAAAAAAATAATATACTCATGTGAAATACATATCTTTATTCGACAGTCGTGCTCAAATGCTAGTAACATAGATCGTTATAAGGATGTTAATGTAGTAATTATTTTCTTTTGTGCTAGGTTGCTGAGGATTTGATGGGGTTTGAGACTGCTAAGGAAGCAGGGGAGGTAGGAACAACTAAGGGCATGCAACGGTTTAAAACTTCCGGAGATGAAACAGAAGAGCTAACTGCTGATAGCGATTTGCAGTCAAGTGTCGCCAAGGATGTGCAGCAATTGAAATCAGCAAAAGCTGACGATTTTGAGAACTTGAAGTCAAAGATAAGTTTTATGGATTCAAAACTTAAAGAGGTTGGTGTTATTTACTTTATTTCTTTGATTCAAGTGTATGGAGGCTATAGTGCATGATATAGGTACATGTTTCCAACATGTTTACCTTCAATTTTTTTTCTAAATTTTTCGTATAATTAGAGGATTCTATCATATTCATTCGTATGTCTAGATATGCATTGGAAATAGATATCAGACATAAATATTTCAAAAAAATTAAAGTAGAAAAAAAACATAAGCATGCTCGTATTTCTTAAATTTCTTCCTTATATATATTGCTCATCACTAGGCTGAAGTTACCATCATGAAGCTGACACAAGAGAGAAGCATGGTTGCTCGAGAGAAGGACAAGCTTCAAAGTGAATTAGTGAGTCACATTTTCATTCATTTTTGTCATAATTAGTCTTCCAATTGACACACTGAAAAGATTAGAAACTTCCTAACAACAGAAAATTTATCTAATTAACCAGCATAAATAACCCATAAAATCAAACTCTGAAAAAAAAATTCGTTTATGTTACTTGGATTTTGGAATATTTGTTGAATGAGGGTGTCTGACATATTTGTAAGATGCTTATTTATCACAGTACCAGGAGAACTGCTATATTTCAGTAGTTAGCCACTGATCAGCTTGCAAAGATCACCATTTTCTTTTTCAACTGTAAATAAGAACTTTTGCTTCCCTGTTTATAGGAGTTGTTGAAGACGAAGTCCGATGCCATAAGAACAACTCAGGTGGGTTTTCCGCTCCTCTACGTATGCATGGTGGCTGTTGTCGGCCTGGTGATCGGATACTTGAGCAATCTCTAGGGAGGGAAAACAAGTGAATCTTTTGTTATCTTACTATGAAGTTCTAAGTTCCAACATTAAAAAAAAAAAAAAAAAAGTCTTTTCCTACATATAATGTTGGAACCTCTTATTTGTTTTTTTATATATAATTGGAACTTCTTATTGTTATTGTAAGTATATTGCACATTCTTTTTAAGTGAATATGAAGATAACAAATACTTGTATAGATTACAGCCTATTATTAGGTGCCTATGTTTTTTTATTTTATTTTATTTTATACAATATCAGGGATGAAAATTGAGTCACGTGTTTTAAATCGATGTCAAGTATTTGATAAAAACTTTAACTATCATTTTTATATAAATTAGAATTAAATCAACGTTATTTTAAAATTAAATATTATTTTTATAATTAAAGTTAAATAAAATATTTTATTATTACATACATAAATTCTGGCTGATTTAACTCAAAAATCTGAAACTACTGTCTCAGGCCTAATCTTTGGAGGATAATTTTGCACTGATATTTTTGAGACACACACTTGTAATAGTAAACTTCGATCTATGTGGATGAAAACTATGTAATATATTTATTTACACGAAAGTTGAATAATATCTTGACTGAAATGATAAAATTAAGAGAAGAGTAAATGTTATAGTAGCTTCAGTTCAAATCCTATTAAAAGTATGTATTTTATGTACATACAAAAAAGTACTCTTAAATTAATACTTATTGTTTTATTAAAATAAGGGTTTTTTGGTAATTTAACATCTAAGTTGAGACTCAGTTATGAGTGATACCAATTCAGACAAAAATATTATATAATATTAGAAATCCTATCACATACGTATACGTCTAGAAATCACAAATTTAGAATACATATAAGTGTTTAAAACAATATAAATAAATAATAAAACGTATGGTCTAAATTTTTTTTTGAGAAAAAATGAAATCCATAAATGAGAAAAAGCATTAAGATCACAAACAGATTAAAGATATGAACAAACTAAAATCCGAGCCAGCAAGCTCAATCCATACACTCGAACCTATCATCTGCACTCTCCAACCGTACTATCTTCAGTTACAAATGAAACATTCTCGTTAAAAAAAACGATGAGAAAGTCATCCCATTCCATATGATTTGCATAAACAAAACTGCTTGAACTAAGGAATGAGCAGCCTTGTTGGTACATCGATGAGTTCAACATAATGATAAGTGCATAAATTAATTCTTCATCAGTAAACAATCACGTAACAACACCTCTAATTTAGAAAAATCAAAGGATGGGTGTGACAAAGCCTAAATTACAAGTAGGTAATTCTACTCAACTATAACATTATTGAAGGCAAAATATGTTAATCATGACATGATCTCCCCAATGGCAAAAGCTTTAGTGGTGGAAGGATTAAAACGAGCATAAATAAAGCTTGAAAAAACTTCAACATATGGTTTAAAAGTTAGAACTAATTAATAATAACATATGAAATATGTGCAATATTAAAATAAAAAAAAATTAGATTAAATTGTGAGTAAAATAAAATTTAAAGACAAAAAAAATCAGGTTAAAAATTAAAAATTATTTTATTTCAATTGGTAAAAATCAAAATTTTATATGCACAATGTCTTTGGTTTAAACCTTGTTATGGACAAATTTTTATTTTCTATAAATAAATTTTGAATATTAAAATAAAAATATATAAAATAAATTAAAATGAAACTTTGATTGAGTAATAAATTTAAGATTTTACTAATTCAATTGGCATAAATTCAAATCCCACCATATGCATATTTTTATTAACGTTTTTAAAAAATGAAAAGATTAAAATACCCTCGAATGATATACTTTAAATTAATCATGAAAAGATATTTTTGTAATTTTTCTAATCGAGTTGATATTCAGTTAACTCGTGACACAACAGTAAGGAGCTTAAATAAAATATAGATATACAATTAATGGAGAAAATAAACCCAACAAGTGGTTCTAGTGGAAAAGAGAATGTTGTTTATCTTAAGAATCTAGAGTTCGAGCGCATATGTGTGCAAAGTATGTGTGCGTTGTCAAAGAGTATGAAAATATGAACAGATACTATTACGTAATCACATTACTCTCGAATTATAAATAATTACGGGAAAACATTTCTATAATTTTTTTAATTAAATTGGTGTCCAATTGACTAAGATATAAACTCAATTATTAAATAATTATATAGATAAATAGATTTAAATGCACTTTTCCGCCCAATTCTATTTGCACTGACCAAAACATTGTGCGCGGATTAGTACATTGATTTAAATATAAAATTTTTAATTTTTTGACTATTATGATAAATGAAATTTATAAATTTTATCGATGTATAAAATTTTTTAAAATTTATTTTCGAAGAATTCACAGGTATTATCTTCAAAATTGAGAATATTCCATAAAAAAAAGGAAAAATATTACCATTACAAATTATTATAAGATGAAAAGAAAGTTAGGAAATGCTTACCATAAGAGATAAACATTAAGATTAATTAAAGATGTCTCTCTCTTATTAAAGATGAAAATAAGATTTATTGATTTTACCCCCAAAAAAAGGATTTATTGAGATGTGGGTCCATTTCCAGAGGTCACGTTGCACCAACTTTCCTAATAAATAATTTTTAATTACATATGAAGATTTATTTACCAATAAAAAATTAATTTAATATTTATAAATAAATCATAAAATATTATCCATCGCTGACTGTGTAGATGAATATTGATTATAATTATAAATTTATAAGTATTTACTCAAAAAAAATAAATTTATAAGTATTATAAAGAGGTCAGGTTATAAAAATTATTTATAAAACAACTTTTCTTACAAAAATAAAAATATTTTAATTTGAACAAATAAAATTATGAAAAAAAAGGGATATGTTTTTTTTTTTTTTTTTGTGATAAAAAGGGACATGTTTTTAATATTAGAAAAAGTGAAAGTGGGAAAGTTGCAAACTTTTCCCCATAAAAACCGTCTAAAGTTTACACCAAATAAGTCTTCTTTAATTTTGCTCAAAACAGTGAACACTTGAAAAAGTAGGAAATTTCCATTTCCATTTCCATTTCTCTATCCAAATCTCCCTCTCTTTTCTCAATATATTCCTCCAAAAAAACAAGAAAAACCCACAAATTTTCATGCAAAAAAACATAAACACAGCTAAACCAAATTCCCACTAACAGAAAAAATCTCAATTGTTTATTGATGGCGATAAAGTGCATTGCCAGGTTAAGGTCACGCCGGGTGGTTCAAGACCAACTGCAAACTCCCAATGAAGTGGAGGCTGAGGGTGGTTGCTGTTGGGCTAACCTGCCTCAAGAGTTATTATGGGAAGTTCTTTTAAGGATTGAAGAATCCGAAAGTAGTTGGCCTCAAAGGAAAAATGTGGTGGCTTGTGCTGGTGTTTGCAGTAGTTGGAGGTTTATTATTAAACAGATTGTTAAACTTCCTCAACTTTCTGGGAAATTAACTTTCCCCGTCTCTGTTAAACAGGTTCGGTTCCTAGTTTCTTATTTTCTGGGTATTTTTATTTTCATTCAAGGGTTGGAAAGGTGGTATTTTTCCATGTTTTCTGAGGATTTTATGTTCTTGGGAATCTTGTATTGAAAATTTTGTGCCTGCTGATCTGATTTTTGGAGATACGAAGGTCCCAATGGATATACCTTTGAGTCCCATAGATTAGGAAACTTGACTAAGGATCTTGTCTATTTGTTTATAGAGATGTAAATTTTGGTGAATTTGGGGGGGGGGGGGGGTGTGAAATTTGCTTCTTCAAAGTTGGTTATGGATCTAGCATGTGTTTTGAACCACTTGTGTCAACCCTTCGACCATTAGACAAAGGCAAGTTCACATTATCAGTAAAGTGTTTTGGGATCATCATGGTTCTCTCTAATCATTGTTTCCTTTATGCAATGGCTTAATAGATAGGCTTCCACTTGCAGAGTGGTTCAAGTTTTGGGACCACTTTTAGCTTTTTCAACTAGTGTTGAGCTAACCCTAATCATTAGCTAGCTGCCACCACTATCCCCATGTCTGCGAGAAAGCTGCTTTCTTCAACTACATTTTACTCTTTACATTGGGTTAAAGGTATGGAATTGTACTACTCGGATTGAGGTGCCAGTGTCAAGTGTATGCCCCCGAAACCCTGTCAAGTTATGTGTTGGATATGGAAGCTATGTCGCTTTAGTGTCTGTTTGTATTTAACG
Organism: Kokia cookei; assembly: GCA_039519145.1. Taxonomy (NCBI): domain Eukaryota; kingdom Viridiplantae; phylum Streptophyta; class Magnoliopsida; order Malvales; family Malvaceae; genus Kokia; species Kokia cookei. The sequence continues at coordinate 31,646,506 of CM076908.1, forward strand.
ATTTATTTCGAATTTCATCTAACTTTACGAATCTAATCTGCAGCCTGGTCCAAAGGATCCTCTCCTACAATGCTTCATAAAGAGAAACCGATCTACCCAAACATATTACCTTTACCTTGGTTTAACTAACTGTGAGTTTTTCTTTTTCTTTGACATTGTTTTTATGGTTATTCTGCCTGTTCAATCTAAGCTATGAATGTCTTTCAATGCAATTCATTCCATTCGATCACTAGATCGGATCAAGGACAATGGTATCTTCATAAATTTTCCTTCTCAAGTTGTAACACTTTGGGAATTTTCGATTCATCCCAGCAGCGCTATCCGATGGCGGGAAGTTCCTCCTTGCTGCTCGCAAGTGTAGACGTCCGACCTGCACAGATTATATCATCTCTTTACAGGCCGAGGATTTCTCAAAGGGGACAAATACTTATGCTGGGAGATTAAGGTGAGCAGTGAGATGTATATCCAAAAAAGTTGTATAGATTCGGTTGTTCCGTTTGCCTTGTCTTGCAAATCTCAAATCTTATGTCTTTTCCTTTTGGGAAGATCAAATTTTTTAGGGACCAAGTTCACTGTCTTTGATGGACAGTCTCCTCAAGCTGGTGCAAAGATGGGTAAAAGTAGGTCCTCTAGGCTAGCAAAATTGAGACAAGTTTCACCTTCTAGCAACTACCCCATGGCTCACATTTCATATGAATTGAATATGTTAGGTTCAAGGTAAGAGTTTGCCATTATTTTGCGTAAGGATTTGGTAATCTCTTAAGCAAGCCAATAATTGATCCATCATTATTGATTAGCTCATGCATTAAATCCCTTTTCTGTTCACTTTTTCATACAAGTCTATGTTCCAAAAGCTACCCATATCTGAAACGTATGCATTAAGAAAAATGAAGAATCGAAACAAAATAAATACCAACATCAATGTCTTTTAATGACCTCTAGGGGCCCAAGGAGAATGCAGTGTAATATGAACACCATCCCAGCAACTTCAATAGCACCAGGAGGATTAGACTCCACCACCCAAGCTGAGTTGAACCCATATCAATCAACCCCAACTAGCTTTCCTTCGAAATCAGCTAGCATGGAGAATTTTGTATCAGGTCCTTTATCTGATCAAAAGAATGGTGGATTAGTTTTGATAAATAAGGCTCCAAGGTGGCATGAGCAGCTCCAGTGTTGGTGCTTGAACTTCCATGGACGAGTCACGGTTGCTTCAGTGAAAAACTTTCAATTGGTGGCTTCACCAGAGAACGGACCGGCAGGGCCAGAACATGAGAAGATCATCCTCCAGTTTGGGAAAGTGGGGAAGGATTTGTTTACCATGGATTATCGGTATCCGATCTCGGCATTCCAAGCCTTTGCTATCTGCCTCAGCAGCTTTGAGACTAGGATTGCTTGTGAATAAAAGTTATGTAGGATCATGATCAGGGATCGTATTTAATTATTTTAGAAAAAATGAGTAAACCCGTTTAACATTCGCAGAATAACTTTTCATCTGCTCTACCCACTGCTTTTATTATTACATTTTAATCCCTGAAACAATAAAACCGATAACTTAAATATCAGCAATGGCATCCAACTTGTGATGTTGAGCTCTGATGTGTCAAGCTACCTACTAAGTAATAATACACATCCAAACCATCATACACATTATTGCTCCACTTCTTATTTATATATATATATATATATACATTAAATATCCATCTTGAAATATCCATATTAGATATTTGTATCCAAAGTATATATATTATAAAGGTATGACCCTCAAAAAACCGTTCAAAAATAAATAAAAAAGATTAAAATAATAACAGTAGTAGTATTAACATGTTCTCCCTTGTCTCCAGGAGCAGGAATATGTATAAAGAATGGTGCAATGAGATTAAAGGTAAAGAATTGCTAATCATTTTGGATTTTCTCAAATCATGAGAAGAAAAAGAAAAAGAGAGAGAGAGTACTGTTTATTTAACTAATTTTGTATTAATCCTGGAAAACTTCCAAGTTCTAAGTACTTCTTACAGGCAATATATGTGAGAAAAGGGCCCAGAAAAACATGAGCAAACCCCTAGAAAGAGACCCCTAACTATTGGGGTCAAAACCCCATTACAATTGTAAAAGTTGAACACCAAACTATTCCAAGGTCCTTAAGAAAAAGGAAATATTTGCTTAGATGTATACAGGAAGTCCAATAGTACAATCTTCTCCCCATTCAATATACTTACAAGAATACAATATACACGTATCTATGTTCTCTTACCTCTTGCTAAGCTGTCTGCAAGTGGATGTTTGGATCCGAACTCGTACAGATTCAGTAGCTTCTGCCTCATCCGAGGGTAAATCGTCTGGATGTAATTCAGGTTGACTCAGGCTTCGGACAAACTCAGTGAAAGAAGGAAAATGCTCCGGCGAGAAGAAATGAGCTCCCATCCTCTGATAAGTGAACAAGTCTATTGGATTCTCACCCAACATATTTTTCTTAATCTGCTCTAAACCACCAGGAGCTCCAGAGGCCAGGTTCTGCCCGGCAACCTCAACCCCGTGCTTGTTGCAAGTTGTTCGGATTTGTGCAAGTAATGATTCGGGGCTAGACAGAGCATCGTGTGGCTGCTGCTCATCTGACAGGTCCATTCCAGGCAAGATGATTTTGCATGAATTCCTTGCAAACATCTCTGCAACTGCTTCATAGCCATTTCTTGAGGCCGTGTTATAGAAGCCGGCAGTCAGTTCAGAAGGGTGTGCCCGGGTTTTGTACCACGAGTGCATCAATGGGACTTTCCCATTAACATTGACTTCAGTATCACCGAAAACGGACGAGGCAAGAGAGAGGAGGCGATTTCCATGAGATACAAGCTCGCTTGAGTACCAGGAAAGGAAGAAGTCACCATAAGGACTTTCCCATGACCCACCGTGATCCTTGAAGAAATTATTTGAGTTCGGTGCCTGGTCATAAGTAGGGGCATCATGTGGACCACCTAGACCCCATAATGGGTTTCCATTTGCTTCAGCATGTTGCTTAAGAAGGTTAAGCATGTTTGTGTCATAACACTGGAACTCCCCGACTCCAGTAATCGTGCCACTCTTGGCAGGCTTGTGGTGTGAGGGATACCGGAGCTCACCATCTGGTCCGAGACCCATTGAGATGCCCTGAAAAACCACAACACAGAAGCCATTAACATCAGCACACCAAAATAGGGTCTATGGCTTATTTAACCAAGTTGTTCAACAGACAAAACCCCTTACTGTGATGGTAGAACCCATGAAAGGTGAGAATGTGGACTTAAAGCTCTCGCAAAAGCCCTGGTAGACTTGAATCGGAGTCTTTCCATCAAGAACAGCAATATCATCAACAGCCAGTGATAGACATCGCTGATAATGCTGCCCTGAATGATCCGCAAAGAAGATACTTGATTGGGATTCGCCAATCTTCGTTACCCACTTGGGAAGCGGAATTCTTGGTTGACTCGAAGCGTGGAAGCAGAGCGATACGTGAAGCTTCAGACCTGCCTTCTGAACCATCTCAGCAACAGCAAGATAGCCTGACCAGTCATACTTCCCCATCTCATTTTCGACCACTCCCCACCAGACAGGCAATTCAACACCTTCCACACCCAAAAGTTTCAAGGCTTTCAGTCCCGCCCCAATCGCCCGGGCATGGTTTACCGTATTGCCATCGGAAACCGCATCTAGAGGCAGACCAACAAATAATCTTAGCCTATCAAGCTGAAAAAGAAAAAACAGAATTTGCTACAATCAGCATAGCCAAATACAGTTGTTAATCAATTCAATTTCATGATGTTTTCAGCCAAAATCTGCGTTAAAACAAGTTTTAAGGCATGGCTTTCAATAAAGAATGACTGCATATCAATTCCAAAGATTCAAGCATCAAATGCAAATGTAAATATAAATAACAACACCTTAAATTCATCACTAAAACAAGCTTAGAAAACTAAGAAGTAACTATTAATAGATAGTTATATTCACTTTGATTCCTCTACAAGTATTGATATGGAAATATTAAATTTCTTCACACTTCTCAAAAAAAATAAACATGAAACAATTTGATTTTAAAATATATAATTTTTAATTTAATCCTTCTGCTTCTTTTCCATAAATCAGTCCCACTACTTGTTTGTTTCTGAAAATTAAAATCGAATTGATAGCACTCTTAATAAATTTCCGATATTCAATTTAAATATTTAAATTCCAATTTAAAAACCAGACAAGTAGAAGGCTAAACTCCTTGGAAGTAAAAACAGGGGAACTAGATTTCAAAAGATTGAAGAATAAAGGGACTGAAACGGAATTAGACGTAATTTTTATTATCTAAAATCCACCCAAAATAGAGCTCAAAACCTCCAAACTTAGCTTAAAAAAGGTTGCAACTTTATCAATTTAAAACAAACAACACAAAACTGATTATATATTTTTAAGAATAAAAAGAAGAGAAAATACACAAAATTGAGGGGATCAAAACCCAAAAAGAAGGAAAAGAAATGGAACTTACAGATTTGGACGTTGCACGAGACTTGGATTCAAGAATGGGATCAGAGTGGACAGCTTTCAACGTAAATCTGAGCCCAGCTTTTCTCAACCTCGAAATTTGACTATCAAAACAAACACTGTTTGGTTTCCGAGAAAATATTTTGTTTTTATCATTACTTTTCCCAAAACAAAACCTTAAATCCCTGAATCCTAATTCTGTTTAGAGATCTTTGCCTGGGAAGAACTCCTAATTACCGACACCTCCATTTCCAACTAAAACAAATAATACCTAAAAATCAAACCTTTTATGAACCCAAATAAAAAGATTTACACCAAGAAATCTTGGAACAAAAAGAACCCAGTTCTTGATCTAAGATCTAAAGCCGGAAAGCAAAATTTCGAAAATAAATTTGGGATGAAAGAGGAATAATAATAACAATAAAAAAGGGCTTGTGTAATTTCGGTATAAATTGAAAAGAAGGGTTTCTAATTTCTTCGGGTAATTTTGGATTGAAGTTTGAGAGCGTTATGCATTGCTCGATTCCCTTATATAAACTCTGTTTGCAGATAACAACAAAAGTGGTGGGTGTCTGGCACGTGTTAAGCTTACCCTTTGCCAAAATTTCAGCCGCGTAATTTATTTAATTTAATTTTTTATAATTATCTTTTTGTCCTAAAAGTATTATTAAAAAAAAAACACCGTCTATTTTATATAAAAAAAATAATACCGTTTATTTACTTTTTACTAAAAAATTAAAAAATGGGTAAATTAATTTATACACATTAGATAAAAAAGTAAATTAGTCATTCTATTAAATATCAGGTTTAGGGGTGAGTATTCAATCGAGTCAAGTAGAATCAAGTAAAAAAATTTTGAGTTAGTCGAGTTGATGAATCCTATTTTTGCAACCGAATTCAATTTGAAATTTTTTCGAATCGAATCAAATCAAAAAATTTCGAGTCGAGTTGACGACTCCTATTATTTATACTCAATGTTACGATTACATGAACCAATTATTTAACTAGTAAACAAATTATAATATTTTTAACTACATAAACAATATAATGGTTTTGCCTTTTAACTTAATGGGTAAACATTTATCAAAATGATGTAATTTAACTTTTTAACTTAATGGTTTTAACTTTTAACTTTAGAAAGGGTAAATATTTATTAAAACGACGTAGTTTTGTCTTTCCTTATTCGGATTTTCGAATAACTCGAATTGTGTAATTTGAATCTGAGTTAAACCGACAAACTTATTTTTTTATTAGAATTAATTCGAATAATTCGAATAACTCAAATAACTCGAACTATTTAATTCAAAATTTGAATTTTTATCGAGTTTTTTGAATCGAATCGGATTTTGATCACACCTAATCAGATCTATCTTCTACTATTAAAAATTTATATTTCTACATCAACGTGAGGTACACGTCACGAGTCAAGTGTTATTTTGTCAATCACGTCAGTTTTTAATAGTAAAAATATATGTAAATTTTAACAAAAAGAATCTGTTTACTCTTTAATATAACATAAAAAGATTAATTCCACCTATTTTTTACTAAATAAGATTCAATACAATCTAACTCCCAATACAAAAACTTCCATGATACTTTTATTGTATTACTATTTCTAATATTTAATTAAGAATAAAATAACTAAACTAATGAAGGATCAAAATTGTTGTCAAAGGGAGTCTTGAACTTTGATTCTCATCATGTATTGTTGTTATATGTGAATTTTAATCCAATAAATCAACTTTGGTCAAAATTATTCCAATTTCTAATCTTTCGTTTTACTTTATAGTCGCTCAAACATGTGTCTATCATATTATGATTCCATTATATTTATATTTGAAAGCTTTAAAAAAATAAATTCTTTAAAAAAGTTATATATATCTTTTACATCATTAGAATTAGCAAGAAGTTAAAAAATATAAAATGTTTTCGAAACCCATTAAAAGGTTTTATTCTTCTTTATTCCCCTGTCAACTTCCTTATCTCCTCCCATAAAACCCTAGCTCACCACCATGTCACTACGCGATTATTGAGCCACCAAATGCTGCTATCGTTTCTCTTTTTCCTTTTGCCGGAATGGTGGTTTTCACTGGTGTACACACAAATTTTATGTTGTAAGTTGACTTCAAAATTTTGGAATCAAATTTTATTTATAGGGTTTGAAAAATGTTATAATATTTGGATTTCTTGATTACAAAGAAAATTCTTTTGATTTTTCTCTTTGGTTGAGCTTCAATTTAAGAGTCGTCTTAGACTTGATCTTGGAAGGATGTAGTTTGCTTCAAGTGTCAAAGAGACTTCATCTTCAAATTAGGTTTGGCTAGATGCTTGCTTGAGAATTTCATTCGATTAAATTCAAGGATCTTTGATACTTGATCTTGAATCAATGATGTCCACTTCTAAGGTCATCGAGACTTAATCATGAAAATGAATTTGGAGAGAGTTTGGATCCAGAGATCTTGAAGACTAGACCTTGGATGGATGGTTTCACTTTAAGGGTTCTCTAGACTTGATCTTGAATGAGTTTCATCTTCTTTGTGTTGATGCAATCAGAAGGGAAGAGATTTGATTCAAGGGTCATCTAAACTTGATCTTGAGTGGATGCATGTTGCTTCATCTTGAAACAAGTTTTGATCCCCTTTCTTCAATTGAACAAGAGCAAGAGATAACTTTCTCTTGAAATAGGTTTTACCTCCTTTCTTTGGTTGAATAAGATCGAAAGGCGGCTTTCTTCTGAACTAATATTGTGCTCATATTAGTTTTTTCAAGTTCTTCGATTTCTTTATATATTTATTAAGATTTTGGAGAGATCTTTGAGTTTACAAAATCTTCTCTTGGGAGAATTTTTGGATTTTCGAACTTGTGAATGTGAGGAATGACTTAGAGATGATCCCCGTTTATATGGTGAGTCACTTGAGTAAAAGAGAGTTTTATGGAATGTAAATTCTTCATTTGAAACAATCCACAAAGATCAATGATAAGTGTTTCATTTGATTACTATTTTATCCTTAATTACTCCATAATAATTAGTTCATGTTGCTGATTTGGACGTTTTTGTGCATTTTCTATACAGGACTTCAATTCTCAAAATTGCACTTAAAAGGAAAAGTTTTGCAGTTTTATTTTTTGAAATCAAGGCTAGGCTAGTGGGCATGACTTTGGCCATAAGAGTCTAACGTGACATCCAGTCAGTAGCTTCTAGAATATCTAGCCAACAGCTTCCAGAAAGTCTAGTCAGCAAGGATGGACGAGCGAATCAGCGCATTTTAAATTCAAAATTAGAAATTATCTTTTATTTTTATGATTTAATTTAAATATTTTCAAGAATTATCTTTTATTGTTTTTAGGTTATTTTTAGGGTTTTGAATAATATAAATACCCCATTGGGGTAAGCTAGAAGGACATCTCATTTATTAGTTTTATTTTTTCTTTCTAAGTTCTATAAAAATTCTCTTTTTCTCAATTCTGATCGTGAGGGAAGAAAAACACTTTATATCTTCAGATATATTTCTCAATTTTCTGTAAACTTGGACTGACAATCGACCTTTCCTTTTAAAATCCTTACACTTTCAAATTTAAAAAGGACCTATTGGTTTGAAGGTTGTTTCGATTTATAGTTGGGAGGAAGGATCGGCTTGTAGCACATTCGACTTCCTGTGAACACACTTAGCGGCGGTCCGCTAAGGGAAATTGAGATCGGATTTGATTCTCATTGAGACAATATAGTTCGAGTCAGGTTTTTCCAAATTTTAAATTGTTTTATTCTAACGGCGATAGTCATGGTTAGTCTAGCCAAAAAACTGAAATTCAAAAATTCATTTTTGATTTTCGATTTACCGGAGAGAAAAACAAGTTACAAGGGTTGGGCCTTGTAGACTGTAACCGGCATTTATCCGGAGTAAAATCTTATTCGATGATCTGTTGGAAATGAGTCAAAGCGGAACCTAAGGCTGATACTTAAATTGAGTTTCTTTTTAAATTTATTTTCTTTAAATTCTTAGATTTAAATTTTCATTTCTTCATTTACTTTAATTAAACTTTTAGATCAATCCCCCTTTTTTATTCCATTTCACCTAAATCAAGAACTAAAATCTTTCTACATCAGAATTTCCTAAGTCCCTGTGGATTGACCTTTCTTCTCTTTACTACAATATTTAATTATTTCTTTTGAAATTAAGGATAATTATTTTGATAGTTTACGACGCTTGTCAATCAAACTCTTTTATTCATTATTAATTTAATTAATTAGAAATAAAGTATTTATTTAATATTGTCACTTAATTATTTTAATTTAATTAGTGATAATATAAACTTCATTATTTATCTCTTCATTAATTTAAATTAATTAGAGAAAAATCATTATGACATAATGTGTGATATCATCATTTTAACTCATATTAATTTCACCTTGACCTATTGTAATTTTAGCTTGACACATGGCATTCTGTAATTGGTATAAAATTTCTATCGTCTACATCTAGCTTTGCTAATAGAGTGAACAATTACGAGAGATTCGCTTTTGTTTCTAAGATGAATATTATTGGGATTTTGTTATCAAGTACAGCCAACCTTGTAAGACCCCTTGCCCGACTCAATTCCTGGTCCGTGCTACAGAATGCCACATCTGTTTCCAGAGCAACTTTCGTCAAAATATAATAAATATATCAATCAAACAAACATTTATGACTTAAACACATTCTGAATATGATTCACAACTAAATCTGAGCCTTAATCGAGCTTACAAAAGCTCTTTTGTTGACCTGAGCATGAATTAAGTTCAAAATGTAAAGTTTTGAAAATTTAATGTTGACATCATAACGTCACATTCTCCATGTCATGACATCACCAAATAGTTTGTCACATTGCGACTGTTGGAACAAATCCGATTTGAAAACGATTTTCTTGCATAACGAAAAATATCAAAATTTGAAAATCAACTAGTTTATGATATTTATAGCAATAAACCCTAGACTGAAATCATACTCGTGTTTCGAATAGACAAATCGTTGTTTTTCTCGACTTTCAAACAAATGATCTTCTCTGTTATTCTTATACCATGAACTACTTCGAGTGTGAGCTCGAACCAATTGAATCAAAACACAGAAGTAGAAATTCTTTTCTTTTATGTGGAAAGAAAAAAATTCTCTTCTCAAACGAAAATCGATAAAAAAAATTTTTCGGAAAAATATATTTAATAGTTGAAAATAAATTCTCTCTATTTTTCAATATAGTAACAATATCTTAAAGTTGTTTAAATAACTCTATCGATGCCATCTATTTATTAAAAGATAAAGTAGAACCCATGTTGAATTGTAGAAGTTTATTTCAACTAAAAAAAACAACTTTCTACTTTGAGTATGATTAGTGTGGATGACATCCCCTAGTATTCCAATTAGGGTAGTTGTCCCTTCATATTCCACGAGGGGATTTTAGGCCTTTCTCACATTGGGTCCAATTGCGAGTACTTCTTGGAGTTTTCGACCTAGTATTCTGTAACTTGATCCAACCGATTATATTTTTTTATTTCCTAAAATAAACTTCAATATTTATATTCAACTAAATAATTCTCATCCCAAATTTACCCCCGATAAAATCATGATTATTTTACCCCTAGTAAAATTTTCGAGAAAATATATTTAATATTTCACCATTCAACTTGTTCACTATGATTGAATGGTTTATTTTCTTTTTTGGGCTTTAAAATAGCTCAGAAACGTAAACCCATTCTTCCGATATTTTCTAAGCAATCCATGTTCACTTGCAAATGAATCATTTTTCATCTTCATTTTCATTTTGAGAAAACCATATTCAATTCAAAATGATTCCATTTCTACATTTTGGAGAAAACTATAATCATTTCTAAATGTTTTCGATTTTTTCTACTCTTATTCATCTTCTTCATTTCGATTCAAATACGTAATTCATTTCTAATTTCAACGAGCTAGCAGAGGGACCGATTGAATATATGGAATTAAGGCTCAAATTATTAATAATTAAGTTCTATCTTTTTACCTATTAATTATAAACCCATTTAGTCATGAAGTCATTCCACTTTAGTATTGTGACTGAGCTCTCCCTAATGACATACCTTTACGAAAGCAACTCGATTAGTGCTCATCCAATGATCTTGTCATAAGTGTGTTAGGGATAATATTTGTTCTCCAAATATGATCCTATTTTATCTTATGGTAACCATTACATCTTCCTTCATGAAAAGTCATTTACTATCAAATAGTAATTAAGTCATTCATCACAAGGAAGAATGACCCGTGACCAAGTTTAATTTTCATCAACCATTTAATGCCAATTAGAGAATAATATTTACCCATGTCTCGGGCTATGAATTCCACTATTATGAATGACACTATATACTGCAAAAGCCATACACCCAACTCACTAGCTTTCAATTCCTTATCTATTCGAACGTAGACTTTTACTTACATCAAAGTGCACGTGTCACACATATTGTGACGCCCCAAACCCGAACAGGACAGTTCAACCCGAATTTTGAACGTCACATTAGCCACTGAAGTGACTCCTCATCAAAACACCACAGAACACACTATCCAACCAATCACGTTATTCATTTAAATATGCAAAATCCTAAATTCATGCTTTCATTGAGCTACACTGATCATTAGGTCCTCAGCATAATTCATAAATTGAAATATTAACAAGCAAATATTCTAAAAGCTTTAATTGAACATTCATGCAGGTGATAAGGTATTTAAAAGGTAACATTTGAAAGGATTTTAGAAGTCATTTTATTTAAAAACATAATGTAGTAAAATGTTGAAAAAAAAACTTCATTTCGCAAGATTTGAAAATAGTATTGTAGAATTTATATGTACAAATCTTGTTTAGGAAGATTCATTAAAACATCATACATCTCTTCATAAAATCATCATCATTTAATTAGTTCACAGGCCACTTACTATTTACGTAATTTATCCAATTTTACATTTCATGCAAACTAAACTCATGACTAATTTCCAAATCACATAAAACATATAAGACTTAACTCGATAACCGGTGGCTCTTCAACTTGCAGTAATAAGTTAGTCGAACAATTACTCATACCATTCATCAAGAATTCATAAACTACCATTCAATCATCTATCTGAAGCAGTAACAAAAGTTCCAAATCAAACCAATTTAAGAGTTCATAATGTCCAATTACAACCCAACAATTATAACAGAGTCTAATTTTAAATCCCACTATTTGGTCCCACATTGCCTTCCTCATTTGGATTTGGGAACACATCAACATACCAAGGTATAACCTCATTATGGATCAGTTGGATGACTCACTTCCCCACCTCTTCACAAGCTAAATCACTGCAATGATATAAAAGAGTGGGTGAGCTTATGAAAGCTTAGTGAGTGCTCCAACATTCTACGAATAAACAAATTAGTCAGGTTCGAAGGTAGGCATATAATAACAATTCATAAATTATTACAACAAGCACAAAATAGCAACTCATACAACATAACAAAACTCATAAAATAAGTAGTGCACCTATAATAAGTAATTCACATAAAATAAGCATATCACATAAAATATCAATTCACATTAAACATTAGTTCATATGAGATAACAGTTCATACCAAATAGCAATTCATTTCAATTAGCAGTTCATATTGCATAACAATTTATAACACATAACAATTCATATCAAATCACAACTCATATATTTCAAATAATGATAAATTGACATTTTTTTATTGTGAAACATATAAGGGACTCAATCATCACCTATAAGTGGACTCGATCACCACACATCAGATAAACAAATCTCCTTATAATGCCTCGCTTTTGGACTCAAAGAGCCTTACACTGTCTCCAATATGATTGTAGCATGAATGCTCACACTCTCCAACACTATCAACTCATTGAGACCTGCGCTATCTCTAATGAATGGAGCTATTCTCTACATTCCCTTATCTCTCCAATACATCTCCGAGTCACAATGTCCATCACAATAAAAAGGGTGAGTACTCACAATCCTATGACATGCCAATTATATCCAATGGTTCCATGAGATCATAATGCCAACATATCTTTTTAACACATTCACAATATTCAGTATAATAGGGCTCGTAATTAAGCAGAGTTTGCACATTATAACATAGTTTGCAATTCGCAATAGAGCATGATTCGTAAATAATATAACTTTCATGCAACATATATTGCACACATAACACAGTTCACATATCATTCATGTCATAGCTTACATAAATCATTGTTTGCATATTTTATTTAGCAAAGGGCACACAATAGCTTAGCTTACATACAATACAGCTCAAAGTTCCACAATACACACAAATTAAAATAGTTCGCCATAATAATATAATTTGTCGAGTTTACACAGTTCACAATATAACACATTATACAAATATAATTGGCTCGCACTATAGTTGAGTTCACACCTAGCATTTCATGATAATATAATTTTACACTAATTAGAGCTTGCATTATCATAGATCTCATAATTGACACACTGGTTCGTGCATGGATAGGTGTACATTATCAGTAAAATTCGCATGTTGTAAAAATCATATCATATATATTTTTAATATTAGTTTGCATACATTACAAAACCCATATATATTATATAAAACTGATCTGCCGATTTCATACCTAGCATATTGAACTAATTTTCACATTTGATGAACTTGAAATCAAGTAATTTTCTTTACGTTTTATGAATTTTTAGTTAATTTTGTCTTTTAAATAAATTGTGCTAAAAAGGTTATTTTATTGCTTTCAAGGCCAAATAAGGCTTAAAGATATCCTACTTTGTGAGTGCACAAGAGACTAGTAGCAGTTGAGCCACAATGATACTAACCGTTTAGTCACGACGTAGGCAGCCCTATGTCGCACTAAAGGGACCAACATCAAAGAATCAAGGGGCTGCCTACTATGTCGCGACACAAGTCCTGGTATGTTGCGACATCAGCCCTAGACTTCAACTCTGCATCAAGCGAGGGACATTTTCATCTTCACAATGCGACTTAAGCATGAAAGACGGTAGTTCATCTGGGGTGGATGAAAATGACTGGTCAAGAGCTATAAATAGGGCCTTTAGCACTAGGGTTTACACACCATCCATTAGATCTTAGTTTTTAGTTTTACTTTATATTTTCAGTTTGAAACGAGATTTTAGAAACTTGAATAAACGATGGAGGAATTTTTCCCGACAGATTGCTAATACAATTTTAGTTTCTTTCTTCAATTATATGTTTTCATATATTGTTTTATTGATAATCAAATAAACCATGAGGAACTAATTCCATTTTGGGGAATTAGGGAGTGGACGTATAAATAATTAATTATTGTTTTACTAGGATTTTACCTTTCGGATCAGCTATTTTGGAAAGGAAGAACACCGAACAAACACTAGGTTGGACAACCCTAGAAAGTTATCTAGGTGGGAATGAACCCAAAATTGGTATTACCCATCCATGAACACCTTTTCCCCAAATCGGTTTAAATTGTGACATCTAGCGATAAGTAATCTCTATCGACTTGCTATGCCAGCGGATGATCAAGAGATTCAATTGGGGTAGTGACTAGTTGATTGGAGGTAAATCCTCAAAATCCAACAATTGAAGAACTCATACGGAAATGACCTAATATCCCCAAAGCCGTTTATAAGAATTTATTCATCTCAAACTTTTGCTTTTATTTTCTATTTTATTTTATCTTTTATTCTTATGTTCTAAAAAATCCACTCTTTATTCTTCATTCTATAATACCTAAAATAAGTACTAATTAATTTTATTCTTTGTACGGATTTGATTTACTATCGCGTTACGCCTCATTTGGGTATGATCCTCGAAATACTACCAAGTGTTCCATTGTAACACAATATATTTACAGCCTGACCCGTATACTTGCAGAAAGCCTAAATCTACGTCGAATGGGAGTATGTTCGGGGGCAATCAAGTTGTTGGAGCAATTACCGGGGAGGCAATGCTTTAGTAAATTTTATTCTTTCTTTGTATTAATATAATTAGGAAAATTTTAGGTTATAGATATGATTTAACCATACTAACAATTTTTATCTTTTTTCAGACCTAACACATCCCTTTAATTCCCATCATATTTAAATCCATGGATGCCTGCGATTTATTTTATGCAAATATCATGTACGATGATGATTATGATGCTGATATCTACGAAGATGGGTATTATGAAGATTGAGAGATTCAGGAAAATCAAAGGTTATTGATGTTGGAGTTAAGTAAACTTCATGAAGAAGCCAAGATCCCCGATCAACATGATGGTCTATCTTTTAAGGAGATATACTTCGAATCTAAACAAATAGATTGAGCACAGGAACAAGGGCTAAATGAGAAACAAAAAGAGAATGCCTTGAGGAATCGGATGATCGGATCGCCGAGCGAAACGAGATCTCACCTATGGAAGGGGAAATGGATAGTCATGTAAAAAGTGAGATTGAGCCCAATCCAATGATGAATCAATCCCCACAAAGGAGGAAGACAATTCCCATATCCAAAATTTAGATCTTCAACTAATTACTATTACAAAATCGAGAACAAAAGAAATATTAGTTGAAGATATCATCGATCAAAGATTCAATTTCCAATGGAAAATAGCTACTATGTCTAATACTTTCTTGATGCAACAAATTCCCAGAGAAATTACTAATGTGAAAATTTTTCAATTTTTGTAGGACACAAGAAGCATTTATGAGCTAGAGTCTCAGCCTTCAACTAGCATAATAATCACATTCGTGGAGCAAGAAAGTATATGTTCATGAGAGAGGCAATTACTACACTAGTACCACGATTCAAAGGAAACAGAATGGAGTGATGAAAATTACAAGGGGAAACAAATAGTTATCGCGACATCAACACCTGAGCTTGCAAAAAATCCACCACTTTTACTAAATGAGGTAATCGAGCAGCTATTATCCCACCACCCGAAGGCATATGAATTCTACAAGGGGATCAATGATACAGGCAATCATGCGAAAGGATGGTGGTATAAATTCATAGACGTCGTCAATAGATATGATCAACGAAAAGAGCTGGCGGTGATCTATGCAAGAAGAAAAGGAAAATTTAAAGAAAGAGATAAATGCCAGAGAGTAGCTTGACACAACGACTGTTAGATGAATAACGATAAAACGAAGTGTACGTGGGTGTTGAAGTGCACACTAACACTCTTGTCAGACAATTCTAACAAGTACTAACATTAAAGTTTTAATTTATAGCCACTAATGTACTAATTCACTAACATTTTTTTGTTTCAGGGTATTTGTTTCGGGTGTGCAGGTTTATTGCAACACAGCCTATTCACGTCGCGACAAAGCAGCCAAACTACTCCAAGTACACCCAGACATGCTTTGACGTGATACCCCCTTATACGTCGTAACCAAGGGGTCAGAATGCTAAAAAAAACCAAAACTAATAGGTATTTCACGACATTGGAAAGGCTGTGTTGCGACATAGGAGATAGTCTGCTAGAACTTCAGGACTGAAGGGGTTGTCGTAACACAGGCAGAGATACGTTGCGACAAACTCGACATTGGAAGGTTGGTTGCGAGATACCTAAGCTACGCTACGACATCGTCTGCAATTTTTGCAGGGTTGACTCGACCCGATCGCTCAACCTGATAGCATAAGCCAACATTTACTTGATTTTTAAACCTTAAAACCCTAAAAGTACCCACCCCTATATATACTAACTTAAAACTAAACTTATTCCCTCACTTAAATACTCTCAAACTACTACTAAATCCACCAAAACTCTCATCCTTCTCTTCCCATTCAAAACCTAAAACTTCATTCCTTCAAGAGTGATACTCCATTCCAAGGTGCAAGGCTACTCCATCAACAAGGCTAATCCTCAAAAGCAAGGGTATTTTCTTCACTTTTACTATTCCATTGGTTATTGTTCATTTTTTTTATATGCTAGATTACAATGCCTCCACGCCAAAGAACCATAATGCACGATAGCGATAGTGACCAAGATAATGAACGATTCATGAATGCCTAAATGAAATAGTATTTTCTCGCCTCACAAGGCCAATCTCTTATCCAAGAACGGGGATTCGAACCATCGATGGTCTTCTACAAAGAAGTTTGGCCACTCGTAAGGTACCGTCAATAGGAACAATTGTGTTTCCCCAACAGGTAATGCTGTTGTACCTGTTGTTCATGAATTTTATGCTTCCATAAAAGAGGATGTTATTAAAAATAGGGCCATAAAGAAAGTGGTTTATAGGGAAAATACGTCCCAATTTTGCCTTATTAGATTTTCAAATTTTATAACGTACCTTTTTATAAGATAGATTATTTGAATGAGGTCGGCCTAGATTTATTTAAAAATATTAACATGAGGAAATTATTTGGTTCTTAATTGAGGGTAAGGGTACTTGAAATTATCACCCCGATTTTAGATCACCCTATAACTTTAATCAAGCTATCATGTTCCCTATTGCAAAGATGTGGATGCAATTTTTGGCCACAAGAATATCCCCGGCTTTAAATGTCTCTAACATTAACACTTTTTGAGTTATCCTATTATATGCTATTTTGCAGAGAAAGAAAATTTGTGTAGGAAGGTGGATTTACAAGGAGATGAAAAATTGTACGAAAAGCCAAAAAGTTGGACTATTCTTTCCATACCTTGTGACGGTACTATGCAAAAAGGCGAATGTGTTGATGAGCGAAAATGAGCCATTCTTGAAGCTGATGCGAAGCATCATTGGTGACTCTATTTATAAGCAGTATGTCGAGCTTCAAAGAAAGCAAATTAAGGAGTGGAAAGGAGGAAGGAAAAGATGGATATACTAGCCTCTTTAAAGTCCAAGGGCACGATAAAGGCTCGAAAAGGGTATGGGGGAAGCAATGATAGTATTAGAAAGAACCATTGATTTCTCCCTACTTATTGTATAATTTGTTTCCATTTGGTCATCTTTAGCATACATTTTTAGTATTTTTTATTTAGTTATTGCATTTTCTAATTTAATGAAGCCCAGCCTAATTTCCTTTGAATTTATGATATTTTTACTACTAATGTCGTTGCATCAGTCTGTTTAGAATTGTGCCTAGAGATGTCACTGCAAGAACCTGTTTAGAAGTATCAATGCATGAATGTGTTCAGAGTTATCGTTGCATAAGAGGATCTAGAATTGCACCTAGAACCGTCACAGCACCTGACAGCGGTCAGGTTAACACACCAGAAATGTGTAAGCTGTATAACTGGTATAACCAACTAGTACGACCAAAGAATGCTAGATCTGAAATGAAGGACACCTGTACTGTGAAGTTGCTATTAAATACTGAAGAGAAGGAGAGAGAAGGGATCTTCTTTTCAACTGATTTGATTTTCTTATTCAAAACACATTTTCTAATCTGGCATCCATGGCAGCTTAAATTCCTAAGGGGCAACCTGACGCAAAAGAGCAGGCAGTACTGCTCCAGACGAGGAGCATCCTAAGTGCGACATAAGAGGAGAGTAAGGGAGAAATTTGAGTAGACTAGGAATAGAATGCCCCAATTATTTTGTTATTTCTCTTTCTTAAATGCTGGTAAATCTTGTTATTTTGAGTTGTATGAAAATACATTTGAAATTTAGAACTGAATGATATCTATTTCAATCTTTGCCTTAACTATTAATCTTTGGATTTAATTGTTTGACCACGGAAGTGTGATTGCAGTCACTGCCACTAGAAGGTACAACGACAAATTAAGTTAGCAAGCAAGATAACGGAAGTTGCTTGGGGATTGAAGGAATTTAATCCACTTGTTTTTAAATATGTTGCATTACCAACATTGGAAGGTGTGGTTATTGTGCTTGTTTGAGTCTTAGATTTAATAGGAAAGTCAAGTTTGGTAAGATGTTCATTGTGCCTTATTGTAGTGACAATTTACCTGTTATTTTTAACCTTATGAGCCACACTTAATTTTTTGCCAACTTTTCAAGTCAAGAACCCCATTTTATTATCATTGCATTACTTCTTTAATTTTTCATTATTGTTTCGACAAATCTATCTCATACTTTCACAGCATTTACCTGTCCATTGCTTCGACAATTATTACCAAAATTTATCTCATTCTATTTGTTCATTGCATCGACAATTATAAACAAAAACATTTATCCTCGTGGGATCGATATCCGACAAGTTACACATCTATCTACTATACTTGCGTTTATAGTGTACGCTTGCACATATTTGCTGTGACGTTCATAGCACGATCAAACATCGAAAGGAAGCTTGACGACGTGATCCAATGGATGCAAGAGACAAGTCATGTACTAAAGAAGTTTGAAAGGGTACATGTGTGGAGAAGAAGGAGATAAGGATGAATTCGAGTTAGGAGGGGCCCATGTGGAGCAAGACGAGCCTAACACTAATGACGAGTATGAGACAATGTTTCAGCCTCAATACTCAACTCCCAAAGGACCGGTGATTCGGAGCCCAGCACGATGACAAGGTGAGAGCTCTAGTAAAAAAATACTCTAGCAAGGGTAAGGCTCCAATGGATCCTCAACCCAATTCAGACGAAGAAGGTTAGATTCTAAACTTTTTGAGACTTTGTTTTATTTTAAGACTTGTAATTTTTGGGATAATTTTTTTTAGGACTTATATAATTTGTAGAAGTAGGATTTAAAATTAATTTTGTATTATGCTTTAATTCTTTTTGTAGGAACCCCACATTTTGGGGATACAACAATTTTGATCATTCACGCGAAAGGAAGAAGGACAACCACCATAAGAAGAAAAGGACATTCACGATCAATCGGGTAACTTCTTTCCTTATTACTTTTTGGGCTACACGTTAAGGACAATGTGTTTTCTAAAGTGTGGGAGGATAACATAGGAATTTTCGGCATATAGTTTTTTTTTTATTTTGACTTTTTGATGTGTGCTTGAGCTTGTAGAAATACAAGTGATTGATTAGGAGCATGTATAATAGGTTGATTGTGTTTTCTTGATAATCTTGGCATGATGACAAGGAATTTTACAGTTTTGAGCATGAAATTTTTGAAGTTCTATAAGACAACCACAATAAGAAGAAAAGGACATTCACAATCAACCGGGTAACTTCTTTCCTTAATACTTTTTGGGCTACACGTTAAGGACAATATGTTTTCTAAAGTGTAGGGGGATAACATAGGAATTTTTAGCATATAGTTTTTATTTTTATTTTGACTTTTTAATGTGTGCTTGAGCTTGTAGAAATACAAGTGATTGGTTAGGAGCATGTATAATAGGTTGATTGTGTTTTCTTGATAATCTTGGCATGATGATAAGGAATTTTACATTTTTAAGCATGAAATTTTTGAAGTTCTATAGGACAACCACCATAAGAAGAAAAGGACATTCACGATCAATCGGGTAACTTCTTTCCTTAATACTTTTTGGGCTACACGTTAAGGACAATGTGTTTTCTAAAGTGTGGGGGGTTAACATAGGAATTTTTGGCATATAATTTTTATTTTTGTTTTCACTTTTTGATGTGTGCTTGAGCTTGTAGAAATACAAGTGATTGGTATGTATAATAAGTTGATTGTGTTTTCTTGATAATCTTGGCATGATGACAAGGTATTTTACATTTTTGAGCATGAAATTTTTGAAGTTCGATAGGACAACCACCATAAGAAGAAAAGGACATTCACGATTAATCGGGTAACTTCTTTCCTTAATACTTTTTGGGCTACACATTAAGGACAATGTGTTTTCTAAAGTGCCGGAGGATAATATAGGAATTTTTGGCATATAGTTTTTATTTTTATTTTGACTTTTTGATGTGTGCTTGAGTTTGTAGAAATACAAGTGATTGGTTAGGAGCAAGTATAGAAGGTTAATTGTGTTTTCTTGATAAACTTGACATGATGATGAGGAATTTTATATTTTTGAGCATGAAATTTTTGAAGTTCTATAGGTTACATTATGAATAGATAGAAAAAGTTTTATTGATATCAAATGATGTGCATAATATGAGGAAACGAGCATGTTAGTATACATGATAAACAATAATTTTGTGATTAGGTGATTAAATTGATATTTGTGCATATTGAGTTGTTTAGGGATGACCTAAGGCATTGTTTGAACACACCTAGAACTAAAAAGCTAAACCTTGTTCCGAATTGCCAATTAGTACCCATATTTGAGCCTTATGATACCTTTTTAATGAGCCACATTGCAAGCCTCTTAAGCCTCAAATGATAATTTGTGTATATCATTTTCTTTGGTCCTATTTTGCATGAAAATGGATGTATGACCATATGTATTGGGGGTAGGTAGACACATTATGATGGACGTTGTAAAACAAAAGAAGAAAATCATGACAAAATATGAATTTTAGATTTAGCTAAGGAAGAGAGAAATAGTGAAAAAATAAAAAGAAAATGAGTAAAAACGCAAAAGGAAGGGTAAGAAAAAATGTGAAGAGTGACAAAATCATCAAGTCACCAAAAAAAAAGAAAAAAAAAAAGAAAGCTTACTTGAAGAATAAAGAAAATGATGTACTCATAGGCTAGCTAAAAGGATTACTTTAGATTGATTTCCTAAAAAATGGAGAAATAAGAAAAGCGACAGAAGGAGAAATAAAGAGGTGAGATGGAGTGGGATGTAATGGGAGAGAATAAGGAATAATACAATGTGCCAAACTGTTTTTGTGCTATGTAGCCTTTTGTGTGCTTGACTGTTCTTTGAAAATCATACCTGTCCTAAACCTTAACACATTACAAGCCGAAAAGCCTTATGTGACCTAACCGACTTTCTGCATAGATGGATGTAGATATTGCATAATCTCATTATAATTGTTTGTATTGTACTAGGATAATCAAAGTACTCATGCTAGGCATTGATGGAGTCATATTGATAGAACTTTGATATTCATATCTTTTGTAACCTACTGAACTTAGATTGTTTCTACGTGGAAAGAGCAAAGTTGCTCAACTATCATGTTAAGATTGTCAAAAGCTACATAAAGCCTAGAGTAGATGTTACGAGCCTAATCTTTGTATGATACAGTTTCAAACTCACTTATATTTCTTTTGCTTCTTTTCTTTGTTATTTGTTTTGGTCTTCTTGTTTGCTTGAGGATAAGCAAAGACTTAAGTGTGGGAGACTTTGATCTATCGGTTTCGTACCTAGCACATTGAACTAATTTTCTCATATGATGAGCTTGAAATCAAGTAATTTTCTTTATGTTTTATGGATTTTTAGTTAATCTTGTGTTTTAAATAAATTGTGCTATAAAGGTTA
This sequence comes from Kokia cookei, assembly GCA_039519145.1. NCBI lineage: Eukaryota > Viridiplantae > Streptophyta > Magnoliopsida > Malvales > Malvaceae > Kokia > Kokia cookei. The sequence goes on from CM076908.1 coordinate 31,668,255, forward strand.
TTTTATTACTTTCAAGGCCAAATGAGGCCTAAAGATTAGCTAACCTACTTCGTGAGTGCACAGGAGACTAGTAGCAATTGAGCCAAAATGATACTGATCGCTTTATCACGACGTAGATAGCCCTATGTCGAAACAAAGGGACCAACAACGAAGAATCAAGGGACTACCTATTATGTCGTGACACAGGTCCTGGTGTGTTGCGACATCGGCCCCAGACTTCAACTCTACATCAAGCGAGGGGAGTTTTCATCTTCATAATGCGGCTTAAGAACGAAAGACGATAGCTGACCAAGGGTGGATGAAAAAAACCAGCCAAGAGCTATAAATAGGGCCTTTAGAACTAGGGGTTGCATAACATCCATTAGATCTTAGTTTTTAGTTTTACTTTATATTTTCGATTTGAAACGAGAATGTAGAAACTCGCATAAACTATCAAGGAATTTTTCTCGATAGATTTCTAATACAATTTTAGTTTCTTTTTCATTCTCTTCTTTGATTATATGTTTTCATATATTGTTTTATTGATGATCAAATAAACCATGAGAAACTAATTCCATTTTGGGGAATTAGGGAGTGGACGTATGAATAATCAATTGTTGTTTTACAGGTATTTTACCTTTCGAATCAGTTGTTTGGGAAAGTAAGAACACCAAACAAACACTAAACCTGACTATCTGTGAACACAAAATTGGTATTGACTATCCGTGAACACCTTTTCCCCAAATCGATTTAGATTGTGACATCTAGTAATAAGTAATCTCTATCAACTTGCTATGCCAGAGGAAGATCGAAAAATCCAATTGGGGTAATGACTAGTTAATTGGAGGAAAATCCCAAAAACCCAACAATTGAATAACTCATACGAAAACGACCTAATATCCTCAAAGTCATTTATAAGAATTTTTACATCTTAAACTTTTGCTTTTATTTTCTATTTTATTTTATCTTTTATTTTATGCTCTAAAAAATCCACTCTTTATTCTTCGTGCTATAATACCTAAAATAAGTACTAATTAATTTTATTCTTTATAGGGATTTGATTTACTATTGCCCTACGCCTCCTTTGGGTACAATCCTCGAAATACTACCAAGTGTTCTGTTGTAACATACTATATTTACAACCTGACCCGTATACTTGTGGAAAGCTTAAATTTATGCCGAACAGGAATACTTTCGGAGGCGATAAAAAACAAGACTCATATATGCATATATATAATCAAGACCTACGCATATATATTATATATATAACAAAACCCACACATATATATTATATATACACATACCTTTTTAGTATATTAGCTCGCCTTTAATATTATGCTCTGACACACACACGCAATAATTAAATGCACAATTCACACACTTATCGTGTCAAGTACTTGGTTGACGGCTACAACCTACCTATTTATTCCTATAACTACATGCACGTTTTCAATTCATGCATTTGACACATTAAAATCGCACAACATGCATACTCTACACTTAAACAAAATTGAAATGGTTTGCACCAGGAGAATTGAAGGTTCACATTTTTTTTAATTAAGCAAGGGTTCACATATGTTACCTTAGCCTACGTATTGGATTTTAAATGTAGTGTATCAAACCATTCACCTTAGTTCTTGCTTCAACTACCATGCTCAAGTAAGCTTTAATTTGCTATTGTTCATGTTTGTAAAGGCTTCCAAATGACTTGACACTTTACATGCACATCAAGCACAATACAAAGGCCTTATTAACAACAACATACATAATCAAATTATTCCAAAATCATAGATCAAAGCCTCTTAACCTTTATATTGAAAACTTAATTAGTTTTGCTGAAATAGGTGTTTAACCACTCAAATCTCAGTTCTAAGCTTAGATTTCAACTCCATACATCCTAAATGTCATCCAATTATAGATCTAAACCATTAATTTTATCTAATTACACCGATCTAATTTTTCCAGAAAAATCATGCTTATGTGATCTTTTAAAAGGGGAAAACATTCAATTTGCTTAAATTCATTAAGGATTTATTAAATTAAGACCAAATAACTTTTAATTAGATCAAAATGAGTTAGAAATCACTTTACCAAAGCTTAACCAAGAAATACGAGATCTACCATTTTGAAGCCAAAAATCAACTTAAAATCAAGTGATATATTAAGTTCTTGATTAAATCATTTAAATCTCGAATTGAAATAATAACTCACTTAGTTTAATCATAAAGTTTAGAATATCACCTCAATTTTGCAAATCGACGAGCTATGGAGCTAATTCAAGCTAAAACATGTGAAGATCTCTTAAGGATTTTAATGATGAAAACATGAGTGTTCTTAAAAATTGAAAAGGGATTTTGTGTTTGGAGAGCTTAGAAATAAAAAAGGATTTCGAAATAAAAACTTTGATTTGGTGTTTGGCAAATTTTATAAGAAGATGAAGAATGGGGGAAAAGAGATGTGGGGATTCTAAATAGGCACCCAATTTTTAAAAATTGGGCCATTTCCCATTGAACCACTTCCACTTTCTTCTATTTTTCAAATAGGTCCTTGCATTTCAATTAAAACCAGTTTTAAATTTATTTTCAAATCAAACCTCATTTTTAAAAATATATTTTAACTAAATTAGTTTTCGAGCACCAAATTTTAATTTCCTAACCTAAAATTATTAATTCTAATTATTTTAATATTTTATTTAATTAATTTCGAATTATTTAATTATCTCACCTATTTATGAGTTTCAATTCACTAACCCCCAATCCTACTTACCTGATTTTTTGGGTGTGACACATAGACAGTCTGTAATCCACTTAAGATTTAGCTATGTCACACTATGAATGTCACAAGCGAATAAATTCATAAACGAATTAAAGATCTATTCTTCTTGGGTCTAGTCCGATGTATATTCAATCCAGTTAGTCACATTTATATCTCTATCTTCTGGGAGTCATCCACTTTGATGCCTAAGACAACACATCTCCCCAATTAGACTTAAAAGATGACATATTAGTCTTTCAATCAGTTTACTCATTTTCGATTAGACTAAGGACATGTTTAGGTTCATCTACTAATATGATCTATCGATTTTATACCTAGCAAATTGAACTAGTTTTCACACTTGAAGAGTTTGAAATTAAGTATTTTCTTTAAGTTTTGATAGGATTTAATTTGTTTTTAGCTTTGAATAAATTGTGTAAACCAAGTGCTAAAAGGTTACTTTATTATCTTTAATGCCGATTGGGGCCAGAAGGTTAGTTAACGTACTTTGTGAGTGTACAGGAGACCATTAGAATTTGAACAATTGTGAACTGATCACTTCATCACGACATAAGATGCTCTACGTCCTAACAAAGGGGCTAGACTTGAAGATTAAGGGGACTGACTTCTTTGTCGCGATAATGCCTGCACGATGACACCAAATAAGGGGACCGACTTCTTTTTCGCGACACATGTCCTGGTGTGTCACAACATCGAACCCTGGATGCGGTTTTTACACCGAGTGAAGGGTGTTTAGGTCTTTACAATGCCACTTAAACACGAAGGACGGAAGCTAACTTAGGGTTGACAAAAACGGCCAGCCAAGGCTATAAATAGAGCCTCTAGCACTAGGATTACACACACCTTTCTTTAGTTTTTAGTTTTACTTTGTTATTTTCATTTTGGAAACGAGATTGTAACTTTCGCATAAACGTTGGAGGAATTATTTCTCGATAGATTGCCAATACAATTACAGTTTCGTTTTCATTTCATTTCTTCAATTCTATGTTTTCATATGTTGTTGTTTTTATGATGATCAAGAAAGCCATGAGGAATTAATTCCATTCTGGGAAATTAAAGAGTAGAAGTATGAATATTTAATTATTGCATAAGCTGGTATTTTCAATCGGATCAGCTATTTGGGAAAGGAAGAGAATGAAACAAACACTAGGCTTGACAATCCTAGAAAGTCATTTAGGCAGGAATGAACCTAAAATTGGTATTCCCTATCCGTGAAAACCTTTTTCCCAAACCGGTTTACACAGTGACATCTAGCGATAAGTAGTCTCTAGCAACTTGTTTCGTTAGCGAAAGATCAAAAGATCCAACTAGGGTAGTAACTAGTTTATTGAAGTAAAATCACCAAAAACCAACAGTTGAACAAACCATGCTGAACTGACCTAATCTGTAACACCCAAAACCTGACATCGTCACCAGTTAAGGTCCAGGGTCTTTTTGATCATTTACCGTTACAAACTCTCATATCTTATCATTTTCAATATTTCCAAAATGTATACATGACAAGTTATAAGATTTTAATAACAATATAAATCAATAAGGGTAAAGTTGTCATTTTACAAATCTGAGGGACTTCTATAGGTATCTGTTGAACAAGTATCGGTAGAAGTCAAGTCAATAAGCAATTAAAAAATAACTGCAGTTTCCTACCGATAGTTGTGAAGATTTTACCGATACAATATACACTTCTACCGATACAACGAGTTCTAGAAAGCTAGGACGATTTACCCTGTAACTTCTACCGATACAAGTGTTTAGACTACCGATACTTCAGAGATTTATATCGAAACAATACAAGACAGTAAACAAAGTTCAGTATACCCTATACTTCTACCGATACATGTATGTGTTCTACCAAAACAAATATGCAGTTTTAAAAATAAATCAATAAATGCAATAGTCTTGAAGATTTCAGAGCAACTATATCACTTACTTACCACAATTATGCTTACATAAATCATCCAAAAATTCATAACTCATTCAATATCATAATTTCTCACATGTCTAACCATACTAATATAGTATAATAATGAAGTTATATTAAGCATTCAGCATCATCGTCATTCATTCTTCTAAACTATTTTCATTCTAATGGTTTAGCCAAACTCAAGCAAATATATAGTTTATCAACCTAGGACATGTCATATATAACCAAGTGATTTAAGGTTTACTAAACGAGCTTCCGAATAGTGTGATTTCTCTTGAGGATCCAATCTCCAACAGTAAATGAATCTACAAAACAGTAAATAGATGCTAGGTAAGCTTACAAAGCTTAGTAAGTTCGTAAGAACAATTAACTTACAAAATAACATATTCGGTTACGGAAAGAGTAATAACATATCTTCGTTATCCCGTGGTATTAGCATTAGGTTGATCTCTTTGAATCTTCCAAAAATTTAGCTCATATGAGCCAGTTTAGCTTATCGCTCTTTCGAACCAATGTGGTATATCATTGATACGAACCAATTCAGCACATCGTACTTTCGAGCCAGTTCAGCATATCGCTCTTTCTAGCCAGTTCAGTATATTTCTCTTACGAGCCAGATGACATATCATTTACCTTCCAAGTATTCCTACTTAGAAGCCTTTTACATTTCCTTGGGATATTTTATTATAACAATTAACTTTTATTATTTCGATGGATCCTTATAAAAGTATTTGATATGCAAGTTTAGTACGTTTACGCTCACCAGCTAATGTAAGTTTATGCTCTTCAGCTACTATACGTTTATGCTCGTCAGCCACTGTACGTTTATGCTCGTTAACCACTGTACATTTGATACTTTTATTTGATCCATCAAAAATTTCCTCATTTGACTCATTTACACTTCTCATAATTATTTACTTACTAATATATATAAATTTTACATGTATATTGTGGTCAACTCAACAACATTAATATCAAAATATAAATACCACGTAGTTAGAAATTTACTTCACATTATAACAATAGAAGCATACATTCCTAAAGTCCATATTTATCAAACATAACAAAAATAATAACTAATACATATATATATATATATCGTATAATTAATTTAATCTTTATTTGTCACATGAATTCATTTATATCCTTTCATTAGTTCTTTTCATGACACTAAATTTTAATTTAATTTCCATTATACCATTTCAAGCTTATATCCATATACTTCATATTTTTCAATCATAATACTTAACTTAAACATCATCACATACTTATCTCAAACAGTAAAACTCAATGTCAACATAAATAGATATATCTTGAGTCTTGAAATAACATATAATTAAGTTAATAAATTTATGAACTTATCGAACAAAATTACAATTGAAGTGAACTCTAGAGTATTTCTTAATTTTTCCTTTTTCGTGATTGGTAGCACGATCTTGATCTATTACAATAATTTCATTCAATTATTTAAATTAACATGAATTTTTAATCATTTTATGTAAATAAGTCTTTATGGTATTTTTACGAAATTGCCCTTAACATTTTACTTTTATTCAATTTAGTCCTTAAGCCTTAAACTTGCAAATTAACCATTTTTATTCAAATTTCAACTTTTTCGAATGTTCATGACTCTTTCAACAACCCACTTTTGCCATTATTTCACCTTAAGTCCTTGCGAAATCATCACTTTAACATTTTAGTCCTTAAACATTAAAATCATAAAAAACTACTTTACAAAATAATCAAATCCAATAACCAAGCTTAATAAACTTCAATAAATCTTCAAGAAACAACTCATTCATCAATGACAAGATTTATAACATTTGAATCATTAGCATTCAACTTTGGCACCTTGTAAGATTTATTCCTTTTTGCTTAATTAACTATCTAAATAGTAAAATTTCATAACCAAATTTTAATAAATACTAATGACCTCGTAAATATTAAATAATTAATATTTACAGTCTAACACATCGAAGTTGTGGCTTCAAACATACTAATGACCTCGTAAATATTAAATAATTAATATTTACAATCTAACACATCGAAGTTGTGGCTTCAAAATCACCAATTCTGATCATACTGAAAAATAGACTAATTAGTAAATTCTCATTTAATTAGGATTTAATTGCAATTTACCAAAATCTAAAGAATTCCACATCATTTCTATTATTAAGCCATTTAAGGAGGGTCCAATTACACAATTGATCCTTCAATTATTTTAAATTCCAACTAAATAAACTTTATTTCAATTTAACCTTAAACTACTTAGGACTAAATGAAAAATATCCCAAAAGTTAGTGGAAGGTAATCATATCCCTCACCGCTTGGACTTTTGACCATGGTGTAATTACCACTTTGGTCCCTTTTATTTTTAATCAATAACAATTAAATTTTACCTCTTTTACAATTTACTCATTTTTCCTTAATTAAAAATAATTCATTAAAATTACCCGACCAAACTTCAATTCACATATAATAAGACTCTATAAATATTTAATAAAAATATTTACGGCCCTAAATATTTGAAACAAGGTCCTAATACCTCATTTCTAAAACCACTTGACTTTTGAACTTGACCACTTATACTAACTTTTAATTCAATAATTAAAATTCACCAATTCAAAATTCTATATAAAATTGTTATTGGCTTATATATAATTTAAATACTCATTATATGAATTTATTTGTCAAATTGGTGGTCCTGAATCCACTGTTTCCGACACCATTGAAAAACGGGCTGTTACATAATCTCCCAAAGCCGTTTATCGAATCTACACATCTCGTCCTTTACTTTGCTTTATTTATTTTCACGTTTTCACAACACACTTCTTTATTTTATTCTCGTATTATAATCCCTAAAATGAGTACTAATTAATTATTTTCTTTGCAAGGATATAATTCACTATTGCCTTACGTCTCCTTTGGGTATGATCCTTAGAATACTACAAAGTATTTCGTTTTACAATCTATATCACAACCTGACCTGTATACTTGCGGAAGCCGAAAACACATCGGTCAAGTTGTTGGCGTTGTTACGAGGGAGGCAACATTTTAGTGATTTTTATTTCTTCTTTTTTATCAGAATAATTAGGAAATTTTTAGGTTATGGATACGATTTTTATTTTATTTTTTGTTTATTTTTTATCTTTTCTTTATTTGTTTAAGTTCAGTTTATGACTTGAAGCCAAGGAAACTTGGTAGATTCAATCCCTAATCTAGAAGCATTGCGAAATCGTAGAACCCAGCAGTCAATGCAAAACCTACCACCACTAGAAGAAAGAGAAGAGTAAAACAATCCACTTGAAGATCCTGCTAATAATATTGAAGATGTTCATATACCTCCACAACTCTCAGCTAACAAACAAATGGCAGAAGCGAAAAGAACTTTGAGGGAGTATTCTATGCCTACTATAGATCTGACACAAGGGAGTATTGTTAGACCCACTATAACCGCTAACACTTTTGAGATTAAACCAGCCATGATCCGGTTGATACAAAATAATTTACAATTTAGAGGGATCATGGCTGAAGATCCCAATTTACATTAAAAGCGATTTTTACAATTATGCGATACTTTACGTTTTAATGGCATTACTGATAATGCCATTCATCTTAGATTATTTCCAATCTCCTTAACTAATAATGCTTTTTCTTGGCTAGATGCGTAGGCACTAGGTTCTATCACCACATTAGATGAACTCATGGGGAAATTCTTACAGAAGTTTTTCCCTATGGGTAAAACAATCCATCTTCGGAGAGAATTGTCAACATTCTGATAATTTGAGGGTGAAGGGTTCCATGAAACATGGGAATGATTTAAAACACTAGTACGAAAATGCCCAAATCATTGTATGCCAAAATGGATGCAATTATAGACATTCTATAATGGGTTGGATACATCTGCCAGATCAAGATTAAATGGTGCAGCAAGAGTAGCCCTAATGAATAGAACTTATAATGATGCTTATGGGTTGATTGAAAACATGGCAATGAACTCTTGCTAATGGCCTACTGAGAGGTTCACTTATGGGCAGAAACCTACTTTAGTTAAGATGATCCAAGAAGATCATAAATACCAACAACTATTAGAAAGTTTAAATCGATTTGAGTCTGTCACAAGGGCACCATCGTCACAAGGAGAAGACAAGCCTCTATACCACTATCTTACCAACACTAAGGAGTTAACTATGTTGGTAATTGAAGTGGGAATCTCTATTCAAACACTTACAATCTAGGATGAACAGATCATTCTAATTTTAGATGAGGAGGAAGTCAAGGGGGAAGTGGTGACAACAACGCCCAATCGAGAAACACTAGTTACCAACCTCCATTCTTGCAAAGGCAATCGAAAAGAGTAGTTCAAAGTGACCATACTATATGTGGTTAAAGGTTAGATATGATCGAGAGAGAAATGCAATCCATGAGGGCAGATGTGAAACAAGTGCATTTGATTGCACTAATATTGCTATATCAGTAGCAAAGCTAGAAGAACGGATGGAGAAATTGGTGAGTATAGTGGGAGATCTCACAAAGCAATTTGGTATTGGCATCCCTAGCAATACTAAGAACAATCCTCAAAGAAAGGGGAAAGAACATGTAAAGGTAATCGAGTTAAGATCGGGCAAAGTACTGAGAAGCTCAGAATAGTCTAGAAAGGAGGAAGAACACAGTAATTACCATGAGATTATAGACATCCCTTCTGAAAATGACATTGAAGTCATAATACTCAAAGAGGTACCGGTGAAAGAGGCAGTCGAGAAGAAAGAGAATAAGCCTAAGGAAGATAAAGGTACCTTGGTTCCATTTCCAAAAAAGTTAGAAGAGAAAAAGAAACAAGATGATGATGATTTTGTAAGCTTTCTAAAACTTTTTAAATCTTTAAATGTCAACTTACCATTGATTGAACTTATAAAAAAGGTACCAAAATACGCCTAGTTCTTAAAAGAGATTATGTCAAGACGTAAGAAGATCAAGGTAGCTGAGCAAGTGGAAATGAATGCATCGTGCAACGTAATTATCTCTAAAACAATTCCTCAAAAGATGAAGGATCCCGATAGTTTTACAATTCCAATCAAAATTGGGAACCTTCGGTTTAACAGAGCATTATGTGATCTTGGAGCAAGCATAATTTGATGCCTCTATCATTGTTTGAGAAACTTAGGAGTAGAGATCTGAAAAATACCCAAGTGACTTTACATCTAGCCGATCAGTCATCTGTGAGCTTGAAGGGAATTTTAGAGGATGTGCTAGTCCAAGTAAGAAGTTTCACCATCCTTACGAATTTCGTGGTGTTAGATTTTGAGAAGGATAGAGATATACCCATTTTGCTTGGAAGGTCGTTCCTAGCCACGTCTAGATCTACCATTGACCTAAATACCAACGAGCTGACAATGAGAATCAATGGTGGTATAAAGACTTTCAAATATGGGAATAAAAATGATGGAACAGAAAAACATAACAAGGATTGTTACTTGCTTGATTTGTATGAAAGTGAAAGACCCAAAAAAATCCCTTTCATGAGCAAAGAACGAATCAATAGATTTAAAGAAAGGGGTCAGTTGAAGGGAATGGAAAAACTTGATGGGAGATGGACTAAAGCGAAACAAAATTGGACTCGCTCAACAAGGGTAAGCATACCAAATGAGTCCGGTAATAAAATGTGAAGGTAAAAAGGTGGTACTAACTTCTGTATATTATTGTATATATTTCTAACAAGTTTTTATTTCAGCAATTAACAGGAAACAAGGGTTTGTTATGACACACCACCCTTTGTGTCGCAACATATGCTATAGAATTAAGAAAAAAATGAGACTGATGCAAATGTCACAATGTAAACCTCTCCATGTCACGACAAATAGTACAGATTGGGTGACATTAGAAACTAAGAATGATGTCGTGATGAAGCCTTGAGTATGTCGCGACAAATTAGAATTGATAAGTTTGTCGTGATGTAGCTTCCCTATGTCGCAAAATTGACTACAATTTTTGCAGGATCGACCCGACCTGACTGCACAACCCGACGGCTAAAAACCTATTTTTCTGAAATTTAACATTATAAAACCCTACTTTCTAACCTCTTTATATATTAAAACACTATTCTAAGTTCTTCCATTATATTTTAACTCTCCAAAAACTTTCAAAAACCTAAAAATCCTTCTTTTTCCTATTTCTTTTTTTCACTTTTCAAGTTTTTCTCACGAAGCAAGGATAACCATCAATGTAAGGGGAGAACCACACTGAATCAGTTTTAAAGTTCCAACTTCATACTCTTTTTTACTTACATTCAAAATGCCTTCTAAAAAAGTTAGAAGAATTGTGGAATCCGATCCATCATTGGGTACAAATCCTTCAAATTTTGTGAATGTGAATGTAACGAGATATTTCAATGAACTTCAAGAAAGGTTTGACCATTTTGATGGTTTTATGCAAGGAAATATGGCTTCTAGTCAAATACCAGTGGTAGGAACGATTTTGGATAATCCCCACAAAACCTGCAGTGATCCCAATAGTCCAAGAATTTTATGATGAATAGATCTAGAATCCTTTAACGATATAAACATGATTGAAGTAATTAGATATTTAACTGAGGGAAGGGCGAAATGGAAATTTAGGTCAAGCACTAGGTTTGTATACCCGTATGATACCTACTTTAAATGTTTCTAACGTTAATGCTCCTTGAGTAGTGTTATTATTTGCAATTCTACAGAAAAAGCAGGTTTGTATAGGGAAGTGGATCCACCAAAACATGAGTCAATGTGTGGGAAGCCAAAAAATGGGGATTTTCTTTCCTCGCTTAATTACAGCTTTGTGTAAAAGGGCGAAGGTGCCCATGGCATCCACTGAGTAGACATTGAAGCCATCAAGGAGTGTCATTGGTGACACACTATTCAAACAATAAGTGGAGCTTCGTGCTAAACAACTAAAAAAAGGGAAGAGGAAATCACGAGAGTCGACGATTACACCAACTTCCACACAAAGGTTGGCACCAACCTAATAAGAAGTTGGTGAAGGAAGTCATCCAAAGCTCGATTGGATGGTATAGTGGATGCAAGAATCGGGACCAATCTTTCAAGAGTTTGTTCGACAACACAACATTAGGGTCTTTAACTACACACTAGACATGCTTGGGATGGTAGATGTGGAGCAAAATGAGGAGGAACCGAAAGAAGGGAACGATAGTGATGAGGATGAGGATGAATGAGTGTTTTGAACAATTTAATTTTTAAAACTTGTAATTTTTGGGGATAATTTTGGTTTTTTCTTTAAACAGTTGTAATTTGTAATACTAGGATTGAAATTAATTCTTGCATATATATGCTTTAATTTTTTATGTAGGAACTTCACACTATGGAGACACAAAATTTCAAACATTCATGACACAAGGGAGAAAGACAACCACATTGAGAAGAAGAGGACTTTCACAAACAATTGGGTAACTTCTTTCCTTATTATTTAAGGGGCTACACATTGAGGACAATTTATTTTCTAAAGTGTGGGAGGTAACATAGGAATTTTTGCATATAGTTTTAGTTTTTATATTTTTCTATGATCTATGCTTGAGCTTGTAGAAATACAAGTGATTGGTTAAGGGCAAGTATAATAGGTTGATTGTATTTTATGATAAATTTAACATGATGATGAGAAATTTTTAAATTTTTTAGCATGAAATTATTAGTTCTGTAGGTTACATTAGGTATAGATAAAAAGATATTATTGATACAAAATGATGTGCATAATATAAGGAAAGAAGCATGCTAGTATATATAATAGATAGTAATTTTGAGATTGTGTGACTAAATTGATATTTATGCATATTGAGGTGTTTAAGGATGACCTAAGGCATTTTTTGGTTACATCTAAAGTTAAAAATCCAAACCCTATTTTGAATTTTCAATTAGTAACCATCTTTGAGCCTTATGACCCTTGTTGATGAACTACACTACAAGCCTCAAAAACCTAAAACGATGATTTTTGTGTACTCTTTTCTTTGGTCCTATTTTACATGATAATAGACGTAAGGCCATATGTATTAAGGGTAAGTAGACACATTACGTTGGAGGTTAAAAAATAAAGAGTGAAATAGGAAAATAAATATGGTGTATGAACTTTAGGATAGCCAAAAAGAGAGAAATAGTGAAAAAGAAAAAAGAAAAAGAAAAATGAGTAGAAACAAAAGAAGAAAATTCATGAGTAAAAAAACATATAAAAGTAACAAAGTCACCAAAATATCAAAAGAAGAAAAAAAAAATCTTACTCAAGGAACAAAAAAAAAATACTCATTGGCTAGCTAAAGGGATTAGACTATATTGAGATTCCTAAATTGGAGAAAAAAGGAAGGTGACAGAAGGAGAAAAAAGGCGGTGAGATGGAATGAGACATTAAGGGGAAGAATAGGGAACAATATAATGTGCCAAAATATTTTTGTATTTATAACCTTTTGTGCTTAAATGTTCTTTCAATTTCATACCTATCCTAAGCCTCAACACGTTATAAGCCGAAAAGCCCTATGAGACTTGAACAACTCTATGCATGAATAGATGTGGAAATTACATGATCTCATTATGGCTATCTGTATTGTACTAGGATAATCAAAGTACTTGTATTAAGCATTGATGAATTTACATCGATAAAACTTTGATATTTGTAGTTTCTTGTAACTTACTTAACTTGTATTAGTTCTAACCAAAAATGGTAAAACTTCTCTCTTATCATGTTAGAATTATTGAGAAATATATAATGCCTAGAGTAGAAGTTGTGAATCTAATCTTTTTATAATATAGACTCAAGCTCCTTTTCTTTCTTTCTTTGTTTTATTTCTTTATTTTCTTTTGTTTGCTTGAGGACAAGCAAAGACTTAAGTATGGGGGAGTTTGATCTGCCAATTTTATACCTAGCAAATTGAACTAGTTTTCACTCTTGAAGAGCTTGAAATTAAGTATTTTCTTTAGGTTTCTATAGTATTTAATTTTGTTTTTAGCTTTGAATAAATTGTGTAAACTAAGTGCTAAAAGGTTACTTTATTGTCTTTAAGGCCGATTGAGAACTAACGGTTAGCTAACGTACTTGTGAGTGTGCAGGAGACCATTAGAAGTTGAACAATTGTGAAACTAATCACTTCATCAAGACATAGGATGCTCTACTTTACAACAAAGGGACCAAACTTGAAGATTAAGGGGACTGACTTCTTTTCCGTGACATACATAGGCTATGTCGCAACAACACCTGCACGATGACACCAAATAAGGGGACTAACTTCTTCGTCACGACACAGGTTTTGGTGTGTCACGACATCAACCCTTGGACGCTGTTTCTGCACCGAGTGAAGGGCATTTCACTCTTTACAATGCCACTTAAACACGAAGGATGGTAGCTGACTAGGGTTGATGAAAATGGTCGACCAAGGCTATAAATAGGATCTCTAGCACTAGGGTTACACACATCGTTCTTTAGTTTTTAATTTTACTTTGTTATTTTCATTTTGGAAACGAGATTGTAACTTTTGCATAAATGTTCAAGATATTATTTCCCGACAGATTGCCAATACAATTAAAGTTTCTTTTTCATTTCATTTCTTCAATTCTATGTTTTCATATGTTATTATTTTTATGATGATCGAGGAAACCATGATGAATTAATTCCATTTTGGGGAACTAAGGAATGGAAGTATGAATATTTAATTGTTACATAAACAGGGATTTTTAATCGGATCAAATGTTTGGGAAAGGAAGAGCATAAAACAAACACTAGGCCTGAAAACCCTAGAAAGTCATTTAGGTGGGAATGATCCCAAAATTAGTATTGCCTATCCATGAAAACCTTTTCCCTAAACCAGTTTAGACTGTAACGTCTAGCGATAAGTAGTCTCTATCAACTTGCTATGCTGGCGAAAGATCAGAAGATCCAACTAGGGTAGTAACTAGTTGATTGAAGTAAAATCCCCAAAAACCAACAGTTGAAGAAACCATACTGAGCCGACCTAATCTCCCCAAAGCTGTTTATCGAATCAACATATCTCTTCCTTTACTTTGCTTTATTTATTTTCATGTTTTCACAACACACTTCTCTATTTTATTCTTGTATTATAATCCCTAAAACAAGTACTAATTAATTCTTTTCTTTGAAGGGATATAATTCATTATTGCCTTACGCCTCCTTTGGGCATGATCCTCGGAATACTACCAAGTATTTCGTTGTACAATCTATATTAGAACCTAACCAGTATACTTGCGGAAGCCGAAAGCACATCCCGAATGGGAGTACGTTCGGAGGCGATCATAATATAAGTTATCTTTTTGTATTTCGATCCGACCACGTAATACCACTTAATATTAGTTTAATATTAGATAACTAGTGAGCAACATTTGTTTCTATTTTTCTTTGAGTGCAAAAACCATGTGAGGACAATATACAGACTATTAATGTAATTCATGAATAAATTTATTAACCAATCTGTTCGAAAAAGTAAAAGTGTACTTAGAGGAAAATACTACACTTAGGGCACCAGATCCATTAGTGATGTCTAGCCTCTCAACGTTAGGACGTCACATACTGTCGATCGATGTTGCGATGAGGAGAGTTGCTCGTCTTGACATGGACTTTGTTTTGGTAAAATTTAGGTCATTTGGTACTTATTCCATGGCAACCTAACCAATTTCACATTTTGAGCATAGTTGTACACCTTTACCTGTGAAAGATCATATCATAATAAATACCAAAGACCTTACAACATCATTTAAATTCAATTAATCTAACATTTCTTCATTTGACCAACAAAACATATCAAATTCGCTTAATAAATTCAATATAATCATCAATGCATTTTCCATTTCTTACCATCACATAATACTACCTCATTTCATACTCATTTTACAATTTATATATCAAACACAAAATTAGACAAGTTATCAAAACATACATTATTGCATATATGAACATTAGTTTTCCAAAATCAAAGATTAACTAGGGTGTAAACAAAACCATCATTCACAAGTAACACATATATAAGCACTTATGTATATGCCACATAACCGAGCTTGAAATGAGCAAAAGTCTACTGAATCGATAGCTTCATAGTGTTGAGGTTCAAGGTGATCTGATCAATGAGTTTCGCAACCAAACAATCTACGAAAAGGGAAAAAAATAACTAGTAAACATTTCGAATGCTTAGTAAGTTCATAATAAATTAACTTAACTTACCTTGTCATTTTAACAATTTAAATTATTGAAACAAAAAGGCACAACATGGCATATCCTTGGCATCCTTATATATATATATATTCATAAACCTTTCCAAAAGACAACCTATAGGTTAGTACCTCACGTAACTAGACCATGGGATTTAAATTTATATATGCGTAACCAAATTACTTTACATCATACTATTCAACCTTGCTTAATACTAAAACACATCAATGGAATTCACATTCAATCATTTCACATTACCATTTAATTTTCTCTTTTCGTCTAGAGAACTATAGCAATTTAAATTTAGACATAGGAGACTAATTTACTTAAACAAACTATAGATTTGGTTTACTTATAAAAGCTTTATTCGATGTTGCTCATTCAAGCTGTCGAGAATCCGTAACATGTGCTGGGTCTCATCCATCGATAAAGAATAATTCGATTTGTTCAAACAAGCTGTGATATTTGGTCTTCTCACACAAGTTGTAGATTAGGGTTGCTTATATAGACTTTATTTGATGCTGCTCACTCAAGCTGTTGAGAATCCACAAAACATGTTGGATCTCATCCATCGATAAAGAAATCCCTAACCAACACTCGATTTCTTTCTAAACTTTAATGACATACCATTTGTATCTTAATCTTTTATTAATTTTAAACGACATTGTTACCAATTCTATATCATTACAAACATATATCAATTCATATATATTTTTAACCCTTTAACAACATCATATGAATATTACTCAATCATATATCAATTTCACATTTAATCATTATCATGTATCTATTCATATTAGTCATTTATTTCATCTTCACAATTTAGTCCTTTCGATGCCATAAGATATTATTCACCTAACAATTCAAACTAAAACCTAAAACAATAAAATAAAAACATAAGGTGAATTAATAAAGTAAATTTTGTATGAACTTATTTGGCAAAAACAACAACAAACAAAACGACGAGGACTAATCTATAATTTTGCATTTTCTTCAATTTTCATTCGATTGGTTCAAATCTCGATCTATATAATAATTCATTTCAGTTTATCAATTCCAAATACATTATATAATCATACTATAGGCGTATGAAAGTTTAATTTCATTATTCAAATTCTCCCTCAAGTTTTGCATTTTATTCAATTTAGTCTCTAAAACAAATATTTCTATAACTTTCAAATTTGAGCTTCGATTTCTAAACCGATATCAATTCCATCCTTCTAAGCCATCAATTATCAATAATTATAGTTAAATAAACATCAATTTTGAAATATTTACACTTTAGTCCCTATATTCAAAATTAATAATTTTCACTTTATAAATTTGTCCTTTTTCATATCTAAACTTTAAATCTAACCATTTAACATCAATTTCATCAAGAAATCATCAATGGAAACTTTTGAAAACTTTAACAATTTTACAAATTGGTACCTGGATTAGCTAAATCAAGCTCTTGGGACCTCAAAAACATAAAAATTACAAGAAACGGACTAAATCGAACTCACCAATCAAAGGAATGAGCTTTGAGCTTCAAAATAGGTTTTCTTATTTCTTTCCTACAGGTTGAAGATGAAAGGAAATAACCTTTTTTTTTTATCATTTCTTTAACTTGTATAGACTTATTAAATCTAATTAACCTTAATTAATTTAACTAATTTTAATTAGATTATTCTTAATGAAAATTACAAATTTTGATGGATGCTAGATAATTCCCACCATCGCTTGGCATATTTATAAGGATCCAATTACTTAATTGATCCTGTGATTAATTGAAAATCCATAGCAATTAACTTTTACCACTTTTATAATTTAGTCATTTTACCTTAATTAGTCACTAATTTAGAGAAATTACCTATCCAAAATTTAATTCATCTACACAATAACTCCACAAATATTTATGAAAATGAGGTCTCAATACCTCATTCTCCAACACCATTGACTTTAAGGTCGTTAAACTTGTACCTTTGTTAATTATCCAATTAAAAAGTTTAAAGAACCAAACTCTAATTAAACTTCATACTAACCTTGTAAATATTAAATAATAATATTTATGGACTCGAATATCGGAATCGAGGTTCTGAAACTACTTTTTCTGACACCACTAAAAATTAGGCTGTTATAAACCTTGATTGGGACTTACAAACAGTTGATGTTAAAAAATGCATTTCTACATGGAGACTTAGAAGAAAAAGTATACATGAAGGTTCCTCTTAGATTTGACAATACAAGAACACAAGGAAAAGTGTGTTGATTAAAGAAAGCCTTGTACAGGTTAAAACATTCTCTTAAAGCATGGTTTAACAGATTCAACAACTTCATGATCTCTTTTAGGTATAAAAAAAAATATAGGTCATACTCTCTTCATAAAACATCACAAGCGTAAAATCAATCTTCTTATTGAGTATGTTGATAACATTGTAATGACTAGTGATGATAGAGAAGAAATGACTCTACTTAAGAGATTGTTAGCTTAAGATTTTGAAATTAAAGATCTCAAAAAGTTGAAATACTTTCCAAGAATTGAAGTTTCCAACTCGACAAAAGGGATCTTCATTTCTCAAAGAAGGTATAATCTAGATCTCTTAACGGAAACTGGTATGATAAGATGTACAACAAAATCACCTATGAAGAGTAATCATAAGCTGCAAGTAGGAATTGAAGAGTTAGTGGATAAAGAGAGATATCAGAGACTAGTTGAAAGACTAATTTATCTATCACGTGTTAGACATAACATAGCATTTTCAATCAAATTGGTAAGCCAATTATGCAAAATCCTTGAGAATCCCACATGCAAGTTGTTTTTTTATTCTACGCAATATGAAGTCTACTCCAAGAAAATGTCTCCTTTTCTCTAAACATGGTCACTCCATATAGAAGCCTTTACATTTTTAGATTGGGTAGGTTCTTTAGATGATTGGAGGGGTACATCTTTGTGTTGCACATTTGTTGTTGAAAACCTAGCCACTTGGAAGAGAAAAAACCAAAGTATGGTTGCTCGATCAAGTGCCAATGTAGAATATAGAGCCATGAGTTAGAATGTTTGTGAGCTTTTATGGTTACAAAAATTAGTGGAGTAATTAAAACTATCAAAAGAAAATAAATTATCCTTGTACTGTGATAATAAAGCTACAATTAGTATTTCTTAAAACCCGGTTCAACATGATCAAACAAAACACATCGAGATTGATTGATACTTTATCAAATAAAAATTGACTACTAGAGCTTTGAGACTAATCCATGTGACATCTGACAGACAATGAGCTAACACCTTCACCAAAAGACATAATAATAGAATGAATCATAATTTGGTCTGAAAGTTGAGCATGTGTAATATTTATGCACCAACTTGAGGAGTAGTGTTGAATAATTGATAGGTTTAAAAAATATTTAGAGATTAGAGAAGCAAATTTTTCATTCACTAATTTTTGATATTTAGGGATCATAAAATATTTAGCTGCCTTTTCTTTTCTTATTGTATGTGTATAAATAGCTTGTAAATCTTCTTATATGAATATATAAAAAAGTGAGAAATTCTACACCAATCTTTCTTTTTCCACTGCTCATTCAATTTCTAACCGTATTATAACTATAAAAATGCTTCTAACCTATCAAAGTTTTAACCCTTTTATCCTGAGCATATCTTATGACTAGTAATAATATCTTTAATTCAAGTAGTACCTATAAATGATCGTACATTGAATGATGGACTGTTATCAACAAAAAAAATAGGTGATTAACTTAAGGCTCATTCTTAATTTCCCTAAAACATGAGATATCAACTTTAGCTTTAGAATTTTGCATAAATGAAGAGAAACAAAAACAAGAACAATAAGAGAAAGTCACTTTGATGAAGAGACCTCTTTTAGGTACAAAACAATCACGAAGTATGTAACACCCTTAACCCGTCTCTATTGTCAGATTAAGGTTACGGAGTATTATGCACAAATCAAAGTAACAAACATCTTTAAACCATTCAATAATTAATAAAATTAACAATATTCAAATCTAAATTTCAATCATAGCATAAATATATTTACGAGCCTTAAATCGAGCTTACGAGAACCTAAAATGAATTTGGAATCAATCAGGGACTAATTTAAAACAGAACAAAAAAACATTGAAAATTTTGGAAATAGGGGTCACACGGCCGTGTGAGAAAGCCCAAACAATGTGGCTCAAAAACATGATCGTGTGGCCAAACCGTGTAACTGACTGTGCCCGTGTAACATAGGGTCACACGGCCATGTGGCTGGGTCGTGTAATTCACTGTGACCATGTAGCTCAAAGTCACACGATCGTGTCGTCAGGCTGTGTAACTCACTGTGTTCGTGTGAATCAACCTGCACTGGAAAAACAATAAGACACACGGCTGTGTCTCCATACTATGTTCAATATTTGCTTAACAAAATATGTCAAAATTTTCAAATATCATAATTGATTTCAATGATCAAATGTGATAAATCAAATGTGTCAAATAATCTTTGAGTATCACATAAATATTTTAGTTCTCTTTGAAAGGCTATTTGGAAAACTTTATTGATTCTCTTATTAAAAATTATCATTCCACTTTATAGGAGAAAAAAATATTATAATCATTATAGTTATAGTGATTATTATACTCATACTAGCCCATCAAAGACCATGCTCATAACCATAATTATAACTTTGTTCTTTTTAAGATTGATTATGTAATGCTACATTCACTTCAAGAATGAAGCATATCTAAAGATATTTTTTTTCATGATCATAATTTTCTTTCAAAATTAATCCATAATTTCAAAGAATCTTTTACATGCTTTCTTAGTGAGGCTGTAGTACAAAAAATCATGATTAATGTCATTATACAGTTCTCAAGCATGTATAGATTTGAACTCCAAATTAATCATTGCACATAATACATATTTACAATAGATAAGAAGATATAAGAACAATCATATATTCTAATCAAAATTAAAACTAAACCAATCAAATCTATAAAAATAACAAAAAGAAACATATAGCTCCACGTAAAAAGCCCAACAATTGAACTCGAGAAGGGATTGATAAATTCATAGAGATGCAAATAAAGAATTATATAAATTTAACTTTTCAATAGAAATTGAATCAAAATTTGAGAAAATATTATTATACTTAAGTAATTGAGGATGAGAAGTAGAGACTATGAGCATTCTTTGTAGTAAATAAAAAGTGATCATCCCCAAGTAAATCTCAAGAATACACTCACGATTTTTATCCAAATAATTAATTTTCAATGCTTGGAGTCCAACAAAATTTTAACGCAAACTAAGAACCTATTACTCATTAGACTTACTTAAGCAATTGGGGATGAGAAGTAGATACTATAAGCATTCTTTGTAGTAAAGAAAAAGTAATCATCCCCAAGCAAATCTCAAGAGGCACTCATGATTTTTTATCCAAACAATTAAATTTCAATGCTTGGAGTCCAACAAAATTTTGATGCAAACTAAAAACTTATTACTCTTGAATAAAATCGTGTTGATAACGTATTATAAAATAAAGAGAAATATGGAATGAACAAGAAAGAAGAATACAAAATTGAAGGATGATTCAACTTTTACTTGGAATATCTAAAAAACCTACACATACCCTCTATAGTGCGCTAACCACCATAAGTTACAAAAGTCTAATAAATATAATTGAAGTACCTTATAAATTTTAAAAAATTACAAGAGTTACAAGAAAACGAATTCTTGAGAGGTTATGAGAGCTATATGAACATCCATTTTACAACATTATGAAATATTTTAATTATTAATGTGTAATAATTTTATCATTAAATATAAATTTTCGTTACATATATATTTTTATTTACCTTAGGAAAAATTTATTGATTATTTTTCTTTTAAATAAAATCATATAATTGACCATATCTTTTTGTATATAAAATTCGGTTATTTTATGACTATATATTTACCGTATCATTATTTATAACTCTTGAGTCGTCAGATCATTTCCAACATTTTGGTTTATTTTTAAAAGTTCAGATTTATTTTCTGCTTAAATTTTTCAAATTTCGGCCTTGATTTTTTAAAATTATAATTATAATGTAATTGTTTATACTGAAAACTAATTATATGTAGTCTCAATTTCTTTTATTTACTTCCTTGTATTTTTTTAATTTTTACTTTTTGATACAATACTTAAAATTACTCATAATTAGAGGTGTTCATAGATCTGGTTTGATTCAATAAAAAAATTTAGGCCCATATGCTACACCTAGGCCCGACCCGAAAAATGGGCTTAAATTTTTGCCTGAACCCGACCCGGATAAAAATACTAAAACTCAAGCTCGGCCCGCCCGTATTAACTTTTTTATCATTTTTATATCATTTTTAAATATATCTAATACATAAAAAATACTAAAAACATTAAAATAAATATTTCCAACAAATTGAAAATAAAAAATATGTTTGCATAAATAACACTAAAATAGATGCAACTTAACAAGCAAATGCTTCTTAAATAATAACAAAATTCACAATAAAACAATTGTTATACAATATCCAAACAATAACAAAAATATAATAGTAACATAATAGTGAAATGGTAGCAAAATAGGGAGAAAACAATAAGAAAATAGCATTAAAACAACAAAAAATAATAGATTTTTTTATTCTTTTGTGAATTTAGGTCGGGCCGCACAAAAAATAACTTACCTGAGGCTCGATCCATTTTTAAACAGGTTTTATTTTTTTATCCAAGCTCATTTTTCGGGCCTATATTTTTGCTCAAATCTTTCCACTTTCCCGGTGGACTTTCGGGCCAGGTCAGGTTTACCCATAATCCCTCTTCAACTCTTAAATAAGAAGATAATGTGTTTTAACGCACTCGAATCCTCATCTTCATCTTCTTGTACTGACGACAATATTAATATCAATTAAATTAAAACTCAATCACTATATGTATTCTCAAATTTATCTACTATTGATAATTGTTTGAAATCATTTTGAGCAATTAATCTTGGTATATTATAAAGTTTTATTATAAAAACTTTTTTAGAAATTATTATTGTGGATAACCATTTCTCTTGTCAATCGATTGATAATATATATTGTCCCACCAAATGAAAATTTCAATCATGCTTGTCGTCCGGCCACCGGCCACCGGCCACTTGAAATGATTAAATAACTTAAATGTATTTCCCTTTCAACTTATGTGTGTTTAACTACTGAACTTTCCGATCAAAATTAATAAACGCCAAATTCTTTATATTCCTTTTTGTCTTCTTTCACTAGTAGTGTAAACCTGAACTCTTTCATTTTAATATTGAATTTTATATGAAATCAATTTTAATTTAAAATATAAGTAAATGCTTTTTCATCTTAAAATTGATGGATTTTTACTATGCTCTCGCACTCTGATGGAGAAGATGGAATAGGGGAGAAGCTGTCGCTTTTTCTAAGTGGTCGAGTGACGAAGAAAATTGTCATTTACCAACAATAAGAAAATCGTTGGTAAAACCCTCAAAATCCGTCGATCTAACATAGAAGACCCTATATGATGGGCAAAAATGATGTAATTCTGACGAAGTTTGGGCCGTCAAGAAAATATGCATCTGTATATCCTTCTACAGATGGGAAGAAATCGTTGGTATCTCTTTGACCCTATATTGATGGATAAGAATTAGGAAACGATATTTTTTTTTAAGATATGCTCTTGATTAAACATGATGAGTCTAGTAATAATACGAGGCTAGGAACGAAGCTAGGTGAGGATATTGAATTGTTGGAAGGAGATGTTGTCGCGGATACTGTTCATGGGATTTCACTTATATGACATTTAACATGGTATAATTGCAATTTAAGTCACTAAGCCATTTAATAATTAAAAATCTAGAGAGATTGAATTTTATAATTTAGTCCCTAGCCTTAATTAATCACAATTTTGGTTAATTTAACTATCGAAATTTTAATTCACTTATACACTAGCTCCGTAAATATTCTTATTTAGTATTTACGGACTCGTTTACGAAAATGTATTTTTCGAAATCGCTGAAAATCGGGTCGTAACAATTCTTCCCTCATAAGAAATTTCGTCCTCAAAATTTACTTGGAAAGAGGTGAGGATATTGGGATCTCATTGCTTTTTCCGCTTCTCAAGACACCTCTTTTACACTAGGACTACCCCATAGGACTTTCACCAGTGGATGCGCTTATTCTTTAGCTCTTTTGCTTTATGAGCTAAGGTTTCTACTAGCTCTTCTTCAAAGGTCAAATCAGATAGAATTTCAATTTCTTCCATCTGAATAACATGAGACGGATTGGAGCGATATCGCTAAAGCATAGATACATAGAATGCATTGTGAATATTTTGTAATTCTGATGGTAGGGCTAGGTGATATGCAACCAGTCCAACTCTTTTGATAATTTCATATGGCTCGATAGACCTGGGACTCAATTTTCCCATACGACCAAAACACAAGATCTTTTTCCACAGAGATACTTTCAAGAATACCTTATCGCCCACAGCATATTCGATACCTTATCGCCCACAGCA
This sequence comes from Kokia cookei, assembly GCA_039519145.1. NCBI lineage: Eukaryota > Viridiplantae > Streptophyta > Magnoliopsida > Malvales > Malvaceae > Kokia > Kokia cookei. The sequence continues at coordinate 31,692,637 of CM076908.1, forward strand.
TATTCGATATCTCTCCGTTTCTAATCCGCATACGACTTTTGCCTATCAGATGCTACTTTCAATCTATCCCTCATCAATTTTACCACATTTTAAGCTACCTGAATCAACTCTGGCCTGATCACCTTCTTCTTTACTTAATTCAAACCAAAAGATAGGCATTCTACATCTACGACCATATAAAGCTTCATATGAGGCCATCTGAATGCTCGACTAGAAACTACTATTATACACAAATTCAGCTAACAGTACATAACGTTCCCCTCTAGATTTGAGATCAATAATGCAGGCTTGTAACATATCTTCTAACACCTGAATAACTCGCTCTAATTGGCTATCAGACTGAGGATGAAATATAGTGCTGAAATTTAACCTCGTACCCAATGACTCATGAAACTGCTTCTAGAATATTGAGGTAAAACAAGGATTTCGGTCAGATATAATAAACATAGGTACACTGTGGAGTATAATTATCGCATGAATATATAATTTAGCCAACTTTCGAAGTGATCAATCGGTTCTCATAACTAGAAAATGATTAGACTCTGTCATTTGATTCATTATTACCTAGATTACATTTCTTTTACTCAGTGATGTCAATAAACCGACCACAATATCCATGGTAATTCCCTCATACTTTCATTCAGTAATAGAGATAAGATGAAGCAAACCAATAGGAACTTGATGCTCAACATTTACCCGTTGACAGGTAAGGAATTTAGCGAATACTTCACAATTTCTCTTTTCATTCCAAGCTACCAGTATGATTCTCGCAAGCCACGGTAAATTTTCGCACTACCAAGGTGCATAGAAAAAGGACTATAATTAGCTTTACGCAAAATCATTCTTTTCAATTCAAAATTATCTAAGACATATAGTCGATTTTGAAATCAAAGATAATCAATCACATCAATGTTGAAATTCTCACAATCCCCTTACCGAGCAAGCTTCATATTCTCCGTTAACTTAGCATCAACAAGTTAGGCTTCCCTGAGCTGATCAAGCAATACTAGCTTAAACTTCAACTCAACCAATAGGCTACTGTCGTCACAAATACTGAGCTGGGCAAACATCCCTCTTAATTCAATCACTGATTTTTGAATTAAAGCATCAGCAACAATATTTGCTTTACCCAGATGGTAATCTATTACACAATCATAATCTTTCAACAATTCAACTCAACATCGTTGTCTTAGGTTTAACTCCTTCTAAGATAGGAGATATTTAAGACTTTTGTGATCTCTATAAATATACTTTCACCATATAAGTAGTGCCTCCAAATCATTAGAGAAAACATTACAACAAGAAGCTCTAAATCATTCATATGGTAATTGTGTTACTGCATTTTCAACTAGTGGAACGTATAAGCAATCACTTTACCATCTTGCATTAGGACACAACCCTAACCGCTTAATGAAACATCACTAAACACCACAAATTCTTTCCTCGATTCGAGTAAAATCAAGATCAATGCATTTGTCAACATAGCCTTTAGCTTCTCAAAATTGTCCTGGCACTAATTATCCCACACAAACTGCACATTTTTGTGCAGGAGTTTTGTTAATGACAAATCTATTTTAGAAAACTCGTTCAGAAATCTCCTATAATAACCAGCCAAACCAAGAAAACATTGATGCTTTCCATTGAAATATAGCTAAATCTTCTTAAGATCAACCCGGATTCCCTCGATTGAGATAAAATGCCCCAGAAAACCATTAGACAACCATAATTCACAATTATTAAACTTCTCAAAAAGTTGCTTCTCTTACAACACTTGCAGAACAATTCTCAAATATCTATCGTGTTTAAACTCTAACCTCAAATATATCAAGATATCATAGGTAAACACAACCACGAATTGATTTTAATAGGGTTAGAAAATACAGTTCGTGAGATCGATGAACGTCATGCATCTCGGAGGGAATAAAATGTACCCTGATCTTCGAAAGATGTACTGGTGGCCCAATTTGAAGCGAGAGATGACTGATTTTATGGCTCTATGTCTGACTTGTCAGTAGGTTAAGGCTGGGCATCCATTTCCTTTTGGTTTGTTGCAACCCATTAAGATTTTGTAGTGGAAATTGGAAAGGGTAACTATGGATTTCGTTAGTGGGTTTCCATTGCCACCCACAAAGAAGGATTTAATTTGGGTCATTATAGATCGGTTGACCAAGTCTTCTTATTTTCTTTCGATTCGAACTAATTACTCCTTGTAGAGGTTAGCTAAGTTGTACATTTTCGAGATTGTAAGATTCCATGGGGTTCTTATGATAATCATCTCAGTTTGGAAATAATGCAATCGTAAACTAACTTAAAATCTGACTAAAGTAAGTGCACATATCAATTAATAGTATAGTTACGGTGAGCAAAAATATTGTTCTCATGAGGATTAAAAGTACTAGTAATTGTCGTCTTTCTATTATTTAACCGACAAATTGGAGTGATTGATTAAAACTAAAATTAACTAAATTAATTAACTACGAACACGACAAAGAACAAATCAGGAAAGCAAATGATTAACAACCAAGAACCAAAACAATACCCAAGAAAGAATTCATCTTGATTTCATCTGTTATTATCAAATCCAGCTAATGAATTAAACAATACTCAGGAAAGGCCAACTAGATTTACTACATCTATAAGTTATAAGTTATATGCTATAAGTTTTTTGTGCACCCACAAAATAGCATATTCTAACTGCAACACTATTCAGAGGTTCCATGACTTACTTTGACAGCTTTTATCTATGAAGGTTTATGGCTTCTTATTCATATGGTAGCTCGACTGCATTTATAAGTATAAGTTGAGTGATCGAGCTATGAACGTCACAGCAAATATGTGCAAGCGTACACTATCGATGCAAATATAGTAGACAGATGTATAACCTGTCGGATATTGATCTCACGAGGATGGATGTTTGTTGTCTATAATTGTCAGTGCAATAAATAAATAAATGCAATAAAATTGTGAGATTTATTTGTCGAAACAATGATGTAAAATTAAAAATGAAATGAAATAATAATGAAATAGGGTTCCTGACGTGAATAGTTGGCAGAAAACTAAGTGTGGTTCATAACGCTAAAAATAATAGGTAATTGCCGCTACAATAAGGCACAATGAATATCTTATAAATCTTGACTTTTCTATCAAATCTAAGACTTAAACATACACACTAACCATGTCTTCCAGTGTTGGCAATGCAACATATTCAAGAACAAGTGGATTAAATTCCTTCAATCCCCAAGCAACTTCCATGGTCTTGCTTGTTAATTTAATTTGTCGCTGCACCTTCCAATGACAGTGATTGCAATAACACTTCCGTTGTAAAAACAATCAAACCAAAAAATTAAATAGTAAAGGCAAGTTTGAATAATATATCATTTAGTCTAAATATCAAATGTACTTCCATACAACTTGAAATAACATGAATTACCAGCGTTTAAGAAAGAGAAATAAAAGAACAAATAGGGCATACTATTCCTAGGCTACTCAACTTACTCCTTTACTCTCCTCTTGTGTACCACTTAGGATGCTCCTTGTCAGGAGCAGATCTACCTCCTCTTTTGCGTCAGGTCGCCCTTGAGAAAGTTCATCTGCCATGGATGCAAGCTTCGAAAATATGGATTTTAGAAGAAAAATAATTTGGAAGAAGAGAGTATTCTCTCTCTCATTCTCATTAGTATTTAATTGTAGCTGAATAGTACAGGTGTCCTTCCCTCCAGATCTAGCATTCTCTGGCCATACTAGTTGGTTACACCAGGTGTACAACTCACGCATTTTGGGTGTGTTAACCAGACAACTGTCAGATGTTGTGACAATTTTTGATGCAATTCTGGACCCTATTATGCAACGACAACTCTAGACATATTCACGCAGTAATAATTCTGAACAGGTTCCTAGAGCAACAATTCTGGACGCAATGCTAAATAGATTAATGCAGTGACATCAGTAGTAAAAATATCATAAATTCAAAAGCAATTAGGTTGAGTTCCATTAAGGTAGAAAATGAAATAACTAAATTAATAATGCTAAAAATTTATGCTAAAGATGACCAAATGGGAACAACTTAAATCATAAGTACGGAGAAATCAATGGTTTTTTCTAGTACTATCACACCCCCAAACTTGAGATTTTACTTGTCCTCAAGTAAAGAAGAAATTAACAAGGTTATAGCAAATATTTTATCAAGGCAATAATCATTCTAACAACTTGAATCATCTAAAATCCTAATGAATGAATCACATTTAAATGACAGAATATTGCGTCACAATTCATAAACATGAATGATTGAAATTACAACTTTATCAACGCCAGCATCATGCTTTAAATCCTAAATTTTTTCTACCAAAACATCATTTATTGTACAGTAATATATATATATATGTGTGACTGAGGGATGTCGTTACATTACTATACTCTTGTTCCTAAGAAGTAACGATGGGGTGCAACAAACCCTAGGGAGTATGTAATTACACCGACACACACTCCTGCAGTGACAGCCTTTGGCTAGATTTCTTTTTCTAACACTTGCATTGGAGTGTTCCTCCTTAACGGTTCACAATACACCCACATTGGAGTGTCTTTTATTTATAATTGTAATTATATACAAGTAGCTGTAAATGACAGATTCATTCAAAATTCAAAGAATGATACTATTTGTCCATTACTAATGCAATCTAAATCATTCATCTAAGAATTGAAGATACAACATTCAATCAAATTCATCTAACTCATTCATTAACAGTTCACATGATTCAAGAATTAATCATTAAATGAAAAAATTCAAGCATAATTGCAATAATCTTGCATGCTTCATTAAACTAAAAAAAATAAATTTTTGAAATGTGGGTGCAATTGCATTTCCAGCCGTATACATTCCCCCCAAACTTAAAGTTTGCATTGTCTCTAATGTAGTGACATTAAATTACAAAGACAAATGGAAATGCAATGACAATAAGAATGCAGTGACAATTAAAATGCAATGACAATGAGAATGGGATGACAATAATTACTAACAGACTAAGAATTACATCTACATGGTATGCATGAAAAACTAAAACTAAAAACTGAAATAAAACTAACTCAATTGGCTGCAGCCGTTGATGTAGCGGTATGATATTTTTTCTTCTTGTGCTTCCTTTCTTTCTTGCGGCACTTTTTATCCTTGGCGTGCTTTCTTTTTCTTTCTTTTGGTTTGGTCGGGTCTTCGGATTGCTCCTCAGCATAGAGCTGTGCCCCGACATCATCGACTGTGGCTTTTGTTAAATGGATCACTTCGAGTGGTCCAGTGTAGACCACAATAGCTAAAGGATTATGATCCTTATTATTTGCAGTCACAGCCTCCGCTTGACTCGCTTCAGTTGGCCCCAAATCTTCAGTTGTTGCACCCATAACTATAAGTTTAGGGACAAATTCTTCAGCTGAATTTACCTCGACTTCTTTTCCTTCCTCTTGTTCTTCTTCTTCTTCCACTTGCATTTTTCCCCATCGCAAGAGTCTCTTCTTCAAAAGGACTAAAAGTAATTTCATCTTCAAACAAACTCACAATATTCCTCATACATTCCTCCACCTCTCTTGATTCCACCTCCTTTTTATCATAAAAAATATCCACCATTTGAGGGGAAGCCACAGATTGGTCCTTCTCCTCTAAGTCAACCTCCTCAATTGAGAGCTCGTATTCTTTGATAATAAGAGGGAAAACTGGGAATTTAGGTAGAGGTGCCTTGTTCATCCGTCTCAATATGGTCACAACGATACTATTCCAAGCTCTGATGTAGGCATAGATTAAATTTTGAGACCTCTTCATATCTTCAACAGTGGCAACAAGCTTGATCTGCCTGATGTTAATGGAATCTGTGATCTTCTCAACTTCCTTTACTTTACGCCACGAAAATGGATCTGCAATCACATTGGTTCCTTTTTCCTCTACTTTTGCTTTTCCCTTTTTTTCTTGCATCTGCCTCCTTTCACTATGGGAGTATCTTTCCCATGCGTCATTCTTTCGATGGAAGCTTAATTTATCGGACCCTTTCTTTCCAAAATCTCCTCTCCATCACGAGGCACAACTCTCCGTTGCTGGCACAACTACATTAACAAGGAGGGGAACACCAATATGCCAATTTGTCTAGCAACACAATCAATAATCTCTTGGTGCAAAATTGCATCGATATCTATTTTCCTCCCCTTAATAATTGAATGTATCAAACATATCTGATCAAGTGTCATAATTATGCTATAGGTGGAAGGCATCAGTCTACAGTTAACAAAATGAAACCAAACCTTGCTCTACAACGTTAAAAAATGTTTGTGTATTGTGTAGTTATTTGGATTTGAGCCCGTCCAAATGGCTCCTTCAATGCAAAGATCTTTGGCCAATAAATCAAACCCTTCTCAGTAAGTTCCTCCAGAAATACCACATGTTCATCCTCATCTACTGTGGTGTCGTAGAGTCGTTGATATATACGACATCGTAAGGTATTAACCCTTCACGGAAAAACACAAATTCTAACTTAAGGTCAATGAGATTGGTATAAAACTCACGTACCATGGACGGTGAATAGCTTCCAGGATGTTGGCAGAGAGTTTCCCATCCCAATTTCGTAATGGTTTTATTAACGTGTTTCCCAAGTTCCTGTTGTCTCGACAATTGGAAGTCTTTCTTTGGATGGCAGTTCTGTTTCAGCATATTCTCTTGGAAATGATCTTTGGCTACCTTTGTAAGGAATGTCACAGGCTCTTTGGATGGGGAATGCTCTGTTTCACGAACTACTATGGCAGATGAAGATTTTGCAATGGATTTCGTTGGCTTCTTCACTCCACGAGTTCTAGCCATTTTTGTTAGTAAGCAATAGTGGTCATAAGGTAGAAAGGTGTAAGTTTAAAGAAAATTTTGGGAATAAAAATGAAGTTTTTTTAATAGCACAGTCGACACAAAAGGGTTGTTTATAGGGAATGAAAAGAATAGATGGACAGGCGTGTTTGTTGATGCAGTAGAGAAAGGACAATAGATCTGCAATAATAAATGCGTCCAATAAGATTACACCTTTTTAAACTGATCCAACGGTTGGGTGTTAAGGGATGAAACGTCATGATTTATTTCCTGATATACTTTGATTTCTGATGAGTTAGCAGGCAGATGAGATGCATCAACAAGGAGATCTGCATGCTTCGACAAAAGAGATGACTTTATCCTGCAAAAAGACTAAGTAAATTAAACTGAAACAAAAACAAAAACAAAAACAAACTAAAATTACATGATAAAAATGTCAAGAGAGGTAAGAGAAATGTGACAAACTTAATGGTCTCTTCTTGTTTGTGATCATCATGGCCAAAATAATGCTTCAACTATTGTCCATTCACTTTAAATTGGTATCCATCATGTATATCTTTAATTGTGACTGCACCACGAGGAAATGCTTCGACAACTTCAAATAATCCAGACTAAAGTGAGCACAATTTACCTGCATGCAATTTCAGTCGAGAATTGAATCATATCACCTGTTGATCTATAGTAAATTATCGTTGCAAAAATGATTTTGCTGTGACATCGCTTGGTCTTCTCCTTGTAAATTACAGCATTTTCATAGGCAGTGCGCCTAATTTCCTCAAGTTCAGGGATGTCTAATAGTCTTTTCTTCCCAACAGCCTCAAAATCCATGTTCACTTGCTCGATCGCCCACATTACTTTATGTTCCAATTCAACAAGCAAGTGACATGCTTTTTTAAAGACAAGCTGATATGGCGACATCCCAAGTTGGGTTTTGTACACTGTCCTTAATGCCCACAACGCATCATCAAGTCTAGAAGATCAATCTTTCCTTGATGGATTCACCACCTTCTCGAGAATATTCTTGATTTGTCGATTGGATACTTCATCCTGTCCGTTGGTTTGCAGATAGTAAGTGGTCACCATTCTATGGTTAACTTCATACCGCTTCAGTACGGGTGCTGCATGGTGGTAGTGAAAATGAGTGCCCTGGTCACTAATCAATGCCTTATGCGTACAAAAACGAGTGAGTATATGCTTATGGAAAAGCTTCAGCACTATCCTTGCATCATCTTTTGGGACTGTAGTGGCTTCCACCCACTTACGTAGTCAACAATAACTAGAATATAGACATTTCCAAACGAACTTGGAAATGGTCTTATGAAGTCCATACCCCAAACGTCAAAGAGTTCAACTTTCATGATTGGCTATTGTAACATCTCATTACGTCAAAATATAGAGTCGGTGCACTGACATTGATCACATTGATGCACAAAATTGTGGGCATCTTTAAATAATGAAGGCTAATAAAATCCTGACTAAAGAACCTTTGCAGGAGTTCTCATGCCACCAAAATGCACTCCATAAGGAGCATCGTGACAATGCTTCAAGATTGAAAGCATCTCTTCCTCTGGAACACAACGCCTAATTATATTGTCATTGCATACTTTGAATAAGTATAGCTCGTTCCAATAGTATTTCTACATATCATGAAGAAATCTTTCTTTCTTATGGCCTGTGACACCCAAAGGTAACTTCCCACATACCAAGTAATTAACCACATTCGCATACCATGGGGTTGCACCCACAGCAAACAGTTTCTCATTAGGAAATGCGTCGATAATTTGAAGTATATTTCCGTCTTCATTGCCAACTTCCAAACGAGATAGGTGATCTGCCACTTGGTTTTTTGATTCCTTTTGATCCTTGATCTCTATATTAAATTCTTGCAATAATAAGATCCACTGTATTAGCCGTGGTTTAGCATCCTTCTTTGCAAAAAAATATCTCAACGTTGAATGGTCAGTAAATACAGTAACCTTTGCGTTGACAAGATATAAGTGAAATTTGTCGAAAGCAAAGACTAAGCCAACAACTTTTTCTCTATGGTTGTGTAATTAATCTGAGCTTCTGTAAGAGTCTTGCTGACATAATATATAGCGTGAAATACTTTATCTTTGCGTTGTCCCAAGACTGCATCCACCATAAAGTCGCTTGCATCACACATTACTTCAAAAGGTTGCGACCAATTTGGTGCAACAATAATGGGTGCCTTCACGAGTTGCTTTTTTATTTGCATAAATGCATCCACACATGCATCTTCAAAAAGGAATTTTTTTATTTTGCTCCAACAATGAGTAGAGGGGTTTCACAATTTTGGAGAAATCTCTAATAAATCAGCGACAAAATCCTACGTGTCCAAGAAAATTCTGGATACCCTTTACATTAGTTGGCGGGGGAAATTTTTCAATAATTTCTACCTTCGCTCTATCCACTTCAATGCCCTGATTAGAAATGCGATGACCTAAGACAATGCCTTCAGTTGCCATAAAGTGGGATTTCTCCCAATTCAGTACAAGATTTGTCTTCACATCGCTTTAAAACTTTAGCCAAGTTGTCAGCGCATTGATTAAAATTATTTTCATAAACTAAAAAATTGTCCATAAATACCTCTAATGAATCCTCAATCATTTCTTAAAATATTACCATTATGCACCTTTGAAGTACGGCTGGTGCATTACACAGACCAAACGACATTCGGCGAAAGTTAAAAGTGTCAAAAGGACAAGTAAACTTTATTTTTGATTGATCTTTCGGTTCAATAGCGATCTGATTATAGCCGAAATAACCATCTAGGAAGCAATAGTAGGCTTTACCAGCAAGCCTATCTAGCATTTGATCGATGAAAGGAAGTAGAAAGTGGTCCTTCTTTATGGCTGCATTCAATTTGCGATAATCCATGCATACGCGCCAACCCGTAAGAAGGCTTGTAGGAATTAGTTCATCCTTGTCATTACTCACCACAGTGATACCACTTTTCTTAGGGACACATTGAATTGGACTTACCTAATTGCTATCAGAAATTGGGTAAATAATACCCGCATCAAGCCACTTGATAATCTCCTTGTTAACCACCTCTTTCATTTTCTCATTCAATCTCCTTTTCTGCTCAATCGATTGCCTTCCTTCATCTTCCAACCGAATTTTGTGCATGCAAAAAGAAGGGCTAATGCCTCTAATGTCGATAATACTCAATGCAATCACACGTTTATGTTGCTTCAGGATATGGATCAATTTTTCCTCTTGAGTTGCATCTAGCATTACCGAGATAATGATTGGTAGAGTATTATTGTTGCCAAGAAAAACTTACTTCAAATGAATAGGCAATGGCTTCAACTCCAAAGTAGGAGCTTCGTTAATAGATGGCTTAAAGATTGTAGCCATTCTATTGGCCAAATCTAAAAATTCCATTTGTCATCAACGCCTAAGCTCAAAGTTATGCGCTTCAACCTTTCTATCATAATCAGTTAGAAATTCTTCATCTGATGTCACCGTAAATTCTTTTGAAAATATTGTTTTTCACTCATTGAATTTCTCCTTAATTAACGCGTCCAACAAATTAATCGTGTGACATTCTTCTTTATCCGTACAGGGTATAGCTACAAAAACACTAAAGGTGACATGTTCAACATTATGTCTCATGGTTAATTCACCTTTGTACACGTCGATGAGAGTGCGTCTGGTAGCGAGGAATGGGCATCCCAAGATTATAAGTACCTCTTTATCTTTTTCATAGTCGAGTATAATGAAATCCGCTAGGAACACAAACTTATCCACGTGAACTAGTATGTCCTTAATTTGTCCTCAAGTTGTGCCAACGATCTATCTGCTAACTGCAATGTCACTACAATAGGCTTCATATGACTAATCCCCAATTTTCTAAACATAGACAGTGGCATCAGGTTGATACTCGTACCTAAATCACATAAAGCTTTAGTAGTGGTTGCCAATCGAACATGGGATCGTAAAGCTTCCTAGTTCTTTCATTTTAGGCAGAAACTTATTTGTTAGGACTGTACTACATCCTTCTGTAAGTACAATTGTCTCAATAGCAGTCAACTTCTTCTTTTTAAACAAGTGCTCCTTCATAAATTTCTCATAATTGAGAATCTGTACAATAGCATCCACAAGAGGGATATTGACATAAAGTTGTTATATTTAGTCAGAAACTGCTGATATTATCTATCATGCTCCTTTACTTTAAATCTTTCCAAAAAAGGCAAAGGTATTGATACATCAGGTTACATTGACATAGTTTTTTGCATTGACATAGGTAGTTGCATCGACAATTTTGTCAATCTAACAATAGGCATCAGAGTGACAATTTTTGGAGCCTCTTTCTCCAGTTCATTTACCATTTCTTTAGATACAACTCTCTCATCATGATGCACTTCACTAGTATCTATAGGTGTTGCAGTAGAGCTAGTAGCTGGCTCGACAGTTTGTTTACCACTCCCAAGAGTGATTGCTTTGCAATGCTCCTTCCTTTTTGAATTTGGATTTTCTATGTCGCTTGGTAAGTCACCTAGTGGTTGTGTGTTTAAATTCGAAGAGGTTTACTCCAATTGTGCTTCCAACGCTCGGATGGAGGATGAATTTCCTTGCACAATGGCGTCCGTTTGATTTAAATGCTTATGCAATAAAGCTTCGTGGGCTGCTAAAGGATCAAATCGTGGTTGTGTACTGTTACTGATGTTGTCCTTGAATATTCAAATTTGGCATCGAAGGTTGTTATGGCTGGACACGATTTTGATGTGACTGCATTTGATCTTGATGTGAATGCATCTGAGTATTTTGGTTGTAACTCTATTGATGTGGATTGTAATTTCCTTGTCTATAATTACCTTGATAGGATGAATTTCCATATCTGAATGTCGCAGCATTTAGATTTCCCCAAGGCTTTTTATTTCTCAAAGAATTATTATAGGAATTACTATAATAATTTCCACGGATGTTATTGACATAGAAAGCATTCTCCACATGCTGTGGAAAATCTTCATAATTGTGGTTGTCACCACAAATTTCACAAAAAAATGTAGGGACATCAATTTGTTGAGCAACTTGAATGGGTGCAACATCACTAGTGCCCTTCATTTTTTTATCATGTTTACGAGCGAAGAAACTTGTGCACTTAGAGCAGATATGGCATCTAATTCAATAACTCCAAGATTTGTTTTCACTTGTGCAGTTCGAGAGATTGGATATTGATAATTATTCTGAGCAATTCTCTCTAAAATTCCAACGGGTTCATCGTATGTACAGTCCAACAAAGGACCATTAGCAAATGCATCGACAAGACTTCTTGTCTATATGCTCAGCCCGTTGTAAAAAATTTCAATCTGTGTCTCGTGTTGAATTTAGTGCATGGGACGGCATCGAAGCAGAGATTTGTAATGCTCTCATGTAGTATGTAATTTTTCATCATCCAACTGATGATACATAGTAATATCATTTCTAAGACGAGCATTCATAGTCGAAGGATTAAAACGCAAAACAAATTGAGTTACGAGCGCATTCCAAGAAGTGATTGATCCAGCAGGTAATCCAAGGAACTAGGTACGAGCTTGTCCTTGCAATGAGTAAAGGAATAGCTGCATTTTCAAGGCATCATCAAGAACACCGTGCTGACTAAAAGAAGCACAAATCAGTAAAAAGGATTTAAGGTGCTCTCTCGTATCTTCATGTGGCAGTCCAGCATACTACCAATTAGAGTTTAGCATTCGGAACATGACTGACTTTAATTCAAAATTTTCAGCTTGAATAGCTTGTCGAACAACTCTTGACTGTAAATCATACAAAACTGGAACAACAAAATCTCAAATAGTTTTATTTTTGCATATGATCTTCTTGCGGCAATGGTTGATTATCACATTTTATGGCTGTATAGGAGGTATGACAAGATTTTGTGGCGGCAATTGTGGTATGGCTGCATCATTTCCTAGCAAAGCCATATTTCACTGTTCTTATCGTCTCCTTCGAATGGTACGTTCGATTTCAAGATTTAAGCCAACAATAAATTCATAATTTCTCTGGGTCATAAAACACCTAAAAGAAAATGTAAAATTAGAAACAAAAAAAACAACTTAGTAACAAATAAAGATTAGGTAAGAAAGAATAAATGCGGAGAGAAAAATAATCATCAAACAAGCGCCATCCCTGGTAACGACGCCAAAACTTGATCGTGTTATGAACGTCACTGCAAATATGTGCAAGCGTACACTATCGATGCTAGTATAGTAGACAGATGTATAACCTGTCGGATATCGATCCCACGAGGATGGATGTTTGTTGTCTATAATTGTCGGTGCAATGAATAAGTAAATGCAATAAAATTGTGAGATTGATTTGTCGAAGCAATGATGTAAAACTAAAAATGAAATACAATAATAATGAAATGGGGTTCCTGACGTGAATAGTTGGCAGAAAACTAAGTGTGGTTCACAAGGCTAAAAATAACAGGTAATTGTCGCTACAATAAGACACAATGAATGTCTTACCAAACTTGGCTTTTCTATCAGATCTAAGACTTAAACATATGCACTAACCACACCTTCTAGTGTTGGCAATACAACATATTCAAGAACAAGTGGATTAAATTCCTTCAATCCCCAAGCAGCTTCTATTGTCTTGCTTGTTAATTTAATTTGTCGCTGCACCTTTCAATGATAGTGACTGCAATAACACTTTCGTGGTAAAAACAATCAAACCCAAAGATTAAACAGTAAATGCAAGCTTGAATAAGATATCTTTTGGTCTAAATATCAAATGTACTTCCATACAACTTGAAATAACATGAATTACTAACGTATAAGAAAGAGAAATAAAAGAACAAATGGGGCATACTATTCCTAAGCTACTCAACTTGCTCCCTTACTCTCCTTTTGTGTTGCACTTAGGATGCTCTTTTTCAAGAGCAAATCTGCTCCTCTTCTACGTCAGGTCACCCTTGAGAAAGTTAAGCTGTCATGGATTCAAGCTTCGAAAATATGGATTTTAGAAGAAAAGCAATTCGAAAGAAGAGAGGGTTCTCTCTCTCTCATTCTCATCAGTATTTAACTGTAGCTGAATAGTATAGGTGTCCTTCCCTCCATATCTAGCATTCTCTGGCTATACTAGTTGGTTACACTAGCTGTACAACTCACGCATTTTTGGTGTGTTAACAAGACAGCTATCAGATGCTGCAACAGTTCTGGGTGCAATTCTGGACCCTCTTATGTAGCGACAACTTTGGACATATTCACACAACGATAATTCTGAACAAGTTCCTGCAGTAACAATTCTGGACGCAATGCTAAACAGATTAATGCAACGACATCAGTAGTAAAAATATCATAAATTCAAAGGTAATTAGGCTGAGTTCCATTAAGTTAGAAAATGAAATAACTAAATTAAAAATGCTAAAAATGTATGCTAAAGATGACCAAATGGGAACAACTTAAACCATAAGTAGGGAAAAATCAATGGTTTTTTCTAGTACTATCATCGAGTGATAAGGAAGAGGGATTCTAGGGAACTCTCTATTTGGTGTGCTAGTGGTCAAGGGTAGGATTTTTGAATTTTATAAGATATGTTTTATAATTGTTGCATGTTATTGCCACGCATTTTAGTAAGATTACTTGACGAATCATCCACATTGATAAGTATGCGAAGTTATTGATCTTATGACCCAATACCCATGATTTTGTTCGATTAATTGTTTGTTTTAATTTCAAATGCTATGCGATTATATGATTAGTTGACTAGAAGAAAGTAATTTTATGCTTGTTCGAGTATTGACTTGATTGATTGTAAGAGTTTCTCGCTAATCCTGTTAGCTCACCCCTAATCTTTTCTATCTTTTAGATAATGTAACAGACTAAAGGCGCGAACTTGACTCTTAGAGGGTCCCGGCTTGCAACAGAATATTTCTATTATTTTTACTATATTTATGATCATGCATTATTGTTGTTATTATTCCGATATTTATGAGTGTCGTCTTTATTATTTTATGATTTAGGTTTAGGGTTTTATATTTTGTTTTATTTAGGTTGCAAAAAGAGTGTGTTAGGGATTCTCTTAGTTAGGCATTGTCATGCGCTTAGATTTTATAGGTTAATGGACTACGAATACTATCTTTATATTTATGTTTATTAGGGTCACATGATAATTTATAAAGATGAATTAGGGAATTATTGAAAGAATTGTTGTTGCTTTACTGAAATGGAATCGATCAAATTAAACTACTAAAAGGAAAATGTTAAGCTCGTACAAGTTTGTGCCACTTCGATGGTTAATGTAATCGCCTCAACTCGAGCCTACCGTCCAGGTCGAGTTGGGTGGTTACAATTACCATTTGATTTCAGAAACATGAAAGAAAGCTTAACATTCACTTAGCACAAATTTTATTTGCTTTATTCACGACTTGATATTTATTTACTTCACAAACTTTACTTTTTTCTTATATGAATGCCCTAAGTAAACAGTGGAGAACCATGAAGGATACATGAAACAATATTATGATAACCACGAGATATATGGAAGTGTTCATATCACAAATATCAGAATAATATCACTATTAACATTAATTGTACCATAGTACCACGAATGTCATGAGCAACACGAATAGCACGAGTGCTGTTAAGTATGACAAATATTTTAGTCAAATTTGAGAAATATTTTTTAGTTACTTTATTTATTTGTTTCAATCAAACTCTAATTAGCTTATATTATTTTATTATTATTTGACCTAAAATTTAGCCTATAAATAGTCTCTTTTACAACCTTAGAAAACACACCCATTAGAGATTAAAACTCCTAACACTTTTGAAAAATTTTGTGTTTACGTTTTGAGGGTTCTTTATTTTCAGATTTTCAAGGTTTAGTTTTATCTCCATCTTATTTACTTTTCGTTTTTTTTCCATTATAGTAAAATTATTTTTGCTCGTAGTTTTTTATCATTTTCAAAGAGGTTTTTCCATGTTAAATTTGTATGTTCAATTTCTCAATTTATTTTGTTATTTTTACTTATTAATTGCTTAACAGGGTCAATCCCCAACAAGTGGTATCAGAGCTAGTTCAATTTTCGCAGCTCAACCCCTTCAGAGATGGAAACAATAAGGTTAGACATTGAGAAGTTCGATGGGTGTCACAAATTTTAATTTATGATAAGTTCGGATGATGACAATTCTAATTCAGACCGACCTGAAAAAGATTGTTACCGAGAAAAAGCCCAAGAATCTAGATCAGACAGAATGGGAAGAGCTTGATGAACCTATTTACAATCCAATCGTGCCTTTCAAATAGGGTATTGCAGGAGGTATTGATGGAGAAGGCGTCATTCGTCTTATGGAAAAGGCTAGAAACACTTTATGAGACTAAGTCTTTGGCTAACCGTTTAGTGTTGAATCAACGTTTATTTACGTTTCTCATGAATGAAGGTGAGCTTCTTAGAGATCACATCAATCAATTCATTACTCTTTTAAATTATATAAATTATGTTGAGGTTCAGAATGACAATGAAGATTAGGCTATGCTATTACTGTGCTCTTTATCCCCTTCATACAAATCTTTCAGGGAAACCATAATTTTTGGGAGAGATAATCTTTTATTTGAGGATGTGAAGGATCATTTATAGAGTAAAGACAAACTTGACATTGGGTTTGTTTTGGATAGCAAGGTAGATAGGCAAGCTTCTGTTTTGGTAGCATCAAAGAAGCGAGACAAAATGTGTCGCTATTGTAAGAAGTTAGGTCACGTCAAAGTAGATTATTAAGAACTACGAAATAAAGGGTTGTTAAGCACAACGAGGAAGATATAGCTAGTGCTAATTTGGCCAATGAAAGCGATGATGATTTCTTGTTAGTGTCAATGAGCAAAAGCTTCGAGCTTATGTCTGAGTGGATCCTAGATTTGGGATTTTTTTCCACATGTGTCCCAACAGAGAATGGTTCTCCATATACAGTTCGGTTAATGGTGGAGTTATGCACATGGGAAACGATTCATGCAGTAAGGTAATCTTTATTGGTATCGTTAAAATTACGATGCACAATGAGATGATTAGGACACTCTCAGATGCCAGGTATGTACTTGATTTATGAAAGAATCTTATCTCCTTCAGTATTTTAGGCTCGAAAGGTTGTAGGATCAACTCGAGTCTAATGGCATTAAGGTATCTCATGGGGCTCTCGTTTTGTTAAAAGGTAAAAGGACTAGCAGTCTTTATATTCTGCAAGGTTCTACAATGACCTGTGAAATCAGACGTCCCTTGTCCATTACGAAGTTGAAAAGAGGTTCTCTTTCGGATGCAAGTTTTGAAAACTGAAGGCATTGTGTTCGTGAAAATTAAACTCGGGTTAGTTTTGATTTGCTAGTGCACAAGTTGAAGGCTAGAAGTCTTCTAGTGTCTAAGCACAAATTCGACTCAGTTAATTCCCTGCATAGTTCAAGATAGGCTCGTGACGGGCTTTGGCAAAGATGGCGTTATGGAAATACGAGTCAAGGTGAAGATTTGTTAAGTATGACTTGTAATACCCTAAACCCAACCTAGACGGGAAGACCCAGTCTGAATGTCACATCAACTTACTAGAACACGGTTATACTTAAAACAAGTCATTCAACCCATAGTTAAGTCATAAAAGCATTCATCATCTAAAACATAGTTAAACTTAATATAC
Source organism: Kokia cookei (assembly GCA_039519145.1). Taxonomy (NCBI): domain Eukaryota; kingdom Viridiplantae; phylum Streptophyta; class Magnoliopsida; order Malvales; family Malvaceae; genus Kokia; species Kokia cookei. The sequence goes on from CM076908.1 coordinate 31,710,112, forward strand.
GAAATTAAAGAACCAGTCCTAAACACACATATAAATATAAGAGTACGATAGATGATCGAGTCTCTCGTCTGTCATCCGTTCAGTTCTGGGAGTTCCCTGAAATTCATTTAAACTAGTTAGTGTGTAATTTAAACAAGTTTAGCATACTTATATAAAAGTTTAGATATTAATAGAAGTTTAGATAGCATTCCCAATCTTAATCGATAAGATTAATAATTCTCTATAGTTTGGTCACTAAACAGTTCAAATATTCATTAGATCATATATATATATATACAGATATAGTTGCGAACACAATTACAGATACAGATATGGCACGGACATAGTTACAATTGCAGTTTCTTACACCCATCCTCTACACATCATCTCCGTCCAACCCAGCACACCATATAGGTATATAATACCTATCCAACCCTACACACCACGTAGTGTCAGTATGACACATTTCAGTATTAGCAGACTAGCTTCTCAAATTAAATTTAGTTATCAGATCAGTACAGTATACTTCCTTCTTTACATATTCTCACCCCATGCATATGCATGATGCAAATGACAGATATAATAATTTACAACAGTTCAGATATGCCAATCACAGTAATAATTATCACTCACAGTTATTCAGAATTATTTCCAGGCATAGTATAGCAGTTTATACAGTTCAGTTCACCTCATACGATCCCTACAGGTAGCCTATGTTTGCCTCACATGACGATTATGGCTTAAACAAATTTCACGAAACAAGTTCACACGCTCGTGTGGCTCCACATGGCCTGACACATGGTTGTGTGGCTACCCATGTGTCCATATCTCCCAAAACAGTGAGTTACATGGTTTGGGCACACGCCTGTGTGACTGCCCATGTGCCTTATACGGCCTGGCACACGTTCGTATGGCCTTAATGCACAAACATTGAGTCACACGGCTTGGGCACACGTCCGTGTGTTAGTTCGTGTGACCTTAATACACAAAAGGTGAGTTACACGGCTTGGACACAAACCTATTTGACCACTGCAGTTTATTTTTCTCACACACGATTTAGCATATGCATATGTGGCTCACCCGTGTGTCTCAAATCAGAAAATAGTGAGTTACATGATCCATCACATGACCTTCCACACAGTCATGTGGCATCGAAAACTCAATTTTCGGTGACCCAAAACAGTAAGAAATTATAGGTTTCGATACCCACCTATTACAACAATAATGCAGAAGCAATCTTGAGACTCTTAAACCCTAAAATAGAGAGTCAAGGAACCAATTCAATGAAAGATTAACTAAAACGTTAAATCGCAACAACAACCTCCATCGAACACTTCAATGCACAACCCAAAAACAAACGAAACGTTCTTACCTTTGCACAACACTGAAATTCACAGAACTAACTCGGTGGGGAGACTTTATCCCTACACTCCTCGCCTAAAAGGACATTCACATATATTTTAGTAAAAATATCTGAGTACTTAAACCGAACTTAACTCACAAACAAGACAACAACGAAATAAGAATGAACATCAGAACTTAATGGATTAAGCTCACTCACAATCGATAACTGATTACAGAACTTACCAATAACAGTAGCAATACTTAATTAACAAACTACGAACGATCTCGAAGTAAACAATTGACAGAAAGCAAAAAGAAAGGAACGAAAATAAGGAGAAAGAAAAAGAAAAGGGAAAGAACGTTATATCAGATAACTAATTTAATTTATTAAGTGGGATAACTTACGTAAAAGTGCAAAAATAAAGTTCCCTCTTGCTAACACAGAGACTCAAACACAAGACCCAATAATAGGTAAACGCTTAACCATTAAACCACTAGGCTTATTGTTGAAACAAAAACACATAGATTTTAACTTATATGACAAGTTCAAGGGCTCAGGTTCCTTTAAGGAAAAACATAAAATTTCAAAAGATGCGACTCAAACCTCAGATCTTAATATGAGTATTTAGGACACCTAATCACAGAAGTAGGCACATTTTCATTACCACACTTAATAAGAAAAATCTAAATTTTTGGGGTATTACATGACTCATTTTTAGTTAAATTTGAGAAATAATCTTTCAATTAAACTCTGCTTATTTGTTTTAATCAAACTCTGATTTGTTTACATTATTTTATTATTATTTAACCTAGGAATTTAGCCTATAAATAGGCTCTTTTACAACCTTAGAAAACACACTCATTAGAGATTGGAACTCCTAACACTTTTGGAGAATTTTGTGTTTACGTTTTGAGGGTTCTTTGTTTTCATGTTTTCGGAGTTTAGTTTTTATCTCCATCTTTTGTACTCTTCGATTTTTTGCCATTATAGTAAAATTATTTTTGCCCGTGGTTTTTTATCCTCTTCGGAGGGGTTTTTCCACGTTAAATTTATGTGTTCAATTTCTCAATTTATTCTACTATTTTTACTTATTTGTTGCTTAATCAGGTCGATCCCTAACAAAAGCGCTTGAATTTCTATAGCATGTCAACTATATCCCTTGAGTCTTACCTAGTTTACCAGAGCCTTTAACACGATTTTATTTATTTAATTACGAGACTTTAATTCTTATCACGATTGCACTTTATATTCCATTTTTACCCTATAACACAAAAATAATATATTATATGTTTCTATCATTTATGCTCGATTCTATAATTCCTTTCATTATTTTCTTTCACTTTCAATTTCTCACTTATCTTACAATACCACTATTACACAAATAATTCACTAAATGAATATTTTATCAAAAATTTAATTCTTTAATAACATGATTGCGAAATCGAAGACAATCATTCACATCAATGTTGATCTTCTTAAATTACCTTGTCGAGCAAGCTTCATATTCTCCGCTAACTTAGCATCAAGCTATGATTCTCTGAGCTGATCAAGCAATACTAGCTTAACCTTCAACTCAACCAAAAGGCTACCCGTCGTCACAAATATTGAGCTGGGCAAACATCCCTCTTAATTCAATCACTGATTTTTGAATTAAAGCATTAGTAACAACATTTGCTTTACCCAGATGATAATATATTACACAATCATAATCTTTCAACAATTCAACCCATCACCGTTGTCTCAAGTTCAACTCCTTCTATGATAGGAGATATTTAAGACTTTTGTGATCTATATAAATAGGACATTTTTCACCATATAAGTAGTGCCTCAAAATCTTTAGAACAAACATTACAACAACAAGCTCTAAGTCGTGCATCGCGTAATTCTGTTCATGCATTTTCAACTAATGGGATGCATAAGCAATCACTTTAGCATTATGCATTAGGACATAACCTTAACCGCTTAATGAAACATCACTAAACACTGCAAATTCTTTCCCCGATTTGGATAAAGTCGGGACCGATGCTTTTTTCAACATAGCCTTCAGTTTCTCAAAATTGTCCTGACATTGATTATCCCACACAAACAACACATTTTTATGCACGAGTTTTGTTATTGACAAAGCTATTTTAGAAAACCCATTCACAAACCTCCTATAATAACTGGCCAAACCAAGAAAACATTGAATCTTCAAAACATTTTTTGGTGCTTTCCATTGAAATATAGCTTCAATCTTCTTATGATCAATCTGAATTCCCTCAGCTAAGATAGAGTGCCCCAGAAAAATCACTTTGGATAACCATAATTCACATTTACTAAACTACTCGAAAAGTTGCTTCTCTTGCAACATTTGCAAAACAATTCTCAAATGTTTATCGTGTTTAGCCCTTGACCTCGAATATATCAGGATATCATCAATAAACACAACCACGAATTGATCTAAATAGGGTTAGAAAATGTGGTTCATGACATCCATGAACGACATGCATCTCAAAGGGAATAAAAAGTGTTGTGATATTCGGGAGTTGTACTGGTGGACCAAGAACTTAAGACTAGGCGACGTTCGGGAGCTCGTATTAGTTCTCTCGCACAAAACTATTTTAGTAATTATTATTTCAAATTTATGGACTTTTGGACTGTCAGATTGATCTTCGCACTTTTAATTTTTCGTTTTGAGTTTTTTTGGTTTTTAGTTATTATTTTAAAATTTCTGCATGTTTTCTGCTAATTAAAATTAAACGTTCGATTTTCAAAGTTAAACAAGTCAAAGAGTTTTCCGTTGCAAAATTTTAATTGGGAATACATGTTTTTACAAAGGAAATAAATAAAGTTGATCGTATGACACTTTAATATAACTTGATATTATAATAAATCATTTTGGAAAACACACACGTTTTACGACTATCAAGTTTTCTATTTAATAGAATAAAATAAAATTTTGTAAAATTTCTGATTTAAGAATAAGTTATGTTTATGAAGAAAACAAGCAAAGTTTTGGTATGTTAATGTAACCTTCAAAATCTGACCATAATGTCTAGGTTGAGTTTGATGTGTTACATTCCTCCTGAGCACTATTTGTACACTACATATTAAAAACAACGCGTTAAGTTTCATGGAAGCTTAGTAAGTACTCAAATGAATTATGTTATATCTAAATGTTAATTAAAATATCCAGATAATACCTCAATTCTTTGGTACAATATTATTCATAATATGCTTTAACATAATCTAATTACCAAGAAATACATTATCATTTGACTTCACAAACATGAAAGAGAGTTTAATATTCACTTACCACAAATTTTATTTGCTTTATTCACTACTTGATATTTATTTACTTCACGAACTTCATTTTTTTCTTATATGAACGTCCAAAGTAAACAATGAAGAACCACGAAGGATACATGAAACAATATTATAATAACCACGAGACTTATGGAACTGCTCATATCACAAATGTCAAAATAATATCACTATTAACATAAATTGCACCATAGTACCACGAATGTCATGAGCAACACGAATAACACGAGAACGCTTGGATTCCTATAACATGTCAACTATATCCCATGAGTCCTACCTAATTTACCAGGGTTGTTTACATGATTTTATTTATTTAATTACAAGACTTTAGTTATTATCACAATTGCACTTTATACTTAATTAAAAGAATATATTATATGTTTGTATCATTTATTCACGATTATATAATTTCTTACATTATTTCCTCACACTTTCAATTTCTCACTTCTCTCACAATACTACTATTACACAAATAGCTTGCAAAATGAATATTTTATCGAATAATTTAATTTTTTATTAACACGATTATGTGTCACTTCAAATTATTCACTTATCACATTATATATATATATATATATTAAAATTTCACTTATAAATCATTTAGTTTTCCAATTGATTTCATATATTTTCAAACTCGCTTATGCTTTATTATAACACAATTATGATTCACGATTTCCTTTCACGAATAATTTTCATTAATTCACACTTAACTATTAATATATTTCTCATAGTTTTCACTGAATATTCATTGGTTCAATACTAAATTAATTTTCCACGTGATTTGATATTTCATAATTCACTAAATTTTAAATTAATTTTTTATATTAATCTAAAAAAAATTTTAATTATATATTTTATAAATTAAAATTTTTATATTAATCAAAATTTGATATTTAGGTGCATGTATCATTAAAATTAATATATATCAGAATAATCATTCCAAACTTGTAAACATAGAAGGATGTATCATCTTAAAACATTCAAGTCATGAAGTGGATAATACAATTTAAAATTATATCCACAAATCACAATATATGGTGACTGATTTTTTTTTAACGATTAAAGTGGGTCCACAATTTGTTTTCATGAAATGCAATTATTTTGTAAAAAAATTGTGTAGGCATTGTCATGGGCAATGCAACTGTTGACGTTTGAGTTTGATGAAATCCATCCATACGATGTAATTCTCTGATAACAAGAAAACAATGATAATGAAATGTTTTTGAGCCCACTAAAATCAAAGTGGATATTGTTTTCAATATTATGAAGTGGGTTTTCTCCGGATTTTTCCGGTTAGATTTGATTTTTTTTTTTTTCATTTTTTAACTTTGTATTGAATTGATTTTACAAGTTAATAAGTCAATATAATTAATCGAACAAATATTTATGCTTGTACTTATTACTTATACTTATATTGTAATTATAATTATATCATCTTGTATTAATAAAACTTTCAAAAAAAAATTTAAATTAATTCAAAATTTTATATATACTCATCATTATTGCTAAAACCAATAGATAATTTATTAAAATATTTATATAATACGCATATTTTGTGGATCATGATTGATCCCTTGAAAAAGGTGCATAGGTGTAAGTTGAAATTCAGAATTTAATCAAATTATAGAAATAAAGGGATAAAAAAGAAGTCAATTGAGAAAGGCATTTTAAGTACGGTATTGGTTGATGGCCAATAGAGAAATGACAGTTCGATTGCTTTCTTTTGAGGACAGAAAATGGCCTCTCTCTTAATGATTTTGACCAAACAATCTATACTACTTTTGGGGTAGCTACTTGAGATTTTGTAGACTTTAGTGCTTGGGGACCGAGAGTAGAAGTGTTCAAAAGACTCTACTATTCCTTAGTTTTTAAAATGTTCAAAGGCTTATTTGATTAGTTTTTTTTTAAGTGAATTACAATAATAGGATAAACTTTAAATAATAAATATTAAATAATAAATATGATTAATACGACTTGAATTCATATCACATTTGAAGTAATAAACATCTTAACCATCAGATCATCATATAAAATTTTATTTAATTAGTTAAAATATAAAAAAAAAATCTATTAAGTTATAACCAGTAATTCAATGTGCATAAACCTTAAGCAGAGAAATAACATATTGCATATGTAGAAAATTTAATAAGATTTAATGCTTTGATGTCAAAAGAACTACAAGTTAATTAAATTGTGTATAAAATTATTTAATATTAACTTAGCAATTATTTTACATATATACTATTTTTGGCTCGAATAAAATTAATATTAATCCGTAAAATAGATGAAAACATATGTAATTATATCAAAAGAAAACTTAATAATTAACATAAATATACTTGAATTATTAAAAATTAAAATAAAAAAATTAAACTAAAATAAATGAATTGAGATTTAGACAACAACAAAAAGTGTTACCAAAATATAATTTCAAGAAAAAATCAAACATCAATAAATCTTATATAATATGGAGTACTTTATGAAATTTCACAGTTAAGTATAAACATTTCGTTTTTAAGAAAATGATAATAAAACACTTCGAAAAAAAATAATAAAATACTTGATAAAATCTAGGGGTCATGGCCCTAAACTCTTTCAAAGATTATAAATGTGGAGATTGATGATTTGATCTTCACTTATAAAAATAAAACACATTTCATAATTAATTGTTTTTTTTTTTAAAGTATTCATAATAAAAAATTAATTACTGTTATCAATGATAAATACTTTAATTTTGATTAAAAAATTAAATTTTTTTAACATAATATTTCATTGCAGTGATTGCATGAATTAGTTGGATATTAAAAAAATCATTATATTATAAAGTAAAGGTTTAGAGGACAGCCACAACATCCTATAGCTTTTAAGATAATGGTACGATATATATTCCTATGTTTATAATATACTTAATTGAATTGTTTATTAAGAAAGAAATCTTTCATGGAGATGGGGTGAAATTTTTAACATAAACCCTTTCGTTTTTTATATGATTTTTAATGGGATTTTGTAAATTATATTTTTATAATAAGTTTTTTTTAATTTGTTTATATTGAATATATTAATTTACAATTTTACTAATTAGCTTATAATGTACATGTGTTGCATGTGATTTTTTTAAATATTGTACTTTCTTTAGGTGAAAAATAAAACATTATCATCTAATTAGATAGAAGTGCTGTGAATAAGACAACCATCCTTAACCTTATCTGTTTCTAAGATATCTAGAACTACTGTAGGAGGGCATAAAAAATTTGCAAGGATTCTTTTTTGACTAAAGCTATTTTAGCTAGACAATCTGTAGCTTGATTTTGCTCTCTTAGTATGTAATGTAAGATCCATTGTTTTTTTTGTATCAAGATATTCTGAATTCATCTAATCAAGATTGAGTTTGACATAATGTGAGCACTTCTTTGAGTAGCTTTAATAATCTCTAAACTATCAGATAGAATTATGACTTTATCATGATTTCTATGTTGAATAAGCTTATGGTCCTTTAGAATGGTCCAAAGTTTAACATCAAAGATTGAGCATCTCCCAATATATCGATGATACCCAGAGATCCACTCTCCGTTAGTGTCACAAATTACTCCCCCAACTGTTGCGTTTCCTTAGTCCAGTTGTACAACATCATCAGTGTTAAGGAAGATTAGTTGTTCAAAAGACCGGTCCTCGATGGACAAGTTAGCGCAACACATCATTTCATCCTTGAAAGCTAAGTAAAATTGTTTAGCCCAACTGTACGAAGCTTTGACTATCTCGATTGGTCTCCAAGTTTTCCTTCGAAAGATAAAAAGATTTTGGTTCTTTCAAATGCACCAAGTAAGCATTCCGAAAAGGCAAGCCGAACTCACTCCTCCCTCATGGGTCATAGTGCTGTCTTGCACATTTGAAAGAATCTAATCATATAAACCATTAGAGAAAAACTCAGAAGAATAGTTACCTGGTATAATCTTGCTTCAAACACCCTTACTTGTTATGCAATCCCGAAAAATATGCAGAATGTCTTCCGAGCCAAGTCCACATATAGACCAAGAAGGGTTTACGGTAAGTCCCCGTTTAACCCTTTTCTCATTGGTAAGAAGTCTTTGTTGTAGGACAGTCCAAATAAAGAAATGAACTTCTATTGTCATGGGAGCTTCCATGTGCATTTCCATTTTTTCGTCTCTAGAATTCCAAGCGTCCTTCAAAATCTTGTAAGCACTTTTGACAGAAAAAGCTCCTGTCGAGGTGTGACACCACGAGATTTTATCTTGACCCTCAGATGGATATGGGGCTGGGATAACCATAATGCATTGGATCGCATCCTTCTTAAACCAAACCTGAAACAAATCAAGGTTCCATGATCTTTCCTCTGTGAGCATCTCATGGAGGAAACAATCAGTATGAAAATTAACATTAGCAAGGATATGGTTGATAAGAGGCCCTACACGTGGAATCCAATTGTCTCCCCAACATCTGATTTTATTACCATTACAAACAGACCATCTTAAGTTCTCTCGTAGAAGTGGGCCAACTTATAATAGGAAGAATCTTTTCCAACCAAGGTTCTATCTTTGTCAAAAATTCCTTCAAATAAGCCTGGTCGTTTTGTTTCACAAGTTCCATTAGTTCGTCATCGGGCACTTCTAATAGGAAGAATCTTCCCTGAATTCTCTTCACTGATATCTCCCCCAGACCGAGTTTTGCCATTCTTTCCTCCAAACTTTTTATATCACATAAGGACACTGACTCTCCCACCAAGCATCTTTGTACTTTCCACAAAAGTTCTTCATCCACGTACCCTTGCACTACTCTTGCTTGGTTCCTTTCCATTCCAAATGAGTTCTTCAACTTTATTTGCTCTTCATTAACTTTCCCAAACGAATCTCCCTTCTCACTTAAACTTTACTCCCTTTCCATTTCGTTGTATCTCATTGTTTTTTACTGGTTGTGAATTCATTTTCCTCCAAATCTTCCTTTTTCCTTTGAATCTAGCCATTTTCACACCAATTATGTTCCCCAAAATGACGAATCCATTAAGCCTTATTATTACCCTTTTTGCATCCTCCATGTTTGAAAATCTCAGAAATCCAAACCTCAATCTATATTTGCTTTTCTTTTTTGGAATAAACATATCTGTCACGTTGCCATGGAATTGGAATAACGCTCATAATCTCTTCCAATGCATGCTTGCCGGAATATTATTCAAGAATACTATTATATGACCTCCGCTCTCCCTTCTTACACCCTCCATTTTTTCTAAGGAATTGGACTCAAGCCTCAATGTGGAAATACATGCATGAGACCTACTTTATATTAAATTAAAATTAAAAAAGATAAAACATCATACATCAATTATAATATGATACATGATAAGTACTGAAGATATTTATATTAAATTGGTTAAATATGAAAGATATTATTATTAAATTAATAAACACATTTAATAATGATGATTAAAAATAATTATTGAAATCTTATATGATAAATCTTTTTTAAAAATCTCTCTCATCTATTTACAACTTAATGTATAACAATAACAATAATAACAATAACAACAATAATAATAATAGCCCTAGTGAAGAAAACTAACTATATATATACTTAGATTTTCTCTAAATTTATTTTTAATTTAATTTTTGTTATATTTAGGCTTTGTCAAAAGCTATGTTACTTCAATCTTGCTTGGTAATGATTTGAATGTTGTATAATATTTATAATTATTAATGTGTTAATATTTGGTGCTGTATTTTATTTTTATTTTATAAATAATTTTAAAAAATTATTATATATTTTTTAATATTTATTTATTTAATATTATATTATATTTTCATTTTGTTTGTGAAATCTAAAAACTCTACTTATAATAAATAAATATTATTTCATTAGTAATAATATAACTATAGTTGTATCTCTCGAGAGAATTAAATTATTATTCAACATTTTTATTAGTTTTTTATAAAGAATATTTTATTAGTTAATTTGGAAATTCCCCAAGTGTTGGATATAACCTAACAGAGACTAATATGGAACCTGTGGCAGCCAACTAGCTAGCTGTTATTCATGCTTGAAAAAGAATGTGCATAAAATAAGGTTAATGTGTTCAATAATGTGCCTAATATTTGAGAATAAATGAAGTTAATGGAAATATAGAGACATTAATTTAAGGTAAAAGATCTGGTGAGCATCTATATTTTATTCTGCTATTCCACCTGAGTCTGCAACTTGGGTTTTATGACTATCATCATTCCAAAATATCAGTCAGGAGAATCCAACAATTACAAATTACATATTATTTTATGAATCTTTGTATCCCCCGTGATTATCATCAACTCAATGGCAGACATAGGGAAGTATAGAAAAATCATTAATGAAAAAAAATATTAGAATGGTAGGAAAATGGTGGCTTTGATTCTTTTTGTCTGGATGGTACAGTGAACCAATGCATAGGTTTTAGGTGAAGGAAATGACATTAATTATCCCAAAAGCATGACGTGTTGGTGCCTCTAATTATCCATCCACAATTAATATAGGAAAATCCGTGCCATTCTGACATGTGTGTTCATCATCATCATCATCATCATTAGTGGTGTCCTTTTGTTGATAAATGCAACTACTACTGTATGGATGCTTTGTCAGCTTACTATATATTTGTCTGCCAACTTCCAACTTGGAAAATGTTGCCTTTTCCTTTTCTTTTTCTTTTTCTTTGAACCAAGCAGTGATTCGGATATACCAGAAGAGGTTACTCATCTTCAATTCAAGTTTATGGACAGTTTATAAATTAATTTTTGGGTCAAATTTATTTGGATTTAAATTTAAAAATCGAAATTGTTTTCATGTGGGATACTTAAGGTCTTAGTTATAGCATTAGTGGATACATATAACACTTAATATCCATCATCTATAGCTAGGATTATTAGGGTATCTAATCCCATTCGCTCCTTTAGCTTTTGTCTTTCGATTGCTATTTTAGTATAGTGTTTTCACCGTTGATGTACTTTCTGATCTTTTCACTACCCTAATTTAATAGTTTTTACCACTTATACAGCTGATCCTTGGGATTTGACAACGGATTTAAAAAAGCACAATCATTCTAAATAATACTTACATTCTCTAAATTATCCCATAAAAATAAATTTGGATTTGGATTTCAATTTGAATTTGGGCAATTTCAAACCCAATCTCTTAAGTGTTTAATTTTTTTATTTTAAATTATAAAACTTGAGATTTCCAAAATCCGAGATTTTAAGAAAAACTCGAAACTTTTTTGTTCTCTTCTTTTACTCTTACTTTTTTTTTTAAAAAAAATTCAGATTAAAAAGTCAAAAGTTACATTTATGTTTGATTTATTTCTGTAGTTGCTTTATCTTCTTTGATTGATTTGTTGTTAAAAGGGAGATTATTTCTGCTAAACAATTTGGTACGCTCTTTACCCCTAGATGTTGAGTGCGCCTAAGTAAATGAAGCCACCAATTAAACAAGTGCATAAGAATTATCCAACTATTATGACAGCTGCTGGGTTTATCCACCAACCACAGCTCATTATCCAAGCTGTATACATGGATGAGTAATCATTTCCATATATATATTTCATCAACTCTATAAACTTACAGAAAAGAAGTGCTGAGAAAAAAAACACACACATACAGCAAAAGACATGAAGCTTTAATCCCTTGGGTAACTATACAATTGGGTAAGTTTATAGAGTTGATGAAATATATATAATATATATATATATTTAATCAACTCTATAAACTTACAGAAAAGAAGTGAAGAGAAAAAAAACAAACACATTCAGCAAAAGACATGAAGCTTTAATCCCTTGGGTAATTATACAATTGGTTCCAATTTTCCTAGTGAGGAATCAATATCAGCGCTATCTACGTTATTTGGATTCAATTATGAGTATCAGATACAGGCGTTCGACACCGGTTTCAGTTTTTCAAAGTTTTTGCATGTTTTTAAGGGATCCTTAAAGGGTCAAATATACGTCGAACATAGGTACCGGATCCTTCAGAGCAAAATGCAGTGTGATGGTGCAACATCCCTACAACTAACACAATCCACAAATGATCACTTCATAAATGGAACCTCAAGCCAGAACCTCTTTGGAAAGAACAGCCAAACCACAACAGCAAAACAATAATTAAAAACAGGATTACAGAGCATAATCTGAGTAGCAACTACCCAAACAACGAAATTTTATGACCTGGATGATGAACAAATCCATGAATCATAACTCTATGCCTTTAACCAAAAGAAATTTCATTTTGTTCACTTCAAAAGCTTTTACAAACCAATGCCAACCCTTCTCACACAATCAACAAACCCACCACATACAAGAAAAAATTGAACATAAATGTGCGGAACTCACATCCGAATCTGAGCAACATAAAGAAACCTTATATTCCCTTGGTGATGAAGGATCCATGAACTCTGTCTAACAAGCTTACTATGTTTCTCATAGTATTTTATACATTTAACAGAAATAATTTTCCTTTCCCTTACTTGAAAACCTTATAAAAGCCAATGCTAATCATACTAACACAATGCACTAATCAAATGGAACCCCGGAACAAACACTTCAAACATACTCATAATCTGCCCCAAATTTTAGTTTAAGGAAAGGCCACTCATAAGGGATCGACTTTGCAAAGAACTGCCTTACAGAGTGTTATCTGATTACAAACTTACCACACAAAGAAACCTTAATGATCCATAGGATGAACAATCCACAAGCAACATCTAACCAGTTTGAAATGTTCCAAATGGTAAACCATAACTTAATCAAATGCTCAAATGACTAGCCACAGTCAGAATAGAAAATTTTCTATTAACTACTACTACTTAAACAAGACCAAGCCCCAAACTACTAACCCAAAATAAGCTTATCCGAGTCAGTCAGTCAATCCTACAAACATAATCCAAGAATTATCACATCACAAATGGAACCCCAGAAGGAACTCTTCGAGCATACTCTTCATAATCAGCCCCAAAAAACTGCCTCAAAAAATACTCCTCATAAGGAATCCTCGCCGCAAAAAACCGCCAAACAACAACAGCAAAACCAACAGTGGCTATAGGATTACAAAGCATTATCTGAGTACCAACTGACCAAATCAGGAAACCACAATAACTCGGATGACGAACAAAGGCATAAACTCCACTGGTAACCAACTTATGATGATCCTCATGATAAACCCTAATTAAATGTGTAAAAGACCGACCAGCAGTTACAATAGCCAATTTCCTTACAATTTCTCCTACAACAACCATTGCAAGCCCTAGATTACTAACCCACAAATATTCTTTCAATCCAGGGAATAAAAGGAGTTCAAAAAAGTATTCAAGCAATGCGAAGACCATGGCTAAAACATATTCTTTACTGACAAGAAGTGATTCGACATAAACATTTGACATCCCATGAATGGCAGCAGCTAAAATGTATTCTGAGCTATGAAAAAAGAGAATTGCCAATAAAAACTGAGATACTGGATCCATTTTGCTGAAACTAAAATAGCTTCCCTGAATATAAAAGTCGAGCCCTCTGTGAGTTGGGTTTTCGCTTTTAACTACCGCCAATCCAGTGCTCGTGAAAGTTGCAGCGATCTTTGGAGAGAAAGGTACGGCCGATTAGGCTATCAACTCTGAACATTAGCATAGATGGGGAAGGGTTTTCGTCTTTTCCTTTCTTTTGAGGGTTAATTAAGCAAAAGGTTAAAATGTGCTTCAAGTCCATGTACTATTCATTTATTTGTAATTTAATCTATCTACTTTTATTTTTAAAAATTTAGTCTCTCTACTTTTCGAATTTAAAAATTTAGTTCTAATTGCTAACGCCATTAAAACTATTCTACTAAATTCTCTAGTGTGGCATTGAAATAAATAAAAAAAACTCACTTGATAATCATACAACAAAAAAAGACATTATAATGTACCTAAATTTAATAGTTTGACAAAAAAATTTGAATTTAATAGAAAAAGTTTATCATTATTAACAACTAGACTTGTATTTTTAAATCTGAAAAGTAGAAACACCAAATTCTTTGAAATAAAAGTAGAATGACTAAGTTCTAAATATACGAAGAGTATGGAGTCTTGGAGCATATTTTAACTTAAGCTAACTTACTAGGAACTATATTTTTTTAGGATAAACTACATGTCAGGTCATTCAGCTATGCTTAAATTTCTTTTTTTGTCATCCAACAATAGAAAGTTACAAAATAGACATTCAACTAATCACGCTTGTCTTTTTTTTTTATTATCTAATTCTGCTAATTTCATTAATATTGTGATGGAGAGATGATGTGGCAATTCTAAAATTGGTATAATAGAAAATTTAGCCCTACCCAATTTTCAACGGTATCGAAAAATTCAGTTTTGAGATCAAATTCTTAAATCAAGTTAGCCGAAAATTAAAATCAAATAATTACGTGTCAAATATGAAATTTTTAGGGTTGGATTTATTAAGTGAATTTAGTTAGATCGGTCATTGAACATAGTACAGGGACTAACTTGCAAAGTGGTTGCACAAATGGATTTGATTAAAGAAATATTTATGGTCTTATGTAGCAAATTAACACAGGACTTAATAACAACTAAATCATAGCCAATTTTATGTTATTGGCTAGTCTTAATCCTAGCCTTCCATTACCATTAATTTATCCATCAAGAGATTATGACCATTGAAATTTCATTAATTAAAATTCAATTAAATTGTTTAAGCATGTTAACATGCACTAATGAGAGAGAGAATAAAAAAGATAAGCTTCATCTCCTTCCTTAGCCGAACCAACAAGAAGAAAAAAAAAGGAATTCTTCAAGTTTTTCTTATTGCTTTGCCGTAAGAAAATAAAGGAGGTAAGGAAGCTTACTCTTTTAATTTTTCATGGATTATTGGCTTAAGGTAATGGATAATTCTTCAATATATAAGGTCTTGGTTAAGGGTGGGTTTTAATGGGCTGTGCGTTTATTTGCGATTAGTGCAAAAATAGCAGTGACGCTGAGATTAGAAGCTGTAGCGATATTGTAGCTGTTAAATAAATCCTTATTGAATAATATATTTTGATATAACAAATTAAAGTGTTTTTAAATAAAATAAAGTTAAACAAAAATTGATAAAATCAAGTTTAAATGGTTTCAATTGAGTCAAACATTTTCAAATATGTTTTAACCATTTTCAAACAAGTTAGAATTGTTCTATGACAAAAAGTATTGATACTTTTTGTCTAAGTATCGATATTTTATGAGATATTGATACCCCTCTGATAATCGAGACCAAATTGACATTCTGTTTTTATGATTTTTCAAACAATGACAAAAAGTATCGATACCTTTTCAAAAAGTATCGATATGTTTTATCAGGTATTTATATCACAGCTCCAACGGTCATTGAATCTGCATTTATTACAAAAATTATCGATACCCTTTTAGCAGGTATTGATACTCAAAGTTGCAGGTGAAATAAATGCTTTAGTTTTTCATCCCCAACGGCTACAATTATTACACCAAGAGCCGTAACGGTTAGAAATCAATTTGGGGCATAAATACCATCTTCCAAAGGTCTAGCAACAAGAAGAGCAATGTGCAAAGCCTAAGGATCAATCAAAACAACCTAGAACTTAATTTTTTCTTATCTTTTCTTGTAAACACTTGTGAGCTTTCATTATATTCATTTAGCTCAAGTGCCCTTCTTTGTATTTGTGCTTAATTGACAAACATCCTAATCTTGTAAGGATTGTTTCTTTGTTAGCTTGTTTATTTCTCTTTTGAGCGAGGGTCTATACTTAAGGTTTGGCTAGAAACTTTAAGGAGTTGTTTCTTAAGACTTTGGGGTATAAGTCTTAAGTGGTTGTAAGGTTAAACCTTATCCTTAAAGGTTATACAAATCTATGGATTTGAGAAAATCCTTAGTTGTGGAAAGCTAACGTAGTGGAGAGCTAAGATAGTGGAGTAGGCATTTGGGGCCGAACCATTATAAATCCTTGTGCTCTTTGTTGCAAATTTTTATTGCTTCCACCACAACATCTCAAAGGTCGATTCAACCTCCCTTACCGACATTCTCGAGTTGATCCATCAAGGCAACAGTAGCCTGAGACAAAAAGTAAGCTAAATGTACTGCACTGTCCATCCAAACCCACACTAAGTTTGTAACACCCGTACACCCAGTTCACATATATAAACCCGGTATAAGAGTATTACATACAATGTCAGAGAATTAAAAACGAGTATAACAAAATTTTCTTTCAAATACCGTGTAATTGAATCGTTTTACTCAAAATATCACAAAATAATCAAGTATAATCAAAATCGAAACTTAAAACCAGTTTGAAAATAATGAAAATGAAATTTTTACTCAAAACAGGGCAAATATCGATACTTTTGCTTAAAAATGAAACCAATGGGGCATTCTGGAACTCTGGTATTGTTACCACCTTAAAATATCGATACTTTTGTCTCAAAATCAATAAATATAGCCAAAAACTTAGTAATAACCCCTTGAAACCACTTAAAAACTTCCTCAATATGTCAAATCAGTCCAAAACACAATTTTAACCATTTCATTCAATTCATGTAAATTTTCAAAGCAACATTGATAACTCATTCATTAGAGACACATAGGTATACCATTTGTACATGTCATTTCACACAAAATAAATATACCTTGCCTTGCAATCTTCTGATGTTGATGTGATTTGATGAGAGGCACCTAATTCAACCTTAACTTCTCGGAGGTCTTATACCTACGTGTTGAAATAAACGCGTTAAGCTAGTGAAGGCTTAGTAAGTATTACAAGAGTCATTAATCATTCATCTTTTAATCACACATTTCAAACTCATTCATATAATTATTAATTCATGTAAAATGCATACCTTTTATGTATATAACATTTAACTTACAGTAGTGTTATGAAATTCACATATTCTTCCTCATTTCACATTTTAGTCATTCCAATCTCTTAGTTGACTTAGTTTTATCATTCTTCGATTTCTTATACATATATTGTACTTACCTTTCATGTGATTATCATTTCACTTACCTCAATGTCACAATTTGCACATTCTTTGTTTTTCACATTGTTTACCCTATTAACAAGACTCGGATCTTGACGGATACACGGATCTAACCAAACACACCAGGATGGCACCCAATGCCTCATCGGATAGTTCGAAGCAATAAAGTGACACCTAGTGTCTCATCGGCCTAGCCGAAGTAAAGTGGTACCTAGTACCTCATCGAATCTATCCGAAGTAAAATAATGACTCCCAGTGTCTCATCGACTCAAGGTCGAAGTATCCCTGAACTCTTTCAATCCTATGGCATGTCAACTATATCCAACTCAACCCGACTAGTTAATAGGGATTTTCAATTTACAATTCATATCACTTTCAATTCCAATTTCACTTTCACTTTCAATTTTGATCACAAATCATTCGCAACTTATACATCATATATACATTTTTCATCACATATACATAATCATGTATTTCTCACCTTTATTTTCTCAAATAATCCACAATTTCACCAATTAATCGCACAATCAATCTTTATAATTAACCACTTAATATTTCACACTTATATTTTTCTTACATATTCATCATCATATACCTCTTACTTTTATTTTCACATTAATTTTCAAAGTTGTCCACTTGTGTCATAGTCACTAAATTATTTATATCTTAAGCTACAGAATTCGAATTTAAAATCCGTTTGATGTTTCTGAAATTAGACTAAAATATATTTTTACCATAAAAATTTCAGAATTTTTACTTTAGCCAATTTGTACAGTAAATTCTTTCAATTTACCCCTTCTCTGCTACCTGACAGTTTCGACCTTTCTTCACTAAAAACTATTTATCTTTTTGTACAGAGATCAAATGATGTTACCGTATGTTTATTTTGAAAATAGACTCATTAAATATTCAATCATATAAATTTCAGTCTATAATAATTTTTCTACATTTTTCTATGAATTTTCAAAGTTAGAACAGGGGAACTCGAATCTATTCTGACCTTGTTACACAAAAACTAGTATATCTCGAAATATAAAATTTCTTTTATTTCACTATTTTTTCCATATGAAACTACACTCAATAAGCCTTAATTACATATTTAATTCAAATCTTAACTATTTTTATACAATATTTGGTGAATTTTTGAAGTTAGTCCTCTGTTCTGTCCAAACTGTTTCAATGAGATTAATTCATTTCTCATGCTTCTTTATACTAAATTTCATTTAATCACACATATTTATCATACTTATAATTAAACATCTCATTTTCATCATGATTAATCATATATATTAAAATTATAAACACTTTAACTTAATTGTTACTAAGTCTTTTAATACTTGTAGTACTTACCTCACCTGTAGATAATTTCTTCTCATACCTTAGCTTTCTCCTTTCCTTTTTCTTCAATTTGGTCCTTCTCCTTCTTCCCTCTTTCTTCAATTTCATACAAACACATATAAGCTTAAGACTAAAATTCAATACTTTTTCATGCTAGATTATGTAAATATACATGTATGGCATGAAAATTGAATCATCTCTTACCTTTATTCTTGAATTTCCAAAATTCTAATTCAATCCCTATCCACTTTAAAACTTCAAAGTGGACTCTATAAGGATATTAAGGTGCCTACTAGCTTCCTTCTATGCCTTTCCTTAAGAAATTTTAAAGAAAATGGAAGATTTTGGAGCTTGGAGGGCTTAACAATGGTGGAAGGACTTAATTGAAATAAAAGCAAAAGTTAGAAATGAAAGATGAGGGCTTGGCCAGGTAGCTTATGGAGAGAGCTGATATCTTTGCTTTTTAATTGATTTTTCTCTCTCTCAAATTCTCTAGAATTTTCTCTTAAAATATCTCACTTAATAAAAATGGTAAAATTTCACTTTTAGTCTCTGGACCTTCCAACTTTACACTCTGGCCCAAAACTTTGCCTCCAAAAATATCTTCCACCAAATTACTCTTTTGCCCCTCCTTAATCAATCTAATTCTCATGATGACTTATAATTCAATTTGGATAAATTGTTGTTTAGTCCCTTATGCTTTCACACAATTACTAATTAATCCTTGAATTTTCTTAACCTTTCTTATTTAGACTACATATTCTAATTCTTAATTTTTCCTAATCTTCTTATTTTAACCACATATTCTAACTCTTAACTCGACACTATTACTGTTCCAACTCTAGTTAAAAAACGTGGATGTTACAAAGTTTCCTTAGTTGAGAACTTTGAAAGGAAATGTTATATTTTGATAATCGAGGAAGAAAGAAGGAATCAAGTGAGCAACTTTGGTGTTGCAATCTCAGGAGATTGATGTCACAACCCGAATTCCTCTGACTCTCAGTGTCACGACATCAACCTTTCCACCATGTTAAGGAGGCACCTCGAGAAGCTTCAAGGTCGCGACACTAGATCTGTGGTGTCGCAGCACAAATCTCCTTAATCTACAAAGTCGTAACACCAGTTTTATGGTTTCAACATCGCCCCTAAAGATGAACCAAAGAGACTGAGCAAGGTCGTGCCACCCCCAAAGCCCTCTGTGCAGAAGTGTTGCAACATTACCTCCCCAGCGTTGTGACATCAAGTCCATAACAGCCAAATCTACTGAGATTTTGAAGATAAAATGGTGGAACCCTTAGTCAAACATGTCTTCTATGGGATTACTAGCTAGAATGTTTATGTAATTGAACATTTATTATTTTTAACACTATAAATATCACCTAAACTCAATTGATTAGGGTGGTTATTTAGTGTTAGAGTAGCCTTTAAGTTAGACTTTTTAGAATTAGTTGCGGGAAATTTCTAAGTTAAATAGTACAGGGACATTTGAGTGTTTTCTAGGTTAGTATTATAATATTAATTTCAATTGAAGATTTCATCATTGGGCTTTCAATAAATTCTTTGGATTAAAGCATTTCTACCATTGGAATTAAGAAATTTTACACATTCTAAGTATTTCTAAACTTATTTCAATTTCATCCTTTTAATTTAATTTAATTGTATGGAATTGCTTTTTGTGTTTAATTTTGCTATGGGTATGTTTTGAATACCTTGTGTGATTGGTTGATTTGATTGTAAGCATGTGAATTTATGCCTAAATAGTCAATTGAACAATTTAGACTAAATTGAATAAATTGTAAAATTTAAAATTTATAACTCTAAGTGGAAATTTAGATAGCTAAGATCGAAAGGAGAGTTTATTGAGTAAAAATCAATTTAGTTTGACTTAATTGAGTGAAATCGATAAGATAATTTGATTAAGTTCTTCATTTGATTAAACTGAGACTGAGAGGTAAATTTAGTTAAAATGAAAAAATAGTCAATTAAGTTCCTTAAATATAATTTTATTGCTTACATGAAGATTAACCAATCACCATTATTACCAAAATTGTTTTCTATTAATTGAAAGTTTTTATGTTTGTTTGTTTTTTTAGGAATTCGTATACAATCACTTGTTTTGGATTGTCGTACTAATTAATTGTGATAGTAGCTTAGTAGACTTTCTCGCGCATGTTATTTTTATTCTTTGCCTCAAATTGCACAATCACCTTTGAGTTCAATCCTCAGAATACTTATGGTATTTCCTCGTAACATAATTTTATTACATTTTGACCTATACACTTGCATTACAACTACAATTCATTATATATATATATTTGCATATGTCGACGCATGTACGCCAACAATCAAACAAGTAATGGGGATTTCCTCCTCCCATTCAAGACTAGTGATTCTTATATCGTTTATGTCGCTATTCAAATCTTCGTTTCTATAATAAAAAATTATTATTTCTTGTATATTTTAATATGTATCAATTTAGATATTTTATCAAAATTATGCTTATGTTGCTAAAAAGTAAGACTATGTGCTTTTAGTTTATATGTTGCTATTCAAATCTTTGTTTCTATAATAATAATAATAATTGTTTCTTGTATACTTGTAATGTATATTAGTTTGGATATTTTATCAAAATAATGTTTGGGTTACAAATTTTTATTTTAGTATATAGAATTAAGATTATAATTAAATTAATATTATAAACAAACTAAATATTTTAGCAATTGGATTCTATTCAACCTTTATTGAGGGTTTTAATTGTCACATAGAATATTTATTGACGGCTCATATTGTCACTATAAGCTCAGGGAGATGATAAAACTTTCATTCACATATCCTTTTACTGACGGTCATTAACGTCACTATTTCTTTAATGCATACTATGACACTTGAAACCTATATCGATAGTTTTTACCACCAATATAGGTATTATCAAATCAATTAAAGGGGATAGTATCTACATTCTATACTGACATATTGACGTTAAAACCATCAATATAAAACTTTATATTTATTTCGACGGTCACATTCTTCGAGGATAAAAGGGTATACCGATGTTACATATGCCAACAATTAATTTTTGTAGGAATAGTCTTTTTGACCGTCGATATAGGATTTTCATATCTATATTGACGAATCCTTTTGTTTTTAGTGACGGAGTTTTAGTCGTCACTAAATGATAATTTGTTTGTAATGAAATAATATAAGATAAATTAAACTTAGATTTTTGTTAAATGATAATTAAAATTATTAGGATCATATTTGTATTATAATTATATTTATAAAATTTATATTTATATTGTATAATATGTTTAATTGTACAAAATCCATGCTTTTATAATTGTTACTTATATCTACATTTTCATTTTAGACTTGTATTAAAGTAGAATAAAAAGTAAACCCATGTAATGGACTGATGGTCAGGTGTGATTTGAATTTGAATCACGTACAGTGAACGATGGAATTGAGTAGGTATCGTGAAATGGCGCAAAGGTCGAAGGAAAGGAGGGCAGAGTGAGTGACGGAGTAAGCAAAAGATTTGCATGTGACAATAGTGCCGAAGGAGGAAAGGAGGGAGTGGTGGTACTTCTTATAATTTTTTTAAATATAATTTTTTACAATTTTTATATTTGCTTAATATTTTTATAATTTTTAATTATATTTTAATTTTTTTACAATTTATAATAATTTTTAATTTTTTATAATTTTATTACAATTTCAATAATCTATTAATACTTTTTTTTTTCCAATTTTTACATTTTTTTGATGAATTACAAACAACGACTAACGCGACTCGAACTCAAGTTACACCTGAAACGGTGAACATCAATTAACTTTTTTATATTTTATAATTAATTTTATAATTGGCATGCTACATGTTGCTTTTCGATTGCTTCCTCCTATCATATCACCTTTAATTAAGATTCAACTAGGTAAATATTAGTTACCGATGATAGAATTTAATTAATTTTATTTTTAACATTGACATACTTTTTTTTCTATCTCAAATTTTAAAAAATCTTTTCTTTTTTTTTTTTTTGGTCAAAAACAGATATTTCATTCAAAATAGTAAAGCAAGTCTCCAAACACAACACAAAACAGAACAAAAACAGAAACTAGAAAATTTTAACAAGGAAGGGCTGGTAAACCATCCTTATCAAGAATGTGAACCAAAGAAAATTAAAAAAAAAAAAAATTTAGTAAGTGCTTTTTACAACTTTTCAGTTGTGTTAACTAATTTTCTTTAATGATTAAATCAATGATGTTTGAACCAGATCAATCGGTCAATTGATTTGGGAACTGGTGAGATATCGGTTTGAAGAATAATTTTGAATCGGTTATATCAAGAACTGATACAAATTGGGTGAATTTGATTTTTTAATAATTTTTTAATTTTCAATATTTTTTAAATGAATCTATCAAATAGATGAACAAATGACCTGACCAATCTGACCACCACTTTATGCTCAACATATGATTAAATTTGGTCCACATTGTTTTCATGAAATGCAATTATCTTTCAAAGAAAATGTGTAGCCGTTGATGTGGACAACGTTGACGTATTCCTTGTTTATGTTTTTTACCCTACCAAAACAACAAAGATGGATATGATTTTCAAAACCCGCATATAATAAGTTTGAATCTAAATAAATGTAATTTTGATTTTACCATTTTAACTAACACCTCATTTGTTTGCTGCAGAAAAACTAGTGGGGATCAGCCCACCCTCAGCTGAAGATGTTGATGACAGTTAGAAATGCAAAAAATAGCATGACTAGTTGCTGTTTGGCAGAGAAAAAGAAAAATGAATATTTCTATATTATTGAAATTCTGAGCTCAAGAGATCTAATTTTGCAGCTACTGCTCAGTGCACATATATACTAACTGAGAGATGTTGACTAAACGAGAAGCATGCTCATATGTATGCATAACCTCTATAACAGATCTTGACTAACAACTAAGCAGTTGAGCTTTCACAACAGCTGACTAACAAACTTAAACCATCAAAATCTTCATACTGCCATTCTATCATTCTACTGGTTTTTTTCTTTTTCTGTAGAAAAAACTGATGTTGCATTAAGAACTTGAAGACCATTCCTGAAGTTAAAAAAAATGACTTGGTGGTATTGGTTTTGTAAATACATCTGCAAGCTGATGAGTGGACGGCACAAAGTTACCTGCAACACAGCAGCTAACACTTTCTCACGCATGAAATGTAGATCAATTTCTACATGCTTGATTTGAGCATTGTGAGTAGGATTTGCAGTCATAGAAATTGCAGAAGTATTATCACACCAAACAACAGGAACTTGGGACAAAGAAACTCCAAGTTCGACTATCAACTGTTGGACCCACAAGATCTCAAACACACAGTTGTCAACACTGTGATACGCAGCCTCTGAAGATGATGGAGAAACCACATTCTGCTTCTCAGAACACCATACAACCGGATTTGACCCCAAAAAAACACAATAACCAGATGCAGAGCGACGACCTTCTACTATAAATGCTCAATCAGCATCAGAGTAACACACCAAAGCAAGTGAACCTGTTGTAAAATATAAACCATGATTCAGCGTACCACCAAGATACCTCAGAACACGTTTTACTGCCTCCCAATGAACTTCAAGAGGATTGTTCATATACTGACTAAGCTTGTTTACACAATATGCTAAGTCAGGCCAAGTGAAACAAGCATACTACAAAGACCCTATCACAATACGATAGAGATGACCATCCTCAAATGAACCACCTTGTAACTCTGACAGTTTTGGCATGACAACCATTGGTGTCGAAAGCTGCACCTATCATACCTGTCTTGACAAGCAAGTGAGAAAGAAACAACCTACTTGATGTATGGTAGACTTCAATGCCAAGGAAAAACTGTAAAGCACCCAGATCCTTCAATGAAAATGTACTGTGCAATTGCTTCACAACCTCATCAATCTCATCAGTAGAAGTACCAGTAAGTACAATTTCGTCTACATATGCCATGAGTAATAGTGTAGACTTGGTAAAGACCCTTATAAACAAGGATGAGTTTGCTTTTGATGGCTGAAAACTGAGCACCTCAACTAAGAACTTTCAAAGTGTGTGAAACCACGCTTAAGGTGCCAAACGTAACCCATACAAGGCCTTATGAAGACAACAAACAAGTTTCTCTCCATTAGCACCAGCAATCTCAAAACCAAGTGGTTGTGTCATGTAGATCTCCTCTGTCAACTTCCCATTAAGAAAAGCATTGTTAACATCCACCTGGCGCAACGACCATCCTTGTATAATAGCAAGTGCAAGCACAATGCGGATAGTAGTGGCTCGAACCACTGGGCTAAAGTTGTCAAGGAAATCAAAGCCAACATTCTGAGAAAAACCTTTCACCACTAACCGAGCCTTGTACCAATCAATTGAGCCATCTGGCTTTTTTTTAACCTTAAACAACCATTTACACCCCACTGCATTTCTGTTTGGAGGTAGAGAATAGAGTAACCAGGTACGATTGTGTATCAAAGCTTCTAGTTCAACATGAACTGTCGTCTGCCAACCAGAATACTGCATGGCTTGATGAATATCAGTAGGTAAATCGTCAGGAGAACAGGCTGCCTCAGTAAGATAGACCTTGGGTTTAAAAATTCTAGTCTTGCTTCTGACGACCATAGGGTGAGTATTAATGGGAGGTTGAGGCTGTGAAGTGGAGGGAAGTAAAGCAGAGCATGAAACTCAACAAGCACCTGGTTGTCCATTGTGAACTTGGAAACAAACAACAAATTCTTGGTTATGCCAGGAACATATAATAATGAACGCAAATAAAAAGGGTGAGACCTTGTAAACAAAGATAATTGTCCAACTTGAGCAGTAGGCAAAGCAATACCATTATCAATAAAAACCTTACCTAAACCAATATATAGTACACTCGAGGTAAGAGACACGACATTATTGGTCAGGTGATGTGTAGCCCCTGAATCTGGATACCAAGCATTGTTGTCAACAACATTAGATGTAACAACCAAGGCCTGGGCATCATTGGTAGCAGGAGGAGAAGAGACAGTCGTTGAGGAAGGTACTGATGATGAATTCCATGATGGTGCAGGAATTGTAAATGGATTAGACCAAGGCTGCGAATAAACCATGCACCAGAATATCTTGAAACCATTGGGTTGGCAGGGTAACCAACAAATTGAGGAGGTGCACATGGGGAAGGCCATGCTGATGGTGTGGGAGACAACATTTGAGGGTGCATTGGGGGAACACCAAAACTGCACACATGAGCCTGAGCTGGTGTGTAACGACCCGAATTTAGGGGTGTCGAAAAATGTATTTTCGAGACTCCGTATTTGTGAATCAAACTTATAAATATTTAACAAAAATATTTACGAAAATAAATTATGGAATAATTGCTTATCGAATAAGTAATTTTAATTGTGTAGTGCCTTAATTAAGAGTGAGGATTAAATTGCATAAGTGGTAAAAGTACAATTTATAAAAGAATTTTAATTTGAAATAAACAGGAATGACCATTATGGCAAATGTGCCTTTCAAATTTTGTTTAGTGATGTTAGGTGAAAAT
Source organism: Kokia cookei (assembly GCA_039519145.1). NCBI lineage: Eukaryota > Viridiplantae > Streptophyta > Magnoliopsida > Malvales > Malvaceae > Kokia > Kokia cookei. The sequence goes on from CM076908.1 coordinate 31,736,634, forward strand.
GCGTGGTTATAACATGTGGCTTAATTAAAATAAATAAAATAAAATTAGAAATGAAAATGGTTTGAATTTATAATGGGGGTTGCTCAAAAAAAAAAAAGGGAAAAAAATATCTTTGTTTCTTTCTTTGGGCATTCTAAGCAGTGAGGGAGAGAAGGAGAGAAGGAGAGCTTGGGTTGCTTAGGTTCAAGCTTCAAACTGCTAATGTTGACTCGGATTCCTCAGAAACGAATAGCAAGGACAAGGCCGTCGACAAGTAGCTCGAAACTTACGGTTGGTGTTTCTATAACCTAAACTAATTTATTAAATTGTCACTTCTTTAATTTATTTGCTCAAGGTAAGAAATTGAGGTATGATCTCTATACTCAATTGGATTGATTTGAATAAAATGATGAGATGAGGATTAAAATGAATTTTTCCTCATGTATAAATGTATGTATTGAAATTATGATATAACAAAATTATGATTATTATTACATTGAATTTTAAATTCAATTTTGTTGTGATAAAAGTCATATATATTGAGATATTGATTGGTATTAACTGGAAATGATTACCTTATTAACTGTTCGGGTTAAGTTGGATATAGATGGCATATCATAGGATAAAAAGAGTTCAGGGTACTTCAACCCCGAGTCAATGAGGCATTGGGTGCCAAGTTACTTCGTTTTAACCGATGAGACATTGGGTGTCAACTTTATCATAACGCAGGGTGCGATTATTACTTCAGATTTATTCGATGAGGCACTGGGTGCCACATCGGTGTGTTGGTTGGATTTGTGTATCCGTTAGAGTCCGAGTCGTGTTAATAGGAAATTAAAACGATGAATGTTATGCTTATATGAAATGAACATGTTATGAGATATATATATTGAACCTCAAAGAAAATGAAATACGAGTATGCATATCGTAATATGCACAATGAACATGGATATGTTGTGAAATGTGAATTGAGAATCAAAATGGGATTTGCATATGTATAATGATATTATAACATGTGAATGTAAGCATTGGTGAAAAGTGTAATGTAATTAATGATTTTGTGATCATGACCTATAGAAAGGATATTGAATTATCTTGTAAAATGTTTAAAATTACATCATTTATGGTAAGTTGAAGTTTAAGTTTGTTATGAATTTACTAAGCTTTAAGCAAGCTTACCTCATTTGATTTTCTTCCTTGCAGACCGTCAGATTCGAGCTGTCGATTGGATTTCTCTTGGAGGTCACACTATTTGGTAATTAATCGTTTATGTTGGTCCGATTATAAGTGGCATGTAATTAGGTTGATATCTACATGTGCTTTAAGCCTTATGATATGTTCAATGTTAATTGAAGCATGAGATTTGCATATTGATGAATTTCTTAAGTAGTTTTGGCTACTGCTTAGGCTTGTATGGGTAGTTGGATTTGGGTATCGGTAGAAGTCCCAGGCTAGAACGACCTTGCTTACTGGAGTTGTTATACCGATAGTTGTCTGAGTTGTACTGATATAACTCAGACTTGTATTGATATAACTATCAATTCTACCGATAGGATTTTGTAATGGTTTTCAAAATTTTTACTCCTTGAGTTCTACCGATACTTGCTCAACTAAGTATTGATAGAAGTCTCTCAAACTTTAGAAACTCAATTTTAAATCGAGAAAATTCAAAACATTTTTAAAGGTTGACTTTGCCCAATATTTTACATAATATAAGAAAAAAATAATGGGATTTTAAAGAACATTAAATTGTTTCTGAATGTATAATGTATGTAACTCTCCCCCTTAGAAAATTTCGTCTTAGAAATTTACTTAGAAAGGGGAGGGGTACTAAGATATCATTTACGAATTAACTAATTTGTTTGCAATCCTTTCTTATAAATCAATTGTCATATGTCACAACATGCTTCAAATTTACTTTATATCAATTATCTAATGGCAATTGAAATTTAGAGTTTCTACTCTCTTCACTTTAGTCTAATTCTTAACATTTAGTACTCATAATCTCACTCATTTATACGATAATTATAATCTTATTTTGATCCTCGACCATACGAATCACATAATTTCGTAAACAATTAAATTGATTCTTAATTCATAAAAATTATACATATCGAATCCCCGTGCGATTGATTCATCAGTAATGATCCCTTTTCGCATATTTACAATTCTACAAATACTCATATAAATACTTCATATAATCATTTAACACATAATTCACAAGATTAGTATGTAACGGTGAAATGTACATTTTCCAACATATCATAGAACTTGTAATAATAACCATGCCATGTACCCACTTCATTCATCACATAACATCATCAACTTTCTATTTCAAGTGTTCATACCCGTGTATTCAAACTCACAAGTATAAACCATATTCTTCATTCTAACATTTCCAAACAATCCGTTCTTAAGTTTACGTCAAGTTTAATTAAAAAGACAATAACATCGAATTAACATAAAAGTCACAACCTTAAATTTTCAATGAATACTATTTGTAGACCAATAAACTATGATGTTTTAGCCCAAAAGGGTTCATTTCTTTGATAACATACTCATGTAACACATCAGACAAAATCTTTTATGTTACTAACTTAGTGCATATAAAAGTGTCTCAAATTTCTGGTCATCTACCTCTCATAAAAGTAACAATAGGTTTGCATTCAGATCTCTATTAAAATTAGCTAAATTTTTAGTTAATTTACTTTTCTTATCTCAGCCATATATTTATTATGTTTTCCAATTACATAACTTTTCAATACATATAATCTATAATTCAATAATTATTAAAATAGTTTTGTACCTTTTTCAAAGGTCCAGTAGACTTAGCAGAACACACAGGATATACGGAATAGAATAGAAAACCATCCAAGCAGCTAACAGAATACCGTCGAAACAAATAAACAGAGAGCACAGATGTGCATATCAAAAAGCACTGAAGTGTTAATAATCTGAAAGCTCGTTAAGGTTCCTTAATTGCATACCACTAATATCTCATATACTTGGGTAGGTCATAACATACTCATATTACCTTTACATTTTTTTTACCATTTAATCTTTATAATAATACTTCGTATAATTTACATCTTGTCTCAATATTTAATACTCTCCCATTATTTCACTAATAATTCTTATTGTACATTTCACCTATCACTTTTACTTACTTAACAATTTAGACATCATCTTAACATTTCATGTAACAATGTCTTTCACTTTTAATAACTTATTTCATTTCTTAGTCTAATTTCCATAATTCATCACTTAGTCATATCTCATCTACCTTATTCTACTTTTATATTTATGACAATTTTAGTCCTTGTAACAATTTAACAATTATAACATATCAACTAATATTTCTCAAAAATACATTGTTCATAGTTTTTTTTTATGATATTCATTGTGTCACTATTTAAGAAAACTTACATATCAACTTAACTAGTTCATCACTACTCTTATCACATACTCGATTATTACTTAGTTCTAAGGAAATCATAGATGCAAGATAGAGGTACCTAAGTACAATCAGCAACACCTCTTCATTTCTGCATACATTTATAAATCTCATTCATGTATAATTTAATACACTTCTAAACACTACTATACTCTCTTCTTAATTTCATTTATACATAAATATTTGCAACTCGTAGTGCTACATAATTAATCAAAGTAATTTCATGTGCATATATATATATATATAACTAGAAAGCAGGAATATAAATTACTCTTAAATTACATTTAATAACAAATCACCATGAACTTTCTCTAAGGCTTTAAAACTCAGGCACCTTATGTACAGCCTCTTGATCGGTGGCTGGAGCATAACTTTGTACTCCATCGAAATCTACTCGATTGGATTCAGTTGATATCTTTAATAAAAAAGAGAACAAGTCAAACTGATTTGGAGTCACCACACTATCACATGTTAATAAGTGGCATGTATTTGTAAACTCAATACATGTTGTGTTTAGTCCTAGAATAGATTACATCATAGCTCTGATACCACTAAATATAACAACCACTTGCTCGAGACCGATGATCGGACCGGGTGAAAGGTGTTACATGATGGACGATATGAAGCACTTTTATAGCTTGTATCAAAATGATGATAGCACCAATATACCAAATGTCTAACCTTTTCGCAAAGTTGACATTGAGGGCGAGAGCCAAATCTACCTCGTCCGCATCCTCTATATGAACTAGAACCAGATCTAACAACAGGAGGTTGATAAGCAAGAGTGGACTCATGATCAAATTGATTTGAACTAGCACCATGGACCACAACATTTGCAGCAACTAGAACATCAATCATTAGCTTGTGTTAACATGCTTTAGCATCAAGGAGCACTGTTGAAACATTCTGAACATTGTATGGCACCAAACTAGTAGAAATAACTATAAGAACTGACTCGTACTCTAGAGGGAGACCATTGAGAATTGCTGTGACATGCTCAGGTTCACTTATCACTTTTCCACAACTTGCTAGCTAATCACGAAACATTTTAATCTTCATAAAAAAATCCTTCATTAACAACTCACCTTTCTTTTGAAAGTGCAAAGCTTGACGATAATACATTAGCTTGGAGGTGGTTTTGCTTTCAAACACATTACTCAAGGTTGTCCATATTTGAATCGTAGAGTCCACCCTTATCAAGTGAGGAAGAACATGTTGACTTACAAATGAAAGAAGCCATGATGCCAATGCACTATCCTGTTGTTTGAAATGCTCAAACTCCGGATTGCTCTTATCAACACCATCTGTACCTACGAGAAAATGAGGTGGAGGAGAGAAAGAAGCATCCAAAAACATTGAAGTTTGTGTGTCTTGAGAGTCAACATAACCTGTTGTTTCCATAACAAAGTAATTCGAATCATCAAGCACAATTGTAAGACGTTTGGTAGAGAAGAGTCGACTATCTGATATGTCACTGCCAACTGAAGAAGAAGAGTGATCTTGAGCCATGGCAACAAGAAACAAAAAAAAAGAGAGCTTAAATTGTGAAATAATGGCTCTGGTACCAAGTTAGAAATGCAGAAAAGTAGCATGACTAGTTGCTGTTTGGCAGTAGAGAAAAAGAAAAATGAATATTTCTATATTATTGAAATTCTGAATTTAAGAGATCTGATTTTGCAGCTACTGCTTAATGCACATATATACTAACTGAGAGATGCTGACTACAATGAGAAGCATGCTCATATGTATGCATAACCTCTATAACAGATCTTAACTAACAGCTAAGCAGTTGGGTTGTCACAACAGCTGACTAACAAACTTAAACCATCAGAATATTCATACTGTCATTCTATCAATGACTTTCCTAGTTGGTGGTGGGAAAATAAGAGAAAATTTTCAATTAAGTACCACTTGCAACTCTATCGATCATCACTATATGAGCAACGACGAATCACATTGGAGATGATTATGGCATGTTTGGTGCCCCCAACAAATAAGGGTCTTCTTGTGGCTTGCTTATAAAGGAAAGTTGCTGGCTAATGATGAGCGAGTTAGATGGCACATTAGGGGTGAGCGTTAGATTGAATTGAGTAAAAAAATTTTGAGTTAATCGAATTGACGAGTCTTATTTTATCATCTTAACTCAATTTGAAATTTTTTTTAATCGAATCGAGTGAAATTGTTCGAGTTAAATTAAAAAATTAAACATGTCAAATTAAAATCTTGTTAGAATATAACTAATTCCATGTTAGAGAACATAAATTTAAAATCATATATATTTGAAAACTTTTCAAAGCAAAATAAAAAAAATTCTTTATTATGATGAACTTGGATATTTGATTAACTTATTTAGTTCTCCAAAATTATTATTCTAGAAAATTTTTAATTTTTTAACTTTCTTTATATATATTTTAGATTTTTTTTTTTTGAAAATTTTATAATTTTTTAGAAAATATAAATTTTGAAATTTTTATAAATATTTTGAATTTTTGAATATTTTTGTAATTTTTATTGAGAGAGACCAATTTGCTTATTTTCAAACTTCACAGGGACCAAAAGGGTATTTACACCAATCTATTATTTGATTTATTTTAATTGTAAAATTCAACTCAATTTGAACTCGAAACTCGAATTACTTATTCAAGTTGACTCGAATAATTTGAAAAACTTAATTCGGTTAACTCAAAATTCAAACTTTTTTCGAATCGAATTGAGTTTTGCTCACCCCTAAGCACATGGCATCGGATTCAAGCTGTGAGTTCTCTGGAGAAGTTGAAACGGTAAGTTGAAACGGTGAGCCATGTGCTTCGTCGTTGTCTTGAAGCTTCATCTATTTGGGACCTGTTAGTTAAACGGGATGAACTTGATGAATTTCTAAGTATGAAGCTGCAAGCAATGGTTTGTTTTAAATTTGTCTGATGCCAATCATTTTTCCAATGAGGTAGCAGATTGGGACACTCGGTTTGCAACTATATGTTGGTGTCTTTTGGGTCGTAGAAATAAGAGACTTTTTTACGAGGAGTTTGCAGAAGGAGAGGGACTATGGGAGCATTGTCTACAAATTTGGCAGAATACTTATAGATCGAATATGGTGCAGAGCTCTCTGGTAAGTGAGAATTGGTGCATACCACTCCCTCAGGACTGATACAAGATTAACTCTGATGGGTCGCATAAGCTGGACAGTAGATGAGCTGCTTCGGGTGGTATTATCCGCAACCATAATGGTGCTTGAGAAATATTGGCTTATGTTAACCTCTAGAAGCAGGCAGGCTTGGGCATTGGGTTTCAGGCAAATCATTCTTGAAATAGATGGCAATGCTGTTTGATAGGTGATCGATAACAGGGGTGGGGAGTTGATGGCTAATGTAGCGGCTCAGGCAATTTCTCGAATGAGGCTCCTTAATTGGGGACATCTCAACATGCTAGAGGTTTGTATACTCTCAGGACACCGCCAGCTGAAGTTTGCTCACTGCTCAGATGATGATGCAATGGGAAGAGCTAGTGCAAGATTAGTTCGAGTGTAATCTCCGGTGTATATTCTTTCTTTAACAAAAAATAATCTAGTACTTTATTCACATAATTAAAAGTGTCTATTTATGGGGTTGATGTGAAAACTTTCAACTACTAATTAAATAATCAATGTAACAAAGATATGATATGGATATTTTCTTTGAGAAACAACTTATATCTGCACTGAGAATCATTTTAACCCTTAGAAAAATGACCAAGTCTAAATGGTTGATTCGTTTTTCCCCCCATTGAAGGTAGGACTGAGATAGAAAACTCCAACTTGATTGTGAAGGGAAAAAAACTCTGTTCTTAGGCTCCATTCCTCTTCATGCAAGACAAGTCCTTTACTGTGACATTTCACAACAAGGTTCCAGCAAATAACCAGTGTTATAAGAGAAACCAACCTTCTCAGCCTGTGTATGTGGAACCACCACTTCATTAGATATCATATAAAAGAGAATAACACCTTTCGATCTACCTTGCCAAAGGGCCTGTACTTGCCTTTTCACAGTGTCTATAACAAGTGCAAACCATAGCTAATGCAGAACTGAGCATAAGTTAATCTACAGCAGACATTCTATGATCTGCAGAATCTAACATTGAAGCCCCACGGAAACCATGATTCCCCGCAGCAGGAGACAACAGAATTTCCTGCCGGACCAGAAGCAGCCTCATTAACATTTGTAGTTGAGCCGCTTGGCAGAAGTACAGCAATGGTACGTACCTTGACTATCTGGACATAGAAGAAATACCTGCAGATATTGCACAGACTACTGGAGCAGGACTAACTCGGGCAGGCCAGGTTGCAGCAGCAAGAGCAAGCAAAGGTCCAGCAGTGAGCTGAATGCATTCTAGCATAGATACAACTTCAGCTCCGTCTATGAAATCCTCCAAAAATTGTACAAAGTAACCAGAAAAATTAGTGCATTTGTAATATATAAAGTGAACTGGAACTAAGTAAAATTAGATTTGAACCAAAGACAAGTTCCTGAACCATCAAGATAATTCAAACTGATACAATTTCAAAGTCAAAAAATATCATCAGTGTTTCAGATGAAAGGATCCTGTGGTCCTTATTCGAGATTAGCTTATTACATATTTATTAAGCCACATCTTAAAAGAAATCACACAAAGTTGTTCATAAGATGACTTAAATTGTCTCATTAATTTATAATACAATTACCAATAATCCTGATTTTTGTTACAAGAAAGAGGAGACATAAAAGGAAAGAAAAAGTTTATGCTAATGCAGAACTTTTGGCTATCTATTACTTACCATCCCATATCAAACACTTGAATCCCACTTCGATCATCAAGGTGAACTGCAGACAGTCTGTATGTAACTACCACCAGGTTTGGTTTCTACCCTCTTTAACTTCATTTTGTTTCTTACCATCTCCACTTGTCGCCATCTTCCGGTAGAAGCATAAACATTTGACAAAGCTATATAATCTTCACTTGTAATAGGCATATGTAAAGAATTCTTTAGTGGCTCTAACCGGAGCAAAATCTTCCCCACTTTTTCAGCCATTGCAAGATCTCCATGAATGGTACACGCACTTAATAAGCTCCGCCATAATAAAGCATCAGGTTTGATTGGCATCTCTATGATGAAATCATAGGCTTCGTTTAGATATCCTGCCCTGCCTAGAAGATCAACAATGCAACCATAATGTTGTATCTGAGGCTCAAGACCAAACCTGCTCCTCATATTGTGAAACAAGTGAAGTCCCTCTTCAACAAGCCCTGTATGACAGCAAGCTGAAAACAAGCTAGTGAAAGTCACTGGATTAGGTTTAATACCTGAATCCTCCATTGCATCTAGAAGCTCCAATGCTTCTTTTCCTCTCCCATGAACAGCTAAGCCAGTTCCCATGGCAGTCCAAGTCAGAACATTTTTCACGCTCATTAGCCTAAAAATGCTTAAAGCACTATCAATGTACCCACATTTTGCATACATGTCAACAAGACCAGTTCCAATAAAAACATCACTTTCAGGCATCCAAATTGTCTTCTCTATAAAACCATGAACACAAGCCCCACTGTAAATCTCTCCCAATTGAGAACAAGCTGAAAGAACACAAACCATGGTAGTATCAGTAGGAATCTGCCCAGACACGTCATTTAACATATCTCTAAAAAGCACCAAAGCTTCTCTACAACATTTCTTAGATTTCTCCCTTTGTGAAGTATAGCCTTTAATCATGGCATTCCAAGTAGCACTGCTTCTCTCAGTCATTTCATCAAACACACTTCTTGCTAACAAAATATCCTTATTATTTGCATAGAAATGAATCAACGTAGTTTTCACCAAAAGATTTGACATAAGACCAGATTTAAAAGCTTTTACATGAACTTGTCTTCCTAACCATAATGTAGACAACGATTGCGATCTAGCACAAGCTCCAAGCACAAAAATATAAGTGAAATCATCAAAAAATAAGAGTCCTTTCGAAACCCAATAGGCAAAAGTAAAGATTGAGTCCTTGGGTTGGCTGCATCTTAACAAAGTGTTGAAAAGGAACAAACTTTGAGTGTGAAAGTGTTTGAATATCGATCGTGCATATTTGGTATTTTGTGGAGAGGATAAAAGGCAGTAGTTTTCAATTAGTTTGGCAAAAAAGGAGGGTTCTTTGAGGCCATTGGTCATTAACTGGGCATGGATTTGTTTAAGGTGGTGTGAAGATATTGGTTTTTGGAGGTTTAATAGAGGCAAGAAGCTGAACCTTGATAGAGACTGCATGTGCCCATAAAAGTAAATGGATGGGATAAAGTCTCTTGTCTTTGATGATATAATATATCCCGATAGAAACTAAAAAGTATGATGGAGGTTACTTCTGTGACTCTCTCTCCCTCAATACTTCCACTAACTACAATTCCATTTTCTTCTTCTCAGTCCAATTTTATCACGAGCAGTAAAACCATTTCTTTGTTGAACTAAAATAAATCTTAAAACAAATCTGTTTCATAGTTGTTCAACCATGAGAAAGACAAGAGCTGAACCTGCTATAACGGGTCTTACTTGCAATGCTTTGTTTTGTATTGGTCCGCCTGAACTTGTTGTGATTGCTGGAGCAGCTGCTCTTGTATTTGGACCAAAAACGTTACCTGAAATTAGGAGTACTGGGAAAAACGTCATGAGTTTTCAACATATGCTCAATCTTAAATTTGGCTTTAATCTCTAATTGTATCTCAAATATCCAATGCTTTGAGAGCTACTGAACTAATTGGATTGTTTTGAAACACTCATTCTTGAATCCTTGCTAAAGTTCGTTCTACAAGCTTTGTTTTGTTAGAATCAAGAAGTGGAAGCAGATTACACAAAATACATCACTGAAATTTCATTAAACTTAAAGGGCGAACAAATCAGTAAACCTCAATAACTGGGATGAAGAACAAATCCATGAACTCCATTAGTAGCCGACTTATGATGATCAAATGTGTGAAAGACCGACCAGCAGTTACAATAGCCAATTTCCTTACAATTTCTCCAACAACAACCATTGCAAGCCCATATAACTAACGCGCAAATGTTCTTCCAGTCCAAGGAATAAAAGGAGTTGAAAAAAGTATTCAACCAATGAAATGAAACATGTGGTATAGAAAAAAAAAGAGAGAGAGAGAGATAATGGGTTCAGAAAACTGAAACTAAAACAGCATCCTAAATCGTAAAGTAGCTTCCTTTGAGTTGGGTATTGGGTTTACCTCTAGGTTGCTCTTTGAACCACGGCCTATCCTATCTACTGATTTGGAGAGAGACGCTGGCATCTTTGGAGAGAAAGGTGGGGTCGCATGGGTGAGAAGGGTTTAATTTTAAAAACCTTTTTATTCGTTTGAAATTAATACTTTAAATTTCGCAGCGATTTACATAGCTGACATCATTATTTTTTTCTTTTATTTAGGTTTAATGTTATTATAAGCACTCGAATTTTTAAAAAAATAAATAATTAAATTCAATTTTTTACACTCAATTGAGCCTTAATCAATAAAATTAACCAAATCAATGTTTTGATTAAGGTTAACCGTTAGTATTTAATTACAATTTTTAAAACTAAAAGTTAATGTGAGTATTATTATAGAAACTCAATTTTATCCGACCCAAACAAAAACAAAAATCCATTCACAAATAATAAATAAAATACAAAAAATTTAAAACTCAAAACCCTAAATTACCCCAATGACCCAATAACCCAAAGCTCAAATAACAAACAAATCTAAACCTTAAAACATAACAAAAACCCTAATCCCATTGTAGCTTTCCGCGTCGCCCTTTTGCCATGTCAGCGGGAACATCACCCCATGTCAGACACTTTTGCCATCGTCGAAAGCCTCTGCCACCACGTCGATTTTACCTACGAAAAAACAAAGAAAAAGCAAAAAAAAAAATTTTAAATTCGACTATAAAAGAAGCACCGAATTAGTTGTAATTTTTACATGGATACAAGAAATACAAAAAAAATTCAAGGCAATTTACAATTGTTTTTATTATTATTTATTTTCTCTCGAAATAAAAATATATATAAAGTAGGTCTAATTTTTTACTTGTCTTTTCGTATTCCGCCGTCGTGGGCGGACGAGAATGTCATCCCTAATGAAGGACGGTCTACTTCTCATGCGGGGGCCCTTTGAATCATCCCATACTCGCGTGGGGCTCCGACCAAAGGGAAAAGGGAATCCTTTTTAAAAAAAAAAGAAAAAAGAAATCGAGGGGTTTTTTAGGGTTCTTTAGGAATATAGGTTTTTTTTTGGAGATTTTTACCCTTAGATCTAGGTTTGGGGTGTGAAAAGGGCTTAAAAAAAGTTTTCTATGAACTTCGAGCACTAGAGGTAATGGTCATCGTCCTCGCTGACCAGTGGTCACAGCAGAGATAAGGTGCCCTTAGGGCCGGCCAAAGAGAGCCATTAGAGAAAAAAAAAAGGGAAAAGAAAAGAGTTCTTTTAAATGGTAATCTAAAAATGACGTTTCCTTTTAGTTTTTTTTTGTTTATATAATATGTCAATACGTTGGCTTGGGTTCAAAGACTCCAAAACGACGTCGTTTTGCTAATGAACCGAGGACTTGACCCGGATCCCCTAGGATCCGCGTGTTTTTTAGAGAAGGTCTATTTTTTCTTTAATCCTTCTGATTTTTTAGCCTTTTTAATTTTGTCTTGATTTCATTTTTTCCTTTCTTTTAATTTCACCATGAAGTTTTATTTTCCTTTCATTTTAGTCCCTTGATACCGCTTTGGGGAGTGACGTGTACCAGAGGATGGGATATTTTCCTTTTGGTCCCTTGCATTTATTTTATTTTATTTTATGCCCCTATTTGTTTTTTTATTATTTGTATTTTAAATTTCTTTCAGTTTCAATTAGGTCATTTACATACTTATTTTATTCATTTTTTTTATTTTTTTTATTTTTTTTGATTATTTATTTTTGCTACTCTTATTTTTTGATATTTATATTTTTGTCCCATTAAATTTCAATTTAGTCCTTTTTTACTTTTTATTATTATTTATTTATTTATAGCACCTTTATTTTTGGATATTTACATTTTTCCCTTTTAAATTTCTTTTAAGTTTCAATTTAGTCCCTTTCTTATTTATTTATTATTTTTATATATTTATTTTTATTTTATTTATTTATTTATTTCTAGCTGTTTTAATTTATGCTATTTATAATTTTGTCCCTTTAAATTATGCAATTTTTGTTATTTTTACCCTTTAATTATTTTTTTATTTTTATTTTATCATGATTGCAATTATTTTTTCTTTATTATTATTGTACTTGATTAATATTATTATTGTTATTATCATTATAGTTAAATCATTTTTTTATCATCACTATTACTACTATTTTTTATTATTTATTTATTTTTATTATTATATTGTAGTATTATTTCATGTGGTTATTTTATTTTCGTCATTATTGTATTTAATTTTATGCTTAGATATATTTGTTCATCTTTACATTATGCTCGAATAAATAAATCACATGACACATTAAATTTTTTAACGTGATGCATAAGTAATCTTTAAAATCGAGGTAATGTTCTTTATTTAGGAGACTCGAAAAATTGTGTCCTAACTCACGCGGTATGGTTTTCTCCTCGAATCGATATAATCAAAACCCTATTTAAAATTGAAAATATATAAGGTTTGGGTAATAAATAGCCGATAAATATCCTTTATTTTCGAAGATTCGAGATTTTGTGCCCTAACTTATTGGATATGAATTTTCATCTCGATTTATTCAAAATAAAAGAGCTTTCTTCGTAAAATTTAATTTAAATAGTAAGTTTTTTTTTTGTAATATCATTAAATAACACCATTTACACGTATTTAAGGGTCGCATTTTAAATTCTTCTCGAATTCTCGATCTCTAATACTAAGACACCAAGTAATCAATTAGGTACCTATTTTGAGCATTTTGAGGGTACTAATTAGACCTGATCATGGGCCGGGCCACTTGACCTGACCTGAAGGTCCACCCGAAAAATGGGAGGGCTTGGACAAAAAATGAGGCTCATTTCCTAAACGGGTCGGGCCTCGAATAAGAGTTTTTTGGCTCGAACTCAACCCAGCCCTACCCGAATAAATTAACCATTTAAAAAAAATTTATATTATTGTTTTGGTGCTTTTTTTTTTACTATTTTGGTTGCTTTTTTTTTTTTACTATTTTTGTGTTGTTTTTACTGTTTTGATACTTTTTTTTTATTGTTTTAGTTGTTGTTTTCGTGCTATTTTTTGTTAATTTTGTTGCTATTTTTATTATTTTTAATGTTGTTTTGCTATTATTTTTGTTGTTGTTTTGGTTGTTATTTTTGTTGTTTGGATGTTATTTTTATGCGTTTTTACTATTATTTTATTGTTTTTTTAATATTATTTGAATATTGTAGATCTTATGTTTTATTGTTAATTTTTTTTACTAATTTATTTGCAACTATCTTAATATAAAGAATTTTTAATGTATTTTAAATTTGTTTATTTTTTAATGTTTTTAAGTGTATTTGATATATTATATATTTTTTAAATTTGTTGTATGTAATAAAATAATCTAAAAAAATTAATACAGGTCGGGTCGGGCTCGAGTTTGACTTTTATAATTCAAGTTGGGCTTGGATAAAATTTTAGGGCCACTTTTCAGGCCGGGCCGAGCCTTGGCCTAACAATTGGACCTAAAATTTTATTGAAGCCCGGGTCAAACCCGACTCGACCTGGCCCACGATAAGCTCTAGTGCTAATCCTTCCTCATACATAACTGACTCCAAAACCCATTTTTTTATTTTGTAGACAAAAAATCATCATTTTAGTAATTTTAACATTTTATTAAAATGAATAAATTTCGAAGTGATCCAATCACATCTAATTAAAAAGTATTGGTGGCGACTCCATTTTTATTTTTTAAAATAAAAGTTGGAACTTCGAGAAAAAGTTCCGATAATCAGTTAAAAAAGAAATATTTTTCAACTATTTTTAAATAAATACATAATGATTCTAAACAAATGATTATCCAGGTTAATTTGAATTTCAACACTCATTTATTTAGATTTATTCTAGAATTATAAAATAATATAAAAATAATTAAAGTTTATAATAATTATTAGAAAGTAATTAACAACTATAAAATTTTATAATAAAAATAATTTTACTCATTTTGAAAAAGTTATTTTACTAATATAACTTATTTTTAAGTATATCAAACATTGAAATTTTTTAAAGTATAACTTATTTAATGATGAAAGGCTAAACTTTAATAAAATTGAAGAAAAATAATTTTTATAAAATTTTATAAAAATAATTTAGTTTTTTTTATAAATTTTTATTGTTTTTAATTAATTTCTAACAATTTTTAAAATTAATTATTTTTAAACTTTTATGGTTTTTAATAAATTGTATTTTTATAAGTTTTATAAAATTTTATGGTTCTCATTTAATTTCTAACCATTTTTTAAAATTGTTTGTTTCTAAATTTTTATTGTTTTTAATTTTTAATTAAAATAATAATTTTATAAATAAAATATTTAAAAATATAATTGATATTGACCATATTTAATAAAATGGATAATTATAAACCAATTCATATTAGAATAATTTTTACAATTTCTATTTTAGTCAATAATCTTATCAAAATTTAATATTTTAATCACTCTTATGTTAAACCATTAATGGTGTCCTTTATTTATCAACATAATAATAAACTTAACCCTCCAATGTTTACAAATTTCACTAAGGATGACGTTTTGGAGGCTGTTCAGGGAATGGCTCCTACAAAGGCAGTTGGTTTTCAACACTTTTGGCACGTTATCGGGAAAGATGCAAGTTCTTTTTGCCTAAGCATTCTCAATGATGATGCTTCTTTAGGGGATATTAATGATACAAACGTAGTGCTTAATCCTAATATTCGAAGCCTGCAAGCTATGATGAATTTTAGGCCAATCAGCCTCTGTAATGTACTATTTAAAATTATTTTGAAGGCCATTGTTAATCGTTATGCAAAAAAAAATATGCCTTTTTGTATGGATGAAGCACAGAGTGCTTTTGTTCCTAGCAAGTAGATTACGAACAACGCAATTGATCCTTTTGAACTGCTTCATTCCTTCAAGAAAAAACAAGCTGACCTTAAAAGTAAATTTACGCTTAAATTGGACATGAGCAAAACTTGAAGAGGTGGAATAACATTTGGTTCAGGAAGTTATGCTTAAAATGAGATTCTATAACAGTTGGGTAGACCCGGTCATGCATTGTATACATATAGTAAAGTACTCTATTATCTTGAATGGGGAAGCACAAGGTCCCTCCCGTGGTCTTCGACAAGATGATCCATTGAGCCCATTTTCGTTCTTGTTTTGTAGTGAAGGATTGGCTTCCTAGTTGAAATTGGTGTCTTTTGATGGACGTCTACAAAAGGTTCGTGCGAGTCGTGAGAGGCCTCGTATCACGCATCTGTTCTTCGCTGACAACAATCTTATTTTTGGGAAAGCGTCGATTTAAGAGTTGGGGAATGTTTGTGTTTTGGAGTATGAGTGCTGTTATGAGCAGCAAATTAATTTTGCAAAGTCATTACTCTGTTTTAGTGCTAATGTTTCTCCTGAGTTGCGAGTACATGGAAGGATTGTTGGGGGTGTGCAATACGTCTGATTCGAGGAAATATTTGGGACTTCCAGTGTTGGCTAAAGTAAAAAGCAAGCGTTTCACTCCATTAAAGATCGATTTATAGAGCGCATTAGGAGCTGGCTTAATTGTTATCTTTCTCAAGGTGGTAAGGTTGTTTTTATTAAGTCTATATTACAAGCTCTTCCCATTCATCCCACGTCTTGTTTTCTATTTTCGACCTTATTTTGTAAGGAATTAGAGTCCTTGGTTTACCATTATTGGTGGGGTAAGAATAATTTGAAAAAAAGGGATCCATTGGTGTTCATGAGAGGTTTTGTGTGATCTTAAGGAAATGGGTGGTTTGGGTTTCAAGAGCTTCTCGAAAATGAGCATTGTTTTGCTTGCTAAGCAAGGATGACGTTTGTTAAATAATCCATTGTTTTGCATTGTTTTGATTTGGGTTTTCGCCAGGTGGAATTTGAAGGTGACTGCGCAGTGGTGATCTCAAAGTTGAACAAACCAAGTATTGATGAATCGGAAATTTGTGCCTACATTTTTTATGCGAAGGCGTTAGTAGTGGGCTTTGAAAAAAAATAAAATTTCAGCATATAAAGCGAGGTGGGAACAGAGTTGCTCACCTTCTAGCCCGTGAAGGATACCTCCAGAAGTGTGATGTCTTCAGGGTTGAATATGGTCCAGACTCGATCTAGGTGACAGTGATGGCTGAGGCGAGTTTGGACACCTCTCACACTTATGATTAATTTATTTCTTGTACAGTACATGAACATTTTGCTGAAAACACTGTACAGATGCTACTTCAACAGATGCAAAGGAAGCTTATTTTTGGAAGGAAAGCTGAAGAGTTCATTCGGCCTTGCTTTTACTAAAGGGATGCTGCAATAATTTCCCTTATCAGTTTCTTTGTTTTCCTTTATTGTTTATTTATTGCATTGTTGGTTTTGATTGCACTTTCTGTGGGCGGTTTGTTCTTATTGTGGGCTGTTTTCCATGTTTTCTTTAATAAAAGGCAGGCCAATTCAGTTTCAAAAAATTAAATTTAAACTATCAATTTCATTTTATTTTATCCCAAAAGACAATAACCGGTAATAAAAATGGAGCAATGAAACATGATACTTTTTTATTTGATATCGTACACTTTTTAATAAAATGAGACAATTTATAACTAAGATATTACACAAAAAAACTTTATCTATAATATATATAATTATAATATTTAATTTAGATTTATTAATTAAAGAAGTTGACCTAAAAAATAATTTATGATAAGTATACATTTAAAAATAATTATAATAAAAGTAAAAATTATCGTAAATTTGTCTTTACAATTATAGCTATTTAAAAAAAGTTTAATATTTTGTATTTTTAACTGCTGTTATTTTTTGCTAAATATTAATTATATATTATTAAAAATTACTATGATCAAGTTATTGAGTTTTAAGAAAATAAAATAATGTTTTTTAAAACAAAAACAAATCCGGCCATATGCATTAGATTTGAATTTCCTAACAAAACCACGAGGTCGCCCAAATTTTAGCCACTTGTCACTACATGCAGAGCAAACTGAGGGCGGTGCCTCGGGTTAACAATTACCTTAACATTGAAATGGCGCCTAATCTTTCCTAAGTAGATAACCGAAATCATTTCCTAAAAACTTAAAAGCAGTAAAACCCTAACATTCCTAATCTTTCCCCTTTCCTTCTCCTTCGTTCTTTGCATATCCGAATATTTCCTTCGAATGGGAACCTGAAATCCACATGCTTTGTCCCAAAAAAAAAAAACGTTTTCGTTCCCCAGTTCCACTGTTAACTGAGTTCCTCGGAGATCCTTAACAAATCGCTTCCTTCTCTGAACTCAGATTACTAAAACAAACACTTTTTTGTCCCCTCAACTTATTCCCCTTTGGTCCTTCAGAATGATTGGCTCGACACTATTGAAGCTTCTTCCACCCAGAAAATCGGGGATTCACTCCCTGTTCCCCAGGCAGCCACTGCATGTGCTGCTTCATTTGCTCCCCTAGGTATGTGGCGAAACATAATATTTCTGAAGTTTCTAGTTTTGCCTTTTATCTCGTTTATATGTCCTTCTATGATTAATCTATCGTTCTCTATTTTATGTAGCTTTTTAACGATAGTCAGTGAGTCCCCTTTGAATGCGACATCTCCAAACCCCACATCCACCGTAAAGTTAACCCCATGAAGGCAGGCATAAGCCTCTACGGTTATCGGGTCTCGAACATTCTTGACTGGGTAAGCGCATGAACCCATTACAAGTCCCCTGTTGTTCCTTATTATTATTCTTGAAATCGCTCTGTTATCTTATTGTAAAAATGTGGTGTCAAAATTTACTTTGACTTGATTCTTTGTTGGGGGTTCTCAGTGGGCTTCTAGTTTGTTGTGCTTGGTCTCCAGAACATAATCTAACATGTTTATTTCGGTAATATATGCTTTGATAAAACCCACCATGTCACTAATTCTTTGTTGAATTCCTTCATGATAGAATTTGTTTCTGTTGCTCGAAATCGCCCAAAATGATACTGCTAAGCATGTGCGTTGATATGTATTATTGACGTTGAAAGTCTCGAATAACCATTGTTTCCATTTTGTGTTTTCATTGATGGGCATGGACCTTCCATCTGTTGGAGGACCTGCTTCGCAACATTGCAGTCTCGAAAAGCATGCTCGATCGATTCATCTTCCTCTCCGCATAGGGGACATATAGCTTCAAATCTCCGCATAGGCAAAAAATTGTTTGTAATTCTCCAAAGGCTAATTTAAACCTTGTTTGGAATTTTTAGGATCCTTAATTTTGTATAATAATTTCTGATATGGTCTGAATGTGTTGTATTCGCATTTCCCAGCAAATTTGTTTCTTTTGTAATACACCATCTATAGCCACTCTTTACCGTGTATTCACCAAAATTATCCCTCCTCTAGACCATAGTATCCGGTTGCAACATGTTCCCCAAGGGGAATTGAAGAACCTCCTTAACATATCTTCCTTCAAGGTAATGGAATCGTGGTTTATTTGTTCCCCTACCTTAGTATACCTCCAATTAATATTCTGAAATTATAATTTTTCGTCCCTAGGGTATGGAAGCCATGTGTCATTCCAAATGTTAACATAATTCCCATCTCCTATCCTCCATCTAATTCTTGATTCTAATATTTTTCGGGCACCCCATATGCTTCTCCAAGTAAACGAAGGGTGAGCTCCTAACTCTGCTTGCATAAAATCACTACGTGGATAGTATGTAGCTTTCATAACTTGTGCTATTAAACTTGTAGGATCGGTAATTAGTTTCCATCCTTGCTTTTTTAGCAAGGCTTTATTAAAATTTGATAAATCTCTAAAAGCTATCCCCTTGCGCGTTTGGGGTACACAAATACTTCCAACTACACCAATGAATTTCTTTGTTTATTTTTAAATTTAGCCACCAAAATGTACACATAATCCCCTCCAGATCTCGACATAAAGAACTTGGTAATCGAAAACACTGCACAACATAAATGGGAATAGCTTTACATAAATGAGAATAGCTTGTAACACTGACTTGACAAAACCTCTTTCCCTCTTATTGGAAGATTACGAATACTCCAACTTTTTGCTTTTGTTAAAAAAATTTCTTTAATTTCGACAAAAGCATTTTTCTTTCTCCTTCCCACCATCGTTAGTAATCCAAGGTACTTTTCAGGATTATTGGCTATACGAACACCCAAATCTCTACCTATTTGATTATTGACTTCATCACTTATATTTTTACTAAAATAAATTAAAGATTTATCTAAATTCACCAATTGATTTGAGATCATCTTGTATTCGTTTACCACTATTTTGACTGCTAAAGCTCCCTCCTTTGTTGTTTCTCCACCCAAAATACTATCACCAATTCACTTTTGCTCCTATTTTCCACCCCTCTTTGCTATATTAAGTAACCTTGAAAAGCTCTCTGCGCAAATGATAAATAAATATTGGCTTAGAGGGTCTCCTTACTTTAAACCTCTAGTGGGGTTGAACTCACTACCTTTTCCTTTATTAAATACCATCGAGTATAAAACGCTGTTGATACACCTGAAGATCAGTGAGACCCACTTGTCACAGAACCCAAGATTTCACATCATTTTTTCAACAAAGAGTCATTCTATCTTATCATACGCTTTGCTCATATATAATTTTAATGCGAATGATCCTCTACCATACCTTTTCTTCTTAAATGAATGCAACAACTCATAAGCCACAAGAATATTATCAATAATCTGTCTACCAAGCATAAATGTTCCTTGAGTTTCTTCAATATAATAGCTTAGGGCATTCCTAAATCTGTTGGCTATAGCCTTTGAAATTATTTTGTATATCACATTGCATAAGCTAATCGATCTAAATTGATCCATTCTTTTTTGACGTCAAAAGCTTAAGAATTAGGACTCTATTTGTTTTGTTTATAACTCCTAGAGCAAAATTTCGTCACGTCCTTTCCCACAACATGCCAAAATTTTTGGTAAAAGAGAGTGGGAAAGTCGTCCTTACCTGAAGCTTTTAGAGGCACCATTCACTTTAATGCTTCTTGCAATTCTTCTTCTTTATAAGTAGCTGATAGCTCATCATTTAGTTGGTCGGATATGGAAGACTAAATTTTCCTCCATAAATTCTCACACTGTTGCAACGATTTTGGGGAAAAGAGCTCTTCGAAGTATTTAGTTACCACCTCAATTAACTCTTTATCCTCCTCAACCAATCTACCATTGTCGTCTTCAAGCCCTTTTACCATGTTTCTCCTTTTTCGATAGGATGAAAAATTATGGAAAAAGCTATATTGTGATCACCCATTCTAAGCGAGTTAGCTCTTGCTTGTTGCTCCCAAAAATTTCTTCTTTATTAGCCTCCATATTTAATGCTAGCTTAACTTCCATTATTTCTGCTAAATGGTCTTCATCGTGATCTTCATTGTTAAGTTCAGTGAGCTTTTGGGTTAATTCTTCCCTTCTTCTGTGTCGATTCCCTTTGTTGGCTTTATCCCATTCTTTTAACGAATTGTCTAACAATGTGAGATTTCTAGCAATTCATCATTATTTAAGTCCCAACTCTCTTTACTTGCTCCTCAAAATCTTCTTCAAATTTTTAAAATGCATTAAATCGAAAGGGAAATTGCCTCCTTTTTACTCTACCATATTGGCGCCCAAAAGTGTCCAAAAGTAATGGGCAATGATCTAAAAAACTATGGATTAAATGGCGCATTGAGTACCTTGGAAAATGACATCACCACTCCGAGTTAGCTACACCTCTATCCAATCTTTCCTGTTTATTAATTTCTGCTAAGCGTCTTCTTTCCCAAGTAAACCATTGGCATGAGAAACCAAAATTGTTCAACTCATATTCTTCCAAACTTCCCTCAAGGCTGCCATCTGTCTTTCTTCTCTCAACCTCCCTAGTTTTTTCTTAAATGAATACATTATTTCATTAAAATCACCCATGACTAACCATGGGAGCTGAGAGCTTTCTTTTACACTTCTTATATTATCCCATAAGCCCCTCCTAAGATGCTCTACTAAGGTCTCATAGAACCCTATAAACCTCCATTACGCCTCTTCGTTATCGTCTCTGACTACCACGTCAATATGAGATTTAGAAAAACTTTTTAGGCTTATTGAAATATCGTCTTTCCACCCTAGGGAAAGGCCCCATCGCAAACCCTCCACACTTATATCTATTACATTGTCGTATCCACACTTTTTTCATATCCTTTATATCCCTTTTTAGTTAAATTCTGTTTCTATATAATAAAAAAATTTGGGGCTAATGCTATCTTAAGGTTTTTCAGACATCTTATAGCTCAGGGTTGCCCCAGATTGCAGACATTCCAACTTAGGATTTTCATTGCAACTGATCGACTTGCTTGTTAGCGGCCGCCGATAATATTTTTTTGATCTATCACCATACAAATTGTGTGTGTCTTCAAGATGAGTCAACCTTTTTCGTTTCTTCGCTTTTAGAATACCAATTGTGTTTTCTTCATTGTCTTCATCCTCCCCCCTCCCTTGATGTTGTTTTGCCTCGTGTCAACGTCATCCCCCAACACTTCTCAGCGATATCTCTCTAAAACTTCATTTCCTTTTGATCATGTTACTATTTCTCTCCCTCACATTTTAGGTGTCTTATCATTCGATGTCTTCTCCATTAAATCTCGTCTCCTTGCCTCAACTTTCACTCCACTCTTTACCATGTTCTTGGGTTCTGCTCTTAACCATCTTCTTTCATTCTGCATTGTCCTTTTAGGTGGAGCCCTTATGGAAAGATCACATCCCAATGTCATCTCTTGTGCCCCTGTTGTTAACCTTAGAAGACAAAAGCTATCTCCATGCTCTAACCTTTCACACATAAAACATAATAAAGACAACTTTTCGTACTGAAACGTTGCATTGGTAGAGTTATTCTGTCCATATAATATAAATTTCCTCCTTTTCAAGGGACTTCGAACATTCAAACATACTCTTACCCTCATAAATTTCTTGATTCCTCTTGTTACAATCGTCGTATCATATTCTAGAAAACGTCCAATGAAATTACCTAGTTGTCTTGCCATTCCTTCAGACATGAAGCCTAATGGTAGGTTGTGAATTTGCACTAAAAAATTTGAATAAATCAAAAGAACTTGAACTGGATCTTCTCCTCTCTCCAAACTATGGAAGATAATGAGATGTCTATTGAAAACCATGGAGTGCCATCAATTACCCTCCTTAGGTCCAATTCGTTGTAAAAACGAAAAAGGATTATTTTATCTTCAATCTCTGTTATTGAGATCCCTTCAATTGGATGCGGTAACTTAGCGAAAACTGTCCTCATAGATGGACTGTGGACTGCACTGTTTGTTACCACATTGCCTACCAAACACAATCTAAACTCATCGTTGATATCCTCTTCGTCTTCTTGGTCGCAAACTGGATCCTCTTCGTTATTGGCGATGTTTAAATTTGCCATCTCTTCCCCCATCATTTTTCTAACTTGCTATCGTATCACAAAAACGTACATTTTCTTCTTTTGTAAAAAAAACCCTAGAATGAGACACAATCGAGAAAATACCTTACGGCTACTACTATCAGCAGACTAAAGGAAAAGTGAAAAAACCTAACTTGCTACTATCGACAACTCTGATAATAAATTTTAATAATGTTTATTAGTTATTATTTTAAATAATAATTGTAATAAAATTATATTGTATGTTGAAAATAGTACAAATGTTGTAATTATGGTTTAAATTTTTTTAATATTATGAAAAAACTTATTGATCTACATAATCTTTTAATATGATATTTGAAAATTTCTTTTTATTATATTTGAATTATAAAATAAATTAATATAATTTAATTATATTTTAAATTTTTAAAAATTAATTAAAATAATTAAAAATACATTATCTAAAATTAATTTAAACATTAACGGCACGTTTGGTTCACTAGAATAGAATAGGACTGTAATGAAATAGAATTGTAATGAAATAAAATTGTAATAAAATAGAACTGTAATCAGAAATTCAATTGTTTGGTTGAATGAATGGAATAGAACTGTAATAGTATTATTGTGTTTGGTAGGATGAAATAGATTTGTAATAGTATAAGAAAAAAGCTAAAATGATCAGAGTACCCTTTGCAGAATTTTTTAGATAGATGATTAATATTAATTGTTAAAAAATATATAAAATTTATATTTTATATATAATAATATTAATAATGAGTCAATAATAAATTCTTTTCTTTTATATCCTTACTAAAAGAATATAATATTAATGAATATAATATTAAACACTTTTAAACTAAATTCTTTAAAGTATTTAAAAAACAATTTGCTCTTTACTTTAACATAAATGTACTAATTTGTCCATTTCTTAAATAGAAATAAAAATACAATCAAACTCGTAATATAAAAGTCTCCATGATAGTTCTACCTTTAGGCAATCTCACCACCACTAACGAAAGCTTTCCATGGTCGAGTTTTACAAGCTGAAACAATATTAGACTTTACGCCTATACCTGTTACCAAGTCTTATATCAAGTAAAAATTATCCTCAACAAAGAAAATGTACAACCCTTATTAATGTTAGTCTTTATGCCTATACCTGTTACTAAATTCTATACCAAGTAAAAATTATCCTCAATAAAGAAAATGGTCAAATTACATTCATTTGAAGTCATTTGCAAGCATAATCCCAAATGAAACTGTAAAATGACAATATATTAATGGACCATTGTGATGCAAACAATCAAAACCAAAAAAGATTACAGTATATATTCAATTGGCAGTACATACAGCTAAGGGTGTTCATAACCGAGTACTTGAAGATTTGGGTACCCAGATTTTTGGGTATTAAAAATGTTGGCCCGTGACCCGACCCTTGAATACCGGTTACGTAGAATTTCGAGTACCTTTAATAATTGTGTACCCATATTTTCGGGTTACAGGGTACCCAGATTAAATTTAAGCAATTTTTTTTACAAATCATACAATTTATAGTGATTCAAAATGACAAATTTAAAAATCCAAAGTAGATTATAGCATAATCCAAATATAAAGTTTAAAAATCCAAACATAAAGTTTATAAATCAAAATTACATAATCCAAAGATAAAACTTCAAAAAAATACAACTAAAGATAAAACATATAGTCATGTACTCATTAATGATCATGACATGGTGTGATGTCCAAAACTTTGTTTGTCTCATCAATGATAATAGTTGGTTGCTCCAAAGTTAAATCTTGCATCTCTACAAAAAAATAAATTAAAATATACAACAACAATATATGCTTAGAAATATAAAGATTTAAATATCTAAACTATATAAATAAATATTACAAAATAAAAAGGCATAAGTGCAAAATTAACCCCTAATGTTTGGTGGTTTTGTCACTTTGGCCCTTATCGTTGTTTTTGGGTCATTTTCATACATAACCTTTGTTTTTTTGGTCAAATTGGTCATTTTTTAACGATCTTACTGACGTGACCGTTAGTTGACTAACAATGCTGACATGGTGAAATTTTTTTTCCACCTAGACAAGTCCACATATGCAGCTGCTGACATGACACTTTTTTGTCTTATATGCCACGTCAGCAATAATTTTAAAATTATTAAAATTATTTTTTTAAATATAAAATTATTAAAACTATTTTAAAATTAATTTAAAATATAAAATTATTAAATCATCATCATTTTAAATTTTTGGGTTTTTTTTTGTTACCCTCCCCCTTCCCTTTTCCCTTTTCCCTTTTCCCTTTTCCCTTTCCCTTCTGTTTAGGGTTTTTGTCTCCTAGGAAAATATCCAAATCTTAAAAGGGCAACAACTTTGGGGCTACCGCAACACCATAACCAAGCCTTGTCCTACAAAATACTCACCACCTACGCTAATCTCAACTTTCCAAATGATGCAACCAAAGTCTTCAACCAAATCCACGACCCAGACATAGTCTCAAATTGTTGGAAATGCTCTTATTGATATGTATAGTAGAAATGGTGAAATTATAGTGGCTGAAGTAGTGTTTGATTGGATGTTGGTTAGAGATGTTGCTTCTTGGAATAGTTAGTTGAATGGTTTTATTTTGAGCAACGATTTGAAGGCTTCTCACCAGGTATTTGATAAAATGCTTCTGAGAAATGCAGTTTCTTGGTTGGCTTTGCTATCTGGGTATGTAAAAGGGAAAGAATCGTTGGTTGGAATGAAGTTTTTTAAGGAAATTAGAAGTCAGGGGAAGTTAATCCTACGATTGTTACCATTGTAGAGATTCTTGCTTGTTGTGCTGATAATGAGGATCTTTATCTTGGTGGGAGTGTTCATGGTTATGTTAGGAAAGTGAATTTGGGCGAAAAGAATATTGTTTTGAGCAATGCTTTAATGGATATGTATTCAAAATACAGATATCATGATGTTTCTTTGATGATTTTAATAATTTTATATTTAAAAAATAATTTTAAAATATGTTTAAATAAAAAATAATTTTTTTTGCTGACGTGGCATGACAGTGTCCACATGGAAAAAATTTACCACGTCAGCACAGTTAGTTAACTAACGGCCATGTCAGTAAGACCGTTAAAAAATGACCAATTTGACCAAAAAACAAAGGTTATGTATGAAAATGACCCAAAAAAAACGATAAGGGCCAAAGTGACAAAACCACCAAACGTTAGGGGCTAATTTTGCACTTATGCCAAATAAAAATAATAAATTTGAGATTGAAAACTAACCTTCTTCCATATTCTCCAATGCTAAAAAGCTATCCTATATCATAATGAGGTCATGAGAAGCACGAATTCAATCTTGAGTACAAATAAGAGTTTCCACTAACCTAGGAGTCAAAGAAGTGCAAAAGGAATCAAGAACATGTCCTCCCATGCTAAAAGAAGACTCCGCAGCAATGGTAAAAACTGGAATCACAAGTATATCTCATGCCATTTTCATAAGAATAGAATAATTGTTTGTTTGTGCAGACAACCAAACCAAGATATCAAACTATCATCATTATCACGAACACATTTATCTCTTAAATATTTGTCTAGCTCAGTTGTTGTTTCTAAAGTATCAATTAATTCCATCTCAATCACATAGTCCTTCCTCAAATTTGTTCCTTTTAATCTCCTTGTTTCTCGCTCAATATCATGGTCACTAGAAATTGGATCCGAAGAGCGTGATCCCATTTGTGTTGATGAAAAATGTGAAGAAGCATAAAAATCAAACAATGATGTCAAAATATTTTTAATTCGTTGACACAAGACATAAGAGTTGTTTGGATAAAAAAACCGATGAACAATCCACTCAACATATCTTAACTTATGTCTAGGATCAAGAACCAAAGCAATGAACATCAATACATTCACATTCTTATCATTTGTCCAATACTTATCAAATTTCAACTTCATTTGGCGTGCCATACTTTTAAGCCTATCATTTAAGTCATCAACATAACGATTAATTGTATACCCAATATCATATATTTCTTCCACAAAGGTATTACTAGTCACATACCTTGATCTAGAGAAGCTCAATGTAATCTCATAAAAGATTTCGAGAAAAGGCAAGAAACAAGAAACTTTTTCCCAATCCTCATCATCAGGAGCACCACCAACTTTCCTAAGCTCTTTTGTGTAAGGAAGGCACTTAGTTTTCATATTTTGAATGCCTTCCTAAACACCAAAGCACTTTTAAGCATGAAATAGGTGGAATTCCACCTTGTTTCAATGTCCAAGCAAACAAGACCTTTACATTTTATATTCTCCTCTTAAGCACAATATTTAAACTTTTTAAGCCTTGTAGGGGAAGACCTCACAAATTTCACAGCAGCATGGACTCTCATAATAGAAACATCATCATCTTTCAGCCCATCTTTAACAACCAAATTCAGAATATGTGCAGCACATCTTATATGCAAAAATTCAACATTCAACACACTCTCATCCCATAAGTTAACAATTTGCTTCAAATACTTGATCAATAGATCATTAGAACTAGCATTATCAAGTCAAGATCCTCTTAAGACCCCATTCTAGTAGACATTTTTCAACAGCCCTATTGATAAGCTCTCTAGAATGACCAACAATTGGGCAAAAATTAATGACCTTTTTATGTAATTTCCAAGCATCATCTATGAAATGGGCAGTAAGACACATATATGATAAATTTTGACTAGATGTACATGTATCAATGGTAAGATATACCCTAGAAGACAAATTCTTGAAAAAATTCTTTACGTCTTCCTTTTTTCAATAAAAAGAGCATAATAATCTCTTGTAATAGTAGCACGTGAGGGAGGACAAAATTAGGAATGAAAATCTTGCAAAAGTAACGAAAACCTTCATGTTCAACAAAACTAAATGGAAACTCATTAATAATCACCATTTTTAGCAAGTGCTCATCTAATCTCATCTTGATCAAAACACCATAATCTAAGAACACTAACAGTTTCTATGGTCCCATCAGTGTTGCACTTTGTCTTAAACTCAAAATCTAAGATCGTTTTTTTTTTATCTAGGTTGAAAGGGGCTTTATTACACCGACTACTATGATGCTTCATTGCATTAGTTCCATTGTTAGATGAACAAGTTATATTTCCACCACAATAAATACATTCAGCATGATTTTTATCACCATCAATTTTTTTTTTAAAAATGATCCTAAACAGTAGAAAGTTTTCTCTTTTTACCTCCATTTTTTGTAATTCCAACGGCCTTCTCCGTTTTCCTTTTATTTTTTGCACTTGTTGGAGTCTCCATCACCATTTTAGCCTTTTCAGGTTCCTTAGACGAATCAGTTGAGAAAGATATCTTCTTTAAGTCATCATCATTTTCCCCAATCATCGACATATTCTGAAAAAATATATACTTTTGTTAATTATGATTTGTAGAACAAACAAAGTAGACATGAGCTTTGGTTTGGTTTATTTATATTTACATGCTTTCTTCCTTTTATAGAAGAAAATTATCCCTACCATCATTGGTTAAAGAAAATTAACCCTACCGTTGTTGGTTAAATACATGCAGGAAGTGACAACATTAAGAAAAAGCAAAATACCAACATATACAATGAAAGGTGAAAGCAATGAAAACCATGATAACAAATACTCTTGGCTGAAAATTTGAACTTTTATCATAAACCAATCTAGAAAAAATAAGCTGAAAATTAGATAATTCAACTACCATAACTCAATTACTTATTCTCATAGAGGTGGTGGAAAAAGTGGACTAAATAAGAACCAAGATAACAATTAAGATGATAATTACAGTCAAAAGAATTAATTAAGAAATGAGTTTTTCATCAGAGACAGTATCGTCAAAACAATTTAAATTATAATCAACAAATAACATAAGAAAAAAGGAACATGATTTATGAATACAAACTATCCATAGGGCATAGGCAAGAACAAACTACATTCAGAAAAAAGAAGTATAAAGCTGTCTTATATGATTAAAAAAGACTGTAGAATACAATCGATGAAAGTCTGATTGTCTAATATTAGACAAAGTTAAAAGCAAATCATTCGTCTCCTCATTCCTATAGGGTCACAACATGAGGTATAAAATGGAAAGAATCAAGCAATAATTTAGAATCTTTAAACATAATAATAGTAAATATCAAGCTCTAGCATTTACGATTGTTAAAATATATCCATAATTTCTAATTTTGTTATTACCCAAAAGATTTGCAAAGCACCATAGTGAAATAGAAAACAAAACTCAAACTAACGGGTCAATGGGTTGGGTATCTCGGGTTGGGTATTTTTGAACACCTCTAGTCATAGATGATTAGTTGATCGGTGGGAGTGGGGTTGACGGAGATGATTTGCGTGGGAGAACTGAACGAGTGGGATAGTGATTTAGTAATTAGGTTAAAAAATTGAGAATTAGTTTAAGTTTTAACTAAAAAAATGTAAATAATTTAAAAATAAAAAAATACAAATACACATAGGTAACCGAGTCGGTTACCCGTGGAATTTAGAAATTACGGCTCGAGCCCGACCCGTGAACCTGTAAAAAATAGCGGGTCGGGTACTCGACCCAAAATATTTGTCTAAAATAAAAAATACTCATTTATTTTTTTATCGGGTCAACGGGTTGGGTATCTCGGGTCGAGTATTTTTGAAGACCCATACATACAGCAAAGCTTTCATCTATTGAGTAAAAGATGGAAAATTTTTTGCTTACCAAGTTGAACTGGAGTTTCTTAAAGAGCTCAGGACCCACTAATTCCTTAACCCTATCAATAGCTTCAATAATAAAGTTATCAAGATTGTCAATAATTGACACTTTAAAACCTTAATTGAGTAGTTGTATCACTGTGTGAGTGCCAATGAACCCAGCACAACCAGTAACAAGAATAGTTTTTTATGAAGCATCCATTTGTAAAAAACAAAAACAAAAACAAAGAAAGATTACAAGTATGTAAGGCCCATAATGATTTTTCCAACAACCTTACCACTAATTTCAACAGCAAAAAAGAACTTGGTCGTCACTTTCGCTTGCAACTTTGCAACCAAAGCTAAAGAAAAAAAAAAGAAGAAAAAGGAAAAATAATATGATCCATGGAACTAATTAAAACAAAAAACAAAACAACTATTGCTTTCACTAAGTTTTATATATATAATATTTACAATCACCTAATTCATCAAACGACAAGTACAAGCTAGAACCAAATCAAGGAATGAAAATTAAAAGTAATTTACCTATTAGAAAAGAGCATTCCAGCACAAAAACTGCCAATGCAAAGTAAAAGAGTCAACTTTTTTGTTACTGGATTTTGGATTTGGATCAAATCCTTTGCTTTTCAAACTCATTTTTTTGTTCTTCTTCTGAAAGTACTGAAAAATCTAAATCAAAAGAAAAAACACATTTCTTATCTCAAATCAAACAAAGTCAAAATGACCCATAATTTCAGATCCAAAACCTTCAACTTTCTAGAAAAATGAATCAAATAAAAGGAAAAAATGAACCTAAAAATGGACAAATCAATAGAGATATTTATTTCAATTAAAAATGGACAAAACTCTATTGAGAAAAAGAAAAAGAATACAAAAAAAAAAGAGCAAAGAAAGAGGGCAGAAAAACTGGAAGAGAGGAAAATGAAAGGAACGGAATGAGAAAATGTTTACTTGAAGGACGCTGCGATGAAGGTG
Source organism: Kokia cookei (assembly GCA_039519145.1). Classification (NCBI taxonomy): domain Eukaryota; kingdom Viridiplantae; phylum Streptophyta; class Magnoliopsida; order Malvales; family Malvaceae; genus Kokia; species Kokia cookei. The sequence continues at coordinate 31,767,319 of CM076908.1, forward strand.
AGGACTGCTATGACCAGAGTTGAAGGAAGTAAGGGAGTGACTGTCTGGCTACGTTAGTGTCACTCCTCAAAATTGAACTTAGAAGTTTTGAGGGTATTTTAAGAATTTTAGCCTATATGTGTTTGGAATTTTGTAAGGTTGGTAATCGGTAATGTTTTCGACAATGACAATTAGGAAATTAATTCAATTTCTAAAAATGAGTTTTAAATAAATTTAATTTTGAAAATAGAAATGATTTGTAAAATAATCAAAACTAAGAGTTTTTATGAAGCAATTTGACGAAATATCCAAAATCAACTTAAAATCCCTCCTTTTCAATTATAATTCACGTCAACTTCCCCTCCCCATATTTTATGTCATCCTTTGCTCTCCCAAATCCTCTTAATCTCTTTTAGACACCGACTCTTAATCTCATTTGAATTCTAATAATCCTAAAACCTTAGATACCTATAAAAACCAAGATAAATACCAAAAAACCTTCATCACATTCATCATCTTCTCCAAACGTGGGTTTTTCTAGACTCGTGTCAAAGCTCGTTTTTCTTCAAGCAAAGTTAATCAATCGTCTACCTATGAGTATTAAATGATATTCAGCCCTTTAAACTAAGTTTTTAGCCAATAAAACACAAGTTTTGAATAAATGCCAAAAAAAAAAAATAGGGTCTTTAATGGTGAAATTCGGGTTTGTGTATGAAAAATTGATATTAAAGTGTATTTCAACTTATTTTAACATGATTAGAAGGTTTCTAAAATTACTTTGAAGTTTTTTAAGTATATCTCGAGTTTTAATTATATGTCGAAAATATTCAGTATCTTAAAATGTGTAGTTTTGAGTGGTTTAAATGTAGAGAATCAATCGTAGATAAATATGTAGATGAGTGGAATTCATTTCATGCGAAAAGATTAAGTGTAAACCGAGATATTAGAGTTTAGAGTTTACTAGGTTAAAGGTTTCGATTTAAGAGAACATAGCTTAGATTATTTTTTATGTCTGTATAAGATGTATGGATGATTGATTTTTGCTTGTGTACTTGTGTGATACGTGTGGTTGAAGCGTCAAAATCGGTAGAACCTTCAACTAGTAAAGATAAAGGCAAAGGAAATCTTACCTAGGTTGTTGGGTTTTTGACAAAAAGTAGTTATTTGGTGAGTGATTTGGAATTACTGCTCCTAGACGATTTCATTGTATATTTTGGAATTTAGATATAGCCTAAACTCCTACTCTAAATTCCGAGTGTAAGTGTTCTTATACCTATATATAATATGTGAAACATATGCTTGTGTAATTGTGAAAAGATGTGATCATGTGAATAAACATGAGATGTTGTGACATATGTTATAAGCTTATGATGACTATTGTGAAAGTGAATATGTGGGTATTTTATTCATGCCATGTGACAAAAAATATGTGGTTATGTTCTTCATGTAATGTGACTGATTATGTTGTGCTAATAAAGTGAAAATGTGTAAGAAAATATGTAATAATAATGTGGATATTTTGATATTATTAGATCGTTGGATATAGTTGGCATTCCATAGGGTTATGAGTACTCACCTTTGTGTTGTGATATATGTGGGGCGTTGAGGCCTAGAGACAATTTGGAGAGATAAGGGAATACGAGCTACGCTCCATTCAACGGGATATGTTTGGTGTGTTGGTGAGTGTTAGCTATATGCTTCACTTATGAGATATGTTTCGACTCTATGAGTCTTGTGTTTGGTATGTTGGAGAATCACGTTTCCAATGTGTGATGATATAGGTTACCATATGTTTCACAGTCTCAACAATCAAAATTAGCATGAATTGTGTTTTTATGTGTTTATATGTCTAAATATTCTTGTATGTGAATAATGTATGCTGAAAAATATGTAAAGAATGTGTACATAAATACAAGTGAGATGATATGAATGTGACGTATGATTGTTGAGTTGATGCATGATGATTGTTTATGTAGTGGTTATTCCAAGGACTCACTGAGCTTGTTAACCTTACTCACTCTCTTTTTAACCATTGCAGATACTCAGTGCAGTGTGGTCCTGAGGGTGATCCAAGCCAAGTCAACATTTTTACTTTTATTAGTAGGTTTTATAAAGTTATTTATGTTTTGGGAACCTAAGGGAATGTGTTAGGCAATAAGGTGGATTTACATTGGTTTTTGTTATGTTCCTTTAGTTATTTGCATGTCATTATAGACTTGAAAATATGATATTTGAGACGTTTTGAAGTTTTTTTTATGAGGTAAATGTTGCAGGATGTTTAGGGATTTGTTTGAATGATTTATGTGCTGATATATGATGTATTTTTCAAGTCTGGAATAGAGGTATCGATAGTCAAGTGTTAAAAATGATACCTTTGAAAATTTCAAAGTGTAAGAAGTTATCACTGGTTGTCGGTATCGATACCTTGACACGAGTATCGATATTTGAAGGGAAATTATCGATACCTGTGCCGAAGTATCGATATTTTTTCGATAGTTTGGTTTTTAATTCGAAAATAGAAAGCTATTTCGGTATCGATTTTCCAAACAGTATTGATACCCCTTTATTGAACTATCAATACCCTCTTCAAAATACCGATACCTACGTAATAATTTTTGGGAAAATTTGCTTAATAGTGCTTATGAATGATAAATGGTAATTCGATGTATGATTTAACATTAAATATGTTTGATTTATATTATATATGAAATTGGTAAAAATACGAACACTTTGGTAAAATAATTAAAGAAAAAAAGAATTAAAAGCTATAATGAGGTAAGCATGATGTGAGACTGTGGTGTGGCGTCTTAGTATTCGAGCTCAGTAATCGGGTCGGGTATAAGATGTTATATTTGGTGGTATTAGAGTCAAGTTCAATAACACTCGGACCTAGGATATTGATGTGTGTAGTGGGGTTTTAAACCCAAATGATTAAGATATGTTGATTTCTAGTTGAATTGTTGATGTTTGTTTGATTGTTATGCATGTGGGGTAGTGATCGGTATTTTTACGACATACGATTGTGCAAGCGTACACACATCGATGCAAGTATAGTTGATATACAGAGCTATCGAATATCGATCCCACGAGGAATTGATTTTCGATGTCTTAATGTTAAAGCAATTAATAGAAGAAAAATCAGTATAATGCGAATAGGGTTGTCAGCGCAGTTATGTCAGTTATGTACACTAAATTAATCATTACTGTCAAATCTCAGAAGTTAGATGTCAATGTACTGAAAATAAATCCAAAAGTGTTGAGTGTGAGGAATGAAAATTTTAATGCAGGAAATATAAAAGTGATAAAGTGTAAAGGGTGGAAATGGTTCACTGATTCTACAGGTTGCAACGCTGGATGCGTCAACAAGGTAAAATGTAGACGAATTGTCTTAGTAATGAAGTCCTTTCAAGTTCTTACTCACAATAACTCCCTACTCAATCCTAACTCAGATACACTACTCCACCTCTCGATGCGAGCAATGATGTGTATCCAAGAATAAGTGACTAGAGTCAGTCCCAGTTCCGAGCAGCTCTCGCTTAACCCACTTGTTAATCTAACTTGTCATGCAATTTCACTTTTGTGTTTAGAGCGGTTAAATCTAACGATAAGCGGACAAGTAATGTAAAATAAGAATCAAAATGATATAATATCAAAATATACTCTCGTATTCATTTAACATCAACAGAACCCATCATCGTTTTAGAAGAAAGAGTACAGCGAAGCTTACTATCTCTAGACTACTAGGCCTACTCTTTACTTGTTCTTTTTGCTTGGCATCAAGCAGCTCTCGTCAGAAGCAGTTGCAGACGTGGTTCATCAGCTCCCCGATTCCAGCTCAAATCTTTGATTCACAAAGAATTTTCAAAATTTAATCCCCTTGTTCTTGATAATGTTTTTCCTCATTTTTTCGTCTATTTATAATCCCTAAATATTTATAGATTCGTCCTTCATTATCAGATTCAGATATGGATTTTTGCAGCTATCAAAGTTAGTTAGAGTACAGTTATGCACTCACGCAGATTACATGTTTTCTTTAAAGATCTGTAGATTGTTGTTGTACTATTAAACGCATTCTGATGTTGTAATTACAGCGACATCTGTGATATTCCTACGCTGGTGCTTCTAGTGTAAACTCAGCTTAACTCTACTTATTTGAGGTTTAACTTCAATGTAGCGACATCTCTGATCGCAATTTCAAGCTAGTTTTGTGGCTGCATTCTGTCAATGTTGATCTTCTGAACTGAGTTCCTGTGCTAGCAATCTTAATATGCAATATACCAACTACTTGCATTTACATTAGTACAAAATATATAGAAATAACGAGAGTTTAAACTAACTAGCAATGTATTAGAAAATATAAAAACTAATTATAAAATGCTTATGATGCATGCTAAAAGAGATACAAAAGAGACAATAAAAACACTAAATTAGGGAGAAAATATATGTAATTTGTAATACCATCACACCCCCAAACTTAAGTTTTTAATTGTCCTCAAGTAAACAAAATTAACAAAGTCACAAGCAAAAAATGTTGCCACAATTATTATCCATACAATTTGAACTCTCTAAATTCCTAATGTAGAAATTCTATTCATATGAAAGAAGAATGTACCGACAATTTATAGAAATGAATGTTCAAAAATTGCAACTTCATAAATGTTAATGATATGCATTGAATCCTAATTTTCCTTAAACCAATACAACATTTATTATTATTATTATTGTTGTTGTTGTTGTTGTTGTTATTGTTGTTATTATTATTATTATTATTATTTATTAATGACTGAGAGATGTCATTGCATTACTCTACCTTTGTTCTTGGGCAGTAACGATGGGGTGCAACAAACCCCCAAGAGGTATGTAATTGCGCCGAGTGTTCTCCCTTGAAAAGTCATAATGCACTCACATTGGAGTTTCTTTTATAAAATGTAGCTACAACGGTTCAATTAGTTCAAGATTCAAACATAAACAATAATCATTCATTGCTGAAACAATTTCAATCGTTTATTCGAAAATAGTAGATTCATCATTCATTCACATTCATCCAATGTATACATCAACATCCAAATAATTCAAGAATTACACATTAAGATAAAAATTGTAAGCACATTCAAGTTGAAATTTTGTGAATTTTCATTGACCAAAGAAACAAATAAAATCTAAATATGTGGGTGTAATTGCATTTCCATTTCACATTATCTCCCCTTAAACTTAATGTCTGCATTGTCCCCAATGCACTGACAATATTATATATAAATAATGGAAATGCAGCTACAATGCAACTAAGTTAACAAAATGATGCGATGACAAAATAAAATGCAATGATAATAAAAATGCATTAAAACTAAAAATTTTGTACCAAGTCATTCATCAGCAGCTGATGTAGCGACTGCCTTTGCTTTCTTCTTTTTCTTCTTTGGGCGCTTCTCGTCGTCATGATTCTTCTTCACTTTCTTTCCCTTGCGCCTCTTTCTTTTCTTGCCCCTTGAACCAATCGACTCGATAGATTGCTCTCTCTCGGTAGGTTGGGTGACGGCCTCTTCAATTGTTACATCAAATGGATAGATTTCGATGAGTGGTGTTATGTATGGTGTAATAACTAAAAGATTCAATTCCTCTTCTTCGCCTGTGATAATTTTAGCCTGACTCGCAGTAGGTCGAGTCACTTCTGGGCTGGATGCTCCCACATCATCCTCCACGATCAATGCTGGAGCATTATTAGATTCCTTCTTTTCCTGTATTTCTGTAGGTTCTGTTTCTTCCTTCTCAGTCTCATTTTCTTCCTCCTTCGCTTGCTCATCTACTTGATTAGCTTCCTCTTCCATTTGATGTTCATCCTCAGTTCGGCCTCTGTCATCGCTGTTGACTGTATCGACTCTTCTCTTGCAATATCTGCTCTTTCAGCCATATTTACGCCTAAATTGTTTGAGAATTCTTCCTCAAATAGATCATCAGAGATGTGAACTCCTGTTAGCATTTGATTGGGCCTACCATCAGTAGTAGGCTTATCAGATGAAGATTGTTGCATGTGAAAGAAGATATTAGGAAATTTTGGAAATTATGGCAATGGTCTGGTGCTGATAAGATGCAGTGTAGCGACAATGGCCCAATTCCAGGCCTTTGTATAGGCATAAAATATATGCTGCCTGCAATCCAAATCTTCTAACACACTTAAAAGACGGATTGTTTGCACATTAACGCGATCAAGAATAATTTCCAAACTAGTCAATTGTCGTAATACTTTTGGATCAGAGGGTGAATAGTCTGTTCTTCTTTCTCTTTCTCTTTTTCTTTGTCTTTCTTTGTCGAAGCTTCTTTAGCCACAAGTGTATCTTGGCCTCTGACCATTCTTTCAACAAATATATCATTGATCAAACCCTTATTTTCCACAACCTCTTCATCCTCTTTTGGCACAATGCCCTTATGTTTACACATTAACTTAATATGAGATGGAAAAGGGAGAATACTATTTTGTCTGCTAGCAGCTTCCATAATCTGAGCATGTATGATTTCCCCAATGTCGATGTGGTGATGGCATGATATTGAATGTAACAAGCACATACGGTCCAGAGTGGCTGTAGTACTATGTGTAGAAGACATCAGGCGACGGTTAATTAAGTGAAACCATACCTTATAGAAAGTCGTCAGATAACGCTGATGCATTGTAAAATTATGAAAACCACTGCCTGTCCATGCAGCATTGTCGATGCAAAGATCTTTAATCATTACAGTTAGAGTATCTTTAGTCATGCTGTGCATGAAGGGTGAGTGACTATTTACCCTTTCTGATATACGCAGCAAAACATTGAAATGCGTCGCACTCCATAGTATCAACCCTTCTTGAACAAAAACAAACTCTTATTCCTTGTCTACCAAGTTAGCATAAAACTCCCGAACCAAATTAGGGGAATAATCAGATGGATGGTCGTAGAGAAATTCCCACCCCATACGACTGATGGTACGGTGGACCTATTTTCCTAGGGTTAAATTTGGTGAAAGTTGGATGCCCTACTCAGGATGTATATTGCGTTTCATCATTATGTTGTGATATCTGTCTTTGGCCGCAGTCGTTAAAAACAAAATCAGGCCTTTGGAGGAGGATGGTGGTGTTATGGGCAGAATCTCAATAGGGTTGTTCGGGGTATTTCAAGATGAAGGTTTTGAAGTGTTTTTGGATGCACGAGTTTTTGCCATGGTGCAACTATCAGAGAATAAAGAAAAAGAAAAATATTACTTTGAAGTGAGAAAAGAAAATCGACAGAGAAGGTTGATTCTCTGTAACAATGGCGATTGTGAAGAAAAAGAAATCTGTAGTGAGGGTTTTATAACCTAGGTGTAATTAATGAAAACGTATGGGGAAACGATGCGCCTGTAACCATTAATTGACAGGCTATAAATCGTACCAAGTTTGTTTTGATCCAACGGCTGGGATAAGAAAGAATCAATCGGCGCGATTTTTGCGAAAAAGGTAATGCTAACTCATCGTTGAATGCGTCGACAATATATACTCTAATGCGTTGACAAAAATACGACCTTTATTTTTGCTAAGAATATGAAACAACATGACAAAAAGTGAAATAACTGAAAAGTAAATAAAAAAATTAAAATAAAATGCGTCGACATTAATTAAAATTTACCAGGTTGATGACTTCGTCTGGTTCTCGAACAATTGGGCTCACATAGTGTTTAAGACGTTGGTCGTTCACTTTGAATTGTTATCCATCTTGCAAATTTTCAATTGTTACCGCACTGCTTTGAAATGCTTCGACAACCTTAAAAGGACCTGACCACCTTGATCGAAATTTCCCTGGATGTAGTTTTAAACGTGAATTAAATAAAAGTACCAACTGACCAGGATGAAATTGTCGATGCAAAATGATGTTGTCATGACATCTCTTTGTCTTTTCCTTGTATATCGTTGCATTCTCATAAGCATGGCATCGAATTTCTTGTAATTCGATGATGTCTAACATTCTTTTCTTACCAGCTGCATCATAATCCAAGTTTACATATTTAATTGCCCACATAGCTTTATGTTCAAGTTCGATAGGTAGGTGAAAATATTTTCCAAATACCAACTTATACGACGACATTCCAGAGGTGTTTTGTAGGCAGTGCGAAGCGCCCACAATGAATCATGTAACCGCATTGACCAATCATTTCTAGATGTATTAACCACCTTTTCCAGTATACCTTTAATTTGACGATTGAATACTTCGGCTTGACCATTAATTTACGAGTGATACGTGGTAACCATACGATGCTTCACACCATATCATTTCAATGCAGTTGCCACTTGATTGTTATAGAAATGAGTGCGCTTATCAATGCTCTTGGGGTTCCAAACCTTGTGAGGATGTATATATGAAAGAATTTCAAAACTGTCCGAGCATTATCTTTTGGTACCGCAATAGCTTCGATCCACTTGGGTACGTAATCAACAGCTACTAGGATATACATATTTCCAAAAGAGTTTGGAAATGGTCCTATAAAATCAATACCCCAAATATCAAAAAGTTTCACCTTCATTATAGGTTGTTGGAGCATCTCATTACGTCTAGAAATAGAACTAGTACATTGACAACGATCACACTGTTGCATGAAATTATGGGCATCTGGAAACAAATTAGGCCAATAGAATCTGGATTGCATGACCTTTGCAACAGTCATTGTTCCACCAAAATGACCTCCATAAGGAGCATCGTGGCAATGTTGCAGTATTGACATCATTTCTTCTTCAGGAACACATCGGCGAATTATATTATTAGCGTATACCTTGAATAAGTATGGTTCATTCCAATAATATTTAGTAGCATCGCGTATGAACCTAATTTTTTTATGATCAGTTGCACTCATGGGTAGTTTTCCACATACAAGATAATTGACTACATCAGCATGCCATAGTGATGTGTCAACAGTGAATAATTGCTCGTCAGGAAATGCTTCAACAATTTGAGTCTTTTGTCCATCTTCGCTTCCACTTTCTAGCTGAGATAAATGGTCAGCTACCTGATTCTCAGATACCTTCCTATCGGTGATTTCAACATCAAATTCTTGAAGGAGTAAGATCCATTTAATAAGTCTAGGCTTAGTATATTTTTTGTTGAAAAAGTGTCTCAAAGCCGACAAGATAATAACGAAACTTGTCAAATACGAAGATCACTGCTAGAAACTCTTTTTCAGTTGTAGTGTAATGAACTTGCATTTCAGCTAGTGTTTTACTAGCATAATAAATATCATAAATACCTTTTCTTTCCTTTGTTCGAGAACAACTCCTACAGCAAAGTTGCTAGCATCACACATTAATTCAAATGGTTGAGTCCAGTCCGGTGCTACAACAAAGCTTGCACCAACTTTGTCTTTATTGTTGTGAATGCATCCAGACAGATGTCATCGAATACAAACTTTTTATTTTGCTCTAATAAAGAACATAAAGGTTTTTCTATCTTGGAGAAATCTTTGATAAATCTCCTATAAAAACCTGCATGTCCAAGAAAGCTTCTTATTGCTTTGACAGTGGTAGGTTGTGGTAGTTTTTTGATGATTTCTACCTTTGCTTTATTGACCTCAATGCCTTGACACGAGATTCGATGGCCAAGGACAATTCCATCTGTTGTTTTGAAGTGACATTTTTCCCAATTCAAAACCAAGTTTGTTTCATCGCATCTTCTCAAAACATTTGCCAAGTTGTCAGCGCATTGGTTGAAACTCTATCCATAGACTGAAAAATCATCCATAAATACCTAGAGTGAATCTTTAATCATACTTGAGAATATCGCCATCATACATCTCTGGAACGTTGCTGGCGCATTACACAAACCAAACGACATCCGTTGAAAAGCAAAAGTTCCAAACGGACATGTAAATGTGGTTTTCGCTTGATCTTCTGGTGCAATAGCTATTTGGTTGTATCTAAAGTAGCCATCTAAGAAGTAATAATAGGCTTTACCAACTAGCCTATCTAACATTTGATCGATGAAAGGGAGTGAAAAATAGTCCTTTGTAGTTGCATTCAATCGTCGGTAATCCATGCACACACGCTATCCAGTTGCGATGCGAGTAAGGATTAACTCTTTTTTATCATTGGTTACAACAATAAAACCACTTTTTTTTTTGGAACACATTGAATGGGGCTTACCCAATTACAGTAAAAAATAGGATATATTATGCCCGCATCCAACCATTTAATGATTTCCTTCTTTACCACTTCTTTCATTTTCTCATTGAGTCGTCTTTGTTGCTCAATTGATTGCTTCCCTTCTTCTTCTAACCTTATCTTATGCATGCAGAAAGAAGGACTGATGCCTTTGATGTTTGCTATGCTCCAAGCTATGGCTTTCTTGTGCTCTTTCAAGATTGTGATAAGCTTCTCTTCTTGTGTGGTGTTGAGGGTTGCGTTGACAATGACAGACAGTGTCTCATTGTCACCAAGGAATACATATTTCAAATGTGTTGGCAATTGTTTTAACTCCAAGGTAGGAGCTTGCTCTACAGATGGTTTAAAAACTAGAATTGTCATATTGGATAAATCTAACGATTCTAATTGTCAATATCTTCGCAACTCACAGTTGTTCACTTCCTCTTTGTCAATACAGTCCCATAAGATATCATCAGTAGATGTCACTATATTAGTATCAGCCAATGTTGAGTTCCTGATATGAAACTCTTCAGATATAAGTTTCGTCCAAAATATCAACATGGTGACATTGTTCTTTGGGCCTTGTCGGTGCTGCTTTAAACACACTAAAGGTTACTTGGTCATTATTATGACGCATCACTAATTTTCCCTTAAACACGTCGATAAGTGTTCGTCCCATTGCCAAATATGACCTTCCCAAAATAATAGTTACTTGCTTTTTTTGCTTCACAATCTAGGATGATAAAATCAGCAGGAAACACCAACTTATCAACTTGAACAAGAACGTCTTTGATTTGTCCCTCCGGTTGTGCTAAAGATCTATCCGTTAATTGCAATGTCACCGCAGAGGGCTTCATTGATCCGATTCCTAGTTTCTTGAAAGTAGACAAAGGCATTAAGTTAATGCTAGATCCTAAATCACATAATGCTTTACCTAAGTAATGATCTCCAATGAAGCATGAAATTGTGAAACTGCCAGAATCTTTCACCTTTGTTGGCAATTTATTTGTGAGTACAGCACTGCACCCCTTTGTGAGTGCAATTGTCTCGATGTCGGATAGTTTCTTTTTCTTTGATAATAGCTCATTCATGTATTTCCCATAACTTGGTATCTGTATAAGAGCATCTATTAGAGGTAGATTAATATACAATTATTTCAAAGTAAAAACAAACTTATGGTATTCTTCATCATGGACTTTTTCTTTAAACGTTGTAGAAATGACAAATGTATGGTTGCAATAGGGTGGTGTGAATGATTTTGTTGCTTAAACAGTGATGATTGTGTCGACAGCTTATTTGAACAAACTGTAGGTAGAGATAGTACTACCGTTGGTTTTTCCACATTCTTTTGTGCTTGACTTTCTTCAATTATAACCTCTTGTTGCTGTTGTGAAGTGGATGATTCGACATGGTCTTAACTAGAATTACTTATTTCTACCGTCTGTTTTCCACTTCTTAATATGATTGCTTTACAATGCTCTTTCCCTCATTGCGTGGGATCTTCAGTATCACTAAGTAGAGTACCTGGTGATCTAGTGTTGAGATTAGAGGCCAACTGTCCAAGTTGTGCTTTCAATGCTCGTATTGAAGAAGAATTTCCTTCCACTATCGCTTCGGTTCGGGTAATATGCTCATGCATTATTGCTTCAAGAGCAGCCATAGGATCTACCTTAGATTGATTAAATTGTTGCTGTTGATGTTGATGATGTTGTTCATGCATTTGTGGCAAAACAGATGGTTGTGGTTGTAGTCGTGGTTGTGGTTGCATTTGAATATGTGACTGCATTGGTTCAGTACGAGAATTTACTTGTGAATTCTAACTATAATTCTGTGATTGGTTGTTGTTGTAACCTCCTTGCCTATAACTTCCTTGGTTCAAAGAATTTCCATATCAAAATGTGGATGTATTATGATTTCCCCAAGGTTATTGCAAACGATTGTTATAGGATTTACCAAATGAACCCCCTCGGATCTTATTAACATAATATGCATTTTCTGCATGATGTAGGCAATCTTCATAGTTGTGATTGTCACCGCAAATCTCTCATGAAAATATCGGCATATCTGTTTGCTAGGCCATTTGAATCAGAGCAATGGTGCTTGTTCCATTCATGTTCTTAATGATGTTGGCCAAAGAAGATACCTGCGCTGACAATGCAAAAATAGCATCTGAGTCAAGAACTCTCTGCAAAACGAGAAATCGGATATTGGTAATCATTTTGAGCTATCCTCTCCAGAATTCGAACCGCTTTATCATATGTGCAATCCAACAATGGACCGTTTGTAGATACGTCGACAAGATTCCTTGTCTGAGCATTCAAACCATTATAAAAAAATTCAATCTGAGTTTCTTGTTGAATCCCATTCATTAGGCAGTGTCGAAGCAATGCTTTGTAGCGCTCCCATGTTGTGTGTAAATTCTCATCATCGAGTTGATGATATGCAGTGATGTCATTTTGCAACCTTGCATTCATTGTCGGTGGATTAAATTGTAAGAAAAACTGCGTTGCTAAAGCATTCCATGATGTAATAGATCCTGTCGACAATCCTAAAAACCATGTTCGAGCTTTTCCCTACAATGAATAAGGAAATAATTACATTTTCAAAGCATCATTAGGGACACCATGTTGACTAAAGGATGCACAAATAAGTAAAAATGATTTCAAAATGTTCCTGTGCGTCCTCATGTGGAAAACCTGAATACTGTCCACTAGAATTAAGCATTTGAAACATCACCGGTTTCAATTCAAAGTTACTAGCTTGAATTGCTGGTCACACAACCCTTGGTTGTAAATCATCGAGTATAGGCATAACAAAATCACTTACTGGCCTATTCTGTATTTGCTCTTCTTATGGACGTGGTAACGGTAAATCTTGTGGTAGCACTGGAGGATTGTTATCCTGTGGCAGCAATGGTGGTAGATTATTATTGTTGTTGTTACTAGTCATCTTCCTTTATTGTTGCCTTCTCCTCCTAAGTGTTCTCTCAAGCTCTGGATCAAAGCTTACAATGTCCTTAGGATTTTTCCTTCTGGACATAAAATACCTTTAAAATAAGAAAAGAACGACAAACAAAATAATCAAATGTTAAAAATTAAGTAAGTAAAATTAATTACAACAACAAAAATAAACATCAAACAAACGCCAAGATCCCCGGCAACGGCGCCAAAACTTGATTGGTGTTTTTACGGCACACAATTGTGTAAGCGTACACACGTCGATGCAAGTATAGTTTATAGACAGAGCTATCGGATATCGATCCCACGAGGAAATGGTTTCCAATGTCTTAATGTTAAAGCAATTAATAGAAGAAAAATAAATATAATGCAAATAGGGTTGTCAGCACAGTTATGTCAGTTATGAATACTAAATTAATCATTACTGTCATTGTATTAAAGTCAAATCTCAGAAGTTAGATGTCAATGTACTGAAAATAAATCCAAAAGTGTTGAGTGTGAGTAATGAAAATTTAAATGCAGGAAATATAAAAGGGATCAAGTGTAAAGGGTGGAAATGGTTCACTGATTCTACAAGTTGCAACACTGGATGCGTCAACAAGGTAAAATGTAAACGAATTGTCGCAGCAATGAAGTCCGTTCGAGTTCTTACTCACAATAACTCCCTACTTAATCCTAACTCAGATACACTACTCCACCTCTCGATGCGAGCAATGATGTGTATCTAAGAATAAGTAACTGGAGTCAGTCCCAGTCCCGAGCAACTCTCGCCTAACCCACTTGTTAATCTAACCTATCATCGCATCTCTCGATGTCGATGTACTGTAATTTCACTTTTGTGTTTAGAGCGATTAAATCTAAGAATAAGCGGACAAGTAATGTAAAATAAGAATCAAAATGATATAATATCAAAAGATACTCTCGTATTAATTTAACATCAACAAAATTCATCATTGTTTTAGAAGAAATAAAGAGTACAACGAAGCTTACTATCTCTAGACTACTAGGCCTACTCTTTACTTGTTCCTCTTGCTGGGCATCAAGCAACTCTCGTTAGAAGCAATTGCAGACGTGGTTCATCAGCTCCCCGATTCCAGCTCAATTATTTGATTCACGAAGAATTTTTAGAATTTAATCCCGTTGTTCTTGATAATGTTTTTCCTCATTTTTTCGTCTATTTATAATCCCTAAATATTTACAGATTTCATCCTTCATTTTCAGATTCAGATCTGGATTTTTGCAACTATCAAAGTTAGTTAGAGTATAGCTGTGCACTCACGTAGATTACATGTTTTCTTTAAACATCTATAGATTGTCGCTGTACTATTAGACGCATTCTAATGTTGTAATTACAGTGACATTTGTGATATTCCTACGATGGTGCTTCTGGTGTAAACTCAGCTTAATTATACTCATTTGAGGTTTAACTTCAATGCAGCGACATCTCTGATCGCAATTCCAAGCTAGTTTTGTGGCTGTATTCTGTCAATGTTGATCTTTTGAACTGAGTTCCTGTGCTAGCAATCTTAATATGCAATATACCAACTGCTTGCGTCGACATTAGAACAAAATATATAGAAATAACGAGAGTTTAAACTAACTAGCAATGTATTAGAAAATATAAAAACTAATTATAAAATGCTTATGATGCATGCTAAATGAGATACAAAAGAGATAATAAAAGCACTAAATTAGGGAGAAAATATATGTCACTTGTAATACCATCAGGTAGAAATAAGAACACATTGCCTTTAATCCTAAACTTGTTTTGCAGGAAAAAGACTTGGATCATTTCCTCTGCCACTCACACCTTTTATTTGTTTATATGTATGTTAGATAGTATTTGATATGCCTCCTAGTTGTGTGAATGTGAATGTTGGAGTTAATGCTCAAGAGGATGATACATCCTCTACACCTAATGTGCCACATTGTGGAAGGAATGTACCTGATGAGGGTGTAGGCCCTCTGATGGAAGCTATGACAAGAGCATTTCAACGGATTCCTAGTGTTAACCTTCCTTCCGCACCTACCAATCCTGCACTTATGAATCGTGGTTTGCCACTTGAACGTCTAAGGGCGTTAAGTGGTAAAAAGTTTTTTGGAATAAAAGGGCTGATCTGATTGTAGCTAAGTACTAGTTTGAAGAAGGAGTTGAAAGGATCCTTGAGAAGATGTCCTATTCTGACAAGGAAAATTTGGGTTGTACGGTGTCTCTACTAGACGGTGAGGCACACCATTAGTGGAATACCCTTGAGAAGAGGTACTATTGTTGATCGATTAACTTGGAATTACTTCCTTGAAGTTTTAAAAGGAAGTTTATGGGCAAGCATTATATGGAAGCTCGCAAGAAGGAATTTATAGATATTGTGCAAGATGGTTTATTGATGGCTGATTATGAGGTTGAGTTCGTACGACTTAGTTAGTATGCATCAGAGATAGTTTTTTTTGAGAGGAACCATTGTAAGAGGTTTCGTTTTGGGCTTAACCGTGAGATTTAGATTTACTTGGTAGCCTAAAATACTGATCTGTTCAATGAGTTGGTAGAGAAGGCCAAGGCTATTGAGGAAACTTTGGCTGAGCCACCTCGTTCTGTGATAATTGGGTTGGTAAAGAGAGCTTTCGATGGTGCATTGGAGAGACCATCTAAGAGAAGAAGTGATACTCAAGGTTCTTATTAGGGGTGAGTATTCACTTGAGTCAAGTTGAATCGAGTCCAAAAATTTCAATTTAGTCGAGTTGACAAATCTTATTTTAGCAACCGAATTTAATTTGAATTTTTTTCGAATTGAGTAAAAATAATTCAAGTCAAATCGAGTTGAGTTAACGAATCCTATTTTTTATACCCAATGTTGTGTTTACATGGATCGATTGTTTAACTAGTAGACAAAGTATAAGATTATTTAACTACATAAACAATATAAGGGTTTTGCCTTTTAACTTAATGAGTACACATTTATTAAAACGACATAGTTTTGCCTTTTAACTTAATGGTTTTGACTTTTAGCTTTAGAAAAGGTAAATATTTATCAAAGCGACATAGTTTTTTCTTTTCTTATTCATATTTTTGGATAACTCGAATTGTGTAATTCATATTTGATTTAAACCGAAAAACTTAATTTTTTATTCGAGTTGATCTGAATAACTTGATTAACTCAAATAACTTGAACTATTTAATTCAAAATTTGAATTATTTTTTGAGTTTTTTTGAATCAAATCGTATTTTGTACAATACGAGTTTCAACCAAGTGAGCATAAAAAGCAGAGTAATGTAGTGATTAGTAATGATAGTTCGACCGATGGTTCTGGATTATCGCTTTGTCCACATTGTGAGCATATACATCTTGGAGAGTGTCGTAAGTTGACTGGTAGTTGTTATAAGTGTGGTTCGAAAGAAAACTTTCTGAGGGATTGCCTAAATAGGGTAAAGGTTTCATAGACTCAGAGTTTGGCACCCGTTTCTGCGCCCGCTAGAGGTTGTGGTCGAGGTAGAGATAATGGGAGATTAGTTGGGCAGTGAGTCATTACTCATACTATTGCTACTAAAGTTGAGTTTGGAGGTCCAGCTCGGGTTTATGCCATTAGGGAATAGCAAGGTCAAGATTTGATTGACGAGATTTCGGGTATTTTTGCCTTGTAATCACTTCTTTTATTGGTAGATTTAGGTTCAACACCTTAATAAATTTAGAGTAATTTAGCTAATAAGTAGAAAATCCCGATAGAGAATATTGAATTAAAAAAAATAATTACTAGTTCTTTAGACTAGAGTGTGTAACGAATAGAGGAAACCATTAACAAAGTTATCGTAGAAAAATCTGTGGTAGTGAATGAAATCTTTAAGAAAAGTAGTAGAAACTTTCAAGAAAATAGGAATCAGAGTGCGCAGCAAAAGTGTGATGGTTAGTAGAAGTAGCATATTGTGACTAAGCAAGTGGCATGTCAGTAGGAGAATTTTGAGGATGAAATTCTTTTTAGAGGGGGAGAATTGTCAC
The DNA here is from genome assembly GCA_039519145.1 of Kokia cookei. Lineage (NCBI taxonomy): Eukaryota > Viridiplantae > Streptophyta > Magnoliopsida > Malvales > Malvaceae > Kokia > Kokia cookei. The sequence goes on from CM076908.1 coordinate 31,784,382, forward strand.
ACCTCAAAATTGGGCTTAAAAGTTTTGAGGGTATTTTAGAAATTTTAGCTTATATGTGTTCGAAATTTTGTAAGGTTGGTAATCGAAAATGTTTTCAACAATTGCTATTGGGAAATTAATTCAATTTCTGAAAATGAGTTTTAAATAGCTTTAATTTTAAAAATAGGATTGATTTGTAAAAGAGTCAAAATTAAGAGTTTTTATGAAGAATTTGACCAAATATCCAAAATTAACTTTAAAACCCCTTTTTCAATTATAATTCACGTTAACTTCTCCTCCGCATATTTTGTGTCATCCTTTGCTCTCCCAAACCCCCTCAATCTCTTTTAAACACCAACTTTTAATCTCCTTTGAATTCTAATAACCGTAAAACCTTAGATACCTATAAAAACCAAGAGAAACACCCAAAAACCATCATCACCTTCATCATCCTCTCCAAACGTGAGTTTTTTTTGAATTCGTGTCAAAGCTCGTTTTCCCTTAAGAAAAGGTAACCAATCGTCTACCTATGAGTTTTAAATGATATTCAGTCCTTTAAACTAAGCTTTTAGCCATTAAAATGCAAGTTTTGAATAAAAGCCGAAAATATGGTCTTTAATGGTGAAGTTCGGGTTTGTGTATGAAAATTTGATATTAAAGTGTTTTTCAACTTATTTTAACATGATTAAAAGGTTTCTAAAATTACTTTGAAGTTTTGTTAAGTATATCTCGAGTTTTAATGAATTTTCATTATTATAGTCATTGTATGTCGAAAATATTCATTATCTTAAAATGTGTAGTTTTGAGTGGTTTAAAGGTTGGGAATCAATAGTAGATAAATATGTAAATGAATGAAATTCGTTTCAAGCGAAAAGAGTAAGTGTAGGAGATATTAAAGTTTACTAGGTTAAAGGTTTCAGTTTAAGAGAAAATAACTTAGGTTATTGTTTATGACTGTATGAGATGTGTGGATGACTGATTTTTGCTTGTGTACTTGAGTGATATGTGTGGTTGAAGCGTCGGAATCAATAGGACCTTCAACTAGTAAAGATAAAGGCAAAGAAAAGCTTACCTAGGCTTTTGGGTTTTCAACAAAAAGCGATTCTTTAGTGAGTGTTTTGGAATAGCTGCTCGTTGACGATTCATTGTGTATTTGGGAGTTTAGAGATAGCCTAAACACCTACTTTAAATTTCGAATGTAAGTGTTCTTATACCTATGCTTAATATGTGAAACATGTGCTTGTGTAATTGTGAAAAAGATATGATATTGTGAATAAACATGAGATGTTGTGACATATGCTATAAGCTTATGATGATTGTTGTGAAAATGAATATGTGGGTATGTTATTCTTGTCATGTGACAAAAAATATGTGGGTATGTTCTTCTTGCCATGTGACTGATTATGTTGTGCTAATAAAGTGAATATGCAGTGAATATGTGTAAGAAAATATGTAATAATAATAGTGTGAATATTTTGGCTTTGTGATCTTATGAGACCATTAGATATAGTTGACATGCCATAGGATTGTGAGTACTCACCTTTTTGTTGTGTTATATGTGGGGCGCTGAGGCCCATGGACAATTTGGAGAGATAAAGGAATGCGAGATACACTCCATTCAACGGGATATGTTTGGTGTGTTGGAGATCTGCGTAACTAATGTGTGATGATAGAGCTATATGTTTCATAGTCTCAACAACCAAATTATCATGAATTGTATTTTTTATGTGTTTTATGTATATATATATATATATATGATTGAATATGCTTGTATGTGAATAAAGTATGGAAACTATGTAAAGAATGTGTAAATAAATACATGTGAGATGATATGAATGTGATGTTTGATTATTGAGTTGATGCATGATGATTGTTTGTGTAGTGGTTATTCTAGGCACTCACTGAGCTTGTTGACCTCACTTTGTCTCTTTTTAACCATTGCAGATACTTAGTGCGGTGTGTTCTTGAGGGTGATCCAAGCTAAGTCGACTTTTTTACTTTTATTAGTAGGTTTTATAAAGTTATTTATGTTTTGGGAACCTAAGGCAATGTGTTAGGCAATATGGTGGATTTACATTGGTTTTTGTTATGTTCCTTTAGTTATTTGCATGCCATTATAGACTTGAAAATATGATATTGGAGACGTTTTAGAGTTGATTTTATGAGGTAAATGTTGCAGGATGTTTAGGGATTTGTTTTAATGATTTAAGTGCTAATATATGATGTATTTTTCAAGTCTGGAACAGAAGTATCGATAATCGGGTTTTAAAAGCGATACCTCTGAAATTTTCAAAGTGTAGGAAGTCAACATTGCTTGTCGTTATCAATACCTTGACACAAGTATCTATATTTGAGGGGAAATGATTGATACTTGTGTCGAAGTACCAATATTTTTCCGACAGTTGGGTTTTTAATTTGAAAGTAGAAAGTTATTTTGGTATCGATTTTCCAAACAGTATTGATACCTCCTTATGAAACTATTGATACCCTCTTCAGAATACCGATACCTACATAACAGTTTTTGGGAAAATTTACTAAACGGTCTTAATGCATGATAAATGTTTGATACATGATAATTCAATGTATGATGATATGATTTAACATTAAATTGATTATGTATGACTTATATTATGTATGAAATTGGTAAAAATACTAACACTATGGTAACATAATTAAAGAAAAAAAAAAGTTGCATGTGCATTAAAACGCTATAATGAGGTAAACTTGATGTGAGATGGTGTGATGTTCTAGTATTCGGGCTCGGTAACCGGGTCGGGTATAAAGTGTTACAATGAGAGCTTTTTTGTGGTGACAAGATGAGAGAGGGTAAAGTGGGGAGCGCTTTTGTAGTGATGACCTCCTTAAGCACCGAATCAGTAATCAGTGGTGAGGAAACGAAATAAAAATCAGATCATTTCACTGCATAGGCCCGTAATAGAATAAGTTTGTAATAAAGCATTCTATTAAACCAAACAACTGTCTATAATGGGCCCGTGGAATAAAGTTGTAATGGTTATGCAATTACATTGAACCAAAGATACTGTAAATGTGTAAGAAACTAGTATAGCTAGATGAGATTAAAGCCTCTTTATTTATTTATTTTCTCGATATTTTGTTCCGCAATAAAAAAATAAATAAAGCATCAAATTCTGGTAATTGGAAATTGGTAGACCACATGTTAGTCAAAATTTTGCCACTGAAAAGATTCCTTCTTCTTGAGCAGACTTTTTCAAATTCTGGGCATGTGAAATTATGCTTCTTCTTTCGATTTATGAAAAAGGTGGAAATGTTGGGATTTGATATCACATATTAGAGATATTTATATAAACCAACGGATTAAACCTGGGTTTATAACTATATTTATAAGCAACTAAGCTGTACGTAAGAATTACAGGAAATTACTTATTTTTGGCTTGAAGCAATTTCAATGGTGTCTTTTTAAGATTTAAATTTTTTTTTCCTTCATAAATTCCTTTTCTATGAATATAGTTCTTGGAAAAACAAAAGGGATATTGGAAGAACTCAAGCTTTTTAAATTATAGGAAACAACACAAGTTGTTTTTCATTAAAAAAAGTGGAAATAAAGAAGCACAAATTTATATTTGTATTGGTTCAATATAAGTAGAATGAATTAATCTATGGTCTGCACTGCCTCTTACTGAAACTCCTTGCCGAAGCAATTTTAGTCAACAAAGATTTTAACCTCCTAGAGCCAGCTCCAGGTTTCAAAACACCATAATTCTCACCCTGTAAACTAGAGCATGCCCTTTGTTTCTTCCCATTTTCAGCACACCAACCCCCATATGCAAACTTTCCATGCCTCCTCTTGAGAAGCTCTCTGTCAATTTTGTCAAGAACTGGGTCATTTCTCTTAAATTTTCTGGCAAATGGGCGGCTGCTTTGAACCATTCTTCTATAATCTTTGAGTCCTAGTGACCTTGGGTGCTGTTTTGGAGGCGTGTCCCATGTGATGTAGTGAAGGTCATGGTTCACTGTTGTGTTTTTGTAGTCTACTGAGTTGCATATCAATGTTTGGAAGTAACCTTCTGGAGAAGACACAAAGTTGGTATAGTAAAGCAACAAAGTCCTAGGCAGGTTGTCCCACCCAACAATGGAGTACTCAGCAAAGGATCTTGAGATCACAGTCCAAGCTGAACCTGTAGGATTTTGAAGCAAATTAATGATGACTTGATAATTAACATTGGTTTAAATGGTGATTTCTGATGTAAAAGAATCTGTCAGATCCAGGACAAATTTATTGAATAAAGGGTATATGAAACATTCTAAGTTATTAAGGGTATCACAGAGATTAAGTCTTAATTAAATGTTTATACTAAGATAGGATAGCATGTGTAGTCAGGCAAAGATGCATGTGATGCTGTTCAGTTTCTTGGTGAATGTGATATAGTTTTAAATCTAAAAGTCCCTGAGGAAAAATACAATACCTAAACAAAAGAAGTGAATCCATGAAAATGTAAAGGACAATCTCCAAAGAACACATAATGTATCAAACTCATTATGATTTGATTTGCTAACAACATTGTTTAGTGATTGATGAGAATGGTAAAACCCAACATTGATTACAAGGCTAGTTTGGTAGAATGATGGAATGTCACGCAACATTGAATAGAAACACTATTAGGTGGGGGGATTATATCATCAATTTCCCAGCAAGCAACAACTCAGTAACCTTACTTACCATCACCAGCGCACTAATAGAAAACTACAGGTCAACTTCACACTAAAAACCTCCTCTTCAATCTTCAAAGAAATCATCGCCTTTTAGTTCTGTCTTATCTTTAACTTGCAATTCAAACCTCTAGTACTTTTCATTCATATGATTTTGTACTAATTCATAATTTGATACTTGAGTTTAACATTTTTTTTATAATATGTTATCTATATATATTTTTTCAATGTGGTATTTATATTTGACAAAAGTTATTAATTTTGATATCCGAAGGTAATGATGTTAGCTTTTAGTGTTTGATTCTCTTAGAGTTGATTTGATAAAAGTTAACATTAAATCAACCCTAAAATCCAAATTAAATCACATTCATCGAACTATATTTGATAAATTAAATGCAAAATTAAACAAATTCGTTCTATTAACAAAATCATGACAAATTCAAACCTACTCATATCAGCAATTAACTTTCACCAAATCAACTCTAAAACTTGAATTAACCACTACAAAATTAACATTGTTATCTTTAGGTATCAAAATATATAACTTTTGTCAAATATTTTGATAAATTCACAATATTAATATTTTTTTCGTTTTAAAAAAAATCATTAAGATATTTATCTATATTGAAAACAAAAGCCAATGACTGGATGTACTTATAATTTTGGTACTACTGATTGAAAAATATGTTAAGACTGAAGGGCAATCTTCCCTTTAATCCCTTTCAATATCAAATCTCAAAGAGAGAGAGATTGTAAATGTTAGAATCCAAGTCTCAAATATGTTTAATATTCACCTTGTAAGAGTCATTGCATGAATCAGGTACGTGTGCAATTTGACAATTCCCATATAAAAAAAGTTTAGATTTTCTACTAAATTATGCATATATGTCGTTTTTTTGTTAATTGATCAAATAAGTCACTCTTTTTTTAAGATTTAGGGAAATATGTCGATTTTAAAGAGAGTGTGTGAAATCGCATTCAACTGGATTAACTTTTGCTGACATGTAGGAAAGCGCGTCCAATTGAAAGCGTTTTCTGAAAATTACAAAGAAAACGCATCCAACTGAATGTGCTTTCTCTGACATGTCTGGATGTGCTTTCTTGCCAATGTGCAAAAAACTCGCCCAACTGGATAAACTTTCTTCACAACTGTGTAGAATACGCGTCCAATTGGACACACTTTTCATACTCTTCTCCAAAATTCGCATATTTCCCTAAATCTTAAAAAAATAACTTATTTTACCAATTAAAGAAAAATAACGGTATATATAGTTAATTTAGCCCAGATTTTCATTTGTTTATCCAGAATTAGTAGAGTTTTCAACCAATTAACAACTTGACCTCACTTATTCCAACTAAATAACCAATGGTTTTTTGAATTAGGGGTAGGGCCTTCGTCTATATTTGAAGCAAAATACTGGAGCAACAACAAGTCCAGGTTAAGGAAACCCTTAAAACTGGATTGTACCCACATCATAAAAGCAAAAAGAAGGGGGCACAGCACTAGTTTTAAGAGTTTTGGAACTAGGACCTTGAGCTTTCAGTATTTATATTTTAAGCAAATAAGTAAATGATCATTTAATCGGCAGTGGGTTGATCTGAAAACAATCACATACTAAAAGGTAATAAACAAATAACGAATCAAAATATGCCAAAATCACAGGGACCCACATTTACAAAACCCCAAAAATCTTTTAGTTTTCGGAGTCCCAATGAATTCGAATGCATGGACCATGTGCATGAACTATGGTACTTTTCAATGTAATGTATCCACTTTGTTCAGGACCTCACATGCTATGGTAGAGATCTAGTGAATTATCTTTTAGATGAATTTAAAAGACAAACTAGGGAAGGAGGATGACAAAATGGAGAAATAATCAGAAAGTGTGGGGGGGAAAACCTGTATAAAGCTTGAAAGTCGTTGGTAGTGTCCTTTGTTTAATAACCCACCAGATTTCTGACTTGTTCCTGCTGTAAAGCCCCGGATCTATTATTATGGGTTTCCCTCTCTTATTCCTGCAATATTTTTATCATAAGATTCATATTGAAATCTAAAGTGTAAAAAAAATGGGCAAAACAAGATTGAAACAACAATTTCTTACAGTTTCCAGCCCAGCTGACTGCTATGTTGAATGAAATTGAGATGTTTTGGCAAACCAGAAAAGGCATGAATCAGATCTGAAAAAACCCACCAACATAAATGAAGTCATAACTCCACTAATGCATTTATACAAGCAGATGGAAAATAAAAAACAAGAAAGAAACAAGGCCACTCACCATACCATCTTGAGTTACTAAAGGATAATCAGAAGCACTGAGGTTAATAAACCAATCCCATTTGCAGCATCTCAAAAGCATTGACATAGCATGAAGAGTTGTAGCAAGCATAGTTGGACCTCTATAAGTAACCAAGTTGGGTTTCCCAACAATATAAACATTACCAACCAAGCTAAAAACTGGGTGACTGGATACAAACTCTGCAATTTGCTTGTGCTCCGAGGCAGGCGCCTCGTAATCCAGGTGGATCAGATACTGATTTCCAGGGTGATACAGAGCATGTAGGGTACGTTTTAGCTTGATTATATCCCCTTTGGATGCTGAGATTAAGTAGGCAAATGTAACCGGGTATGTCCTGTTGGATGGGTGTACAATGTTTAAGGTTGCCATAGGATTGAACCTTGTAATGGGGATGCTTAGCTTAGTCGGGAGGTACAAAGCAGACAACAGAATAGTGGTAAACATGAAGGAAACCATGAAAACTTTGATCCCCATCTTAGTTTAGAAACTAAAAACTGAGAGAGTTGGGAAGAACAAAAGAGAAGTGGGTAGTTTTAAATGGAAGGGATGGCATGTGTGAAAGATTGGGGAGAACCCTGCAAAAAGGTTCAGTGGAAGTGTGTGGATTAAATTATTGCAGCAGGGGTTCCTTACTTTGAAGTGAAGGCCTCCATCTGTCCCTGCAATCAAAACTATTAATTAGGTAATGTAATTACTACTTTGCCTATGGTTTCATGGTGGTTTGAATAGGATATTTGTGGAATTTGGGTGTAATTACTACTTTGCCTATGGTTTCATGGTAGTCAACATCCTTCCTACTTAACAAACACAAAAAAACAACCAAACCATAAAAGGCATGCTACATATTCTCGAGGAAGCTTTATCTTTACTTTCATGTATCTTTAATCTCCACTTTAGTTTAACACTTGGTATTTGGTTCAAATATGTCTTTTTTTTCTTTAATTTCTAAATATTTACTGTTTTACTATATTCTAAATCAAACGTGTTTAATATTTAAGACAACAGTAGCTATTATACTAATTTTTTTTCTAAATTTGTTTTAATAATCTCACTATGTTCTGATTATATCTATATTTTTTGATGCAATACCTAAAATCATCTATAGTCCCCTTCTTAACCCATATAGGAGGATAATGGGCTTCAGCGCACTCAAACCCAATCCTCTTGTATTGATAACAATATACGTGTCGATCGAGTCTTATTTTAAAAGATAACGATAAAAATTTTTTATATTTAAATTTTCGCATCTTTATGTCCTTTTTTAATCTTAAGCTTCGACTTCTTTTACTTATACATTGATTATCAAACCTCATTTTAGTCCTCAATATTTATATTTTTTATTAAAATGGATCCTTTTTACAATTCAATTATTAACCTTAAAAAAAGAGTCAAATTATTTTTTTAATAAAAATGTTAACTAAAACATTAATTTTTTTTAAAAATTTTGGTATAGTAACCTACATGGCAACCGACGTGCACTTCATACTAACATGACGTTGTTTGTCTTATACACCACATCAACAAATAACTTAAAAAATTATAAAAAATTAAAAATTCATATATATTATAAAAAATTCATAAAATTTCAAAAAAGTTAGCATGAAGTACATGTGGATTGAGGGTCAAATTTAACTCTTTTTAAAAGGTTGAAGGTCAAATTTAGTTAAAATAAATAAGAGTCAAATTGATCAAAGATGTAAATGTTAATGGTTAAAATTGACATTATGCCTTGAATAAAGTTCTTAAAATACTATACTTTGTTTAAACAATTCTTTATGCTATTTTTATAGTTAAATAAACTCCCAACCTATCATTACCTATGAAAACCCTTGATTTTTGTTATTCATTAGTAATTGCCAACCTGAGTCCTTGAAAGGACTCGAGCCTTCGACCCATAACTCGAATAGGTCCCACTCGAAGATAACGAGTTCGCAGATATAGCTCGTAAGAAGAGCTTGCGAACATTACTCACAGAGGGGGGTTTGCAAGCACACCTCATAGGATGGGATCGCAAACTAAGCTTGTGGGAAGCTCACACATACTTAAAGAGCTCACAGAAAAGACCGTATACCTCGCAGGCCATCTAGACATGTGACCAACAGGTACAAAACTCGCTAAGAACATCAGTCCCAGGAATAGAAAGGATCGCTTACTCCGTAGACACGCGCCCAATAGGTTACAGAGTTTGTAGGGAATGTCAATATCGGAGGCCATAAAGCTGAGATAAAATAGTGGGTCCTGTTATGAGCTATAATAGTACCAGTAGGAACATGTATAAATACCCCAGTATTCCCATCAATAAGATACGATAAAAATATGACTCAACAATTAGTGCGATGAGCGTGGACGTACTTTCGATCATCAAAATTTTCAAGTTTGATTAAGTTTTCTTCACTTTTGGAAGCAAATGGCTCACCCAAATGAAAATGTCCCTTCAACTCTTCATCAAGATAGGTTGGAGTGTTAGGTTCCAGTACTCAACATGACAAAACAGACTTGTTTGCCGCATGGTTTGTCAATAGACCGAAAAACTTCAACAACATGGTCTATCGGGGAGCCTCCTCTTCTTTGGACCTTAACCTCTTCACCAGTCAAGGACTGTCGCTTCCTTTTAACCAAGAAGCACCCTCGCAGTAGTTCCTGGCCCTCCAAGAGCATATGAAGTTCATACAAAAGCAAATTGTTGCCTAAAAGCATGATTTGCAGAGCAGCATGCTTTTCAGCAAGAACTACTAAGATAGAATGAAGAGCTGTGAAGAAAGATGCATGCAGACAACTTTAAGTCCCAAGATAATGCGAACACGTAAGACGAAGCCCCAAGCACACAAGTAAAGAAGTGGTAAAATGAAATGGACGAGCTACGCTGAGACATAAAGACATTACACCATGAGTCGCAAGACATGGACTGACTATTCTGCTCCAACAACCCACTGCCCCCAAAATCGAAGTAGTAGGCCTACCACGCGATTTCAAGGTCCCAAAGGACTTGTTTGAAGGTAAGAAGGACCCAAGGGCTCATCTGATGTAATATAAATGATTACATGAACTTGCTCGGAGCATCAGATGCAGTAAAATACAAGGCCTTCTTGACAATACTAAAAGAGTGTGCCAAAGATTGATACTTGTCCTTCTCATAGGGCTCAGTCCTCAACTTCTCGCAATTAGGCCAGATGTTTTTGGGCAAATTTAGAGCCCATCAGGTGATCATGAACATGCTTATAGGTTTGATGTCAATGAAGGAATGGGAAGGTGGATCTCTCCAAGACTACATTAAAAGGTTCTATATAACGACCCTAAATACAAAGAACCTATAAAACTAGTGGGTCATAGACGCCTTTATCATAGGAGTGCAGAATGACCACGTGTAGTACTATTTTATTGATAATAGATCGAAGAGCCTAGCGAACCTATATGAATGAGCCCATAAGTTCTTAGAAGCGAAAGAGATAAAAAAGCATCACGAGCCACTTTTCAAAGAGAATATAGACAGCCCAGAAATAGAGAGAGACTTCGCAGTAGATAGGGTCTTCCCAACCAGTCCTTACGACTCAAGATAGACAGAAAATAAAGAAACCAAGCCCAGGGCAACACATTCAGAAACTCCCCAAGACCACAGCAAAAACATGATAGGAGATATGCCCCCAAGGGAAGACTTGAGGCCTACACCGCTCTGAATGCCTCGCAAACTTACATTCTTAACTAGGTGAAGAGTCTTGGCATTCTACCCAAACCGTCCCCAATGAGAAGCATTAGAAGGAGAACAAACTCTAGGGATCGATGTGCTTACCACAATGATATAAAGGCACAAGATTGAAGATTGCTTCACGCTAAAGGATATTATTGAGGAGGTGGTACGAAATGGCGGGCTAATCAATTTATAAACTAGAGTGGCTTGCAGCAAGGCTAAAGCTCATGAGGTGACGCTAAAAGAAAGAAAAAGGTACGAGGTACCATCCACGTGATCGTGGACACCGACAACGATTGGGCAAATGATCGCGCTATGAACGTCATGATAATAATGAGCAAGCGTACACTGTCATGCAAGTATAGTAGACAGACGTGAATCTATCGAATATCAATCCCATGAGGATAGATATTTGTTGTTTATTAATGTCATCACAATGAATAAGTAAATGCAAATAAATTGTAAGAGTGATTATCGAAGCAATAATGTGAAAATAAAAATGAAATGCAATAATAATGAAATGGGGTCCCCAACGTGAATAGTCAGTAGAAAACTAAGTGTGGATCACAAGGTTTAAAATAACAGGTGATGGTCACTGCAATAAGGCACAATGAATGTCTTACCAAACTTGGCTCCTCTATTTGAGCTAAGACTTAAACATGCACACTAACCACACCTTCTAGTGTTGACAATGCAACACATTCAAGAACAAGTGAATCAAATTCCTTTAATCCCCAAGCAACTTTCGTTGTCTTGCTTGTTATTTTAAACTATCGTTGCACCTTCTAGTGACAGTGACTGCAGTAACACTTTCATGGTCAAAACATTCAAACCCAAATATCAAATAGTAAGAGCAAGCTTTGATAAGATATCATTTAGTCTAGAAATCAAGTGTACTTCCATACAAACATGAAATAAACATTAGTCACCAGTGTTTAAGAAAAGAAATGTAAAAGAACAAATGGAGAATACTATTGCTAAGCTACTTTACTTGCTCTCTTACTTCCCTCTTGCATCACACTTAAAGCTCCTCATCAGGAGCTATTCTACCTCCTCTTCATGTTGGTTCACCCTTGGGAAGCTTAGGCCTCAATAGCTGAAAAGCTCAAAAGGTAGGTTTTAAAAGATGATGCACAAAAGAGAAAAAGAGTCAAAGAGATTAAAAGAGACTCTTTTTCTCTTTTCATTGTGAGTATCTATATCTCTCCAAATTGTATAGGTGTCTCTTCTGTAGAATTGAGCTGTCTATGGTCATACAGCTCATGCAATTTTTATTCTTATCTGGGCAGCTGTCAGATGCAGCGACAATTCTATGCGTAATTCTAGATATGCTCAAGTAGCGAGCTGTCAGATGTGACGATAATTCTGGGCATAATTCTTGATATGATTATGCAATAAGCTGTCAGATGCAATGATAATTCTGGACGCAATTCTGGATATGCTCATGCAGTGACATTAGTAGTAAAATATGGCAAAATTAAGGGTAACTAGGCTAAAGTCCATTGAGCTAGAAAATGTAATAAACTAAACTAAAAAAATGTTAAAAATATATGCTAAGGATGACCATATGGGAACAACTTAAACAATAAGTAGGGAGAAATCAATGGTTCTTTCTAATACTATCACACCCCTAAACTTAAGTTTTTACTTGTCCTCTAGTAAAACAGAAATTAGTAAGGCTATACATTTTTTCAAGGCAATGATCATTCTAGCAACTTGAATCATCTAAAATCCCAATGAATGAATTACATTCAAATGACAGAATATTGTGCAGACAATTCATAGGCATGAATAACTAAGATTGCAACTTCATTAATGCCAGTATCATGCTTTAAATCCTAAATTTTATTTACCAAAACAACATTTATTGTACAATAATATATATACATATATCTTTTTCTTTTCTTTTCTTTTTTTTATATATGTGATTGAGGGATGTCTTTGCATTACTATACCCTTGTTCCTAAAAAGCAACGATGGAATGCAACATACCCCTAGGGAGTATGTAATTGTGCCTACACACACTTTTGCAGTGACAGCCTTTGGTTAGATTACTTTTTCTAACACTTGCATTGGAGTGTTCCCACTTTAACAGTTCACAATACACCCACATTGAAGTGTCTTTTATTTATATATATATATATCCAAATAGTTGTAAATGGAAAATTCATTCAAGATATGATGATATTCATCCATTACTAATGCAATCTAAATCATTCATCAAAGAATTGAAGATATAGCATTCAGTTAAATTTATCCAACTCATTCATTGATAGTTCATATGATTCAAGAATTAAGCATCAATAAAAAAATTCAAACACATTTGCAATAACCTTGTATGCTTCATTAAACTCAAATTTTTTTGAAATGTGGGTGCAATTGCATTTCCAAACTCCATATACATTCCTCCAAACCTAAAGTCTACGTTGTCCCCAATGCACTGACACTAAATTCTAATGACAAATGGAAATGCAATGATAATGCAATGACAATTAAAATGTAATGGTAACGGGAACGTGATGATAATGCTTACTACCAGACTACAAATTACAACTACATGCTATGCATGAAAACTAAAGCTAAGAATTAAAATAAAACTAACTCAATTTTCTACAGCCGTTGATGTGGCTGCATGGTGCTTTTTCTTTCTTCTCTTCCTCTTGTCCTTTTTGCACTTCTTGTCCTTAGAGTGCTTTCTTTTTCTTTCTTTTGACTTTGTATGATCCTCATATTTCTCCGTAACATCTGGCTGTGCCCTAGTATCATCAGCTGTGGCTTCTATGGATGGATCACTTCGAGTAGTCCAACGTAGACCACGATAGCCAAAGGATTGTGATCCTTATTTAGTTCATCCATAGCTTCCATCTAATTCGCTCCAGTTCTTACCAAGCCCTTAGTTGTTGCACCCACAACTTCGGATGCGGTGACAAATTCTTCAGTTGAATCTTCCTCAGCTTCTTTTCCATCATCTTTTTCTTCCTCTTCTTCAACTTGTGTTTCCTCTCCTTCAGCAGGAGTCTCTTCTTCAGCAACATGTGCATCCAGACTAGTAGTGAACTCATCCTCAAACCAGCTCGTAATATTCTGCTAACATTCCTTCACCTCCCTTGATTCTACATCCTTCTCATTATCAGATATATTCACCATTGGAGGGGAAGCCATTGATTGGTCTTTCTCCCTTAAGTCAGCCTCTTCAATTGAAGGCTTATATTCTCTGATAATTGGAGGGAATATTAGGAATTCAAGGAGAGGTGCTTTGCTCATTTACTTCAATATGGTTACAATAGCACCATTTCAGGCCCTAGTGTAGGCGTAAAATAAATTATGTAACCTTTCCATGTCTTCCAAAGTGGTAACAAGCTTGATTTGCCTAATGTTTATGGAATCTGCTATCTTCTCGACCTCCTTCATTTTACACCATAAAGATGAATCTGCAGTCACATGTACACCTTTGTCTTCTGTTGTTGCTTTTCCCTTTCTTTTTCTTGCATGGGAGTATCTTTCCCACGAGTCATTCTTTCGATTAATGCTTCATTTATCAGGCCCTTGTTCTCCAAGATCTCTTCTTCATCACGGGGTACAACTCCCCTTTTTTGGCACAACTGCATTACTAGTGAGGGGAAAACCAATTTGCCCATTTTTCTGGTAGCGCAATCGGTAATCTCTTAGTGTAAAATTACCTCAACATCAATTTTTCGTCCCTTAATGATCGAATGTATCAAACACATTCGATCAAGGGTGACAATTGTGTTGTGTGTTGAAGGCATTAATCTGCAGTTCACAAAGTGGAACCAGACCTTGCTTTACAATGTTAAAAAGTGCTTATGCATGGTATAGTTGTTTGGATTCAAACCCCTCCTTGTGGCTCCTTCAATGTAGAGACCCTTCACCAAAATATCTTTCGCTTCATCAATGAGTTCCTCAATAAATTCAATGTGCTCATCCTTGTCTACTGTGGTGTTGTAAAGCTCGTTGATGTATGTAACATCCTAAAGGATTAAACCTTCACGGACAAAAAAAAGTTTTGACTTATGGTTAGTGAGATTGGCATAAAACTCACGTTCTAGAGATGGAGAATAGCTTCAGGGTGTTGGCAAAAAGTTTCCCATTTTAACTTCGCGATGGTTTTATGGATTTGTTTCTCCAGTTCTTGTTGTTTCGGTAAGAGGAAACCTTGCTCTGGGTGACAGTTGCTTTTTAGCATGTTCTCTTAGAAACGGTCTTTAGCCACCTTTGTGAGGAACAACACAGGCTCTTTGGACATTGGAGGCTTTGTCTTGCAAACTACTGTTATAAATGAAGAAGGTTCTACAACAGATTTGGGTGTTTTCTTCACTACTCTGTGAGTTTTGGCCATTGTTTGGTAAGCAAAAAGGGTTGTAAAGTGAAAAGGTGTAAGCTTGAAGAAAGTTTGTGAAGAAAAATGGCGTCTTTGTGAATAGCACAGTCGATACAAAGGGGTTGTTTATAAGGAATGAAAAGGGAAAATAGAGAGGCATGTCTTTTATGCATCAAACGAAAAGACATAAAGTCTGCAAGAATAAATGCATCCAATAGGATTATACCTCTTCAGACCGATCCAACGATTGGGTGTTGATGGGTGAAATGGTATGATTTGTTTCCTAATACACTTTGATCTTCTGATGAGTCAACAATTTCAGTACAGGAAAACGAATTGCATTGACAAGGAGATCCATATGTGTCGACAAAAGAGATGACTTTATACTGTAAAAAATACTAAGTGAAATAAACTCAAACGAAAACAAAAGAATAGAAAAAAATTACATGATAAAAATGTCGAGAAAAATTAGAAAAAAATTGACCAATTTAATGGTCTCTTCTTGTTTGTGATCATTATGACCAAAACAATGCTTTAGCCATTGTCCATTCACTTTAAATTGGTATCCATCATGTAGATCTTTAATTGTGATTGCAACATTAGGAAATGCTTCGATAAATTCGAATGGTCTAGACCAACATGAGTGCAATTTACTTGGGTGCAATTTTAATCGAGAATTGAATAATAACACCTGTTGACCTGCAGTAAATTGTCACTACAAAATAATTTTATCGTGCCATCGCTTGGTCTTTTCCTTGTAAATTGTTGCATTCTCAAAGGCATTTCGCCTAATTTCCTTAAGTTAGTGATGTCTAATAGCCTCTTCTTCTCAACATCTTCGTAATCCATGTTCACCTGCTTAATCACCCATATTGCCTTGTACTCCAATTCAATAGGCAAGTGACTTGCTTTTCCGAAAACAAGCTGATACAGTGACATCCCAAGTGGGGTTTTGTATGCTGTCCTCATTGCTCACAAAGCATCATCAAGTCTAGAAGACCAACCTTTTCTTGAGGGGTACACCACCTTCTCGAGAATATTATTGATTTGTCGATTAGATACCTTAGCTTGTTTATTGGTTTGCAGATGGTAAGTGGTCACCATTCTATGATTAACTCCATATCGCTTCAATGCGGCTATCACTTGGTTGCAATGGAAATGAGTACCCTGATTGCTGATCAATGTTTTAGGCGTGCCAAAATGGGTGAGTATATGCTTGTAGGAAAACTTAAGCACTGTCCTTGCATCATCCTTTGGGACTGTAATGGCTTCAACCCATTTTGATACGTAGTCAACAACAACTAGAATTTAGGCGTTTTCAAATGAACTTGGAAATTGTCCTATGAAGTCCATACCCCAGACGTCAAAGAGTTCAACTTCCATGATTGGATATTGTAACATCTCATTACGACGAGATATAGAACCAGTACGTTGACATCGATCACATTGATGCAAAAATTTGTATGCATCCTTAAATAATGAAGGCTAATAAAATCCTGATTGAAGAACCTCTACAGCAGTTCTCATGCCATTAAAATAACCTCCATAAAGAGCATCATGACAATGCTTTAGGATTGAAAGCATCTCTTCCTCCGGAACACAACGCCTAATGATATTGTCACTGTATACCTTGAACAAGTACGGTTCGTTTCAATAGTATTACTCTACTTCTCGAAGAAATCTTTCTTTCTTGTGGCTTGTGACACCCAAGGGTAGTTTCCCACATGCCAGATAATTAACCACATTCGCATACCACAGGGTTGCGTCGACAACAAACAACTTCTCATCAGGAAATGCATCGATAATCTGAAGTATGTTTCCATCTTCACTGGCAACTTCCAAATGAGATAGGTGGTCTGCCACTTGGTTTTCCAAACCCTTCCAATCTTTGATCTCTATATCGAATTCTTGTAATAATAGGATCCAACGTATCAGTCGTGGTTTTGTGTCCTTTTTGTGAAAAGATATCTCTGCGCTGAATGGTCAGTAAATACAATAACCTTTACTGATAAGGTATGAGCGAAATTTGTCGAAAGCAAATACTACAGCCAACAATTCCTTATCTGTGGTTGTATAATTAATTTGAGCCTCTGTAAGAGTCTTACTGGTGTAATAGATAGCGTGAAATATTTTTTCCTTTCGTTGACTTAGGGTAGCACCCACAGCAAAATCGTTGGCATCGTACATAATTTCAAACGGTTGAGACTAATCCAGTGCAACGACAATGGGTGCTTTAATAGCTGCTGATTTATTTGAATAAATGCATCCAAGCATGCATTATCAAAGAGGGCTTTTTAATTTTGTTCCAATAATGAGCAGAGGAGTTTTGTAATTTTGAAATAATTACGATAAAACCCCGCATGCCTAAGAAAGCTTCTGATGCCCTTCACATTTATCGGCGGAGGTAGCTTCTCAATAATTTCAAATTTAGCTCTGTCCACTTCAATACCTTGATCAAAAATGCGATGACCTAAGACAATTCCTTCAGTTTCCATGTGTGTCTTCACATCACTTTAAGACTCTAGCTAAATTGTCAATGCATTAATCAAAATTATTCTCATAAATTAAAAAATCTTCCATAAATACCTCTAAAGAATACTCGATCATATCTGAAAATATTACCATCATGCACCTTTGAAATGTGGCTGGTGCATTGTAAAGACCAAACGACTTACGACAAAAAGCAAAAGTGCCAAAGGGGCAAGTAAACATTGTTTTTACTTAATCCTCCGGCGCAATAACGATCTGATTATAGCCAGAATAAAAATTTAGGAAGTAATAGTAGGCTTTTCCAGCAAGCCTGGAAAGTGGTCCTTGTCATTACTCACTACATTCAATTTGTGATAATCCATACATACTTGCTAACCCGTAGGAATGCATGTAGGGATTAGCTCATCCTTATCATTACTTACTACAGTAATACCACTCTTCTTAGGGACAAATTGAACTGGACTTACTTCATTGCTATCAGAAATTGGGTAAATAATGCTTGCGTTAAGCCACTTGATAATCTCCTTTTTAACCACCTCATTCATTTTCTCGTTTAATCTTCTTTGTTGTTCGATTGATTGCCTTCCTTCGTCTTTCAATATAATTTTATGCATGAAAAAAGATGGACTAATGCCTCGAATGTCGACAATACTCCAGGAAATAGCACATTTATACTGCTTAAGGATATGAATCAATTTTTCTCTTGAGTTGCATCTAATGTTGCGGAGACAATGACTGGCAGAGTATTGTTGTCACCGAGAAAGACGTACTTAAGATGAGTAGGCAGTGGCTTCAACTCCAAAGTAAGAGCTTCTTCAATAGATGACTTAAAAACTAGAGCCATTCTATTAGTTAGGTATAGAGATTCCATCTGCCATCTACGCCTAAGCTCAATGTTATTTGCTTCAACCTTACTGTCACAATCAGCTAAAGATTCTTTATTCGATGTCACCACAAATTCTTCAGGAAATAATGTGCTTTGATCATTGAATTCTTCCTCAATTAATTCGTTCAACACATCAATAGTGTGACATTCTTCTTTGTCCTTGCAGGGAATAGCTTCAAAAACACTGAAGGTGACATGTTCATCATTGTGTCGCATGGTTAACTCACCTTTGTACACGTTGATGAAAGTGCGTTTGGTAGCTAGAAATGGTCGACCCAAGATTATAGGGACCTCTTTGTCTGCTTTGTAGTCCAGTATAATGAAATCCATTGGAAACAAAAATTTACTCATGTGAGCTAAGATGTCTTTAATTTGTCCTTCAGGTTGTGCCAAAGATTTATCCGCTAAGTACAATGTCATTGTAATGGGCTTCATATGACCAATTCCTAACTTTCTAAAAGTCGATAGTGGCATAAGGCTGATGCTAGCGCTCAAATCACATAAAGCTTTACCCAAGTAGTGGTTGCCAATTGAACATGGGATCGTAAAGCTTCTTGAATCTTTCATTTTGGGTGACAACTTATTTGTCAAGACTGGACTACAACCTTTTGTAAGTGTAATCGTTTCAATATCATTCAACTTTTTCATCAGAGATAGGAGCTCCTTCATAACTTTTCCATAACTAGGAATTTGAACAAGAGTGTCCACAAGAGGGATATTGATATGAAGTTGCTTTCATGTTGTCAGAAACTGCTGATATTGTTTATCATGCTCCATTTCTTTAAATCGTTGTGGGAAAGGCAAAGGTATGGATACATCAGGTTCCGTCGACATCTTTGTTGGTCGAACAGTAGCATCGAGGTGACAATTTGTGGAGCCTTCTTATCTGGTTTATCTACAATTTCTTCAGATACAACTCTCTCACCTTGATTCACTGCACTAGTTTCTATAGTGCTGGAGTAGAGTTGGTAGGTGGCTCGGTTATTTGTCGACCACTCTGAAGGGTGATTATTTTTCAATGCTCCTTCCCTTTCGAATTTTGATTTTCTATGTCACTGGAGGATAAATTTGAAGCAATTTGTCCCAACTATGCTTCCAATGCTCGTATGGAGGATAAATTTCCTTGCACAATGGCTTTCATTCGAGTGATATACTCACTAATAGTATTAGAAAAGACCATTAATTTATCCTTTATTTAGAGTATAATTTGTTCCCTTTGTACTATGTTTAACATGCATTTTTAGCATTTTATATTTAGTAGTTGCATTTTCTAAGTTAGTAATGTTTGGTGTAATTTTCTTTCATTTTATTATACTTATGCTACTAATGTCACTACATTTAGTGTTAGTATTGCGTCTTGGTATGTCAGTGCAGGGGTCTATCTTAAACGATCAAAGCAAGAAAGTGTTCAAGGTTGTCGTCGTAATTTTAATCTAGAATTGCGCCCAAACATGTCACCGCTGTCGAAACCATTTTTTTTGAAAATGTGTTTTGAAAATTATTTTAAAATTGACAAAAGGGAGTCGCCACCAATCCTTTATTTGGTGTGATTGGATCACCACAAAACGTTTAAATTCCATTTTGAAAAATATTTTGGTCTTCGTAATCCAGAAAACAAGTTCGGGAGTCGGTTACGCATGAGGAAGGGTTACCACCCTCATACGCCCAAAATTGGTACCATATTGATTACTTTCGGGTCTTGATTTGTAAAATTAAAAAACTCGAATAAGGTTTAAAATACGATCCTTGAATGCATGAGTCACGCTTAAAAGAAACTGATTTTGTTTGGAAGTCCCACTATTTCAAGGTGATCAAGACAAAAAGTCACGTCCAGTGAGTTAGAACATAACATTTCGAGATCCAAAAATAACGAGCTTTCCTTTGTTGTAAACTTTTTTAAACTTCAGAAAAGGATGTTCGATTATCTCGATTTGAAAAAAGTAACATCTAGTAAGTTTAGGTACAAATTTTTAGAATCAGAG
The DNA here is from genome assembly GCA_039519145.1 of Kokia cookei. Lineage (NCBI taxonomy): Eukaryota > Viridiplantae > Streptophyta > Magnoliopsida > Malvales > Malvaceae > Kokia > Kokia cookei. The sequence continues at coordinate 31,804,730 of CM076908.1, forward strand.
ATAAAGAAACATTGCCTCAATTTAAGGGTATTCGATTATTCCAATTTGAAGAAAAATCGTGCCTAGTAAGTTAAGGCACAAATTTTCAAAACTCGAAATAAAAGAATATCGCCTTGATTTTAAAGTTTTTATGAAAATAATTTTGAAAACAAATATGTGAGTTTAATATAATAAGCAGTTAATAATGGATATTAGATAACACGAAGCAAAATAATTAAGTAGATAAATGATATACAAAAATAAAAGATACGAAATACGAATGCATAATAATTAAAATTTAAATACAAATATTGATGAGGAAGAAAAATAAAGTAATCGGAGTTGAAAATGTGATTTTTGGATACTCGGGGGCAAAATGGTAATTTTAGTCACTCGGGGGCAAAATGGTAATTTTGGGAAAGTTGGGGGTCAAATGGAATTTTTAAACATCCGGGGGTAAAATGGTACCTTTTGGAATAATCGGGGTCAAAAATGGAATTTTTGTGTGTTCGGGGGTAAAATGATCATTTTTGGAAAATTTAGGGTTAAAAATGGAATTTTTAGAAGTTTGGGGTAAAATGGTAATTTTAGGAAAAATCGAGGTTAAAAATGAAATTTTTATAAGTTTGGGGGTAAAATGGTAATTTTTGAAAAAAATCATGGTTAAAAATGGAATTTTGGAAAGCTCGGGTGTAAAAATATAATTTTTGGAAAATTGGGGTCAAAAATGGAATTTTTGAAGTTCGAGGGTAAAAATGTAATTTTTGGAAAAATCAAGGTCAAAAATGGAATTTTGGAAAGTGACACGTTCTGATTCAGCTAGACTCGGTGATAGATTTGAGCGTGGGAGACGTTCTTCTTATCGTTAGAGCCTTTATCGCTTGAGGTGTGTTTCTATTTGTGTTACATCTCTTTGTGTGATATTGTTTGTGTTGAATTCATTGAGTGATATTAATCTAAGATGTATAATGGCATGACCTTGAGATGTATTATGTGATCGCCTGATGATATTGCATGCATACTTATCAGTTTGTGAAATACTTAAATACTGTGAATAAAAAAATATTGTATGATGAGCCTAAGATTGAGATTTTGATAAATGTGACATCATGCCATTATGTGTTCATGGGTTGGGATTGAACGGTGGGAGACGTGGTAATCACCCCTTCAAATGGCTGATGTAAAAGCACACTGCGATTGGTGATGATTGGTTAGGGAGGAGTTATGAGGAACCTCTCCACTGTGTTGGTGTGCTGGAGAATGGGTGCATTACATTATGCTTGAGTTTTCATTGCATTTATCTATTAAATGTTGTGTGGTTACTTTTAATGTTATGAATGACTGTGATATTGTGATTGTGGATGTATACACTTTAGAGACACACTGGGCTCTTTAGCTCACTCTCCAATAGTTTCTCTTTCAGATACAGTGGACTTAGGCGACTTGGTACTCGAAAGATCTCACGTTTTCTTTTTATATTTTTATTTCTATTTCATCATTTGGTTTATTATATTATTAAATTATTTTGAGATTGTAATGTTAATTTTTAATTTGGGATTTTGGATATTTGTTTAAAGTGCTTAACCAATAATTTTTAAGGTTAGAATTATTCAAAATTAAGGGAAATTAATTATTTTACAATAACTTAATTTATTTACAAATTAAAGTATTTATATAGGTTTTAAATGGTTTCTTGAGGGTAAAATTACAATAGCGACCCTCTAGGTCAGGTCATATATTTTAGGTGGAATTTTGGGGGTTACAATTAGTGGTATCAGAGCTGTGTTCAACTCTCGAACTGTGAGGCTCAAAACAATTGATTTCAAAAATTTTCAAAGGTTTTGAGGTAATCGGGGATTTTTAATAAATATATTATTTTATAAATTATTGTCGTACTTTAAAAATTCTAAGTTGAGATTTAATCTGAGACTCTAGTACCAAATCGTATTTTAGTGATTATTGCTCTCTGTAGATAGTTTACTATGCAACCATGTATGAGTTCTAGGTTTACGATTAGTCGCGACCGAGGTTGTATTGTTAAGGTTGTAAGCGATTTTGTGCCTCAAGTGAAATTATAGGAAAATCTGAATGAGATGTCTAATATTGAGGAGAAAGATAAATAGGATCTCATGTTATTTCGGTGGCAAGTATGAATGGTTTAAGGATAAGACCTATTCAATCTTGTGAAAAATATGAAAAAAAAATCCCATTGTAACACCCGAAAAATTTAAATGTCAATAATAATAGAAGAAACAAGGGGAAAATTAAAATTAAAATTAAAATTAAAATAATCAATGAACAAATTTATCATGGGTAGAAAATGTGGAGTAATAATAAATTACTTGAGATGAGTAAGAGGAATGGAACATATATGGAGTAAATTGAATCAATATGAAAAATATAGAGATTAAAATATAGTTTTGTTATTTTGGGAAGTGTAGCAATTTGCAATTGAACCATGATTAAATAAAAAAAAATAGAATTTGGAAATTTATGATTTTTTAAGGATTCTGGAAGTTTCTGGTCTATAATAATGATAGTAAAAACTGAATTGAGAAACTGATTAGTTAAAACAATGAGTAATTAATCATAAGGACTAAATTGATTAAATTGAAACATTTTGCAATAGTGGACTATTTTATAAATTTCGAATTTTTTAGGACTATATATGTGATATCTTAACTAAATTTCACCTTAAATAAATAAAAAAGAAAAGATTTGATATCTTAGGGATTGAATCGTAAAATAAAAAGGGTTTGAGGTCTCATCTATAAAAATATGGAAATTAGACTATATGAATAATTTTGAGAAGTATAAGACTAAAATTAGAATAAACTGAATATATATTGGAGAAAATTTAAACTAATAAATAATAAGTGGTTTGATTTAATATTATTTAATAAAAAATTGATTAATAATGGTTAATGGAATAAAAATACAAAACCACCATTGTTGCTGCAAAACTTTCTTTCCCTCAACTTTCTAATTTCCTGTAACTCATTCTCTTTCTATCATACAAGCATAGCAAGAGCAACAGGATAAAAAACCCTTTCTAGATCTGTCACTGAATCTTCTGCTGCGTGGCTCGCAACACAGAGCAGTTGCCATCCAACGAACCAGTATTGTTTCTCACAAAAGCTACCAAAGACCGCTTCCACAACAATATGTTTAAGCGTAACTGCTACCCAGTGTAAGGATTCCAGTTGTCACCACTTCTCATGCTGGGAAAACAAGTTCACCGAACCATCTCACGCTTGGGATGGGAAAAGTTTTGCGACCATCCTGAAGGGTATTCTCCGTCCCTTGTCAGGGAATTCTATGCCAATTTGATTGATAAGGAGCAAGAGTTTGTCTTTGTTCGAGAGGGACTGATGCCCTGGGGTGCTGCATATATCAATGCCTTATATAACATTATTGAGGGGGACGATGAGCATATTACCTTCCTAGAACAACTGATAGAGGAGAGTGCTGATTTGTTAATGAATGATCTGTGCATTGATGGTGTCGTCTGGACCAGCAACAACCCCAATAACTATACAATGCATCATCGATTCCTTATGGTTTAGAGCAAGGTCTGGTTTCTTTTTATTGACTGCCGCTTATTGCCTTCTACTCACAGCACCACGGTGACTTTAGATAGAATGTGTCTCATACATTCAATTATTAAAGGCTGTCAAATAGATGTCAGTGCAATCCTGCATCAAGAAATTGCAGAAGGTGCAGCAAAGCAAACAGGTATATTGTCATTCCCTTCTCTTATAATGTAGTTGTGTCAATAGAGAGGTGTTATGCCTCGTGAGGGGGAGAAGTTCTTGGAAAATAAGGGAACCATCAATGATGTCTCGGTTGAGCGCATGATGAGGGGAAAGGAGACCCCTATGGCAAAAGAAGCTGCACCAAAGAAAGAAAAAGGAAAAGCACAGAAGGAAGCAAAACAACCTCATGTCCCCACAGATCCTCAATTATGGAGGAGAATTAGAGAAATTGAGCAACTGGCTGACAGAATGAGTGTGCGGCAAATCAAACTTGTCAGCATAGTTAAAGACATGAAGCACTTGCAAAACTTACTCTATGCCTACACTAGGGCATGGAAGACTGCAATTATCAACACCTTACGCAGCATTAGCAAGCATCCTTTGCCAAAATTCCCAGTGTTTCCCCAATCATCAGGGAGGCAACACCCTCAATTGAGAAAGCTATTTCAGATGAGAAGGATTACTCTATCGAGTCTCCACACATGGTCCATGATGAGGATCAAAATGTGAATTCAAAGGATGTTGAAGAGTGTTTCCGCAATATTGCTAGGCTCTTTGAAGATGAAGTTTTTAACAGTTTTGGGGCAAATATGGTTGACAAGGAAGCTGCTGCTGATAAGGAGCACACAACCATGGAATCTGTGGGTATCAAGGAGGAGAAAGAAGAAGAAAAGAAAGAAGGAGAGAAAGAGGAAGTTTTTGTTGCGAGAAATTTGCTTGAAGAATTTGTCGTCGCACCCGACAATGTGGATGCAACTATTGAAGACCTGGCGCCATCTGCTGCAAATCAGGTCGAAGTTGTGACAGTCAGTAATGAGGAGTTCAATCCTCCGGCTATAGTGCCCTATGTGACACCCCTTGCTGAAATTCATCCTTCTGATGTCACATTTGATGAAGCTAGTATACAACCGCATATGGAGGAGCAATTCGTTGAGTTGGTTGAGCTAACAGAAAGAAAGCGCAAAGATAAGAAGAAGCACAAGGAGGAGAGCCACAAGAAGAAGAAAAAGACCAAAGCAGCCACATCTTCGGCTGCACATCACTGAGTTAGTCTTTAATTTTTTCAGTACATAGTTTAGTTGCAAACATGTAGTTATAATTGCACTGTGATCACATTTTTAATTGTCCTTGTGTTTTATTTGTTAACGCATTTGCATTGTAGTTTCATTTCCATGAATATTTGTATATTATTGTCAGTGCATTGGGGACAATGTAGACTCTAAGTTTGGGGAGAATGTATATGGAATGGAAATGCAATTGTATCCACATTTTAAAGAAATTATTTGTCCTTTTAGTCTAATGGAAGTATGCAAGGTTATGAAAAATGTGACTACAAATTTTTTTTCATTTGATGCTCAATTCTTGAATTATTTGATATGCTAATGCGTGAATTGGATGAATGTGATTGAATGTTGTATCGTTCTGAATGTTGTATCCTTCTATTTTTGGATGAATGGTTGAAATTGTATTAGTAATAAATGAGTAGTATCATTATTTGAATCTTGGAATAACTTGCCATTTGCAGCTATATATAATTATAACTACTAATAAAAGACACTCCAATTTGGGTGCATTGTGACTTATCCAGGGGGAACACTCCAATGTAACTGTTAGAAAAGATATCTAGCCAAAGGCTGTCACTACAAGAGTGTGTGTCGGCACAATTACATACTTCCTAGGGGTTTGTTGCACCCCACCGTTACTGCCCAGGAATAAGGGTATAGTAATGCAATGACACCCCTCAGTCGCATAAAAGAAAAGAAAGAACAATATATAAAAAGAAAAAAAATATATATATATATAGAGAGAGAGAATAATAAATGCTGTATTGGTCAAGAGGATTTAAGATTCAAAGCATGATGCTAGCATTAGTGAAGTTGCAATTTTGATTATTCATACCTATAAATTGTCGGCGCAATTTTTTATCATATGAATGTAATTTATACACTACAATCCCAGAGAATTCAAGTCGCTAGAATGATTATTGCTTTGACAAGAATTTTTGCTATGACCTTGCTAGCTTTTGTTTACTTAAGGACAAGTAAAAACTCAAGTTTGGGGGTGTGATAGCATTGGAAAAGACCATTAATTTCTCCTTATTTAGAGTATAATTTATTCCCTTTGTACCATGTTTAGCATGCATTTTTAGCATTTATATTTAGTAATTGCATTTTTAAGTCAATGATGTTTGGTGTAATTTCCTTTCATTTTATTATACTTATGCTACTAATGTCACTACATTTATCAGTATTGCGTCTTGAGATGTCAGTGCAGGGGTCTATCTTAAAAGATCAAAGTAGGAAAGTGTTCAAGGCTGTCGTTGTAATTTTAATCCAGAATTATTCATGAGCACTTCCAAATTACACCAGAGACTTTACTGTGTGAACATATCCAGAAGTACCAGTGCATGAGGATATCAAAGTTATCGCAGCAAATTAAACTCTAAATTTGCGTCCAAAAATATCGCGACAACCTGCAATTGCTTATTGCATATACCAGATCTGCGTGAGTGTACAGTTGGGTTAACTAACTTCTACAACTGCAAGGAAGTTAGATATGAGAGAAGAAGGACAATTGTACCTGACAGTAAAGATAAATACTGAGGAGAGAGGGAACAAACGAGAATCATCATCATCAAGCTCGTGACAAATCAATTATTTTTTCTCAATTTTCTTAAGCTTGCTTTCATGGCAGCTTAATTTCTTGGAGGGTGAACTGACTACGACGAGAAGGCAATATTTGCTCTTGACGAGGAGTGTTTCTAAGTGTGACGCAAGAGGAGCATTAGGGAAGAGTTCTAGTAGGCTAGGAATAGAATGCTTCAATTTGTTCTTTATTTCCTCTTAAACGTTGATAAATTCCGATGAACTTAATTGTGTATGGAAGTACCTTTTAATTTTAGATCTACTTTGATTTCTGCTCAATTCTTCTTAACTGTTTATCTTTGGATTTAATTAGTTGATCACGGAAGGGTTATTGTAGTTGCTGACATAGGAAAGTGCAGTGACAAGTTAAATTAGCAAGCAAGACAACAGAAGTTGCTTGAGGTACGAAGGAATTCTGGCCACTTATTCTTCAATGCAAAGCATTACCAGCATTGAAAGGTGTGGTTAATGTGAGTATTTGGGTCTTTGATAAGCAGAGAAGTTGAAAGTAGTGAGATCTCATTAAGATTAATTGCAGCGACAATTTATCTATCATTTACCTTGTGGTCACATTTAGTGATTGCCAACTTATCAAGTTAGGGATTCCTCCATTCCATCACCATTTTTTTACTTCTTTAGCTTTCTTAATTTGCATTGGAAAAATATCTTCAACATTCATTACAATTTCTTATTAAATTGCTTCAACATATTGTTTTAACAGTCTCACAACATTTGCTTTGATAGTTTTAATTCATTTAATTCTGTAGTCTATGATTTAATTGTGCTGAAATTATTCCTTACAATTATTTTTATTCTAACTCTAATTGCTTCAACAATTATAGCATCAATGACCATATCTGTTGGATCGATATCTGATAGCTAAAACTATCAACTATACTTGCATCAACAGTGTTCGCTTGCACCAAATTACTGTGACGTTCATAGCGCGATCACTCACGCATTAAGGTTTCGAGGGTTGCTAAAGGATCAGATCATGCTTGTGTGTACTGTTATTGCTGTTGTCCTTGAACATTCAGATTTGACATTGAAGATTGTTGTGGCTGCACACGATTCTGATCTGGCAGCATCTGGTCTTGATGTGAATGCATCTGAGTACTCTAGTTGTAATTCTACTACTGCTGATTGTAATTCCTTTGTCTATAATTACTTGGATTAGAAGAATTCCCATATCTAAATGTTACGAAATTTTGATTTCCCTAATGCTGTGAATTGCGTGCAGAACTACTATAGAAATTACAATAAGAATTTCCACGGATATTATTTACATAGAAAGCATTCTCCGTGTGCCGTGGACAATCTTCATAACTGTGGTTGTCACCGCAAATCTCGCAACAAAATGTAGGAACATCAATTTATTGAGTAACTTGAATGGGTGCAATGTTACTAGTCCCCTTCATGTTTTTTACCATGTTTGCGAGCGAAGAAACTTGCGCACTCAGAGCAGATATAGCATCCAATTCAATAACTCCAGGATTAGATTTTACTTGTGCAGCTCTAGAGATCGATTATTAATAATTGTTCTGAGCGATTCTCTCTAGAATTCTAATAGCTTCATCGTATGTACAGTCCAACAAAGGACCATTAGCAGACGCGTTGACAAGATTTCTTGTTTGTGCGTTCAGCCCGTTATAGAAAATTTGAATCTGTGTCTTGATAGTATTAGAGATGACACTCAATTTCTCCTTAAAATAATGTATAAATTGTTCCTTTTATATCATATTTAGCATGCATTATTAGCATTTCATACTTAGTATTTACATTTTCTAACTCAGTGTTGTTGGATTCTATTTTCTTTCATTTATCTCTTTTGTGCCACTAATGTCACTGTATCTAGCACTAGTTTTGCGTCTAAAGTCGTCAGCACAAAAATCAACTTAGGAAGATCAGAGTAGGAAAGCATTCAGAGTTACGGTTACAAGTTGATCCAGAATTGTAGCCAAATATGTCGTCACATGAATGCTTCCACAATTTATCAAGGATTTCACGTTGCTAACATATCTAGAAGCACCAGTGCAGGAGAAAATTGTCACAGTAAATGAAAGTCAAAATTTGCATCCAGAGATGTCGCGACAATCTACAACTGCTCAATGAACACACCAGATTTGCGTGAGTGCGTAGCTGGCAATAACAACTTTTACAACTGCATCAAGGTGTTAGATCTGAAGAGGAAGAAAGATCTGGAATGGTTAGTGATTATAAATAGAAGGATGAAAGAGAAGATAGATCATCAAGGTGTGAAGATTTCAAATCTATAATTTCTCTTATTCATTTTCGAAGATAGCTGCCATAGAAGCCTAACTTCTAGAGGAAGGTGATTTGATGCCACAAGGATGCGACAACTTCTGATGAGAAGTGCTTAGTGCGATGCAAAAGGAACGATTAAAGGAGAATTCTTGTAGACTAGGAATAGGATCTTCGATTCATTTGTTAATCCCTCGTAAAATGTTGATGAATTCTATTAATAATTGATTGAATATGGAAGTATCTTTTAATATCAGATTTGCTTTGAGTTCTATTCAATTCTTCTCATTTGTTTACATTTGGATTTAATTGTTTTGACCACGGAAGTGCGATTGCAGTCATAGTCACTGGAAGGTGCGGTGACAAGTTAGATTAACAAGCAAGACAACGAAAGTTGCTTGAGACTAGGAGGAATTCTGGTCACTTGTTCTTGAGTGCTCAACATTACTAACACTAGAAGGTGTGGTAGTTGTGGGCACTTAAGTCTTTGATTAACAAAGAGTTGATATTAATACGATCTCATTGGAACATAAATTGCGGCGGCAATTCATCTATGAGTTACCTTGTAGTCATATTGAGCATTGTTAACTTGTGAAGTCAGTGATCCTCTCCACTTTTTTACACTAGATCTATTTTTTTTATATTTCTGAATTTACATTACAACATCTCTACAATCCATTCATTTTATATTATAGTTGCACTGACATTTTGTATTACGTTTGTACTGGCAATTTTTACTCTTAACCTGTGTAGTTTAATCAATTTGCATTGACATTATTATTAACATTTATTACCATTTTAACTCAATTTGCTTCGATAGATTTAAAGATAAACAGCCATCTCTGTGGGATCGATATTCGACAAAATCAATTCGGTCTACTATACTTGCATCGATAGTGTACGCTTGCACCTAGTTGCTGTGACGTTCATAGCGCGATCAAGTTTTTGGTGCCATTGTTGGGGATGACATTTGTTTGATGTTTATTTTTGTAGTTGCATTTATTTGTTTCTTTTGTAACCTTTATTAATTACTAATTTTTCTTGTTAATTCTTTTCAATTTTCTTTTTAGGTGTTTATGTCCACAAGGAGAAATCCTAAAGACATTGTTAGTTTTGATCCAGTACTTGAAAGGACACTTTGGAGGAAAAAGAAGAGCAAAGGAAAATGACTGGAAATAACAATGGTCTACCACCATTGCTACCACAAAATGTTGTTCCTCCAATGCAGCCATAAGTAGTCAACAGCAATATACCATCGCTGCCTCAAGTAGAGCAAATCCTAGACAGGACAATTAGAGATTTCTTTGTTCCTGTGCTCGATGATTTACAACCAGGGGTTGTTAGACCAACAATACAAGTCGATAATTTTGAATTAAAATAGGTGATGTTTCAAATGCTTAATTCGAATGGATAATATGCAGGTTTACCTCACGAAGATGCGAGAGAGAATCTCAAATCTTCTCTGCTTATATGTGCTTCTTTCAGTCAACATGGTGTTTTTGATGACGCCTTAAAGATGCAGCTGTTCCCTTATTCTTTTCAAGGAAGGGCACAAACATGGTTCCTTGGTTTACCGGCTAGATCTAATACTTCTTAGAATGCACTAGCAACGCAATTTGTGTTGCGATTCAACCCATCGACAATGAATGCTATATTGCGGAATGATATCACGACATAACATCAATTGGATGATGAGAATTTACGCACTATATGGGAACGTTATAAAACTTTGCTGAGACATTGCACCATGCATGGAATCCAACAGGAAACACAAATTGAGATCTTCTACAATGGACTAAATGTGTAGACAAGAAATCTTGTCGATGCATCTGCTAATGATCCTTTGTTGGATTGTACTGACAATGAAGTCGTGCGAATATTAGAAAGGATTGCACAAAATGATTATTAGTATCCAATTTCTTGTGTTGCTCTGGTAAAAACAAATCCTGGAGTTATGAAATTAGATGCTATATCAGCCTTAAGTGCACAAGTATCCTCATTAGCGAATATGATAAAAAACATGAAGGAACGAGTGATGTTGCCCTTACTCAAGTAGCTCAATAGATGGATGTCCCGACATTTTCTTGTGAAATTTACGATGACAACCATAGTTATGAGGATTGCCCACAACATGTTGAAAATGCATTCTATGTTAATAACATCCTTGGAAATTCCTATGGTAACTCATACAAGAATTTAGGTAGAGCTCAACAACCTTGGGGGAGTCAGAATACGTCCATATATAGATATGAAAATTCCTCAAATCAAGGTAATTTTGGACAAAGGAGTTATAGTTAACAGTAGCAGAATTATACTCATTCGTAAATGTATGCGCAGCTTGACTAGATGCGATCACAGAACCAGATGCAGTCGTATACTCAGATAAAACCACAGGTTCTAATGCAACCATAACAAACTGTGCTACTAAATATGCAAGGACAACATCAGCAATAGTAACAGTAGTATTCTCAACCAAGAGTAGATCCATTGGCTACTCTTAAAGCTTTGATGCATGAGCATATCACAAGAACGGAGGTAATTGTGCAAGGAAATTATTCTTCCATCCGATCGTTAGAAGCATAACTAGGACAACTGGCTTCTATCATGAGCACACGGTAACCAAGTGCTTTGCTAAGTGATATTGAGAATCCAAATCAAAAGGAAAAGAGCATAGCAAGGCTATCACATTGCGAAGTGGAAAGCAAACTGCAGAGCAAAATAGCAGCTCAAACCAAGCACCTATCGATGCAAATGAACCAAAGCAACAAAGAGAAGTTGCAACTGAAGAAGACACAATAGAAGTAGATGAGGAAGAACCACTAGTAGTTACACCAATGCCTGCCATTCATCCTAAGAAGTTGTTGATGCAACTGCCCATGTTGACACAACGGGTTACAACAAAACAACCCACTGTGAACATACCTTTGCCATTTCCACTGAGATTCAAGGAGAAGGATCATGACAGATATGATCAACAACTTGTATCTACCTTGAAACAATTACATATTAATATACCTCTAGTTGATGCTCTAGTGCAGATCCCCTGCTATGGGAAATTTATGATGGAGATATTATCGAAGAAGAAAAAGCTATTCGATATTGAGATAATTGCGCTCACAGAAGGGTGTAGTGCTGTGCTGACAAATAAATTGCCACCAAAGATGAAAGATCCTCGACATTTTACAATCTCATGCTCTATTGGAAATCATTATTTAGGTAAAGCTCTAGGTGACCTAAGAGCTAGCATTAATCTTATGCCACTATCAACTTTTAAGAAATTAAGGATTGGTCATTTAAAGCCCATTGCAGTGACATTACAACTTGCGGACAGATCTTTGGCACAACCTAAAGGACAAATTAAAGATGTTCTCGTCCGTGTCGATAAGTTTGTATTCCCAGCCGACTTTATCATACTTGATTGCGAAGCTGATAAGCAGGTGCCCATTATCTTGGGACGCCTATTTCTCACAATGGGACGTACTCTTATCAATGTTTTCAAGGGCGACTTGATTATGCGTCATAACGATGAGCATGTAACCTTCAGTATTTTTGAAGCATCTCCATCACACAATAAGGAGCAATGTCATCATATTGATATTTTGGACGAGCTAATTATAGAGGAATCCAATGAACGAAGCTCAACAGTGCCAGAAGAATATGCGGTGACATCTAACGATAATATCCCACCTATATGTGACCACACAGTTGAGGCTAATGTCTGTGAGCTGAAACATTGTTGGTAATTGGAATCTTTGGATTTGACTAATCGGACGATTCTTGTTTTTAAACCATCAATTGAGGAAGCTCCGACTCTAGAGTTAAAGCCACTGTTGACACACCTGAAATATGCTTTCCTACATGACAATGATACATTACCTGTGAATCAGCGTAAGTCTCGATGCAAGTAAGAAGAAAAATTAATAAGAGTACTGAAGCAACACAAAAGAGCCATCGCATGGAGCATAGCAGACATCAGAGGCATTAGTCCCTCTTTTTGCATGCATAAAATTAGGTTGAAAGATGAAGGCAAACTGTCAATTGAGCAAAAACGAAGATTGAATGAGCAAAATGAAGTAAGTAGTGAACAAGGAGATTATTAAGTGGTTGGATGCAGACATCATCTAGCCCATTTCAGACAGCACATGGGTGAGCCCGATCTAATGTGTGCCTAAGAAAAGTGGCATGACAGTGACAAGTAATGATAAAAATGAGCTAATCCCTACTCACATTGCTACAGGTTGGTGAGTGTGTATGGATTACCGACATTTAAATGCGACCATAAAAAAGGATCACTTCCCACTTCCATTCATTCATCAAATGTTGGATAGGCTAGCTGGTAAAGCCTATTATTATTTCCTTGATGGGTACTGTAGATACAACCAGATCGTAATCGTGCCGAAGAATCAAGCAAAGACAACTTTCACATGGCCATTTGGAATGTTGCTTTTCGACGGATGTCATTTGGTTTATGTAATGCCCTAGCCACATTTTAGAGGTGTATGATGGCTATCTTCTCAGATATGATCGAGGTTTCATTAGAGGTATTTATGGATGATTTCTCTATGTATGGGCAAAATTTTGATATATGCGCTGACTATTAGCAAATGTGTTGAAAAGATGCGAGGACACCAACTTAGTTCTAAAATGGGAAAAATGCCATTTCATGACAAAAGAAGGAATTATCCTTTGTCATCGAATATCTTGTTAGGGCATTGAAGTGGATAAAGCGAAGGTGGAAATCACTGAAAAACTACCTCCACCCAATAATGTGAAAGGAATAAGGAGTTTTCTCGGCCATGTTGGATTTTATAGAAGATTCATCCAAGACTTCTCCAAAATAGCAAAACCACTCTGCTCATTGTTAGAGAAAAATAAAAAGTTTTTGTTCAATGAAGCTTGTTTGGAAGCTTTTCTAAAGATTAAATAGCAGTTACTACAAGCACCCATTGTTGTCGCACCAGATTGGACGCAACCGTTCGAGGTAATGTGCGACACGAGCGACTTTACTGGGACAAAGGAAAGATAAGATATTTCATTCAATATATTATGCTAGTAAAACTCTAACTGAAGCGTAGGTGAATTATACGACTACTAAGAAAGAGTTGCTGAAAGTAGTTTTTGTATTTGACAAGTTTCGTTCATATCTTGTCGGTGCAAAAATTACAGTATACACTATCACTCTGCTTTGAGATACCTTTTTGCTAAGAAAGATGCCAAGCCCAGGCTGATCAGATGGATCCTTTTCCTCCAAGAATTTGATGTTGAAATTAAAGACAGGAAAGAATCAAAAAACCAAGTAGCAGACCACCTCTCTCGTATGGAAGCTGAAAGTGAGGATGGATTCTTTGTCGATGCATCTTCAAGGTATGTAGATGTAGTCAACTATCTAGTCTGTGGAAAGCTACCATTAAGTGCAACAGGTCATAGGAAGGTCAGATTTCTCAGGGATGCTACTAAGTATCATTGGAATGAGCCATAGCTGTTTAAGGTATGCGTCGACAACATCATTCGTCGTTGTGTTCCTGAGGAGGAAATGTTATCAATCTTGAAGCATTGCCATTATGGTCCCTATGGAGGCCATTTTGGTGGTGCTAGGACTACTGCAAAGGTCTTGCAATCAGGATTTTACTAGCCTACATTGATTCGAGATGCATACAATTTTGCTCAACAGTGCGATAAATGTCAACACACCGGTTCTATATCTCGACGCAATGATATGCTTCAACAACCTATCATGGAGGTTGAACTCGTTGATGTATGGGGTATAGATTTCATGGGACCATTCCCAAATTCCTTTGGGAATATGTATATCGTAGTAGCTGTTGACTATGTCTCCAAATGGATGAGGCAATTTCTATTCCAAAGGACGATGCTCGAATGGTGTTAAAGTTCTTTCATACATACATCCTTACAAGATTTGGAACACCTTGAGCATTAATAAGTGATCAAGGCACTCATTTTCATTGCAATCAAGTGGCAACAACTTTAAAACGCTATGGTGTGAAGCATCGTATGACAACCACATATCATCCATAATCAAATGGACAAGCGGAGGTCTCCAATCGACAAATTAAAAGTATTCTTGAAAAGGTGGTTAACCCATCTAGACAAGATTGGTTCTTGTGGTTACATGATGCGTTATGGGCGCTTCGTACCGCTTACAAAACTCTGTTAGGAATGTTTCCATATCAACTGGTGTTTGGAAAATCATGTCACTTGCCTGTCGAACTTGAACATAAGACCATGTAGGCAATCAAGCAAGTGAACATGGACTATGATGTTGCTGGACAGAAAAGATTGTTGGACATTTCAGAGCTAGAAGAAATACGACGCAATGCCTATGAAAATGTGGCCATTTACAAAGAAAAAACTAAAAGACGGCATGACAACATCATTTTACGAAGATAATTTTCTCTTGGTCAGTTAGTGCCTTTATTTTACTCACGTTTAAAATTGCGTCCAGGGAAATTGCGCTCAAGGTGGTTAGGACCTTTCCAAGTTGTTGAAGCATTTTAACATGGTGTGGTGACAATTAAAGATTTGAACGATGAGCACCAATAAAGTAAATTGCCAACGATTAAAGCATTACTGTAGCCCAAGCATCAACAAACAAAAATGAGACCATTAACCTGGTCACTTTTATTTAATAATGTCATTGCAATTTTTTTATATTTACTTTTTGTCTTTTGTTTACCTTTAATTTGTTTTCTTTAGTTTTATACAAGAATAAAAGATGTCCTTTTCGTTGACACACACAAAAGCACGACTTGTCGGTGCATTTCTTTGATGACTCAGCGAAACGTTTTGGGCAAGAATCATGCCGATTGATTCAATCCAATCCCCAACCATTAGATCATCCTAAAAAAGTACGATTTGTGTCCTAGCATTTATTGGCTACAGACACATGGTACTCTCTGCTAACATCACGTTTCTTCACCTTCATCGTCTATAAAATAGATTTTTTTGTACTGACTGTTCTCTTACACTCCAACCTCCATTATTGCCATATTCACTTTATCTTCAACTTGGTGTATTTTCTGCAAACTATTCTCACTTTATTTCTTTTAGTCCTTGTGGCAAGAACTCGTGGAGCCAAAACCCCATCTAAATCATCAGCTAAATCCTCGACTACTATGGTTAAGAATGCTGACCAACCATAACCCAAAGATCCTGTTCTCTTCCTGTCAAAAGCGACGAAGGACCACTATCACGACAATAAGCTGAAAAGGAACTGTCATACTGAATAAGGATTTCAGTTGTCCCTGCAACTGACTCTGAGGAAGCAAAGTCACTAGAACTATCTCTCGTCTGGGATGGGAGTGGTTTTGCGACCATCCGACGGGCTACTCTCCCTGCATAGTGAGGGAATTCTATGCTAATTTGGTGGACTCTGAACAAGAGTTCATATTTGTTCGTGAAGGGTTGATGCCTTGGAGTGCTGACCATATAAATGCTCTCTTTCAATCGCTGAGGGGCAGGATGAACATGTGGAGTTTTTAGAGAATCTGACTGACGAAGGTATCGACCTTTTACTAAGTAATTTATGCATCGACGGTTTAGTTTGGATTGGAAACAATCCAAACAATTACACCATGCACCGTCGCTTTCTTACTGTCCAAAGCAAGGTATGGTTCCATTTTATAAACTGTCGCTTGTTTCCATCTACCCATAGCACCACCGCAACACTCGATAGAATGTGTCTGTTGTATTCGATATTGAAAGGATGCAAAATTGATGTTGGCGCTATCCTTCATCAGGAAATTGTTAAGGCCGCCACAAAACAAACAAGTATCCTACCCTTCCCCTCTCTGATAATGTTGTTGTCAAAGAGGCATTGTGCCTCATGAAGGGGAGAAAACTTTGGAAAATAAGGGCCCAATCAATGATGTTTCAGTAGAGAGGATGACTAGAGGGCAAGAAACCCCTCTGGTGAAGGAGGTTCCACAGAAGAAAGAAAAGAGTAAAGGGAAGAAGAAGGTTGCCCAGACTAATGCGCCCTCAAACCTTCTAATTTGGAAGAAGCTTGTGGAAATTGAAAAGAGTGTTGATCAAATGAGTAGCAGACAAATCAAACTTGTCAGTGCAGTGGAAGAAATACAATTCAGACAGAATTTATTCTATGCATATACTAGGGCATGGAATAATGCTATTGTCACCACATTGCATGGCTTGAGCAGGAACCCAATGACTGAATTCCCTGTGTTCCCTCCAATCATCAATGAAGCCACTCCATCATCGGAGCAGCCTGGTTCAGAAGGCAAAACCCAATCCGTCCAGTCCCCAAATCAAATCCACATCTCTTGATGAGGAAATAGAGGTGCAATCCAAGGAGATGGAAGATTGTTTCCAAAATATTTCCAGCCTCTTTGAAGATGAACTTTCAAATAGTTTGGGAGCTAATATGGTAGAGAGAGATGCTGCTGTGGGGGAGGAACAAACACCAACTGTATCTGTGGGTATCGTAACCGACGAGGAAGCAAAAGAAGAAGGAGAAAGAGAGGAAAAAGAAAAAGAAGAGAAGAGAAGAAAGAAGAAGAATAAGAAATTGCCTCGATAAATTTAGCCGAGAAAGTTTTCGATGCACCTACGAGTGTGGGTGCATCTGCTGAATAGTCGACACCACCTGGGGCTAGCTAGGCAGAGGCCGTCGCATCCGAAAATGAGGATTCCAATCCTTTAGCTATTTTGCCATATGTGGCACCACTCGTTGATATTCATCGTTCGAACGTGACGATCGATGAAGCCGATTCTCAACCAACCATGGAGGAGCAATCTACTCCACCAATTGAACAAAAAGAGAAAAGGAGCTAGCAAAAAGAGAAAAGCAAATAGGAACACCCAAAGAAGAAAAAGAAATCTAAAGCAGGCACTTTCGAGGCTGCAACACAATGAGTTAGTTTACTTTTTTGTAGTTAGTTGCATACATTTTATTTTCTTGTCATTATATTTTTATTGTCCTTGCATTTTGCTTTGTTTAGCATTTGCATTGTAGTTGCATTTCCATTATAATTTGTATAGTATGTCAGTGCATTGGGGAAAATGCAAACATTAAGTTTGGGGGAAATGTGGAATGAAAATGAAATTACACCCACAAGTTTAGGAATATATTTGTTTCTTTAGTTGAATGAAAGTATGCAAAGTTTAGAAAAATAATTGTGCCCACAAATTTTCATTTGATGCGTGATTCTTGAATTATTTGGAATGCAAATGCGTGAATTGAATGAATATGTTTGAATGTTGAATCCTTCCATTTTTGGATGAATGATTAAGATTGTATTAATAATAAATGAGTAGCATCATTCTTTAAATATTGAATCAGCTTACCATCTTACAACTATATTTATAATTATATTTAAGAAAAATTATCTGGCCAAAGGCTGTCACTACAAGAGTATGTGTCGGTGCAATTACATGCTCCCTAGGGGTTTGTTGCACCCTATCGTTACTATCCAGGAACAAGAGTATAGTAATGCAATGACATCCCTCAGTCGCATAAAAGAAAGAAAAGTTGATAAAAAGAAAATATATATATTATTATAGAATAAATGTTGTGTTGGTTAAGAAGATTTAAGATTTGAAGCATAATGTTAGCATTAGTGAAGTTGCAATTTTGATTTTTCATACCTATAAATTGCCGGTGCAATATTTCAACATATGAATATAATTTATACATTAGGATTTAGAGAATATAAGTTGCTAGAATGATGAATGTGGTGACAAGAATTTAGATATAACTTTGTTAGCTTTTATTTACTTGAGGACAAGTAAAAACTCAAGTTTGGGGGTGTGATAGCATTAGAGATGACACCCAATTTCTCCTTAAAATAATGTATAAATTGTTCCTTTCATATCATATTTAGCATGCATTCTTAGCATTTCAAACTTAGTATTTACATTTTCTAACTCAATGTTGTTAGATTCTATTTTCTTTCATTTTATCTCTTTTGTGCCACTAATGTCATTGTATCTAGCACTAGTTTTGCGTCTAAAGTTGTCAGTGCAAAAATCCACCTGGAAAGATTAGAGTAGGAAAGTATTCAGAGTTGCGGTCACAAGTTGATCCAGAATTACAGCTAAATATGTCGGCACATGAATGCTTCAACAATTTATCAAGGATTTCATACTGCTAACATATCAAGAAGCACCAGCGTAGGAGAAAATTGTCGTAGCAAATTAAAGTCATAATTTACATTTAGAGATGTCGCGACAATCTGCAACTGCTCAATGAACACACCATATCTGTGTGAGTGCATAGCTGGCAATAACAACTTTTACAACTGCATCAAGGAGTTAGATCTGAAGAGGAAGAAAGATATGGAATGGCTAGTGATTATAAATAGCAGGATGAAAGAGAAGACGAATCATCAAGGTGTGAAGATTTCAAATTTATAATTTCTCTTATTCATTTTCGAATATAGCTGCCATGGAAGCCTAACTTTTGAAGGAAGGTGATCTGATGCCACAAGGACGTGATAGCTTCTGACAAGAAATGCTTGGTACGATGCAAGAGGGGAGATTAAGGGAGAATTCTAGTAGACTAGGAATAGGATGCTTCGATTCATTTTTTAATCCCTCTTAAAATGTTGATGAATACTATTGATAATTGATTGAATACGAAAGTATCTTTTAATATCAGATTTGCTTTGAGTTCTATTCAATTATTCTCATTTGTTTATCTTTGGATTTAACTATTTTGACCACAGAAGTACGATTGCAGTCACAGTCACTGGAAGGTACGGTGACAAGTTAGATTAACAAGCAAGACAGCTGTAGTTGCTTGAGACTAGGAGGAATTCTGGTCACTTATTCTTGAGTGCTCAGCATTACCAACAGTGGAAGGTGAGGTAGTTGTGGGTACTTAAGTCTTTGATTAACAAAGAGTTGATATTAATACGATCTCATTGTAACATTAATTGTGGCGACAATTCATCTATGAGTTACCTTGTAGTCACATTGAGCGTTGTTAACTTGTGAAGTCAGTGATCCTTTCCACTTCTTTACATTTGATCTATTTCTTTTATATTTCTAAATTTACATTATAAAATCTCTACAATCCATTCATTTTATATTATAGTTGCACTGAGATTTTGTATTATGTTTGCACTGACAATTTTTACTCTTAACCTATGTAGTTTAATCAATTTGCGTTGACATTATTATTAACATTTCTTACCATTTTAACTCAATTTACTATGGTAGATTTAAAAATAAATAGCCATCTTTGTGGGATTGATATTCAACAGATTCAATTTTGTCTACTATACTTGCATCGATAGTGTACAGTTGCACCTATTTGTTGTGACGCTCATAGCACGATCATGTCTCCTGTTGAATGCTATGCATGGGGCAGCGTCGTAGTAAAGATTTATAATGCTCCCACGTGGTATGAAGATTTTCATCATCCAGATATGCAGTTATATTGTTTCGAAGATGAGCATTCATAGTCAACGGGTTGAAATGCAAGACAAATTGTGTTGCGAGCGCATTCCGTGAAGTGATTGATCCTATAGGTTGTCCAAGGAACCAGGTACAAGCCCATCCTTGCAATGAATAAGGGAATACTTGCATTTTCAAGGCGTCATTAGGAATGCCTTGCTAACTGAAGGAAGCACAAATCAATAAAAAGGATTTAAGGTGCTCTCTCGCATCTTCATGTGGCAGTCCAACATATTGCCCATTGGAGTTTAACATCTGGAACATGACTGGCTTTAATTCGAAATTTCCAGCTTGAATAGTTCGTCTAACAACTCCTAGCTGCAAATCATCCAAAACAGGAACAACAAAATCTTAAATAGTTCGATTTTGTATCTGATCCTTCTGCAGCAGCGATGGATTATTAATATTTTATGGTTGTATCGGAGGTATAATAGGATTTTATGGCGGCAATTGTGGTATGGCTACATCATTTCCTGGCGAAGTGATATTTTGTTATTCTTGATGTCTCCTCCGAATGGTTCATTCGATTTCTAGATCTAAACCAACAATAAATTCCAAATTTCTCATGGTCATAACACCTAAAATAAAATGTGAAATTAGCAACAAAAAAGAAAACAAGTTAGTAACAACTAAAGGTTAGATAATAAAGAATAAATGCAAAAACAAAAATAAACATCAAACAACAGGTGATTGTCACTGCAATAAGGCACAATGAATGTCTTATCAAACTTAGATCCTCTATTTGATCTAAGACTTATAAATGTACACTAATCACACCTTCCAGTGTTGGCAATGCAACACATTTAAGAACAAGTAGATTAAATTCCTTCAGTCCCAAACAACTTCTGTCGTCTTGCTTGTTAATTTAAATTGTCACTGCACCTTCCAATGACAGTGACTGAAATAACACTTCCGTGATCAAAACATTCAAACCCAAAGATTAAACAATAAAAGCCAGCTTTGATAAAATATCATTTCGTTTGGAAATCAAGTGTACTTACATACAAACATGAAATAAACATTAATTACCAGCGTTTAAGAAAATAAATGTAAAAGAACAAATGGAGAATACTATTCCTAGGCTACTCGACTTGCTCTCTTACTTCCCTCTTGTGTCTCACTTAGGGCTCCTCGTCAGAAGCTATTCTACCTCCCTTTCACGTCGGTTCACCTGTGGGAAGCTTAGGCCTCAGTAGCCAAAAAGCTCAAAAGCTAGGTTTTAGAAAATGATGCATAAAAGAGACTAAAGGAGACTCTTTTTCTCTTTCCTTGTGAGTATTTATATCTCTCCAAATTGTACAGGTGTCTCTTTTGTGGAATTAAGCTGTCTATGGTCGTACCAGTTGGTTATATCAAATTGGACAACTCATGCAATTTATGTTCTTATCCGGATAGCTGTCAGATACGACGACAATTCTGGGTGTAATTTTGGATATGCTCATGCAGTAAGCTATCAGATGCGACGACAATTCTGGGCGCAATTCTAGATATGCTTATGCAGCGACTTTACTAGCAAAATATTACAAAATTAAGGGCAACTAGGCTAAAGTCCATTGAGCTAGAAAATGCAATAAACTAAACTAAAAAAATGCTAAAAATATGTGCTAAGGATGACCAAATGGAAACAACTTAAACAATAAGTAGGGAGAAATCAATAGTTCTTTCTAATACTATCGACAAGCCCAAACATGAAGAGGCGGGCTCATATGGGAAATGCGATGTCAGTCAGTGCTCCAAAGAGGTCACGTCAACAAGAAAAGTGCTGTGTTGAATTCAGAAGCGATAACGAAGAATCAATTTGGGAGGAAGAGGGAAATGACCCGATAATAGTCTAGGTAATAGTCACCAATTTCAAAATGAAGAGAATACTTGTGGATAGAGGAAGTGCAATGAAAGTCTTATCTTGGGAGGCATATAGAAAAATGGGGTTGAAAGAACAATCATTATCCAAAGCCAGCTCGTTATACGGTTTCGCAAACCATCCGATCGAAATGAAAGGCTTAATCACCCTGTCAATCACCTTGGGGATGGCGAGCACACGACCATGAAGTACATCTAGCTTTACTGGTAAACCACCCGATGGCATACAACACCATCTTTGGAAGGCCAATAATGAGAATCGTAAAGATGGTAGTGGTAACCTTTTGCATTTAGATTAAATTCCCAACAAAAATCGAGGTCGATTTTTTACGATTTGATTAGCTCACTATGAGGCAATGTCACATGCTTTCTGTCAAACAAGTTAGAGAACATGCAACTGAAGGGTAGAAGTCCCAAGGGGTTGAATTAGGAAGCCAAGTTCTCGACTTGGATTGTATGTGATAAACGAACATAGAAGCCTAAAGCTTGAAGCTATAGAGAATACTAAGACTTTACAGCTATTTTGTGATGACAAAGGAGAGAGCCGTTAAGATTTTCTCGGCATTTAAGGAAGAAGAGAAAGATATGTTGGTCAAGTGCCTCAAGAAAAACTCAAATGTCTCTCATGGTCCGTGGCGGACATACCGAGCATAGATCCGCGAATAATAGTGCACATGCTGAATGTACTCTTCAAAAGTAAAGTTAGTAAAACATAAAAGGATAAAGTTCACGTTGTAGGTTATAAAGGCAATAAAAAAAGTGGTTACCAAGTTGTTATCAACAAGGTTTATTAGGGTAGTGGAATACCTGGACTAGGTTTCAAACATGGTGATGGTGAAGAAGGGAAATGGGAAATGGAGAATATGCATTGGCTTCACCAACCTTAATAAGGCGTGCCCCAAAGATAACTTTCCATTATCCTCGTTCAATCGCCTAGTTGATGCCTCCGTAGGTCACCGATTTATGAACTTCATGGATGCATTCTCGGGCTACAATCAGATCCTACTAGATCGTGACAACCAAGAAAAAACAACCTTCATCATTGAGGAAGGTCTTTTTTGCTATAGGGTAATTACATTCAGCCTCAAAAACATAAGAGCAACCTACCAGATGGTGGTAAATTGGATATAAAAAAATTAGATAGGTCACGGTCTAGAAGTCTATGTGGATGACATGCTGGTAAAAAGTGAGTCTATAGGGGAGCATGTGTAGAGACTATCAAAGATGTTCGCAGTACTAAGGGCTCATAGCATGAAGCTAAACCCAAATAAGTGTGCCTTTGGTGTGCGAGCTGGTAAATTATTGGGATTCATGATTTCAAAAAGGGGATTGGGGTGAAATCTAAAAGGATCCAAGCCATCGTGGAAATGCCTCCTCCGCAAACTGTAAAGGAGATTTAACGCCTCACAAGCAGGGTGGTGCCACTAAATCGGTTCATCTCAAGGATGGCAGACAAATGTCTCCCTTTATTCAAGGCCTTCAGAGCCAATTTCTCATGGATCGCATATTTCCAGATAGCCTTCAAAGAATTGAAACGGTACCTCACCTCCCCTCCAATATTGAAATTACCTTAGACAGGAGAAACACTCTACCTCTACTTAGCCACCTCAAAAGAAATAGTCACAGTGGTGCTACTTAAAACAGAGGGTGCCCATCAATATCCCGTATACTATGTTGTAAGGTACTCTAAAATAGCGAGCTTATGTACACAAAAATAGAAAAATGTATCTATGCTTTGATTATTGCAACTCGCAAGTTGTGACCATACTTCCAAGCCCATCTAGTGGTCGTAATTACTAACCAATCTATGAAATAAGTGCCATCCAAAGTAGACACCTCAGGGAGAGTAACAAAGTGGAGTATTAAGCGTGTTGAATTTGGGATAGACTTCACACCACGAACAACAATCAAAGGATAGGTGCTAGCCGACTTCATGGTGGAGTGCTCATTTGAGAAAACCAATGATGCGGTAGGTAATGCGAGATATAACTTTATATGTTGGATAATGAGTAACTTGTAAAGATTGAATAATGTCTGAACATTGATGAAAGTTAACAATTTAATTTGGAAACTCTTGAATTTTATGATGAAATAACATGTGTTACTCACATCATACTAAAAATTGTCTTTTCATTTATTGAACAACATTTAATAGTAAACTCACCTCGGAAAGAACACATACAACTAACAGCCCAACGAGTTGACTAGTTTATGTTGATGGGTTCTCAACCAAAATAGGTTCAACAGTAGGTGCACTAATAATCAAGCCCGATGGAAACGAATGATAATACAAATTATCATTCGAGTTCTAAACATCGAATAACACGTCGAGTATGAAGCGATGGTTTCAGGATTACAACTGGCATGCCAATTAAGAGCAAAGGATCTAATAGTCCACATAAACTCCCAGTTGGTTACGGAGCAAATAAACGATGAATACAATGTAAAAGAAGAAGCACTAAAAAGATACCATACGATGGTAACCCAGCTACTTACAGGATTCGATGAAGTCGAGATTAAACAACTCCCAAGAAATGATAACACATGCGCTGACGCTTTGTCGAAACTAGCATCCTCCATCATTATTGAACAAAGAGGAAAAATCTTGCTCGAGAGTAAGGAAGCCCCAAGCAATGACTCGCCCCAAATACCCTACATCGTCTGAGAGGAAACATGGATGACGCCAATAATTTGCACACTACAAGGAGAACAAGAAAACAAAAAAAAAAGAGCTCGCAGAGCTGCGAGGTATGTCATTATTACAAACTATGAACATTTAGTAAACCCTTGGTACGAGAACCAAATATTACTAACTCACAACACGTTAAATTAAATCAATGTGTTTTTATCTTGCATCTGATAAATACACCCTTTTGGAGAGTGTACTGTATAGAAAAGGGATTTCACAACCACTGTTGCGATGTATATCCCCGTCTGGAGATAAATATATTATGAGGAAGATCGAAAAAGGGATTTGTGGTGACCACTTAGGAGAAAGATTACTCGCGTAGAAAATATTCAAATAAGGGTACTACTTACCTACCGTACATAAAGACGCCTATCAATTAGTTCGTAAATGTGATTCTTGCCAAAGGAACACCAAAATCTAGCGGTAACCAGCAAAACACCATCATATCATGTCAGGTCCTTGGCCTTTTGTGACTTGAGGAGTCGATATACTTAGATTGTTCCCTGTAGCTACAGCACAAAAGAAATTCATACTAATGATTGTGGACTACTTCACCAAGTGGATCGAGGCTGAAGCCCTAATGATCGCGCTATGAACATCACAGCAATAATGTGCAAGCATACACTATCAATGCAAGTATAATAGATAGATGTGAATTTGTTGGATATCAATCCCACGAGGATGGGTGTCTATTGTCTAAAATTGTTGGTGAATTGAATAAGTAAAATTCAATAAATTGTGAGAATGGTTGTCGGAGCAATAATGTGAAAATAAAGAGAAAATATAATAAAGGTAAAATGGGATCCACAACGTGAATAAACAGCAGAAAACTAAGTATGGCTTACAAGGTTAAAAATAACAGGTAATTTGTCGGTGCAATTAAGCATAATAAACATCTTACCAAACTTAGCTTTTCTATTAAATCTATGACTTTAGTATGCACACTAACCACACCTTCCAATGCTAGCAATGCAACACACTTAAGAATAATTGGACCAAATTCCTTTAATCCCCAATCAACTTCCATTGTCTTGCTTGTTAGTTTAAATTGTCACTGCACCTTTCAGTGACTGTAACTGCAATAACACTTGCGTGCTAAAATCATTCAATCCCAAAGAATTAACAGTAAAAGCAAGCTTGAATAAGATTTCATTTAGTCTAACAATCAAGAGTACTTCCATTCAAACTTGAAATAAATATGAATTACCATTGTTTAAGAAAGGAAATGTAAAAGAACAACTCATGCTTGGTTATTCCAGATTGAACAACTCACACATTTCTGTTCTTATTAAAAAGCTGTTAGATGCGGCGATAATTCTAGGCGCAATTCTGGACATGTTCATGCAACAACAATTTTGGATATGTTCATGCAGTGACATTCCTAGGTGCAATTGAAGAATACTTATGCAGTAATAATTCTAGATGCAATTTGAAGAATATTTATGCAGTTATAGTCCTGGGTGCATTCTAAAAATATTCCTACAATGACAGTTTTGGGTGCAATCTTGAAGTGCTCATGCGGCGACAATTTTTGATGCAATCTAAAAGTGCTTATGTAGCGGCATTAGTAGTAAAATGTGGCAAAATTAAGGAAAACTAGGCCAAGGTCCACTGAGTTAGAAAATGCAATGTAATAAACTAAAAAAAATGCTAAAATATGTATTAAGGAGAACTAAATGGGAACAAATTATCTAATAAATTGGGAGAAAATATATTTTCTTTTTAGTACCATCACACCCTGAAACTTGAGTTTTTACTTGTCCTCCAGTAAAAGAAAAACTAGCAAGGCTACAAAATAATTTTTGTTAAGGCAATAATCATTCTAGCAACTTGAAGCATTTGAAATCCTAGTGCATGAATTACATTCAAATGATAGAATATTGCGCCAACAATTTATAGGTATGAATAACTAAAATTGCAATTTCATTAATGCTAGCATCATGCTTTAAATCTTAAATTCTTTATACCAAAACAACATTTATTGTAAAATAATATACACATATATATTTTTCTTCTTTTCCTTTTTTTTATGTAATTAGGGGATATCGTTGCATTACTATACCCTTGTTTCTAGGAAGTAATGATGGGGTGTAACAAACCACCAAGGGGTATGTAATTGCGTCGACAAACACTCTTGCAGTGACAACCTTTGGCTAGATTACTTTTTCTAACACTTGTATTGGAGTGTTCCCCCTTGATAGTTCACAATACATCCACATTGGGGTGTTTTTTTTTATTCATAACTATACTTATATATAAGCAGTTGTAAATGAAAAATTTATTCAAGATCTAAATAATGATACTATTCATTCATTACTAATGCAATCTAAATCATTCATCCAAAAATTAAAGATACAACATTCAATAAAATTCATCCAACTCATTCATTAACAGTTCACATGATTTAAGAATTAAGCATCAAAAGAAATATATATATATATATTTATATATTTAAAAACATTTTCAATAACCATGCATGCTTCATTAAACTCAAAAGGACAAATTTTTGAAATATGGGTGCAATTGCATTTCCAGCCCATACACATTCCCCCCAAACTTAAAGTTTGCATTGTCCCCAATGCACTGACATTAATACATATATATGGAAATGAAATGAAAATGTAGATGCAGTGACAATAAAAGTGTAGTGACAGTAAAAATGTAGGGACAGTTATACTACAGCTACAAGATATGCATTAAAACTAAACTAACTGCTAAAAATAAAAACTAACTCAGTGTGTTGTAGTCGAAGATGTGGCTGCATTGGTCTTCTTATTCTTGCGCTTCCGCTCCTCCTTGCATCACTTTTTGTCCTTGGTGCGCTTTTGCTTCCGTTCTTTTGGCATGAGTGGATTGGAATGCTCCTCCGCATCAGGTTGTGCCCCAGCATCATCGATCGTGACATCAGATAGGTGTATTTTAGAAAGTGGTGCAACATAAAGCACCATGGCTAAAGGATTGGAATCCTCATTACTGACCATCACATCCTCCACCTAACTCGCTTCAAGTGGCACCAAATCATCAAACGATGCACCCATAAGTTCAGGTGTGGTGACAAATTTCTCAGCCGAATTTGTCACGACATCAGATCCTTCTCTTCTTTCTTCTTTTTCTTTTGTTTGAGCTTCATATAGTCTGTGGACTGCTCTGGCATCATCAGCTGCTGCATTGGTTGGTTTAGTGTCTATTTCCAAAGAATTGTGGTCCTCATTAATTTTATCCACAGCTTTCGCTTGACTCGCTCCATCTTGCGCTAAGCCTTCAGTTATTGCACCCACAACTTTAGGTGCAGGGACAAATTTCTCAGCTAAATTTTCCTCGACATTTATTTATTCATCTTTTCCTTCCTCCACATGAACTTCTTCCCTTTTCAGCATCAAGTCATTAGGTGCAGTACAACTGTACAAAATTGCGCTGACAATAGAATCCTAATGCGTCGACAATGGTGTTTACTTATTCCTCAATTGGTACAGACACAATATTTGTTTCTTCTTCTTCAAGTGCTTCATACTCTTTTATTCTCTACACAATCCCAAAAAATTTCCACTCTTTCTTGCGTTTTTTCCAATTCCATAACTTCTTAATTACAGATACAGGCGTCAAAATTATGCTTTCATTGAAATCACATAATGTCTTTCCAATATACCACTCACCAATGGAATAGGGTATTGAGAAGCTCTTGGGATCCTTAAATTCTTGGAGCAATTTAATTGTCATGATAGTGCACACTTCAATAAGTGCGATTGCTTTGACTTCTCCCAATCTTTTTTTCTTTGACAATGTATCTTCAAGTTTCTGAGGCTGTTTTGTTGTAGCATTTGTGGAGACAAAATGATCTGATTTTGTCTCCACAATATTTTGTTTAACCTCTTCAGCTGCAGTTTGCTTTTCAAGTTGTTCTAACATCTGTCCATTGTCGAGATCTGAATTATCTTCCTTTACTGTAGCATCTATAACAACTTCAATTAGTTGAGTCTCAAGTCTAGGAATGATTCCCTCACAATGCTCTTGTCCTTGTGATATCAAATTCTCAATATCAATCTGTAAAGATGCTTGTGGTCGTAAATTTATTAAGCTCATAATCTGGCCAAATTGATATTCAAGAGCTCGTATGGATTTAGTTTGACTTTGAAGCACAACGTTAGTCTTGGCAATATATTGTCTCAATAAATTTTCAATTGATGAAAACTCTTATGCTTCGTCTTGCTGGATATTTTGCCTTGACAAAGGTTGATCATAATTGGGTAGTGTCCACTCGGATCTAGCATTGTTGTTTATACTTCCAGGGTCTTGATTGTTCCAACAAAAATTTGGATGTTGTTCCCACTCTGGCGTGTAGGTGTTGGAATATGGATTTTCATTTCGACCGAAATTCCCCATGTGGTACACATTTGTTGGATTTGATGGGCATTGTTAAAACTCATGGTTGCTTCCATAGCAATAATAAATTGTCACAGCAAATTTTTGTTCTGCAATTACTGTAGCATTCTGTATTGAATTACTCATATTAGTCAAAGAAGATACCTGGGCGGTTATGGCATCGAACTCCATTTCTATAGCATCAATTATGCTAGTCTAACATCTTGAGGTTCTATACACCTCGTTCCTAGCCATATTTCGCTAAAAGAAAAATGTAAAAGTAAACAAAAAAAGGAAACAAGTTGGTGACAAATAAAATTTAGATAATAAAGAATAAATGCAAAGACAAAAATAGACATCAAATAAACGCCATCCCCGACAACGACGCCAAAACTTGATCGGGCTACGAACGTCACAACAATAATGTGCTAGCATACACTATCGATGCAAGTATAGTAGATAGATGTGAATCTGTCGAATATCGATCCCACGAGGATGGGTGTCTGTTGTCTAAAATAGTCAGTGCATTGAATAAGTAAAATTTAATAAATTATGAGACTGGTTGTTCGAGCAATAATGTGAAAATAAAGATAAAATGTACTAAAGGTAAAATGGGAACCACAACGTGAATAGTCAACAGAAAACTAAGTGTGGCTTACAAGGTTAAAAATAACAGGTAATTAGTTAGTGCAATTAAGCATAATGAACATCTTACAAAACTTAGCTTTTCTATTAGATCTATGACTTTAGTATGCACACTAACCACACCTTCTAGTGTTGGTAATGCAACACACTTAAGAACAAGTGGACCATATTCCTTCAATCCCCAAGCAACTTCCGTTGTCTTGCTTGTTAGTTTAAACTGTCATTGCACCTTCCAGTGACTGTGACTGCAATAACACTTGCATGCTAAAATCATTCAAACCCAAAGAATTAATAGTAAAAGCAAGCTTGAATAAGATATCATTTAGTCTAACAATCAAGAGTACTTCCAGAAAAACTAGAAATAAAAATGAATTACCATCGTTTAAGAAAGGAAATGTAAAAGAAGAAATGGAGAATACTATTCCTAGGCTATTCGAAATACTCCCTTACTTCCCTGTTGCATCACTCTTAGAATGCTCCTTGTTAGGAGCTGGTCTGCATCGCCTTCACGTTGATTCACCCGAGGGCTCTCAAGCCTTCCTGCATATGTTACAGATTCTCATCAGCTTGTGTAAGTAGCATCGTGAGTCGGGAAATGTTAACATGAATCCTGGATGGGATTATAGGCCCTACGATGGTTGAGATTTATGCATGAATTGCATATTCTCAATAACTTATGTGAGCAACATCGTTAGAGAACTGATATACAGATACCTTATCGATGGCTGGGGTACCGCATTCATTGTGAGTCCTCATCAGTTTGTGTGTGCAGCATTGTATACTAGTAAAAGGTTGATACTGATAAAAGAGAAAGAAACTTTAGTTATAGCTCGTGAAAGCAAAGCCCTATCCTGGTTCGATTGGGTTATAGACTGGCAATACATGTTATGTGGTAATTTTTTAAACTCTATGAACTTACTAAGCCAAGAAAGCTTACGTGTAATAGCCCGTTTTTCATTGGTGTCGAAAACAATGATTTCGGGACCACAAACCCGACGGGAAAGTTTTATAATGAGTGTTTAAATTTAACAAGTCAATAATAATTTTATATGGAATTTTGAATTAAATAATTTTAATTATTGAATTAAAATTTAGTATAAGTGGTTTGGTTCAAAAGTCAAGTGGTTTTAGAAAATGAGGTATCGAGACCTCATTTTTTAAATTGTGCCGTAAATATTTTTATTAAATATTTCATAGTCTTATTATATGCGAATTGAAGTTCGGTTGGGTAATTTTGATGATTAATTGCTTAATTAAGGAAAAAAGAGTAAATTGTAAAAGAGGTAAATGTTAATTGCTATTGATTAAAAATAAAAGGGACCAAAGTGATACTTACACCATGGTCAAAAAGTCCAAGCGGTGGTGGATATGATTACCATCCACTAACTTTTAGGTTATTTATTCATTAAGTCCTAATTAGTTTAGGACTAAATTCCAAACAAGTTTGTTTAATTAAAATATAATATAATTGAAGGTCCAATTATGATATTGGACCCTCTTTATATGGCCTAATAATAGAAATGATGTGAAACTCTTTGGATTTTGGTAAATTGCAATTAAATCCAAATTAAATGAGGATTTACTAATTAGTTTATTTTTAGTACGATCGGGAATGGTGGTTTCGAGGCCACAACTTCAATGTGTCAGACTGTAAATATTACTAATTTAATATGTACGAGGTCATTTGCATCATATTAAAATTTGGTTACGAAATTTTATTGTTCAGGTAGTTAATTAAGTGAAAAGGATTAAATTAAAAAGGTGCAAAAGTTGAATTAAGTAAAAAGTAATTAGATGTCAATTGAAAAGTAAGTTAAGGTTCTTAAATGGTAATATAATCATTTTTCATTTGAGTGGACGATCTTGACTAAAATTTGGTTAAAATTAAAGTGTGAACAAAGGGTATATTGGTAAATTAAGTAAATAAATGTTTTAAACCAAAATTAAAAGATGAAATTTAATCATCTTCTTCTCTAAGGAGCCAAAACTCCATTGCCAAGGGGAGAAGCAAGCCTCGGTCACTTGGGTTCTTAGATAGGGTAAGTAAATCTTGCCCCTTTTTAGTAATTTTTATGTTTTTGAACTCGTTTTAGCTTAATCTAGCTAACCTAGGTACAAATTTGTAAAACTATTAAACATTTTGGTTTATTCTATTAATGAGTTTAGTGTGTTTTGGATGTTTAATGATAAAATAGTGAGTTTGGTTGTTAAATGAGACTATTTTGTAAAGTATTTTTTAGTAATTTTCATGTTAAAGGACAAAATATAGAAATAGTAAAAGTACAAGGACTTGTTGTTAAATAAAACAAATATGGGAAGTATTGGATTGCTATAATATTCGGCTGAACATGTTTTTAAGGAAAAGTGATTAATTTGCAAGTTTTGAGCTTAAGAACTAAATTGAATAAAAGTGAAAAGTTAAGGGTAATTTTGTAAAAATACCAAAAAGGCTTATTTGCACAAAATGATTAAAAATTTATGTTGATTTAAATAATTGAATGAAATTATTGCAATAGATCAAGATCGTGTCCCGATCGTGGAAAAGGGAAAATTATGGATTTGCCCTTGAAGTTCACTTTAACTGCAATTTCATCCTGTAAGTTCGTAACGTTAAATTTACATTTAAATAGTATATTATTTGTATTCTTTATAATTGTTACAAAACAAATTATGGTACGTGAAATTGAGAAAGATGAAAAAAAATGAATGAATGACATATCAAGCTTTGAGCCGATGATTTGAAACTGACGCGATGGCTAAGGTATCACATATGTTGCAAGTCCTCAACAGCTCGTGCGAGCAGCATCGTGAGTCGGGAAATGAGAAAAGAAATATGGATCCTAAATAGATTACAGGCCCTACGATGGTTGAGATTTATGCATAAGTGCTTATTCTCGACAGCTCGTGTGAGCAGCATCGTTAGGGAACAATTATGTGCACAGATACCATATCGATGGCTAAGGTAGAACATATGTTGCAAGTCCTCGACAACTCGTGTGAGCAGCATCATGACTCGGGAAAGAGATATGGATCCTAAATGGATTACATGCCCTATGATGGTTGGGACATGCTTGTTGCATACTCTCGATAGCTCGTGTGAGCAACATCGTTAAGGAACAGTTTATAGTACAGACAGGAACCATAGCGATGGCTGGGGTACTGCATACGTTGCAAGTCCTCGACAGCTCGTATGACCAGCATTGAGTACTAGTAACAGAAAAGTTATAGACAGGAAAGTTGGAACACCAAATATGGCTTGAGGAAGCAAAAGTTCATCCTAGCTCGGTTGAGATATAATTGCTTTATGCATATGATTGGTAACTGTTTAAACTCTTCAAACTTACTAAGCTTTAAATCTTACCAAAGATGTTATTGTTGTTTCGTAGATTGTTTTCTATTTGAAGATCGGATCATCTCGAAGAAATCACACTATCTCGGGAGCTCAATCAGTAGTATTTACATCACTTGGTTATATGGCATGTACTAGGATGATGTTACCCTTGAAATGTTTGATTTTGAATTGTTGGTTCTTTGTTGAACTAAACTTGCTTGCTTGCTTGATGTTGTAATTAAGCAAATATGTTTGGTAATGAATTGACATGTGAATTTAAGAATACTCGTGATGATTGATTTTATTTGTGTCAAATGATGAAACAAGTATTGTCATGTATAGATTTTGCAGGATGAGGATTTGAATAAGAATCTTGTGTTGAATGATGGTTGATAAACTTGAGGAATTGTGTGAATAATCGAATTCTGTATAGTTGTTTCAGTAGAATTCTTGCATGTATCAGTAGAAGTACAGAGTAGGGGAGAGGTTGGTTACTGATTTACATTGTATTGAAAGGTAACATACAAAGTATCGAAAGTTCTGTTCGTAGTAGTATCGATAGTCTAAATACTTGTATTGGTAGAAGTTGTAGGGTAAAACTTCTTAGCTCCCTGGAGTTTTTAGTATCGATAGAAGCATGACATGTTTTGGTAGGAGTCATGCTTGTTGTCGAAACGTTTTTATTTTTTAGGGGAAAACAAACAGGTCTTGAACATTATTTTAAAATTAAAAAAAGGGTATTTTAAATGATCAAAAAAATGGGAGTCGCCACCAATCTTTTTATATGGTGTGATTGGATCACCACAAAACGTTTAAAATTCGTTTTGAAAAATATTTTGGTCTTTGAAATCCAAAAAATAGGTTCGAGAGTCGGTTACGCATGCGGAAGGATTAGCACCCTCATACGCCCAAAATTGGTACCATACTGATTATTTTCAGGTCTTTGTTTTAAAACTTTGAAAACTAGAGTAAAACTTAAAATACGATCTTTAAAAAAAACTTTGCATGATTTTCAAAAATACTATTTGGGGAAAATTATCCGTGTGTTTCAAATTTCTAGAAGAAGTGAAAATCGTACTCAACACATTAAGGCACTACGCACTTAGATTTTTGAAACTGAAGGAAATTTTGAAAGACTTTAAAGGGGATATTTGATTGTGTGAATTGTACGAAAATCACACCCAGCACGTTAGGGCATGGTTTTTCGAAGTTTTCACACGAAAGGATATTGCCTCGTTTTGTTTTAAAACCATTTGTATATATATATATATATATATCTTTTGAGAACTTGAAATTTTGCATTGAGTTTAAAATACGATCCTCGGACACATGACATTGAAAAGATTTGAAGAAAGAATGCCCGTTTGTTTTGACTTTCGTGGAGATTTGAAGTCGTGAACAACACGTTAGGGCACAACGTTCTTGGAATCTCAAAATTAAAAGGCATTTAAAAAAAACTTGGAAAAGGATATTCGATTCGTATGAATTATACGAAAACTCACACCCGACACATTAGGCATCCCGAAGTTTCCACACGAAAAGGACATTGCCACGATTTTAAAGGTTTATAAGAAAAAATAATTTTTAAAACAAATGTATGAGTTTAATATGAACAATTAATAACAAAGAT
This sequence comes from Kokia cookei, assembly GCA_039519145.1. Classification (NCBI taxonomy): domain Eukaryota; kingdom Viridiplantae; phylum Streptophyta; class Magnoliopsida; order Malvales; family Malvaceae; genus Kokia; species Kokia cookei. The sequence goes on from CM076908.1 coordinate 31,839,321, forward strand.
TAAATAACACGAACAAAAGATAATTAAGCAGATAATTATATACACAAAAAATCAAAAAATAAGAGTACGAAATACGAAAGCATATAATTAAAAAAAACTAAATATAAACATTGAAGAGAAAAAAACCAAAACAAACGGAGTCAACAGTACGATTTTTGGATAACCGGGGGTAAAATGGTGATTTTTAGAGGTTCAGGGAAAAATAGTAATTTTTTGTCACTCGAGGGTAAAAATGTATTTTTGAAAGTTTAGGGGTAAAATGGTATTTTTGAAAAGTTCGAGGATAAAATATGATTTTTTGGAAGTTCGAGGGTAAAATCATAATTTTGGAAGTTTAGGGGTAAAATCATAATTTTTGGAAGTTCGAGGGTAAAAATTATAATTTGTAGAAGTTCGAGGGTAAAATGGTAAATTTTTGAAGTTCTAGGGTGAAAATATTATTTTTGGAAAGTTTAGGGGTAAAATGTGATTTTTGGAAAGTTCGAGCGGTAAAAATGTGACTTTTGGAAAGTTCGAGGAGTGAAATGGTAATTTTTAGAAATTTTGAGGGTTAAAATGTAATTTTTAGAAAGTTTAGGGGTCAAAATATAATTTTTGGAAAGTTTAGGGACCTCTTGGATAATAAGACCAAAAAAGGTCTAGTTTAGTCAAAATTAAAACAAAACTTGATTTAAGGATGAAATTAAAACAAATCAAAAATAAAAAGGACCAAATGATAATAAATAAAAAATGGGACACATGGCAGGTCTTGGACTTTCAAAAAGGTCAAAAGATTAAACTGAAAATAAATGAAAATTATTAGGCAAATTTAAAATTAATTAAAAATATAAAAATGACTTGAATGAAAATTTAGAAAAAAACGGAACGATGGATTACATAAATAACCCCTTAAGCAAAAACATGCGGATCACAAGGTCCGACAGGTCGGGTTGGACCTGGTAATGGGCTTGAAGAGCCTAACGGCACCGTTTTGGGGCTTAAGAACCTAGACCAAAACGACGTCGTTTTGGTCGTCTTTATAAACCATTTCAAGTCTTCTTTTTTTTCATTTTCAAATCTTTTCTCCAAAAAAAGCTTCAAATTCTCTCTGCCCTTTCTCCTCTCCCCTTGAGCTTGATTGAGCTCCGATCTCCAGCCATCCCCGTCGTCTGTCGCGCGTCATCGCCACGTGCTACCGTTAACCATCGTTGATCGTCACTGTCTATAGTCGCCAGTAAGTAAAACAAACTCCTTTTTCCACTTTTGCTTTTTAAACCCAGATCTGAGCGTAAGAATATCGGGTTCGTACCAAAAATGAAAGGTTTAGTCTCTTTTGATTCTTCCCTTTTTATTTAAAAACCAGATCTGATCTAAGTCTAGATCATAAGAAAAGTGGTTTTAATCTTTTCCTTTTATTTATACTTGTTTTAGTATTCTTTGTTCACAATATGCCCTTATTCTTTTATTAATTTTCCTTCCCCTTTTTTCAAAAGATGTTTAGATTCCTTGTTGTTCAATATTGATGTGCTTTTTTACTTACCTTCTGAAATGGTGAAGACGGCGGCGTTCGGGGCTGCAGCATCGGCGATGGCGTGAAGGGAGTTCGATTGTCGCTCCGACAGTGACCAAACGGATCCAAGTAAGACTCTTCAATTATCTTTTATTTATTTATTAATATTATTTAATATATTTTATATATTTATTACTCCTTTATTAAATACTAAATACTAGCAGACAACAATAAATACAATAAATAATAGGTATTAATGCATACACAGAATATAAACGTTTTTTATTTCAACTTTTAAAATAATAAATAGGCAGTAAGCATGTATGCATTTGAAACTTATACTAGGTAATTTGCTCTTGGCTGGTTGTCAATTGCTTCTTATTTTTGATTTGCAAGTGCTTCGATAATCAATTCTTTTGTTTTGATTTGTATTGTTCAACCAAAACAAAGTCCTTTACTAATTGTTTTCAATTTGGCTTTATAGTCATGCTTACAATCATTTTATTTTGTTCTTTGCCATTTAAAACCTGTCGTTTTCTTCTTTTGTAGTGCAGTAGTGGTGGCCGTGGCAGTGACGGTGGTATAGAGGCAAGTTGTTGGTGGTGCAATTTGGCTACTGACGTGGTGTGCTTTGACAGGCTGAGATGGAGGTGGCTAGTGGTAAGTGGATTGACTTTTAGGGTTTGGGTCATTTAGGTGTAATGGGTAATTTGAGTGCTTAGGTCAATTGAAATTGGCCCAATTGGGTCTGTAAAAATGGACATTTTATTTGGGTCAGTATTTGGACCTTTTAATTTGGGCTTGTAATTTTTTACTTTTAAATTAAGTTTAAAACCATTTCAAATTTAAACTAAATTGAAATTGAAATTTAAAAATAAATTTTCCAATTTAAACTTAATATAAATTTAAAATCAGAAGTTTGATCCAAAGTTTAGGCTCGATCAAAATTGGGCTCCAAAACTTGTATTGGTAGTATTGTCTCAAGTATCGGTAGAAGTCTGCACTATTCTTGAACTGTTTATTGACTTGACAACTACTGACACTTATCCAAAAAGTACGGGTAGAAAGTATCCAAAAATCATGAAAATGACCTTTTTGCCCTTGTTGAGTTATGATTATATATAAATGATTACGTATGACATGATATTAAAAGATGAATAGTGTTAAATGAATAGAAAGACACCAGGACCCTAACTGGCGACGGCTTTCGAGTTTTGGTTATTACGACATGAAAAATGGATGTCATGATTTGTGAAATGAATATTGATTCCTTCTGCGATGTAATGATAAGTATGTTTGGTTATAGTTTGGTTAGCTAATGGTGAGAATTGTGTGATTGTGATACAAGACCATGTGATCTCTGATGGAAAATATTTGTACGTGATTCTTAAGTTCTTACGTGATTGAATTTGATAATTTATTGATTGAAAGGTTGTAAATAAATGCGTAAAAATTAAATGTAATTAGTATTCTAAGCTACAAATTATAATTGTAAAAGTTGTGATTGAATTGTATGTAAAAAAAAAGGAAAAATAAAGAAAGACTCGAAATGTTCTATAAACCCTGAGACCTTAGACCAGAGATAGTTTTGGATTTTTGGGTGTTACATTTAGTGGTATCAGAGCTTACAATTTAGTCGATTCTCGGACTAAGTATAGTGTGAATAAAGTCTAAAAAGTACCTGCCATATTAACCTGTGATTGTGTGATATTGATTGATCCGATCTAACACCTGTTTTATTGCAGATTTTAAAGATGTTATATGAATCTTATCGTAATGAAATCAATGAAGTTAATAGTAATATTCTGACTACTGATTTTGGTACCAATCATAATACACTGATTTTATAAATATTTGAAAATGAAAAGGTGAGTCAAAGTTTATCAGTTTTACAAATGTCTGATGGTAAAGTCAAATGTCTTTTGGATTTGATAAGACAGTGATTTATAAAAATTGTGCAAGCCAATTTAGTAGCTTTACAATTGTCTATGTAAGGAAGAATGTTTTGTAAACTTGGAAACTTATGTGTATATTTGAATTCTGCACACTTGTTTTGGTAGAACTCTTGCATGTATTGATAAAAGTACAGGGTATTTGAACTTTGTTTACTGACTTGCATTGTTTCGGTATAAGTTTTTAAGGTATCGATAGTATAGTGCATAGTAGTATCGGTAGTCTGAACACTTGTATCTGTAGAAACTACAGGGTAAAACATCTTAGCTCTCTGGAGTTTGTTGTATCAATAGAAGTATTGATTGTTTTGGTAGTAGTCATACTTGTGTTGGTAAAACCATCACAACTACGGTAGGAAACTGCATCTATTTCTAATTTGTCTACTAACTTGACTTTTACCGATACTTGTTCAACAGGTCCCCTAAAATTGTGAAATGACATTTTTTTCCCTAAATGGGTTGTATTGTTATTTAAATTTATAATTAATTTCGTGTATGTTATTTTAATTTATTTTATTACATTTAAATGATGTGATACTGGGAATTATTCAATGGTAAATGATCGGAAAGACCTAGAACCCTAATCAATTATGGTAAAGGGTTTTGAGTGTTATAGTTAGGATTTAGTTAAATTTTAGTTTAATGAATAAAATGTTTAAAAGGTATAAAACAAGTTTTTTATTGACTTTAGGTTCGATTGAGGCCTAAAGGTTGGCTAATGAACTTCGTGAGTGTGTAGGAGACCATTAGAAGACGAACGATATCGAAGCTGATCACTATGTCATGACACAGGACGAGAGATGTCGCAACATAGGAGCCATAACCAAAGAATCCTGAAGTTGTCTCCTTCATCGCGACATAGACATAGGTTGGCACGACAAAGCTTGGAAATCACACCAAAGGAGTAACTGCCTGCTATGTCGCGACACAGATCCTGTGTCGTGAAATCGACTCCTAAATGTGAAATTACACCGAGTGAGGGGAGTTTTGGTCTTCACAGTCCACATTAAATTCGAAGGACAACAGCTATAAGTAGGCCCGTTGAGCACCTAGTTTTATACACCATTTTCTTTACTTCATTTTCTTTGTTTGTAATTTAGGTTTAGTTATTTCTTCTCTTAGGTTTAAGTTGTTTCATTTAATTTTTATTATTTAGAAACAAGATTTGTAAGATGCGCATAAATGCTTTTAGATTCTTCTCAACAATCTCAATACAAATCCCTAAGTTTCTTTTCACTTATATTTTCAATACAATTCTTTATGCTTATTTCCTATACTGAATTTATAATGTATCAAGAAACCATGAGGAACTAATCCCTTTATGGGGATTAAGGAGTGGAGGTATGATGATTTAATTGTTGTGTAGGGATTTTCAATGAATCAATTATTTGGAAAAACAAGAACGACTTAGGCCTGACAATCCCAAGAAGTCATTAAGATAGGAATTAACCCAAAATTGGTATTGCCCATTCGTGAACACCTTTACTCCAAACCAATCTGAACTGTGAGGTTAGAAGATAAGTAGTTCTTGTTAACAAAAACCCCAAAAGCAACGGTTGATGAAATCTTACCAAAATGAGCTAATCCTCATAATCCAATTTGTCGATTTTTTATCTTATTTTCCATTCCTTTTATTTCCTTTTATTGTTTTTATTATCATTATAGAAAACCCAAAATCTTTATTCGTCTTTCGAACTATAATCCTCAAGAAAATACTAATTAGATCTTTTCTCAGTGTAGGAGTTAGAATTATTAAGTGTTTCGCCTCCTTTGGGTACAATCCTCGGAGTACTCATTACCTCATTGTAAACTATATTACAACTCGACCTGTATACCCGTGGAAGCCCAAACTATACTTCGAACGAGAGTACGTTTGGTAGTGGTGAAACCTCCAACACAGTTAGCGAGAGCAAAGCTCTCAACTGTTATATTAAGGTTTGCAAGCGAAGAGTCGCAACCTCCAACACAATTAGCAAGAGCAAAAACCCTAGCTATTACGCAGGCGAAGAGCCCAGTGAGGGAAAAAATAAAACCTCAAACGTAGCTAGCAAGAGTTAAAAACTCTCAATAAGAATACAAAACAGCTTGCGGATCCACATCCTAACTGATTATATTAAAAATTTTCACAAGTATAAAATAGCTCCCGAATTCGCATCCCAACTTATTATCTTAAAAATTTTCACAAGTATAAAACAACTCGCAGATTCGCATCCTAACTGATAATCTTAGAAATTTTCTCATCGCTTTTGCAGTTGACAATTCTCAAATATTCTACTTAAAGCCTTTATGATGATATAATTATGTAGTGAATATAATAAGCTCGCAAAAAACAAATCCTTCCAAAACAACAAATATTCATTTCATAAATATAAATAGTTAAAAGTACAAAATAATTAAGGCACAGTATTATTATCCCCCTATTAACGCCCTGAGCCATGTCATTTACAGGGTCAGCATCCTTGTTCGTAGTAGAAGGGGTTACATTTTCATTTGCAGTAGGAGGAACCAAGTTCGGATCAGATAAACCTTACACTAAGTAAAAACCTAGAGAGTTTTTCAAAATGGACACAAAGGAGTCCCACGCAGCTTCCGAAGGATAGAGCACATCAAAGCCTAGGCTACTCAAGTCCAACCCATCGAGAGCATCAAAGGGACCACAAGCAATCTGAGCATAGAGTATAATATTTTGCTTTAGCTTCGAGATGGAACCCAAAATATTCTCGGCTATTTATTCTTGAATGTCTCCAAAGCATCAGACTGCTTCTACAGAGTCTTATCCACTTGCTTTTGGCACTCTCTAATAATTTTTTTTCACTTCAACTGCATGCTCCACAATGGTTTTCTCTAACTCAATTTTTGCAACCACCCTCTTTTCTTTTTCAGTAGCGTGCGCAGCGACAAACCCTTCTGCCCTCATTTCCATTATAGTAAAGCGCTCAATAAGGTCCCCATTTTCCTTATTTATTGCCTCATTTTCCTCCCTCATCTTGTAGTACAACTCGAGCATCATTTCTAGCTCAACCTTAGTCTCTATGAGCTCATTTTTGTGAACTTCCGCATACTTTAACATAACACTGCTATCCTCAAACAATAGGAATTGTAAAGAAGAAGAGAACACCTGCGCACTTAGATCCCTACACTATGGAAAGGATCCCTCACTAAATCCAGCTAGCATTTCCTCAACAGTAGGCCTAGAAGAAGAACCTTGAGGGATAGGAGGGAGATTATCCTCATTGATTGTAATCGGCGAGCTAGCCTGGGCTCTAAAGTTTACATTTCCTGCAACCACTACTTATCAAAGTATCGAATTGCTTGATTGAGTTCACGAGAAAGGCTATTTATCTCACTGGATTTGCTCGTAGAACTTTAATCGTTTCCTACACCAGCAGCAATCCTGTGATCAGTTGGAGCAGTTAACAAATTAACATTTTCCCTAGCCCCGTCATGTGATAACTCAGAAAAGCAAAGGAACAAAGCTTCATTCTGTAAAAATGGTAGAAGTTCACGAGCTCCTCCTCATCACCAAGCAAGATGTGACCTAGTTAATCGCGAGGGTTATGTGGCCAAGTATCACCATTAGGAAACACCCCAAAGAACCGAACGACCTCTTGATTATCGCATGACCTGCACCCATTAGGGTTTAAGCCCTTTAAACAAAATCTGAAGACATTTCTCGCGGTAAGAGGGTCTCTAGAGAGAACAAATGACCAACGCAAAGCCTTTGAAACTGTGCAACAAGTTCATCTATGGTAAGGCTTCATTGAAATGCCATGCCTTTTCTAGGGAGGACCATCTGACGGGGAACTCGAAGTCCTCGCCAAGTAAGCTATGAACCAGGATGTACTTCCCTCGGGTCAGGCGAAGGTTCTTATAGTAATTTTGGATGATGGTTTGCACTTTACAAGCGTTGGAAAATGGCGAGCATTGGTATCTCGCCACGCTGGCATCAGTTTAGGAAGTAAACCATGGCTAGCCACCAGGAATTACACCAAGTAAGAGGCGTTTTGGTCTTCACAATGTAGCTTTAAGCTTGGGAACATCAACTGACCTAGGGTTGAGGATGACGATCACCTAAAATCTATAAATAGGCTCTTTAGGCTCTCATTTTACACACCAATTAATTAGATTAAATTTTATCTTTTTAGCTTAGTTTAGGTTTTTCTCTTTTTCTTAGGTTTTAGTTTATTTCCATTTTGTTTTTTTATTTATTTTGGGAGATCCGATTTATGGATGCGATCAGACGCCATGGATTAATTCTAGTTATTAAATACAAATCAGGTATTTCATAAATCTTATATTTTCAATTCATTATTTATGTTCAACTTTTATATCGATTTTATATTATTTACGAAAACCATGAGGAACTAATCTCTTTATAGGGGGTTAGCAAGTGGAGGTATGATCTATTAACTGCTTTGCAAGGTTACTCAATGGATCAACTATTTGGGAAATGAAGAACGTGAACCAAACCCTAGGCCTGATAACCCTCGGAAGTAATCAAGGTGGGAATTAACCCAAAATTGATATGGCCCATCCATGAACACCTTTACCCTAAGCCAGTCTAGAATGTGAGGTCAGAAGATAAGTAGTCCTTGTTGACTCGTTACGTCAGTGGAAGACCAGAAGATCCTGCTAGGGTAGCGACTAGTTGATTGACGAGGAACCCGAAGTGACAGATGATGGGGATTATCGAAGTGAGCTAATCACTCATACTAGATTTGATTTATTCTAATATTTGATCTCTTGAATTTTATATATTTATGTTATTTTAGTTCTTTAATTATAAAAACCCAAAAACCCTTTACTTATGTTCATACGTAATATAATTTATTTAAAGTACTAATTAGATCTATTGATGTTTAGGTTAGAGTTAATTTAGTACTAATCTCCCCTGGGTACGATCCTCGGAATACTTGAGAAGTGTTTCATTGTAGACTAACTATATTACAACCTAGCCCGTATACTTACGGACATGCCTTAAATTCCATATATTTTGTAGCAGTGTTCACACTATAGACGTTAGTATGTCCGGAGGCAGTCATGGTACAGACGTAAGGTTTCTCCATAACCAAGATTGGAGATGGATGCTCCCGAGGTGGATGGTGCCCCTCTCATTTTCGACTTAATTGGAATAAAAGAAGGGAAAAAACAAAAATTTAAAAGCAAGATTATTTATGACAATTACCTTCGTTCAAAACAATTGAAAATGCTAGAAATGAAGAACTTAGGGCTTCGAAATTTCCCCCTTTTAAAGAGTGATTCCTTTTCTAACTCTTTCACGATTCGTATAACCAAGGAAGATCAACGATCCAGATGCGAGCAGACATAAACGATTCAGCTCTCAATGGCTAGATGCATGCACCCAATACCCAGCCACACACGTGACAAAACAGCTATTATGCACCACAGCTCGCAGCGTACCCAACAAGCTACATTTAAGTTTGACACGATAGACCTAAGGAGTGCCACTTTATAACACCCCTTTGGCCCACTAGGGGGACTGGATTATAATACATCAATAATCGCCAACCCGAGTTCTTGAAAGGATCCAAATCTTTGACCCATAACCCGAGTTAGGTTGTAATATAGTTTGTAATGTAGTTTGTAAATTATACACCCAAAGCTCGTAACCTTCGTCGGTTTAAGGTTTCGAGGTCATTCAATTCTTTTAACAACTAACGTATACAAGTTAACACTATTGCATTCAAATACAATCATCAATCTAGATTATTGACTCAATTAATTATTACCTACTCAATTACGAACATTTCAATCTATCAGGACTCTAATTTAATCACATTAGAATAATCAAACGATCACCGCGTGCCAGACCAAATGCAAGTTTGAATTACAAGCACACGACAATGTCACAAACTGTGTGACAGGCCATGAGGGCATACGAAATTTCTCCACACGCCTGTGTGTGAAACCGTGTACTGAACTGCGTGTCTATGCGAATTAGGGCAACATAGTCGTGTCCAAGCCCGTGTGTTGCTTGTGTAAAACCTGCTTCCAAAGTCCAGGGCACACGCCTGTGTATGGTGATAGTGTATAGACCGTGTGTGCTCCCGAAAGGTCAAAAGAAGTTCCAAAATTTAACAAAACTAACCAAGAGCCCATACTTCATACATCCATCAACTTCCCTAGTCACACACATGACCAATTTTTGCAACCAAATTATATTACCTTACAAATCTTCCTTAAGCACCAACAAAACACATTACCTTACCATTTCATAAGTTCTTCATATGATATTTTCTTATTTCAGCACTTACTACAACTAAGTCATATATAAACATTACTATCAAAATATATTTCAACTTGTCATTTAACTACTATAACCCGTTTGACTTACCACATAGAAAAATACATCAATCAACATAAGAGTGTAACAAAACAACAATCATCCTAGTACATGCCATGTAAGTCAAATGATGTAAAATTACCGATGATGATCCCAGGATAGTGTGATTCTTCAAGATGAACTGATCTTCTAATGGAAAAATGAATTCTACAAAACAATAGACAAATTCACGGGTAAGCTTACGAAGCTTAGTAAGTTCACAGGAATGATTAAACTTACCAAAATAACTTATTCAGTTTTAAAGAAAATACAAAGGAACACCAATGTTATCTTGAATCAACCATAACAGGACATGCTTATTCGAGCTGTTACAAAAATATAACTCATATTTAAGTCAAATTTAGAAAATGGCTTATTCGAGCCAATCTCAGAAAAATGCTTCGAGCCAAAATACAAAATAATGCTCTTTCGAGCCAAAATACAGAATAACGTTCTTTCGAGCCAGAATACAGAGTATTTCTCAAGCCTTCGTATTAGTTCACATTCAAGAATAATTCTAAAATAATTATATTTGCAAGCATTAAATGGAGAAATAAATAGTACGAACTTACTAGACTAAGTTACAGTATTCGTCAAGGTATAGGGACTATTCCGTTATTAAATGGAGAAATAAATAGTACGAACTTACCAGACTAAGTTGCAGTATTCGTCAAGGTACAGGGACTATTCCGTTACTTTCTCTTTCCCTCGATTTCCACCACGTACTTGATCTAAAATAATAAATTCATTCAATTATCTAGATCAACAGAAAATTTCAAACCATTTTATGCAATTAAGTTTTTTAACATTTTACAAAATTACCCTCAATATTTCACCTTTATTCAATTTAGTCCCTTAAACCCAAACATGCAAAATGACCAATTTTGATCAAACCCAACACAATTGAATATTCATGAGTCTCTCAAAAACCACTAGTTGTGAATATTTCACAACAAATCCCCTTAGTTTATCACACTTAACGGTTTAGTCCTTAAATGCTAAAATCATCAAAAGTTTCTTTACAAAATAATCCAACCCAACCACCAAACTTAATAATCTTTCACAAATACTCAAATACATCACAAACTCATCAATGGCAACTTACACAATATTTGACAGATTCATGTAACGCGTAGGTTTGTGCAAGTGTACACAGTCGTTATCAAGTAATAAGTAAGTATCGAGTTATAATCTCCACAGGGATTGTATATGTGTTAAATCAATTAATTGTAAAATTATATTAACAACTTGGTGAATTAAAAAAAACACAATATGATTTGATTAGTGATGATTAAAATTAAATATACTAAACTAAATGCAAATGATCCCTAATGCAAATTATCCTAAGTATGCAAACTAAATGTATGAAATAGATTTTAGCGAGATTAAACACAATTCATAACAATTATAACATAAATAAACTAGGACAATTACTTTAATTAAATGCAATTTATTAAAAACATGCTTAATAATGTTCGGAAAAATATTCCATGACAACTCGATCTTTCATGAGTTTGGAAACCAAATTAGACCCTTTCTTAATCCTTTACTTAGTAAATATGCATTTTATTGATCCTTATTTACTAAGGGTTTCATAGCATTCATGTGAGGTAATAGGGACGTGTCAAGTTTGAAACAGTTTAATCACACAAATCTAAAAATTATCCAGATAACTAAGCTTGGTCAGAGTTGTTATGAACCTACAATTTAATCGGGTCAGGATCTAAATTGAGCATGCACATTTCAATTATGTGTCTACTAGCCGTCGTCTAGTCAGGATCACTTAGCTAGTTCTGGTGCATTTCAATCACGTATGAATGAAACACAGGCTTGATATTAATTGAAAACATGATCGATTGAGGCACAAACATCATAAGCATGAATCAAACAAATATTATTTAATCAAAGCAATTATCCTAGCTTAAATAAAATTAAGCTAACATTGTTGTAATCAAGAACAAAGAACACATAGAAACCATTTTTAAATCAAATTAAAGAAAAGAAAGAATAAACCCAAATCAAAGTGGCTGTCACCCAAAACTCTGATCAAAGAAGATCCTTCGTTCCTACGCTTTGCTCCTTTGCTAATGGCTCACCAAGGTGGCCGACCAAGGGCTCTTTAAGAGGCTTAATAAGCTAAAATCTCTATGAAGAGATGATGCTAGGCATGGGGAATAGGGAATGCTAGAGAGAATTGAGAGAGAAGAGAGAGTGCTGGATGAAGGGATGATTTGAACTGGTGAAAATGGGATCTTATTTATAGGTGAGGAGAGGAGAGTTGTTTACTAAAAATAGAGAAGTTTAATCTCTTCATGCTTCTTCAATGGGTGCTCGACCATCACTCAAGGATTTTATGTGATTTTTTCTTGATTTTTAAGCAATTTTCATGCCGTATCAACTAAGGACTGAGACTCGGTCAATAGTAAATCTTCGGACCAATATCAAATTTCTTCAATATTGCAAGGACCTTGTGCAATTAAACCAAAAAGTGGTTTATTTGGGCAGCCATGTGTAGTCGAAATTGGGTTGACTTCGTCTTCAATTTGGACGGTTTTGTGATCCAACAACGTTATCAGACCTGTCCAAAACAAATTAATTAATTAAAGGACCAAAGAATAAAATTAACCCAATTTAAATAATTAATTAAACCCAAATTATCAATGAAATATTTTATAATAAATTATTAAATATAATTTTATATTTTATTATTTAATTTAATCATGTTTGGAACACTTTATGTCTTAAAAATATAATATGTTCAAACAGTTATAAGATAAGTCATTTTATGCATGAAAACTACATAAAATCACATTTTAATAATTTCTATGTCCTAATTTCATATTTTCACATATTTCATTAGTTTATTAAACATTTACTTAGTTTTAACAATGAATTTAAGGAAAAACCTATATATATTTAAGTTTACAATTCACAAATTAGTCCTTGGGCTAACTAGGTTAAGCTAATACGAATTCAAAAACATAAAAATTACTAAAAACGGATGATGTTTACCTACCCAATCGAAGAAACAAAGCTAGGTCGAATGTGCACTATTCTCTCTTAGGGTTTTTCGGTTTTCAAGCTAAAGAAGAAGATGATTCTCTCTTTTTTCTTTTTTTAGGTTAATTTATTATAATTTGTTTATATTAACTATTTGCATAATTACCATTTTACCCTTAAAATATAACCAAACTTCATAGTTTTTACATAGCTAGAATCATCCACTAACTATGCAAAGGTATAATTACCCTATTAACCCATTTATTAACCTTTTACTAATTGTTTGACCCTCTAACTAATGGAGATAAACTTTCTCGTATTTTAAGATTTAATCCTTTTTACTTAATTAACTATCTAAACGATAAAATTTCATAATCAAAATTTAAAATTTCATAATCAAAATTTAATATGACACTATTAACTTTGTAAATATTAAATAAATAATATTTACGGACCAACACATCAGAGTTGTGGTCCCGAAACCATTGTTTTCGACACCACTGAAAAATGAGTTGTTACAGCTCGGAAGAAGAGCTCACGAACATGACTTGTAGAGGTGGTCCGCGAGCACACCTCGCAAGATGGGATCGCAAACTGAGCTTGCGGGAAGTTCGTACATACCTAAGGAGCACTCAAAAAAGATCGTATACCTTGCAGACCATCTAGACATATGACCAATAGGTACAGAACTCGCTAAGGACATCAATCCTAGGAATAGAAAGGACCGCGTGCTCCATAGCCACACATCTAGTAGGCTACGGAGCTTTTAGAGAATGTCAGTACTAAGGACATGGAATGTTAGTATCGGAGGCAATAAGTCGAGACAAAATAGTGAGGCCCATTATGAGCTATAATAGTACTAGTAGGAACATGTATATATACCCCAAATATTCCCATAAATAAGATACGAGAAAAATATGACTCAACAATTTTATATTATAGTAAAGATATTTTGAAATTTTAAACTAATTTTCATTATATGTTGATTTAATGAGAATAGTTTATTAAATAAAAATAACTTAATATATTTTTCAAAGTAAAACAAAACAATAATTTAAGATTTTTTAAATTGCTTATATACATAACATAATCACTCTTTTGAAAATTTTGATTTTTTTTTTAAATTAAATGTTTGAAAGTGTATTTCTATTGCATCAACAAGAAATTAAGATAAGTTTGAAATTCAAAATAATTTTACATTAATAATAAAATCAATTGCTTTTATGAGTAAAAATAATACGATATGAGCTTATTTAACTAAAAAAATAATTTAAGTGTTTGTTAAACAAGGTGTAGTAATTTAAGGAATTTTTTAATATATTTCCTTTTAAAACTTATTAAGGTTCCATATATAAATTTGTATATTGTAATATTTTTTTTTATTTACTTCATTTTATATTAGTGTAGCATCATAATTCCTAATTTTTTTTATACAATGTCTAGAATTACTTATAGCCCCTTTCCTAACCTTTAAATAAGAGGACAATGTGCTTCAGCGCACTCAAACCCACGTCCTCTTGCACTGGCAATAATGTCAATGACAACTGAGCTAAGACTCAATCGGCGTATATTGTAATAACTAAAAAATGTTTAAATATATCAAAGGTCCCTGTACTCTTTCGAAATTTAAACTTTAGTCTTTATATTTTAATTTTGAGACATCAAGTCTTTGTACTTCTTTTGATTTAATAATCTTGGCCTCTCAATCTAATTTTGTCATTAGTGACTGTTAAAAAAGGTAAAATAACCTTTTAGCCATCAATATTTATATTTTTTTTCAATTTGGTCCTTACCTGTTAAAAGTAAATAAAATTTTTAAAAAATTATTATCTTTTTTTAAATAATAACATAAAATCTAAAGTATATATATATTTTTAAAAAATCTAAAATTATGAAAAGAATAAAAATTATTAGTAGGGAGAGAGGTAAAAACCCGATGACTTGCAAATTAGTACAAGTTGTTGAGAAATGTGCCCATATTATAATGAACATGTAATTGTTTTCTATTTATTTGAACGATGAATAAATAAATAAAGTTAATTTCATATTTCACTATTATATCTTTTGTATTTTCTGTCTTTTATATTTTGCTTGCATAGCGAAATTATGACAAGCAAATGTTAGCTCATTGATTGTCTAAGTTCAAACTGAAGTGGCATTGTAAGAACGTTTACATTGTGAGAAAGACAACTTACTTTAGTAGATAATCTAAATGAATCTGTAATCCTGTAAAAGAATCAAAATGAGCGTTTTATTCAAATACTAAGAAGGATTATTATGTTGACTACAATTCCAATTAGGGAGATGGCTAGTCTTGGCCATCGGAGTAGTTGACTCCACGAGTAGAGACATAGATGTACTCATTGGTAGAATGATACATTAAACTGGACCTAAGATGAATTAATTCTGAACTTGTTTGTGAATTAATTAACTTGTGACGTTCATAGTGTGATTTACCTAAAGTCACTGACCATACATATACAACTCATGTGCTGTAACACCCAAAACCCGAAAATCGTCACCAATTAGAGTTTCGATGTCTTACAATTCATTTATCAATGTTCATCTTTACATCAAGTCATTCGATCTTATTTTATTAAAGATGTTCACTCCACACGTCATATATTGTTAATGAATTATAAACACAATTCAAAAAGGGCAAAAGGGTTATTTCCAACATTTTCTGAGATTTCTACTTGTACTTGTTGGACAAGTATCGGTAGTTGTCAGGACAGTAAACAGTTCAAGAATAGTACAGACCTCTACCAATAAAAGTGATAGTTCTACCGATACAAGTGACTCTTCTACCAAAACAAGTCTTACTTTTAACAATACTAAAAACTCCAGAGAGCTAAAAGTCTCACCCTGCAACTTCTACCGATACAAATATACAAACTACCGATATTTCTAAACACATAACTATCGATACTTGCTATTCAACTACCGATACAACCCAAGTCAGTGAGCAACCTCTCTCCTACCCTGTTCTTCTACCGATACATGCGTGGGTTCTATAGAAACAAGTATGCAGTATCTCAAGAATCATGTCAAAATGTAAGTTTTCAACACAAATCATTCATGACTTCAATATGATTAAGCCAACAC
Organism: Kokia cookei; assembly: GCA_039519145.1. NCBI lineage: Eukaryota > Viridiplantae > Streptophyta > Magnoliopsida > Malvales > Malvaceae > Kokia > Kokia cookei. The sequence continues at coordinate 31,855,210 of CM076908.1, forward strand.
AAAATACATAGATTCCAAGTCGATACATATTACTTTAAATCTATAAACTAACTTGCACAAACATACATCATTACATTCAACATCCAATCAACATAACAAGGTTTTCACAATCCCAATTATAAAAACAAAGATAACATCATCCTAGTACATGCCATATAACCAAGTGATGTAAGAACTACCGAACAACTCCGGAATAGTGTAATGCTCCAAGATGATCCAATCTCTGAACGAAAAAATTGAATCTACAAAACAACAACAAATTCCATAGGTAAGAATTTCTTAGCTTAGAAAGTTCATAAGGTTAAACATATTTACCAAACTTCAAGAGTTGTACAATCTATCAAATTAACAGAGTACGTGGTATACATCTGTTGTTAATTTCCATTCACATTTGATAACTCACGATGACACAGAGTCATCGAACCTTTTATCCTTGATGGATTCGTGTAACTCATGATGACACAAAGTCATCGGACCCTTAATCCGTAATAGGATTCATATAACTCACGATGACACATAGTCATCAGACCTTTAATCCATGATAGGATTCATATAACTCACAATGACACAGAGTCATCAAACCTTTAATCCGTGATAAGATTCATATAACTCACGATGACACAGAGTCATCGAACCTTTAATCCGTGATAGGATTCATATAACACACGATGACACAAAGTCATCGGACCTTTAATCTTTGGCATAAGGCCGGGTACTTCTTCTTTTGTCGTATTTATCCTTTACATCTTCAATTTGTCGATCCAATCACCAACAACCATAAGAAAGCAGTTATAAGCAGTTATAAGTAAGATTTTAACATTACGAACTTATCGAATTGGATTGTAGTTGTGGTTAGACTCTAGGGACTATTCCACTAATTTCCCTTTCCCTCGATCTATAGCATGATTGTAGTCTACATCCATAAATCATTGAATTTTCAAATTAAATCACTCAATCAGACCATTTAACACAATTTAGTTCTTTTGGAACAATTATGATTTTACCCCTAATCTTTTACTTTTATTTAATTTAGTCCTTAAGCATAAAACACACAAAATTACCCCTTTCTTACAAAATCAATATCAACTGACATAATCATGGATCTCCACAAGTCCCTACAATTTCATTGTTTCTCACATAATACACATAATTTCAACATTTTAACATTTTAGTCCTTAAACCCTAATTTCATCAAAAATTACTTTACAAAATCAATGAATCTATTCACCAAGCATAGAAATCTATCAAGATCTTTCAAGAACAAGCATTTTCAACAATGAGAAGTTTTATAACATTAGACATAGTCACAAATTAGTTATTGGATTAGTTAGATTAAGCTAATACGGACTCAAAAACATAAAAATTACTAAAAACGATTAAGGTTTTCTTACCCAAATAAAAGCTCAAATTTTCAACAATGGAGAACCCTAATTTCTTAGCCTTGTCATGGGGAAGATGAAGAAAATAAGTGAATTTTTCATTTTTCTCTTTTAATTTCATATATATAGTCAATGGTAATTTTGTAAATATTTAGACTTCCATCATTAAGCTTTAATTAACCCTTTTTAATCTTAATTAAACCTATTTATACTTAGTCTAACTCAAACTAACCCACCTACTAACCTTTCATTGGTTAATTTACTCTTTTTGGTCCTTCTAATTAACAATCTCTACTTTTGCACCTGTTACAATTTAATACTTTCTACTCAATTAACTATCTAAATGATAAAATTTCTCAAACAAAAGTTAACACAATATGACATCATGAATATTAAATAAACGATATTTATAACTCGACTTGTCAGAGTTGTGGTCTCCCAACCACTGTTTTCGACATTACTAAAAATCAGGCTGTCACAACTCTTCCCCCCTTAGGGAAATTTCGTCCCGAAATTTCTTACCAGCAAACAAGTTGGGTATTGTGATGTCATAGAAGCTTCTGTCTCCTAAGTTGCTTCTTCTAAATCGAGATGGTTCCATAGAACTTTTAGCAACGACACCTTTTTGTTTCATAGTTCCTTTACCTCACGAGCCAAAATTCTCACTAGTTCCTCTGAGTATAACAAATCCTGTTGTATCTCAACCTCGCAGGGAGTAATCATGTGAGAAGGATCTGATCTGTATCGTCATAACATTGAAACATGAAACACATTATGAATCTTTTCTAGTTCTGAAGGTAAAACTAGTTTATAAGCTATAGGGTCAACCCGTTCGATGATCTCATACGGCCCGATAAACCGTGGACTTAGCTTGCTCTTTGTACCAAAATGTAACACCTTCTTCCAAGGTGAAACTCTCTAGAAAACTCGATCCCGGACTGTAAACTCTATATCCTTTCTCTTTAGATCTGCATAAGATTTTTGTCGATCGGGCGCTACTTTCAAATAGTCCCGAATCACCCGTACCTTGTCTTCAGTTTCGTGTATCAAGTCAGTTCCAACCAACTTAGGCTCGCTCAACTCTGACCAGTACAAGGTGTTCTGTATTTTCTACCGTATAATGTCTCAAATGGTGTCATTTTAATGCTGGACTAATAGCTGTTATTATAAGCAAATTTCACTAACAGTAGGTATCTCTCCCAGCTACCCTCGAACTCGAGTATATAGCATCGCAGCATATCCTCCAGAACTTGTATCACTCGTCGAACTAACCATCTGTCTGCGGATGGTATACGGTGCTAAAATTTAGCCTGGTCCCTAAAGCCTCGTACAACTTACCCCAAAATATTGAGGTAAAACATGAATCTCTGTCAGAGATAATAGATGTTGGCACTTCATGCAACTGCACAATCTCTGATACATACAATTCAGCCAACTTCTTTGGTGGAAAGTCCACTCAGATAGGAATAAAATGAGCTGATTTCGTCAGTCTGTCCACTATGACCCAAATTGAATCTTTCTTCCTCGATGTCACTGGTAGTCCTGTAACAAAATCCATAGTGATCCGCTCCTATTTCCACTCTGGAATGGTAATAGGTTGTAATAGTCCAGATGGTACTTGATGTTTAACTTTTACTTGCTGACATACCAGACATTTTATCACAAACTTTAAGATTTCTTGTTTCATGCCTGACCATTAATACATCTTCCTCAGAACATTGTACATTTTCACACTACCCGGATGGATGGAATAAGTGCTGCTGTGAGCCTTTGACAAAATTTCCCATCTCAAATCAAAATCATTGGGAATGCACACTCTGCCTCGAAAATACAACATACCATCATTATCAACAGTAAATCAAATAGTTGCATCATTCTGCATCTGTTCCTTCTTAGCCTTAAGCCTTGAGTCATCCTTCTACAACTCTCGTATCTGCTGTAAAAATAACTGTTTTGTCTGAAGTTCAGTTGTAATAGAACTATCACTCTCAAATGACAAATGGGCATTCATTGCTCTCAGCGCAAACAATGATTTTCGGCTCAAAGCATCAGCGACAACATTAGCTTTCCCCGGATGGTATTCAATCACCAAATCATAGTCTTTTAGTAGTTCTAACGACTGACGTTGCCTTAAATTCAATTCCTTCTAAGTCATCAGATACTTCAGGCTTTTGTGATATATGAATATGTGACATCTCTCACCATACAAATAATGACGCCAAATCTTCAAGGCAAAGACAATGGTAGTTAACTCTAAATCGTGAGTCAGATAGTTTCGTTCATGCAGCTTTAATTGTCACGAGGCATAGGCTATTAACTTTCCAGCTTGCATCAAAGCACAACCTAAACCATTTAGATATGCACCACTGTATACAACAAATTCTTTACCTGATTCAGGTTGCGTCAATACCGGGGCTTCTGTTAATAATTTCTTTAGCTAATAAAAACTCTACTAACACTTTCCTGACCACACAAACTGAATATTCTTTTGTAGTAACTTCGTCATCGGCAAGGCTATGATAGAAAAGTCCTTCATGAACCGGCGGTAATAACTTGCTAATCCCAAGAAACTACGTACCTCGAAAACATTCTTTGGTACCTTCCAATCGAGAATAGTTGAGACTTTACTTGGATCAACCTGGATTCTCTACGATGATACTACATGACCTAAAAATCCTACTTCCCGCAACCAGAACTCGCATTTGCTAAACTTCGCATATAACTTCTTTTCTCACAATATTTGTAAAACTTCTCTCAATTGCTGAGCATGCTCTGACTCCATCTTGGAATAAATTAATATATCATCAATGAACACCACTATAAACCTATCTAGCTGAGGTTTAAAGACTCGGTTCATCAAATCCATAAATGCTGCTAGAGCATTTGTTAATCCAAAAGGCATCGCCAAGAATTCATAATGCTCATAACGAGTCCGAAAGGCTATTTTTGGAACATCGCTCTCCTTTACTCGCATATGATAATAACCCGATTTGAGATCTATTTTAGAGAAAACGATCGCACCTTTCAGCTGATCAAACAACTCCTCAATACGATGCAACGGATATTTATTTTTGTTTGTCACCTTATTTAGCTGCATGTAATCTATACACATTCTCATCGAACCATCTTTCTTTTCACAAACAACTTTTGCAGCTACGCTTTTAATTCCTTCAGCTCAGTTGTTGCCATTTTGTATGGTGGAATCGAGATCGATGCAGTGCTAGGTACTAAATCGATGCCAAATTCTACTTCTCTAATCGACGGTAAACTTGGTAACTCTTCAGGAAACACATCTGTAAATTCCTTAATAATTAACACCTGTTCTAACTCTATTCCTGTACCCCGAGTATCAAGTATATACACCAAAAATGCTTCGCAGCCCTTACGAACCATCTTCTGTGCAGATAAAGCTGAGATTACCCTGGTTTCATTGTTCAATTTCCCAGACTCAACAGTAATTACCTCCCTTGTTGAACATTTCAGATTAGTTTGTCTTTGTTTACAATTAACCAACGCATCATGCTTAGTTAACCAATCCATTTCTAGAATTACATCGAACTTGGTGAATGACAATAACATCAAATTAGCAGGAAACTCACAGCCCTGGACTTTTAGTGGACACTTACGATACATCATATTTACAATAACACTATGGCCGAATAGGTTTGTGACTTGTACATCAAATTCATTCGACTCAACAGACAATTTTTTTCAGTAGCTAATGTAGTACAAATATATGAATGAGTAGATCTTGGGTCAATCAATGCACACACAATATCACTAGAAAGATAAAATATACTAGTCACAACATTCGGAGTAGTACCTTCTTCTCTTGCTCGAATGACATAAGTCCGTGTAGGTGCTCGAACTTCAGATTTAGCTACGTTGTCCCTGGCATCCCCACAATTTCTACTTGTACCGCTACTCTGTCCAAGTCACCTACTCTTTTGTGGTGTAACAGGAGGTTTTACACTCTGATCGTCTTTTCCTTTAGATTTCATCGGACAGTTCCTCAGAAAATGATCTGCGCTTCTGTATTGGTAGTAGGTCCCTTTCATCTTTCGACACTCGTCTACATGACTCCTTTTACAATACCCACATATCGAGCTAAGTGCATTACGAATGCTAGCTACACTATCTACGGGTCAGTTCTAGAATTTAGATTCAGGTGGTCTTGACTTACTCTTGCTTAAAAAGCCCAAAGAAAGTAGCCCCCGACAAACCTTTTCTCTGAACCTCTTCGGCGGCAACATAGAAAAGGTCTTCTTCCCAGATTCCTGAAACCTCGTTTCTCTCTGTCTCTTGCTATTGTAGATTTCTTCCATCTTTTGAGCTTTGTTTGCTAAAACTACCAACAGTCAGATTTTAGAACCACCTACCATCATTTAATCTCTTTGTTTAGCCTATCTTCGAAACGGAGACACAAGGCTTCATCCATCGGTACGATCTCTCTGGCATACTTGCTAAGCTGTACAAATTCTCTCTCGGACTCTGCCATTATTTTTTTCCCTATCTCAGTTCTAGGAATTCTTTCTTCTTCTTATTCAGGTATCGCTTGCTGACATATTTCTTTTTAAACCCCATTTGGAAAAGTTCCCAGGTAACTTTATTTTCAGACATCACTGCTACAATCAATGCCCACTAGTTATAAGCCTCGTCTTTCAATAGTGAAGCAGCACACCTCACATAGTCTTTTGGAGGACAAGCCATCTCATTCAAAACTCTTAGTGTGTTCTTCATCTAGTACTCAACTCTAGAGGGATCGTCTTCTACGCTTCCCGGAAGACTTCGACTCCGTATTTTCTAACCCTTTCTGTCAAGATGCTTTGCTTCTATCCTACCACTAGAGGTGGTGGAGGCCTAACTAGAGGTGCTACTAGTCGAACGACTAGCCGTGCAATAGGAGGTGGGGAGGTAGTGCCATCGAGTTATTTTTCTCAAATTTCGATAACTATTGCCCCATCAAACCGAAAAACATGTTCTTTGCCTTATTTTCTTTCATCAGTAGTATCGATATGCACTGTGACGAGCTCTAGAGTTATTAGTCGAAACATTATTGTTTACTTCGTTAGTTTCATCTTTCTATAAGTCAAGCATCCTATATTTATCTATAGAAACCATAATTAGATCGGATTCATTTATATCACACTATCATAGGTTCGTATGGCATGTACTCCTCAATCATTAAACACAATCAATACAGTCCAAGAAACAGTTAAACCTAAAGCTTTGATACCACTAAATGTAACACTCAAAACTCAAAAATCATTATCGATTAGGGTTCCGATATCTTACTATTCATCTTTACATCATGTCATTCGATCTTATTTTATTAAAGAATTTCTCTCCACACGTCATATGTCGTCATTTAATTATAAACTCAATTCAACAAGGGCAAAAGGGTCATTTCCAACATTTTTGGAGATTTTTACCGGTACTTGTTGGACAAGTATCGGTAGTTTTTAGGTCAGTAAATAGTTCAAGAATAGTGCAAACCTCTACCGATATAAGTGATACTTTTACCAATATAAGTGACTCTTCTACCGAAACAAGTCTTACTTCTATCAATACGAAAAACTCCAGAGATCTAAAAGTCTCACCCTGCAACTTCTACCGATACAAGTATACAAACTACTGATACTTCTAAACACATAACTACCGATACTTACTATTCAACTACCGATACAACCCAAGTCAGTGAGTAACCTGTCTCTTACCCTGTACTTCTACTGATACTTAAGTGGGTTCTATTGAAACAAGTATGTAGAATCTTAAGAGTCAAGCCAAAATGAAATTTTTAACACAAATCATTCATGACTTCAATATGTATTAAGCCAACAAAATACATAGATTCCAAGTCATTACATAGTACTTTAAATCAATAGACTAACTTGCAAAAACATACATCATTACATTCAATATCTCATCAACATAACAAGGTTTTCACATTCTCAATTTCATAAACAAAGATAACATCATCCTAGTACATTTCATATAACCAAGTGATGTAAGAACTACCAAACAACTTCGGGACAGTGTGATGCTCCAAGATGTTACTATCTCTGAATAGCAAAAGCGAATTTACAAAACAGCAACAAATTCCACAGGTATGCATTTCTTAGCTTAGAAAGTTCACAAAGTTAGACAGATTTACTAAACTTCAAGAGTTGTAGAATCTATCAAATTAATTGAGTACGTGGTATACATCTGTTGTTAATTTCCATTCGCATTTGATAACTAAAGATGATACAGAGTCATCGGACCTTTAATCCATGATGGATTCATGTAACTCACGATGACACAAAGTCATTGGACCCTTAATCCATAATAAGATTCATATAACTCACGATGACAAATAGTCATCGGACCTTAAATTCATGATAGGATTTATATAACTCACGAGGACACAGAGTCATCAGACCTTTAATCCGTCATAGGTTCATATAACTCATGATAACACAGAGTCATTGGACCTTTAATCCATGATAGGATTCATATAACTAACGATGACACAGGGTCATCAGACCTTTAATCCGTGATAGGATTCATATAACTCACGATGAAATAGAGTCATCGGGCCTTTAATCTTTTGCACAAGGTTGGGTTCTTCTTCTTTTGTTGTATTTATCTTTCACATCTTCAATTTGTCGATTCAATCACCAACAACCATAAGAAAGAAGTTTTAAGGAAGATTTTAACATTACGAACTTATCGGACTGGATTGTAGTTGTGGTTAGACTCTAAGGACTATTCCACTAATTTCCTTTTCCCTCGATCTATAGCACGATCGTAGTCTACATCCACAAATCATTCAATTTTCAAATTAAATCACCCAATCAGACCATTTAACATAATCTAATCCTTTTTGGAAAAATTATAATTTAACTTGTAATCTTATACTTTTATTCAATTTAGTCCCTAAGCATAAAACACACAAAATTAGCATTTTCTTACAAAATCAATACCAACCGACCTAATCATGGATCTCCACAAGTCCCTACAATTTCATTGTTTCTCACATAATACACACAATTTCATAATTTTAACATTTTAGTCCTTAAACCCTAATTTCATCAAAAATCACATTACAAAATCAATGAATCTATTCACCAAGCATACAAACATATCTTGATCTTTCAAGAACAAGCATTTTCAATAATGGTAAGTTTTATAACATTTGAAAGATTCACAAATTAGTTCTTGGATTAGCTAGATTAAGCTAATACGGACTCAAAAACATAAAAATTACTAAAAAAGATCAAGGTTTTCTTACCTATATCAAAGCTCAAATTTTCAACAATAGAGAACCCTAATTTCTTAGCCTTGTCGTGGGGAAGATGAAGAAAATAAGTGAGTTTTTCATTTTCCTCTTTTAATTTCACATATATAGTCAATGGTAATTTAGTAAATATTTAGACTTCCATTATTAAGATTTAATTAACCTTTCTAATCTTAATTAAACCTATTTATACTTAGTTTAACTCATACTAACCCACCCACTAACCTCTCATTGTTTAATTTACTCTTTTGGTCCTTCTAATTAACCATCTCTACTTGGGACTTTATTTATTTTTGTTTACTTGATGACAAGTAAAAACTCAATTTTGAGGGTGTGATGGTATTACAGATGACATAGATTTTCTCCCTAATTTAGTGTCTTAATTGTCTCTTTTATATTTCATTTAGCATGCATCATTAGCATTTTATATTTAATTTTCATATTTTCCAACTCATTGTTAGTTAGTTTAAATTCTTGTTATTTTTATCCATTTTTGTACTAATGTCGATGCAAGCAGCCGATATATTGCATCTTAATATTGTCAGCGCAGGAACTCAGCCTAAAAGCTTAATACTAGACGAATGTAGCAATAAGACTAGCTAGTAATTACGACCAAAAGATGTCGTCACATTGAAGCTAAACCTTGAATGAGTAAAATCAAGCTAAATCCACAGTTGGAAGCACCAATGCAGGAATTTCACAGATGTCGCTGCAATTATGATTTCAGAATGCGCCAAGTGATACAGTGACAATTTGCAGATTTCTGAAGAACATACTAAAACTGAGTGAGTGCATAGCAGTACTCTAACTAATTTTAACAGCTACAAAAATCTAGATCTGGATCTGGCAATGAAGGCTGAAACTTGTAACATTTTGGAGGTTATAAATAGACAAACAAAGAATAAAGAAATCATCAAGAGCTAAGGGATTAAATTCTACCATTTCTGTGTGATTTTGGAGATTTGAGCTGAGAATTGGGAAGCTAATGAAGCAAGTCTGCAGTCACTTCTGACAAGAAGGTGTTTGATGCAAGGCAAGAGGAACAATTAGAGAGTAGGCTTAGTAGTCTAGAGATAGTAAGCTTCATTCTACTCTTTAATTCCTCTTAAACGATGATGGATTTTGATGATATTAAATGAATACGAGAGTGTCTTTTAATGTTATATCATTTTGATTCTTATTTTACACTGCTTATCTATTTATTCTTGGATTTAATCGCTTTAAGCACGAGAGTGAAATTACAGTGCACTGACATCAAGAGACGCGGTGACAGGTTAGGTTAACAAGTGGGTTAGGCGAGAGCTGCTCAGGATTGGGATAAGAACCAGTTACTTGTTCTTGGATACACATCATTGCTCGCACCGAGAGGTGGAGTGATTGTGGGTATTTAAGTCGAGATTAAGTAGGGAGCTATTGTTGGTAAGAACTCAAAGGGACTTCATTGCAATGACAATTCATCTGTACTCTACCTTGTCGACGCATCCAGCGTTGCAACATAGCAAAATCAGTGAACCATTTCTACCTTTTACACTTGATCACTTTTACATTTTATGCAATTTAAATATTCAACACTCAACACTCAACACATTTGATTTACTTTCAGTACATTGACATTTAACATCTGACATTTGACTTTGATTACGTTGACATTGATATCTAATTTTAGTGTGTAGATCTAACATATTGCACTGACATCAGTACTCACATTACACTTAATTTCAATATTGATTGCTCCAACATTTAGACATCAAGAAATCATTCCTGAGGGATCGATATCCGATAGATTTGTCTATCAATTATACTTGCATCGACGTGTGTACGCTTGCACAATCGTTGTGTCATAAAAACATCGATCAAGTTTTGGCACCGTTGCCTAGGACTGACGTTTGTTTAATGTTTACTTTTGTAGTTGCAATTAATTTTACTTACTTATTGTTTAGTCTTTACTAATCTATTGTTATTTCTTTAATTATTTTCTTTTTCAGATTTTTAATTATTGCATGTCTACAAGGAGAAATCCTAAGGACATTGTAAATTTTGATTCGAAGCTTGAGAGGACACTTAGGAGAAGGTAAAAACAACGAAAAATGGCTGGTAACAACAACAATAATTTGCCACCATTACTGCCACAAGATGGAATTCCTATACCACCACCACGTACACAAGAAGAACAAGTTTAGAATAGGACAATAAGAGATTTTATTATGCTTATACTCAATGATTTACAACCAAGGGTTGTACGACCAGCTATCCAGGCTGGTAATTTTGAACTGAAACCTGTGATGTTTCAGATGCTCAACTCAAATGGACAATATTCTAGTTTTTTGCATGAAGACGCACGAGAACATTTGAAATCATTTTTACTTATTTGTGCATCCTTTAGTCAACATGCTGTCCTTGATGATGCCTTAAAAATGCAATTATTTCCTTATTCGTTGCAGGGTAAAGCAAGGACATGGTTCTTAGGGTTGTCGACAGGATCTATCACGTCTTGGAATGCATTAGCAACACAGTTTTTTTTACGTTTCAACCCGATGACAATGAACGCAAGGTTGTGTAATGACATCACTACATATCATCAGCTCGATGATGAGAATTTACATACAACATGGGAGCGTTTCAAAACATTGCTTCTACGCTACCCAATACATGGAATTCAGCAAGAGACCCAAATAGAGATCTTTTTACAATGGTTTGAATGCTCAGACAAGAAATTTTTTCGACGCCTCAGCTAATGGTCCATTGTTGGATTGTACTTACAATGAAGCTGCTCGAATTTTAGAGAGGATTGCCCAGAATGACTACCAATATCTAATCTTTCGTTCTGCACAGGTGAAAACTAACCCTGGAGTTCTTGAATTAGGTGCTATCTCTGCATTATCAGCATCGGTATCTTCACTGGCTAACATCATAAAGAATATGAAAGGAACAAATGAAGTTGCTCCTATACCAGTAGCCCAGCAATTGGATGAGCCGATATTTTCCTGTGAGATTTGCTGTAACAATCATAGCTATGAAGACTGTCACAACATGTAGAAAATACGTATTATGTCAACAACATTCAAGGGGGTTCATTTGGTAACTCATACAACAATCGTTCTCAACAACCTTAGGGGAATCAAAATACTTCCACGTATAGATATGGAAATTCCTCAAATCAAGGGGGTTATAGACAAGGAGGTTACAATGCTAATCCGTAGTAGAATTATCATCAAAATTCATAGATAATTTCTGGTTCTGAACAAATGCAGTCACATAACCAGATGCAACCACAATCACGATTATAGCCACAACAGTCTGTATTGCCACAAATGCAAGGACAACATCATCAACATAAATAACAACAGTTTTCTCAACCTAAGTCAGATCCCATGGCTGCTCTTGAAGCAATGATGCGTGAGCATATCACAAGAACTGAAGCGATAGTGCAAGGCAATTCTTCCTCTATATGAGTGTTGGAAGACGAGCTCAGACAGTTGGCTTCTAATCTTAGTACCAGAACACCAGGATCTCTGTCTAGTGATACTGAGAATCCAACACAAAGGGGGAAGGAGAATTGTAAGGCAATCATGCTAAGAAGTGGAAAATAGACGGTGGGACCAAGCGTTTCTAATAAAGACCATGTCGATGCATCTGAACTATAGTAACAAGAGGAGGATGCAACTAAAGGACGTCAAGTAGAAATTAATGTTGAGGAACCAACTGTAGGGCAATCCATGCCTGCAGTTTGCCCAACATAATTGTCGATGCAACAACTAGTGTTGATACTACCGAGTTATCCACAACAACCCACTACGACTATACCTTTACCATTTCCGTAATGACTCAAAGAGAAAATCCAAGATAAAGAATATCAAAAGTTTGTTTCTCCTTTGAAACAATTGCACATTAATATACCTCTAATAGATGCTCTTGTGCAGATACCCAGTTATGGGAAATACATGAAGGAGTTGTTATCAAAGAAAAAGAAATTGTTTGACATCGAGACGATTGCACTCATAGAGGGGTGTAGCATTGTGCTTACAAATAAGTTGCCAACCAAGATGAAAGATCCTAGTAGCTTCACTATCCCATGCTCCATCGGGAATTATTATTTAGGTAAGACTTTATGTGATTTAGGAGCAAGTATTAACCTAATGCCTTTGTCAACTTTTAATAAATTAGGAATAGGTTCGATGAAGCCCACTACGGTGACATTGCAACTGGCGGATAGATCTTTAGCACAACTGGAAGGAAAAATCAAAGATATTCTTGTTCAAGTTGATAAGTTGGTGTTCCTTGTTGATTTTATCATCCTAGACTGCGAAGTAGATAAGGAGGTACCCATAATTCTTAGGAGGTCATTTCTAGCAACGGGACGAACACTTATCGACGTGTTCAAAGGAGAACTTGTTATACGTCATAATGATGACCAGGTGACCTTCAATGTGTTTAAAACATCACCATTCGGATCCAATGAACAATGTCACCGCGTTAATGTGTTGGACGAGATTATTCTAGAAGAATTTAAATAAAGAAGTTCAGCACTGTTTGATGATGATGCGGTGAACATCTACCGATGATGACTATATCGACAAAGAGGAGGTTAACAATTATGAGCTGTGTTAGAATTGGCAAATGGAGTCTTTGGATTTGTCTAACAAGATAATCTCGATGTTTAAACCATCTGTCGAACAAGCTCTTATCTTGGAGTTAAAACCATTGCCAACACATTTTAAACATATCTTCCTTGGTGACAACGAGACGCTTCCTGTTATTATCAATGCATCCCTCGATGAAATGCAAGAAGATAAGCTCATCACAATTCTAAAAGTACACAAAAGAGCCATAGCTTGGAGCATTGCAAATATCAAAGGCGTCAGTCCCTCGTTTTGCATGCATAAGATACGGCTAGAAGATGAAGGGAAGCAATCCATTAAGCAACAAAGACGACTCAATGAGAAAATGAAAGAAGTGGTAAAGAAAGAAATCATTAAATGCTTAGATGCGGGCATTATATACCGTATTTCTGATAGCAATGGGTAAGTCCCGTTTAATGTATGCCTAAAAAGAGTAGTTTCACAGTCGTGACCAACGACAAGAACGAGTTAATCCCTACTCGCATCGCAACTAGATGGCGAGTATGCATGGATTACCGGTGACTGAATGCAACCATAAAGAAAGAGCATTTTCCACTACCTTTCATCAATCAGATGCTAGATAGGCTAGCTGGTAAAGCCTATTATTGCTTCCTAGATGATTACTCTGGATACAACCAAATAGCCATTGCGTCGGAAGATCAAGCAAAGACAATGTTTACATGTCCTTTTGGAACATTTTCTTTTTGACGGATGTCATTTGGGTTGTGTAATACACCATCAACATTCCAGAGGTGTATGATGGCGATCTTAGATATGATTGAGGACTCACTCGAGGTATTCATGGATGATTTCTCGGTTTATGGATAGAGTTTTGACCAATGTGCAAACAATTTGGCAAGAGTTTTAAAAAGATGCGAGGACATAAATCTCGTTCTGAATTAGGAGAAATGTCACTTCATGGCTACTGAAGGAATTGTGCTTGGCCATCGCATATCTTGTCAAGGCATTGAAGTTGATAAAGCTAAAATAGAAATCAGCGAAAAATTACCACCGCTCACCACTGTCAAAGCAATAAGAAGCTTTCTTGGACACATTGGCTTTTATAAAAGATTCATTAGAGATTTTTCCAAGATAGCTAAACTGTTGTGCTCATTACTAGAACAAAATAAAAAGTTTGTATTCGATGATGTTTGTCTAGACACATTAAAAAAAAAAAGAAACAGCTAGTACAAGCTCTTATTGTCGTCGCACCAGACTGGATGCAACCATTCGAACTAATGTACAACGTTAGTGACTATGTTGTAGGAGCTGTCCTAGGCCAAAGAAAAGAAAAGGTATTTCATTCTATTTACTATGCTAGTAAAACTCTAACTGAAGTGCAAGTTAATTATACTACTGCGGAGAAGGAGTTGCTAGCAGTAGTCTTTGCATTTGACAAGTTTCGTTCCTATCTTATCGGAACAAAGACTACAGTTTACACGGACTACTCAACATTGAGATTCATTTTCAACAAAAAGACGCCAAACCTAGACTTATCGGATGGATTCTACTCCTCCAAGAATTTGATATCAAAATCAAAGATAGGAAAGGATTTGAGAATCAAGTAGCTGACAACTTGTCTCGACTAGAAACTGGGAGTGAGAACGGCCAAACAAACCAGATTGTCGAGGCATTTCCTGACGAGCAATTACTCTTTCGTGACACATCAGCATGGTATGCTAATGTCGTCAATCACCTTGTGTGTGGAAAGCTACCTATAAGTGCGATTGGTCACAGGAAGATCAGGTTCATACGTGATGCTGCCAAATACCATTGGAATGAGCCATACCTATTTAAGGTATGTACCGACAATATCATCCGTCACTGTGTACCTGAAGAAGAAATGATGTCAATCTGCGACACTACCATGATGTCTCTTATGGAGGTCATTTTGGTGGAACAAGGACTATTGCAAAGGTCCTACAATTAAGATTTTATTGGCCCAATTTATTTCGAGATGCCCACAATTTCGCACAACAATGTGATCATTGTCAACGTACTGGATCAATATCTCAATGCCACGAGATACTCGAAAACCCATCATAGAGGTAGAGCTCTTCGATGTTTGAGATATAGATTTTATGGGGCCATTCCCAAACTCTTTTGGAAATGTGTATATCTTGGTGGCTGTTGACTACGTCTCAAAGTGGATTGAAGCTATTGTGATGCCAAAAGACGACTCCCAGATAGTGTTGAAGTTCTTTCACACATACATCCTCACAAGGTTTGGAACACCGAGAGCATTGATAAGCGACCAATGCACTCATTTCTATAATAACCAAGTGGCAACTACATTAAAGCGATATGGTGTAAAGCATCGTATTGCCACCACATATCACCCATAAACTAATGCTTAAGCCAAAGTAACCAATCGTCAAATCAAAACCATACTTGAGAAGGTGGTTAATCCATCTAAGAAGGATTGGTCTGCGCGGCTTACAAAACTCCGTTGGGGATGCCGTCATACCAACTAGTGTTTGGAAAGTCTTGTCACCTGTCTGTCGAACTTGAACATAAGGCCATGTGGGCAATTAAGCAGATGAATTTAGACTATGATGCTACTGGAAATAAAAGACTGTTGGACATCATGGAATTAGAAGAAATCCGACGTCATGCTTATGAGAATGCGATAATATACAAGGAAAAGACAAAGAGATGGCATGACAACATCATCTTACATCGACAATTTCATCCTGATCAGTTGGTACTTTTATTTAACTCACGTTTAAAATTGCATCCAGGAAAATTGAGATCGAGATGGTCAAGCCCATTTAAAGTTGTCGAAGCATTCCAAAGCGCTGCGGTGACAATTGAAAACTTAAAGGATGGACAACAATTTAAAGTAAATGGCCAACGTCTTAAACATTATGCGAGCACAGATGTTCGAGAACAAGATGAAGTCGTCAACCTGGTGACATTTAAATAATGTCGATACATTTCTTTATTTACTTTTAATTGTTTCACTTCTCTTAGTGTTGTTTTAAATTTCTTACAGAAATAAAAATCATATTTTTGTCAAAGCATTGAAACACATATTGTCGATGTATTTTGCGATGAGTTAGCATTACTTTTTTAGCAATAATCGTACTGGTTGATTTCTTTCTCTCCCAACTGTTGGATCAAAAACAAATTGGTACGATCTGTAGCCTGGCAATTAATGGCTGCAGACGCAACGTTTCCCCATGTTTTTCCACTCATTACACCTAGGTTATAAAGCCTCCCACTACAATTATCTTTCTCTTCACATCCGTCATTGCTACTGCAACTCATATCCTTCCTTTCTTCATATTTCCTTTTCTTATTTCGAAGTAATATTCTTCTGCAAATCTTATTTACGTTCTTTTCTTCTCACCATGGCTAAAACTCGTGCTTCCAAAAACAATCCTAACCCTCCAAGAACACTCTGACTATTCCTACTGTGGCTCCATCCACAACACCACTACTTTCATCCATAGGCCTGGTTTTATTTTTAACAACTACGGCCAAAGATCAGTGCAATAATGTTATGCTAAAATGCAATATTCATTCCGAAAGGGTCTCCAACTGTCTCCACATTAGATCCTGAGGAAACAAATTCAGCGAACCATCAGCCACCTCGAATGGGAATATTTCTACAACCATCCTTTTGGCTACTCTCCCACAATGGTGAGGGAGTTTTATGTGAATTTAGTGGATCAGGAGCAGAAGTTTATCTTTGTACGAGAAGGGCTAGTTCCATAGAGTGCTACTCAAATCAACGTACTATTGAGAATTCCGAAACTAGTAGATGACCATACACCCTTTATGCATCATTTGGATGATGATTGTTTGGCCCAAATGATGAACGACCTCTGCATTAATGGCGTTACATGGACGGGCAATGGGTTTCACAATTATACAATGCATAGGCGGTACCTTAAAATCTTTTGCAAGGTATGGTTTCATTTCATCAATAGTCGTGTTATGCCTTCTACCCACAACATTGCAGCCACATTAGACCGTATGTGTATGTTGCATTCCATTTTGCACCACCGACACATCGACATTGGGGAACTTATACATGCCCAGATCGTAAAAGATACAGGAAAGCAAACTGGTATTCTTCCTTTTCCCTCTCTTATTATGCTACTTTGTTAACACAAGGGCCTTATGCCTAAAGATGATGAGAAGGTCCTAGACAATAAAGGACCAATCAATGATATTTCTACTGAGAGGATGAAACGGGGCCAAGACACCCCAGTGGCCAAAGAGATCTCTAAGAAGAGGGACAAAGGAAAGGGTAAGAAGAAGACTGGCAAAACTAATGCATCGATAGAAACCCAAATGGTAAAGAAGTTGGCATTGATGGAAGTTCATTTAGACCGCCTCGACATGCATTCTATTCATACCGACAGCATCGTGGACAACATGGATTTTCGACTCCACAAGTTTTATGCATACACCAAGGCGTGGAATGAAGCCCTTACCGCTGCACTGAGCCAGATCAGCCAGATCCCACTACCAAATTTCCCAACTTTCCCATCCATCTATCGCCCGATAAAGTATTCATCTTCCGAGCAACTTACCACTGATGGTAGGCCTGCCCCTACACCAACCCGGATCAATATTTCTAACGATGAGAAGGATAGAGGGCAATCACAGGCTGATGATGATTTTCATCACAACATCGCCCACTTATTCGAAGATGAATTCTCAAATAATCTGGGCGTACATATGGCAAAGAGGGCAACTGTTCTGGAAGAAGATGTCGACGCAATTGATTGTGCTAACAATGGTCCAATTGAAAATGAGTCGAGTGTAGAAGAAAAGCTAAATCAGGAAGGTAATCAGGAGAAGGATCAAGACAAGGAAGAGAAAGAAGAAGAAGAACCTGCCGAAGTGAAGGTGGAGAAAGAAACTGATGCCCTAACAATAATCGTTGAGAATATTATGAGAGCATCTAGCTCAGAGGAGACTCTACCGATTGCGAGCGAGGTTGAGTTGTCACTGGCAAGGTAGAGGAACTGAATCCTCTGGCTATTATGCCCTACATAGCACCACTCGTCGAGATCCACCCATTAGAAGTGACAATTGATGAGGCTATCACCCAACCCGCTGTGGAGAGCAATCCGCCTAGCCGGTTGGTTCAAAGGATAAGAAATGGAATAGGTGCAAGGATAAGAAAAAGAAGAAACACCATGATGGGGAAGAGCGCCTGAGAAAGAAGAAGAAGAAAACCAAAGTAGCCTCTGCATCGACTGATGTAGAATAATTTGGTACATCTCTTTTTTTTTAGTTAGTTTTCATACATTTTTATTGTGCCTGCATTTTAATTGCCGTTGTATTCATTTTAGTTTAGTACATTGTAGCTGCATTTCCATTATATATGTATAACTATTGTCAGTGCATTAGGGACAATGCAGACACTAAGTTTGGGGGGGAGCTAATGTGAATTGGAAATGGAACTACACCGTCATGTTTAACTTTTATTTTGTTTCTTTAGTTAATGAAAATTTACAAAATTTCAACAGAAATGTGCCCACAATTTTATTTTGATGCGTAATTCTGGAATTGTTTGAATGCTGATGTGGAAATAGGATGAATATGAATGAATGATAAGTTTACTATTTTTGAATGAATAATTGAAATTGCTTCAATAATGGATGAACAGTGTTGGTATTGAATCTTGAACTAATTTACCAATGCAGTGACATTTTATTAATAAAAGACACTTCATTATGAGTGCATTCTGACTTTTATGGGAGAACACTCCGCTGCAGACTTAGAAAAAAAAATCATTTAGCCAAAGGCTATAACTGGAAGAGTGTGTATTGGCGCAATTACATGTCTCCTGGGGTTTGTTGCACTCCATCATTACTACCCAGGAACAAAGGTAGAGTAATGCAATTACATCTTTCAATCACTTGAAAAACAAAAAAATGAGAAAAAGAAAAAGAATAAAGTGCTGAAATGGTTGAAGAAAGGTTAAGATTCAATGCATGATAATAACATTGATGAAGTTGAAATTTTAAGTTGTTCATAGCTATAAATTGTCAGCGCATCATTCTATTATATGAATGCAATTTACACATTAGGAATTTAGATAATTCAAGTTGTATGAATAATGATTGCGGTGACATTTCTAATTGGGACTTTGTTTATTTTTGTTTACTTGAGGACAAGTAAAAACTCAAGTTTTGGGGTGTGATGGTATTACAAATGACATAGATTTTCTCCCTAATTTAGTGTCTTAATTGTCTCTTTTGTATTTCATTTAGCATGCATCATTAGCATTTTATATTTAATTTTCATATTTTCCAACTCATTGTTAGTTAGTTTAAATTCTTGTTATTTTTATCCATTTTTGTACTAATGTTGACGAAAGCAGCCGATATATTACGTCTTAATATTGTCAGCGCAGGAACTCAGTCTAAAAGCTTAATACTGGACGAATGTAGCCATAAGATCAGCTGGTAATTGTAACCAAGAGATGTCGCCACATTGCAACTAAATCTTGAATGAGTGGAATCAAGCTAAATCCACAGTTGGAAGCACTAACACAAGAATTTCACAGATGTCGCTGCAATTATTATTTCAGAATGTGCCTAGTGATACAACGACAATTTACAGATCTCTGAAGAACATACTAGAACTGCGTGAGTGCATAGCTGTACTCTAACTAATTTTGACAACTGCAAAAATCTAGATCTGGAACTGGGAATGAAGGCTGAAACTTGTAATATTTTGGATATTATAAATATTTTGGACATTATAAATAGACGAACAAAGAATGAAGAAATCATCAAGAGCTAAGGGATTAAATTCTCTAATTTTTGTGAGATTTTGGAGATTTGAGTTGGGAATTGGGAAGTTGATGAAGCAAGTCTGCAGTCACTTCTGACGAGAAGGTGTTTGATGCAAGGCAAGAGGAACAATTAGGGAGTAGGCCTAGTAACTAGAGATAGTAAGCTTCGTTGTACTATTTAATTCTTCTTAAACGATGATGGATTTTGATGATATTAAATGAATACGAGAGTGTCTTTTAATGTTATATCATTTGGATTCTTATTTTACACTGCTTATCAGTTTATTCTTGGATTTATTTGCTTTAAGCACGAGAGTGAAATTACATGCCGACCTCGAGAGATACGGTGACAGGTTAGGTTAACAAGTGGGTTAGGCGAGAGCTGCTCAAGACTGGGATAAGAGCCAGTTACTTGTTCTTGGATACACATCATTGCTCGCACCGAGAGGTGGAGTGATTGTAGGTATTTAAGTCTGGATTAAGTAGGGAGCTGTTGTTGGTAAGAACTCAAAGGGACTTCATTGCAGCGACAATTCATCTATACTCTACCTTGTTGACGCATCTAGCATTGCAACTTAGTAGAATCAGTGAACCATTTCTACCCTTTACACTTGATCACTTTTACATTTTATGCAATTTAAATATTCAGCACTCAACACTCAACACATTTGATTTACTTTCAATACATTGGCATTTAACACTTGAGATTTGACTCTGATTGCATTGACATTGATATCTAATTTTAGTGTGCAAATCTAACATATTATGCTGACATCAGTACTCATATTACACTTAATTTCAATATTGATCGCTCTGACATTTAGACATAAAGAACCCATTCCTCATGGGATCGATATCCGATAGATTTGTCTATCAATTATACTAGCATCGATGTGTGCACACTTGCACAATAGTTGTGTCGTAAAAACACCAATCAAACACCTTAAACCTGACCTAGAAGAATTGTCTAAGTTTAGAATGACACACAAAACAATGTACAATAACAGGATGGAAGTAAGCACAAAGTTATTTATTAAATTGATAAACAGTAGTTCACCATAAACTGAAACATCCATAACTACTCAAAATCTCATAGTCAAGTCATATAATAACATGGTCCTAAATAAAGCCTAAAATCCTAGAGTGACTAAGCTCCTCATTAGTCGGCCATCAAGTCAAGAAAGACCTTGAAACATCATTTAAAAGATTAGCACATAGTATAATGATAATTCATAAGTTCATGAGCACAAGTATATAGGCCAAAAAACAGTTATGTTATAAGTCAATAACAGTCTGAGAGTGTTTATAGTGTCGTTATCGCTTCGGTACAGTGTTATGCTATTTACAGTGCCACCACCAATTCAGTATAGCAATGCAGTGTTTACAGTGTCACTGCCCGCTTAGTTTATCATTGTAGTATTTATAGTGTCATTGTTGATTCAGTATAGCGTTTCAATGTTTACAGTGTCACTACCGGTTCAACATAGCATTGCAGTGTTTACAGTGTCCCTGCTAATTCCATATATTTTTTACATGAGAAATCCACCGTAACAGTTCAGTCACTAGTCAATCCCATGTTCAGACTCATGTGGCATACACGCATAATAGTCTTCGGTAATCAGTTTAGGCTCTACAAGCCCTTTGGTTAACTTACGAACTTATTACATTTAGTTTACGCGTGAAATAACATTGCACACAGCCTAGCCCACGGTCGTGTGCTTGCCCGTGTGACACATGACTCGACACACGCCCATGTCCCCAACCTATGTGGCCATTGTAAACACGACAAAACAATATGTACACAGAATCTAGGCTGCAGTTGTGTACCCAGCCCGTGTATCTCAAGTCAGTATACATACACGATCTGAGGCATGCCCGTGGGTCCTGCCCATTTATCTCATGTACGTTATTGCTCAAACAGTATATACACAAATTTTGGCACACAGTCGTGTGCCCAACCCGTGTGGTACCAAAGAGTATGTACCAACGGTTTGGCCCACGGTCGTTGGCGTAACCCGTGTGTCTCTTGTAACCTATTTATATGGCACACATCCTTGTCACACGCCCGTGTGTCAGCCCGTGTGTCTTTGAATAGCAATAATACTAGAAAAGAAAGTGTAGAAAAATGTAAGAGAACTAGGGAATTCGACACCTTACCTGAAGCATAGCGAGACAAAAGTTCTCAAATGTTGCTCCGAAGCCTAAATCAATTCCCAAGTAACCAATTCAGTAATTTAACTCACAAAACATAGGTAATCTAAACTTAAGGTCTACCAATACTTCAACACATCAAACCTCACCTTTGCACGAAATCACAATCTCGAATTACAACGTTGCGAAAGGATTATCATCGTGATACGTGCCTAAGGAAAACCAAGAAGCATTTTAAATAACAATTCTAACAAAACCACAACCAATTACCATTTTCAAAGGTTAAACCTTCACAACCAAGTTTTAAGTATCAACTTAAAGATCGCTTAAGAACTTACGATATGACGCTTTAAATTGTAACAATAAAAACAATAATCACTTTAATTACTGTTCGACACGAAAATGGAAAGATTCAATGGCATAAAAAATTGATTTGGTGGAGATTTTTCTATTCAAGGCAAGCAAAACTCAAGAGAAGAACGATAACAAAAAGAAGAAAAACGAACCAGGGTAGTTCTTAATATGTTTTTAAAATGCATTTTGCCAAAAAAGTGCAAAAATAAATATGCACACACGTACGTACTAATATTTAAACACGTGACCAAAAATCAGACAAACAGATGCTTGACCATTGAACCACTAGGCTCATCATTGAAATTAATGGCACAGAAATCAATATATGCCACAACCTCAATCTCTAATATTCAAAAAAAGGAAATTCAAAATGCTCGAGTTGCCACTCAAACCTCAAATCTCAGATACACAGTTAAAGTATTTAACCACAAAAGCAAAGACAGTTTCATTAACACAACCTAAATATGAAGATTTAAATTTTTGGGGCATTACAACTCTCTCCCCCTAAAGAAAATTTCATCCTTGAAATTTACTAAAATTGAACAAATGCTGATATTGTTGACGAATCAAATCTTCGGGCTCCCAGATGACTTCCTCCCTACCGTGATTCAGCCATAGAACCTTAACCAGAAGAATAGTTTTCCTTCGTAAGACCATAACATTCCGTTCAAGAATCTGGATAGGTTCCTCCTTGAAAGTTAGGTCGAGTCGTACCTCGATCTCTTTCATTGAAACGATATGGAAAGGATCGGAGCAATACCGTCTCAATACCGAAATGTGAAACACATCATGAATGTAGTCAAGCTCAAAAGGTAATTCGAGCTGGTACACTACAGGTCCAACTCGCTTCACAATCCTATATGGACCGATGAACTGCGAACTTAGTTTACCCTTCTGTTCCAATCGGAGGACCTTTTTCCACGATGATACCTTCAGGAATTCCTGATCACCAATAGAGTACTTTATGTCCTTTCATTTTAAATCCACAAAATACTTCTATCAATCGGAGGCTGCTTTCAAGCGATCTCAGATTAGTTTAACAGTATTCTCAGTCTTAGTCACTAATTTAAGGCCCAATACTTGTCTTTCACCTAATTCGGCCCAACACAAGGGAGTCTGACACTTACGACATACAGAGCTTCGTAAGGTGCCATTTGGTTGCTAAATTAAAAGCTGTTGTTGTACGTAAACTCAGCTAATGATAAGTGATCCTCCCAATTACCCCTAAAGTCAATTACACAACTTCGAAGCATATCTTCCAAACACTGTATAATTCACTCTGACTAACTATCTATCTAAGGATGATACGCGATACTGAAATCCAATCACATACCTAACACTTCATGCATCTTCTTCCAAAATCACGAGGTGAAATACGAATCCCGATCTAAAATGATCGAAACATGGACTCTGTGCAACCTCACAATCTTAGACACATAAAGCTTAGCAAGCTTCTAAATGGAGTAATTTGTCCGAATTGGTAAGAAATGAGTAGACTTGGTCAATCGATCAACGATGACCCATACAGAATCTTTCTTAGTAGGCGTGAGGGGTAGCCTATTGACGAAGTCCATCGTCACTCATTCTTATTTCCATTAAGGAATCTTTATCTGCTGCAGTAACCCTAAAGGTAGTTGGTGTTCAGGCTTTACCTTCTAATAGGTCAAACAGTGCGAAATAAAGGTAGTCACCTCCCGTTTCAACCTAAGACACCAATACAGTTTCCGTAAATCACGATACATCTTATTTTCGCCAAAATGCATAGCATAAGGGCTGCTATGTGCTTCCTGTAAAATCACTAACCTTAATTCACGATCCTTAGGTATGCAGACACGACCCTTGAAGCACAAAACTCCATCACTGTTCAGACCAAATTTTGATGCAACACCAAACTCAATCATACGTAGACGCTCAACCAAAAGCTTATCTGGCAACTGTTTATCACAAATCTAAGCAACCCAGGTCAGTTTCACCTGAAGCTCGGCTAACAATCCTCCATCATCGAATAAACTCAATCAAGCAAACATTGCTCTAAGTTCAATCATCGCTCGATGACTTAGAGCTTTAGCTACAACATTGGCTTTTCTAGGGTGATACTCTATCGTGCAGTAGTAGTCCTTGAGTAACTCGACCCATTGATGTTGTCTCATATTCAACTCTTTTTGAGTCAACAGATATTTGAGACTCTTTTGATCAATATAGATTATGCACTTCTCACCATACAACTAGTGCCTCCAGATTTTCAATGCGAACACAACCGCAACTAGTTCAAGCTCATGAGCAAGGTAGTTGCTCACATGTGTTTTGAGTTGTCGTGACACGTATGCTACCACTTTACCATCTTGCATCAAAGCACAACCTAAACTAACATGTGACGCATCATTGTACACTACAAAGTCTTTACTCGATTCTGGTTGACCCAACATAGAAGCTTCTGTCATCTCTAACTTTAGCTTCTCAAAGCTTGCTTGATGCTCTCACGACCACATGAATGGGACATTCTTATGTAGAAGTTTCATTAAAGAGGATGCTATCAGTGAGAACCCCTCGACGAACCTTCGGTAGTAACCCACCAAACCAAGGAAACTCCAAAGTTCAGACATATTCTTCCATTGTTTCTAATCCACAACCGCTTTAATTTTCTTAAGATCAACTCAGATCCCCTTGGCAGTAACCACGTGCCACAGAAAAGTAACTTCAGATAACCAAAACTTACATTTACTGAACTTCGATTAGAGTTACTTCTCACAAAGTGTTTGAAGTACAATTCGTAGATGCTCATCACGTTCAGTCTCGATTTTGGAATATATCAAGATGTTGTCTACAAAAACAACTACAAACTGATCAAAATACAGCTGAAACACCCGATTCATCAGATCCATAAACACTACCGAGGCATTCGTTAACTTGAATGGCATCATTAAGAATTCGTAATGCCCGTAACACGTTTTGAAGGCTATTTTGAACACAACATCATCCTTAACTTTCAACTGATAATAACTTGATTAGAGATCAATTTTTAAGAACACTAAGGCATCTCGGAATTGATCAAATAGGTCGTCAATTCTCGGTAACAGATACTTGTTCTTTATCATCAGTTTGTTCAGTTAACGATAATCGATACACATTCTCATTGTGTCTTCTTTCTTTTTTAACAAACAAAACCAACGCTCCCCTCGAGGACACATTCGATTAGTGAACCCTCGATTGAGAAGCTCTTGTTGTTGGGCCTTTAGTTCAGCCAATTCCTTCGGTGCCATGAGATAATAAGCAATGGACACCGGAGCAGTACCTGGTAGCAAATCTATTCCAAACTCTACCTCTTGAGTCGGCGCCACCCATAATAACTCATCAAGGAAAAATCTAAAAAATCCCTGACTATCCGAATGTTGTTGACAATTAGCTTAGTAGGCGCAGAATCAGTGATGATAGCAAGATACACCTTACAACCCTTCCTTATCAGTTTCTCAATCATAAGAGTAGAGATTACATTGGATAAGTAATCTTGACGCTCACCAATCAGTACTACTTCACTTTTCCCCTCAGTTCGTAAAGTAACCCTTTTGGTTACACAATCAAGACTGACCCAATATTCCACAAGCCAATCTATACCCAATATTAAATCAAACTTCCCGAACAAAAGCTCCATTAAATTCGCCAGAAATACAACCCCTTGAATTTCTAACAGTTCCCTCCTATATACTTTGTCAACCCGAATAGACTGCAATGGACTAATCACGTAAACCACCCTAGTAGTACAATCAACAGATATATTGAAGTTCATAAATACAGTTTTAGCTACATATGAGTGGGTAGAACCAAATATCAATCAAAGCAAAGTATGAAACTGAATAAATAAAGAATGTACCCGCAATAACATCGATGTCGTCCTTGTCCTAACGGTGTCTAACCACATAAATAAGTGTTGGTTATCGAGCCTCAATATGGATCACACCTCTGTCCAGTGCCCCACGACCTCTACCAAAGACGATACTGCCCTTGCCATAAATAGTGTTACCTTTGCCAACGCCTCGACCTCTAGGTGGTGGTGGTGTCACTCTCACAAGTTGAACAGTGCTTGCAACTCTTACTAATATAGTCATTGGTGCCTGATTAGGTCGATGTGGACAGTCTCACACTCTATGCTCTAGTAACCCACAACGAAGACATGCTCTCGTCTTCCTCCAACACTCATCTAGATGGCGTCTCCCATAATAATCACAGCGCGCCACTACGCTGAAACCAACTAATGCCTCAGCTCTCGGAGGTCTATCAAGTCTTCCCCATTTTTTAGGGCGTGAAATATTACCAGTAAATCTCTCTTGGCCTTACCTTAGGCCCTCTCCTGTTCTTTCTTTGTCACGCACAGTGTGCTTAACCTCTTCAATGGCCTTTACTTTATCCACTAACACAGCAAAAACTCGCTTCCCCTAGGAAGCTACCAAAACCCGCAGTTTATACCGCAATCCTTCTTCAAATCTCACACACTTGTCATATTAAGTGGCAACCACTGCTAGAGCATACCTACTCAACCTTAGAAACTCAACCTCATACTCAACTATAGACTGCTCTCCCTGTTCCAAACTCATGAATTCCCTACAACGAGCCTCGATATAACTGGCTCCTACATACTTGTTTTGGAAGGCATTCTTGAAGTACTCCCAAGTCACTAACTCAAGCTGAGTGCCCTGTTCTGCGATCAACCACCACTAAAATGCGTCATTCCGCAATAAGGATATGACACCTCAGAGTTTTTGTACCAATTTACAATCTATGTCATCCATTATACGTTTGGTCGCCTCAAGCCAATACTCTGCCACTGTAAGAGAGGCTCCAATGATGCCTCTGAACAACTCAACCCCATTCGAACGGAACTGCTCAGTAATGGAAGCTCAAGGTGCAGATCCAGCATAAGTCCTAACAACCCTCTCTAGTACCCTCAACATAGCCTAGAACACAAGATTATCCTCAATCGGCTCGACTTGAGACCTCGTCTCAGTAATAGGAGTACCAATAATTTTGTTAGTATACAATATATGGATACTTCCCATGAAAGATGACTCAGCTCGAGCTATTCCCTGACGCCCTTAGTGCCCATACATGCCACGTCCACGACTACCTCGTGAACTCATCTGTTAATGTCTACAATACCATAAGTACACAGATCAGTTCAAAGCTTCATCAGACTTTTCCTTATGTTACGTCAGTTAGCAGTTCAATCACATAACAACTGATATCAGTTCAGTCAGAGATCAGCTGGTAACAGTTCAATCACAAATCAGTTAACACATTATAGTATGCATATGAATGTTTTAAGAGGCACTTACAAGCACGGTGTCGAAGATGCGGTCTTTCTAAATCAATTATTCAATTCCTATTCTAACAAAATCTCATTCTAGCCTTATGAGTAAACCCACTAAATAGTCCGAATATTGCAAACTTTACTCTGATACCACTAAATGTAACACCCTAAACTCGACCTAAAAGAATTGTCTAAGTTTAGAATGACACACGAAACAAGGTACAATAACACGATGGAAGCAAGCACACAATTATTTATTAAATTGATAAACAGTAGTTCAACATAAATTGAAATATTTACAACTACTCAGAATCTCATAGTTAAGCCATATAATAACATAGTCCTCAATAAAGCCTAAATCCTAGAGTGATCGAGCTCCTCACCAATCGGCCATAAAGTCTGGAAAGACCCTGAAACATCATTTAAAAGATTAGCAGATAGTATAATGATAATTCATAGGTTCATGAGCATAAGTATGTAGGTCAAAAAATAGTTGTGTTATAAGTCAATAACAGTCTGAGAGTGTTTATAGTGTCACTACCGCTTTAGTACAGTATTGCGGTGTTTACAGTATCACCGCCAGTTCAGTATAGCAATGCAGTGTTTACAGTGTCACTATCGGTTCAACATAATATTGTAGTGTTTACAGTGTCACTACTAATTTCATATATTCTTGACGTGGGAAATCCATCGCAACAGTTCAGTCACTAGTTTATCCCATGTTTAGACTCATGTGGCATACACGTATAATAGTCTCCGGTAATCAGTTTAGGTTCTACAAGCCCTTTGGTTAACTTACGAACTTATTATATCGAGTTTACGTGTGAAATAACATTGCACATAGCTTGGCCCATGGCCGTGTGCTTGCCCATGTAAGACACAGGGCCTAACTCACGCCCATATTCCCAACCCGTGTGGTCACTATACCTAATAATGCAAAACAACATGTACACACGATCTAGGCAACGGTCGTGTGCCCAGCCCATGTGTTTCAAGTTAGTATACACACACGATCTAGGCACGCTCGTGGGTCCTACCCGTATAGCCCCTGTATGTTATTGCTCAAACAGTATATACACACTGTTTGGCACATGTCCGTGTGGTACCAAACAGTATGTACCCACGATCTGGCCCACGGTCGTGGGCGTAGCCTGTGTGTCTTCTGTAACTTGTTTATAGGCACATGACCTGGTCACACCCCCATATGCCAGCCCGTGTGTCTTCGAACAGTAGCTAAAATGGAAATGAAAGTGCAAAAAAACATAATAGAACTAGGGAATTCAACACCCTACCTGAAGTATAGTGAGACAGAAGTTCTCAAATGTTGCTCCGAAGCCTAAATCAATTCCCAAGTAACCAATTCAGCAATTTAACTCACAAAATGCAGTTAATCGACACTTAAGTTCTACCAATACTTCAACACATCAAACCTAACCTTTGCACGAAATCACAATCCTAAATTACAACGTTGTGGAAGGATTACCATCGTGATCCGTACCTAGAGTAAACCAAGAGGCATTTAAGATAACAATTCTATCAAAACCACAACCAATCACCATTTTCAAAGGTTAAACCTTCACAACCAAGTTTTAAATATCAACTCAAAGACCACTTAAGAACTTATAATATGATGCTTCAAATTGTAACAATAAAAACAACAGTCACTTCAATTACTATTCGACACGAAAATGGAAAGGTTCAATGCCATAAAGAATTGATTCGGTGGAGATTCTCCTATTCAAGGCAAGTAAAACTCAACAGAAGAACGATAACAAAAAGAAGAAAAACTAACCACGGAAGAAGTTCTTAATATGTTTTTAAAATGCATTTTACTGAAAAAGTGCAAAAATAAATATGCGTACATGTACGTGCCGAGATTCGAGCACGTGACCAAAAATCAAACAAGCAGATGCTTGACCATTGAACCACTAGGCTCATCATTGAAAATAACTGCGCAGAAATCAATATATGTCACAACCTCAATCTCTAACATTTAGAAAAAGGAAATGCAAAATGCTTGAGTTACCACTCGAACCTCAGATCTTAGATACACAGTTAAAGCATTTAACCATAGAAGCAGAGACAATTTCATTAACACAACCCAAATATGAAGATTTAAATTTTTGGGGCGTTACATTATGCTCTAAAGATGGTCGAGCCCATAGCTGGTATGTTGGGTACATAACTTGTGTATGACATGGCTTTACTAGCAATAGTGGAATTCGTAGCTCAATTAAAGAGTTAATGATATCCTCTCATTGACATTTTGTGGATTGATAAATATGGAACATGGCCACGGGTTGCTTGTTCTCGAACGAGCAATTTATCACAATCATTTGTTGATAGTGATCATATTAATCATTATGAAGACACAAATGTGACAATGAGATAAAATAAGATTGTATTAAGTGAATTGATTTAACTCGATGGAAAAAAGGATATCATATGAGGGTAACACACACATGACGAAGTCATTGAAGAAAGCAGTTGGATGAATTGCTTTCATAAAAAGTATACAATAAGGAGTTTTTAATCATGGTACATCTTGTGGACTAACTCCATGATTAAGTAATTGTGAATTATCAGAGCAATGCTTATGGACATAATTGCAATTACTAGAGTCTAATTGTATATGTCCGATTGTCCCCTTCGCTAACTCAACAAAAGCTCGATCAGACTGTATTGAATTAGAAGAAAATTTTGCTACTTTGAAAATAATTTAATTCAGTCGATTTATTTGATGTGAAATTAAATTAAGTGGTCGTTAGAATTGTTTAACTAAAAAATTTGATTAAAGAATTTTCCTGAAAAATTAATTTGAAAAATCTAAGTGATTTTTGAAAAATTAATTTTTATCAAGTAAAATTAAATTAATCAAATTAATTAAAATTAATATGATATTTTTGGAAATTAATTTTCAAGTTAAACAATCGACCCAATAGGTAATTGAACTTGTCAAATTAATTTTTCCAAAAATAATATTAAATTTAATTTAATATTTATTTTAATAGTATTTTTTAATATAATATTAAAGATGTTATCATAATATTAAATTTAATTTAATGTTTATCTTGTAGATAAATATTTTATTATTTTAATAAGATTTAATATTAAATTTAATCTAATATTTATCTTGATAAATATTATATTAATTTAATATTAAAGTGATTAAGTTTAATCATAGTTGAACCCTCTAAACTCTTCCTATATAAAGCGAGTCTTGAGTCATTATTTTACACAAACTTGAATTCAAGACAAAGTTATAGAGAGAAATTTCTCTAAAAAGATTATTTTAAA
This sequence comes from Kokia cookei, assembly GCA_039519145.1. NCBI lineage: Eukaryota > Viridiplantae > Streptophyta > Magnoliopsida > Malvales > Malvaceae > Kokia > Kokia cookei. Next base: position 31,886,354 of record CM076908.1, read on the forward strand.
AAGTTTTTAGAGATATTTTTATTTACAACTTAACCCAAAAAGTTTAGAGAAATTACAAAATTACCCCACTATTAATTTTTGTGAAAAATTTTCTAATTTGAAGAGAGCCACACTCGGCAAACATGAGCTTGAGGATAGCAGAGAAGACTACTCGATCGAAGTGTTCATTCTAGACGAATTCAAAAAGTACAATTTTGATTAAGTATTTATTACCATAGATATCACAACCAAGATCTTATTTTTAGAAAAAAATTTAAAACTTCTATTTTTCTCTAAATTTATTTTCCACCGCAGCTTTAAACTTGTTTGTCCAACAATTGATATTAGAGCCAGGTTATGATCTATCTATAAATATAAACAGATAATCAAAATAAATTTATCTTCTTCTTGAATAATTTAATTACATAGAAAGTGACTTTTTTTTAGATCTTATGCATGTTTTGAGTTATATATGAGAATGTATGGGATATTATATATTTGTTATATAATTGTTTTTTATTGTCGAGGTTGTGGTTCTTAAGAAATAGATCGTTGACTATCATCTCCATGTAGGACTATTTTTTTTTAAAAATCCATAAAATTCTTGTGAGCCGAAAACGAAGATAGGACTTAAATGTAATTTTTCCAAAAGGAGTCCATTACGAGGAAAAAATATGCGATGGTGGTTGAAGACACAAGGAATGCCTTCTGGTGGAAAACTATGTAATTTTATTTTTCCATTTATTTTCTAAAAATAGAACTATTGAAACCTTGGCTGACAATTTTATTTTAATTACCTATCTCTTTATATATCTATTTTATAATTTGTTATAATATTTCTATTATGTAATGTTATAATTGTGATATATATAAGATGATCCACAGTTGACCGATTAAAAAAATAAGAAGTGTGGTAATGAGAAAGTACATGTGTTGTATTGTTCTATTCACTTCTTTAGGTTATTCGATAACTGTGAAGAGTGTAGAAATGAGAAGGTGCATGTTTAGGATTGGCTCTGGCTAGAAAAGGCTTGATTTTTAAATGTTTAAATTTGACTCACCTCCCTTTCCTAAGACCCTACCTGGTGCTCGATTCGCATTCACTTCTTTGGTTTTTCCCTTAAAAGAAAAATTGTGGAGAATCAAAATTGTTTGTTTTTATGATTGATTTATTCTTGTGAGTGTATATTATAAAATTGCTATAGCATGCCATGCATATATTGGAAGTATGTCATTTAGATTAGGTAAGAATGCCACTAGGACTATTGTATGATCATTCTTGAAATTTGGGATAATGTTTTTTATAATATTGAGTGGGAGAAGGTTCTTGAACAAGACTTGGGACCTCCATTGATGACCTTAAGTGATAGCATGATAAAGTTTTGAGCCGATTCCTACCCTAGCCACACCCCAAGGTAGAGATTTTCTTTTAAGGACAACTAGTCATGTATGACTTTCAAAGAGATTGTCCCAAGATGACTCACGAATGAAAGCATGTTCATGATGAGTGTTGAGTCAATGCTTACACACTCAACATTGTTTCTTATTAAATAGTTTCCCAAGAAATGTTATTTAAACTAAAGATGATGGCTAATAGTTAGTTCGTGGCGAGTCTTGAGAGTTAAGATTCATGAACTGATTGGATGTAATCTATGTTCTTGCTAGTTAATCATGGGACACCAAGACAACATGGTTGATGGGTGTAAGAATGATCGTAGCAACAAAAAATTATTTTTTCAAGGTTTTAATACAAGATGCATGCATCATACTAGATTCTTTATATGTTGCTGAAGTGAAAAGTATTTGCTTAATACAAATATATTAATTAGTGAATCTTTATTTTTTTCAGTTCAGATGTGGGGTTAATTTTCGAGAATAAATTAAATGGGGGTAACTTTCGAGAATGGAAACGGAACTTGTTGATAGTTCTCAGCTATGAGAAACACAAATTCGTTCTTAACGAAATGTGTCCTTCTGAAGCTCAGCCTAAAACGAGAAATCGCTGGAGAGATTCTGACTCTATTGCTCGATGTTATATGTTAAAGAGCATGAGTAGTGTATTGTAAAAGCAACACAAAAATTTTCATACCGCCAAAGAGATCATGAAAATTTTGGAGGATTTTCTCGGAGGCCAAGTCACATTGGCTCGACAATCCGCTATTACAAATTTGATGAACTCTTAGTAGAAACCAAACACTCTGGTCAAACAACATATGCTTAAGCTTATGGGATTCTTTGCGGAAGTGGAGAACAATGGGGTTGAACTAGATGTGAACACTCAAATTAAAATAGAGTTCAAATCCTTAACCATAGAGTTTGCTAGTTTTAGGGTCGCTTACAACTTGAGGAATAAGACGTTTACCTTAACTCAGCTCATGAAGGAATTACAATCCTATGAGTTTATGCTGAATAGTGATAAGTCGATTAAAGAGAAACTTGAAAAAAACTTAGTTGTGGGCCCCTCATCCTTTAAGGAGAAGTAAAAAGTTAAGGGAAAGAAGAAACCGACTAAGTCTTCGGCTCCACCTCGTGTGGATAAGAAGACTAAGAAATCGAAAGATCCTAAAAAGATAAAAAGTTTCAGGAAAGGACATTTCAGATCAAACTGTAAGGAGTATTTGGATTACCTAGCCGAAAAGGCCAAAGGTATGGAACTCTTTGTGGTTGAAGCTTGCTTAGTGGAAGAATCAATTGACAACTAGGTTATTGATTCTGGAGCCACTAACCATGTGTGTGTTTCTCTACAGGGGTTCAGTGAAACAAGAAGTCTACGTGATAGGAGCCTCTCGTTGTTGATTGAAGATGGGAGCTATGTTTCAGCTGAAGTAGTGGGAGAAGTTATTTTACACCTTGATAATTTTAGGAAGATTGTTTTAAAGAACGTATTTTATGTACATCATTTTAAAAGGAATTTAATTTTTGTAGCATGTTTATTTTATGACGGTTATATCATAACATTCAATAAAGGGATTGCTATTCAATGAAGTCGTTCTTTAATATGTAATGGATGAATGGAAAACAATCTCTACTTTATCAAACCAAATAACTACTCGATGCTTCAAACTGAAATAGTCAATAAAAAGCTTAAAACTTCTCACTCTAATGAGGGGTACCTATAGCACTAAGACTTGGTCATATTAACCAAGATAGAATCATTAGATTCGTGAAAGATGGGTCCTTAAGTATGCTTAAGGAAGTTAGTCTTCCACAATGTGAATCTTGCTTAGAAGGTAAAATGACTAAGAGGTCTTTTAATGTAAAGTGTATACCAACCAACCTTTAGAACTTGTGCAAATCGATGACCTACAAACTAATACAAACTAGTTGAATCGAGTTAAAAAATTAGTTGAACCAATAATCGAACCAATTTTTATAATTTTAAATTTGTTGATGCATAGTATCAACAGGATTGAAGAAGGAGGAGAATGGACGATATCAAAAACGATCATTCACCCATTCTAAGGTCAAGAGCAGGAAATGTAAAAGGACTCAAGATGAATGTTTAGTGTTAGGATTTTGAGTGGAGAGGAGTTTCCTTACCAAGTGGTGTCTTGGGGCATTTCTAGGAGAGGTAAGAGCCCAAGTGCAACCAGGTCCAAATTGAGGTAAGAATATAATAATAACCCCTTAGTTGGGAGGTGAGTTATAAAGTGATCATTCCTCGAGACCATTCGTAAAGTGTCTCTTCGTCTAGTAGTCATTGAAAATAAAATAACAAGTGGTTAGTTTGAACGGTTTACCCTTATAAGGAGAAGATTTGTCCCTAATGAAGAGAAAGTATGAGGAAGTTTTCTATTTTGAAATTCCTTAAAAACTTCAATTTGTAGTTCAATGAGAGACATAGTGATTCTCGGGCAATTTCCTCCTTAAGGAAAGCGTATCCATTAATAATGGATGGCTCAACGGAGGGTCCATTCGGGTGGTTAAGGAAAGACGTTCACTTCTCACGGGTGATATGAGGCACATAGGTAGTCAACCACTGAGGGACCATCCAAGTTGTAGGGACGAAGGGTCGCTTGCGAGTGTCTTTTCAGTTTGTTTCTCACGTTGCCATGTTTCCTAGTTGGGTGGTGGTATAGCAATAATATTTTAATATTTTTATTTTTTTAATAATTTATTTGCCATTAAAACTTGGAAACTTAGGCCACCTCGGCTTGCCAATGAGTGGCTCCAATGGTAAAGATGATGTTATTCATCCTAGGAGATCCGAGTTCGAGCACCTGTGTGTGCAAGGTGTGTGTGCATTGTCAAAGGGTTAAGAAAGTTTGAACAGATACTACCATGTAATCACACCAGTATATTAAAAAAATTATAAAAATTAATATTAATTTTATATTAATTAATATAAATCAATATACAATTTATATTAATTTTTTAATTATCTATATTTAAAATGGTTGGATTACACGACCCATGAACACCTCTTATTACCATTCAAAGAGTACATAATATTTTTTTTTGAAATTTTGGCAATGTTTTTGGAACCAAATTGATGGTCGAATTGCTCAAACAAACCAATTCATAGTTCAAATGGTCTGACCGGTTCAAAACTAATAAATTATTAAAAATAAAAAATATTAATATAAAAATCGGTTCAATTGTTCATAAATTGATTCAATCAGTTCGTATAGATTTGCGAGTTAATTGATTTTTTATCCCTCACTGGATCAATAGTCCAGCTGATTCTCGATCCAACCGATCTGACTGACTCTTCAGTCCGATTTAGATAATATTGAATTTTGGAAATTTTTTATATATTTAAAATGATTTTTTTTAATTATAAAGTTTTTTTTATAAATTTAGATTTTTAAAAATTATATTTTTATGTTTTTATTTAAAATATGGGAAAAATTAATTTTATTTGTTTTACTTTTAAAGGGTAAGGACTAAACTGACAAAAGAAATGTAAATATTAAGTGCTAAAAAGTTATTTTATCTTCTTATAACTGCCACTAATGATAAAATTAGATGGAGAGATAAAATCGAAAAATAAAAATCTAAAAAGTAAAGTTTAAATTAAAAAAAAATACAATAATTAAATAATATAATCACAAAATATAAATACAGACCCATTATCGTATCCTCTAAAGGGATTTGGGTTATCAAAAATGAAGGATAAGGCCTAGAAGTTGGACAACTTCTTTGACATGCTAATGGCTTAACCATGACAAAAACCCATTAAAATTTTGAGTTAGGCATAAGCTCAAACACGTTTCTTCCTCATGTAGAAAGATCTTTCAAATCACTTAGTCGCGTTGGTGCTTTCCGTCTTATAATTTCAATGAAATGTGATTATTTAAAATATGATTGATGGAAAAATTATTTTGCAACGTTTGGTATATAATAAAAAGTATTAATTAAAATTTTTGGAAAATAACATTATAATGTTTAGTTCATTAAATACTTTACTAAGAAGGTAATAATAATTTACAAATTTATCTTTATTAAATAAAAATGAGAATAATTTACTTGTTATAAAATAATAATAATGATATAAGAACACAAGAATAATAGATGAAAATAAGGAGAGAATTTGTATTGTATTCTATATAATTCATACATTCATACATTTTACAAGTAGCATACTCCACTATATATAGGGAGATTGGACTCTTCATATTCTAATGCATAAATAGTAAAAAGTAGTTACAATAATATGAAAGGTTAAGGAAGATGGAAGGTTAAAGGTCAAGGGAGGTTAAGGAAAATGGAAGGTTAAAAGTCAAGAGAGATGAAAGGTTGAACATCCATTTAATAATATTCATAACACTCCCCCTTGGATGTTCATTGTAAAAAGGATATACCTCATTAAAAACCTTACTAGGAAAAACCTTGTGGGTCAAAAACCTAGTGAAGGAAAAAATAGTATATAATCCTTTGATACATACTATATCACAACCAAATATATATATATGTAGTGTGAATTTACTCCCCCTCATGTAAGCTTCACTTAAGATCTTTGAGACAACGCAATCCAATGTTGAAAATTAATTTCTCAAATGTAACATTAGGGAGTGCCTTAGTAAAAAGATCTGCCAAATTCTCACTTGATCGAATCTGTTGAACATTGATATCTCCATTCTTTTGTAGATCATGAGTGAAGAAAAATTTTGGTGATATATGTTTTGTTCTATCACCCTTAATATATCCTTCCTTAAGTTGTGCAATGCAAGCTGTATTAACTTCATATAAAACTGTTGGAACTTCTTTTTCAAAGCATAAACCACAATCTTTTTGTATGTGATGAACCTTAGCCATACGCATTCACGACTAGCCTCATGGATTGCCAAAATCTCAGCATGATTAGAAGAAGTAGGAACAATTGTTTGTTTCATAGAGCGCAAAGAAATTGCAGTACCACCATATGTGAAAACATAACCAGTTTGTGATCGAGCATTGTGAGGATCAGATAAGTACCCTACATCTGTAAAACCAACTAATTCTGTTTTGGGTAGGTTAGGGAAAAATAAACTCATATCTCTTGTACCTTGAAGATAACGAAAAATCTTAGCTTCATTCCAATGTCTTCGGGTTGGACAAGAGCTAAATCTTGCTAATAAGTTGACAGCAAATGATATATCAGGTTGTGTATGACTAGCAAGATACATTAATGCACTAATAGCACTCAAATATGGTACTTCAGGACCAAGAAAATCTTCATCATTTTCTCAAGGACGAAAAGGGTCTTTATTTACATCAAGTGACCTAACAACCATTGGGGTGCTCAATAGATGTGCGTTATTCATGTAAAATCTTCTTAGCACTGTTTTTATATATGTTGTTTGATGCACAAGGATTCCATTCTTTAGGTGCTCAATTTGCAACCCTAGACAAAATCTTGTCTTTCCAAGGTCTTTGATTTTAAATTTTTTCTTTAAGCACTTCATTGTCACTAAAATCTCTTCAAGAGTCCCAATAATATTTAGATCATCAACATACACAGCAATTATAACAAATCTTGATCCAAATTTCTTTATAAAAATGAATGGGGAAATGGGGTCATTCTTATAGCCTTCCCTTAATAAGTATTTACTAAGGCGATTATACCACATGCGCCCAGATTGTTTCAATCCATAAACGGATTTGTTTAATTTGATTGAGTAATGTTCTCGAGAACCTGAATTAACTACTTTTGGCAGATTAAAACCTTCTGGGAGTTTCATGTAAATGTTATTATTAAGTGGGCCATATAAATAGGCTGTAACTAAATCCATTAGGCATAAAACAAGCCCTTCTCTTATTTCCATACTAATCAAGAATCGAAAAGTAGTTGCATCCACCACAGGAGAATATGTCTCTTCATAATCAATATCAGGTCTTTGTGAAAATCCTTGTGCAACTAGACGTGCTTTATATCTCACAATTTTTCCCTTTTCATTTCTCTTTCTCACAAAAACCCATTTATATCTCACAGGTTTTACACCTTCAGGTGTACGAACTACATGTCCGAATACATCTCTCTTTGCAAGAGATTTTAATTCTGTCTCAATTGCTTCTTTCCATTTTGGCCAATCGTCTCTTTGTCTACATTGATCAATTGACATTGGTTCATGATTTATATTGTCAATCAAAATATCTAGTGCTACATTGTATGCAAATATGTCATCGATGTCGCTTTGATTTCGGTTCCACTTAATTCTTGACATGACATAATTTGTTGATATCTCATCATTATCAGGTACTTGAGATTTTTCTTGAACTGTAGTCATGTCTAAAATCCCTTCTAGAGATCCTTTTAAAGTCATTTCTTCCTCAATCTGACCATCTATTTTTACTCCTTTTCTTTTTCGAGGATTTTTATCTTTGGAATCGATTGGTCTATCACGCTTTAAACGTGCTTTAGACTCACTAGCAACTAGAGTTTGTCCTTCAGGGACATCAATTTTGATTGGAGCATTTACAGTTGGTATATGTGATTTTGTCACTCTTTTTGGATTAGTAAATGCATCTGGCAATTGATTTGCTAAACTTTGTAAATGAATTATCCTCTGAACCTTTAATTCACATTGTTGCGTACGAGGATCAATATGTAACAATGATAATTCATTCCAATCTAGTTCTTTTTCCAGTTGTTTATTTTCTCCCCCTAACATTAGGAAAACTGACTCATTAAAATGACAGTCAGCAAATCGAGCCATAAATAAATTCCCCGTTGATGGCTCAAGATATTTAATTATTGATGGAGATTCATATCTAACATATATTCCTAACCTCCTTTGAGGACCCATCTTAGAGCGTTGTGGTGGAGCAATTGGAACATATACAACACATCCAAAAATTCTTAGATGGGAAATATTTGGTTCTTGACCAAAAACCATTTGTAACGGGGAGAACTTATGATAACTTGTTGGCCTGACTCAAATTAGTGATGTTGCATGTATAATGGCATGTCCCCAAGCAGAAATTGGAAGTTTGGACTTCATAAGTAAAGGTCTTGCAATCAATTAAAGACGTTTGATTAATGATTCAGCAGGATCGTTTTGTATATGAACATGTGCTACAGGTTCTTCAACACTTATTCAATAGAAATACAAAAATCAGTAAAAGCTTGGGAAGTAAATTCACTAGCATTGTTAAGACGAATTGTCTTGATAGGGAAATCTGAAAAACGTGCTCGTAAATTAATCAACTGAACAAGTAACCTCGCAAATGTCATGTTTCAAGTTGATAACAAGGATACATGTGATTATCTAGTCGAAGCATCGAGTAAAACCATAAAATATTTAAATGGTCCACATGGAGGGTGTATTGGTCCACATATATCACCTTGTATCCGTTCTAGTAAAGAAGTAGATTCATAATTTATCTTGGCTGGTGATGGTCGAATGATTAATTTTCCTTGAGAGCAAGCATCACATGAAAAATTATTAGCTTAAAGAATCTGTTGGCTCTTCAATGAGTGTCCACATGAATTGTCAATAATTTTTCACATCATAATTGAAACAAGATGACCTAACCGATCATGTCAAATGACAAAATCATCAATAAACTTCTGATTTATTATAACATGTGTTTCAATTGTACTAATTCTTGTGTAGTACAAACCAGAGGAGAATGCAGATAATTTCTCCAAAATGATTTTATTTCCTTGAATTATACTCGTAATTTGGAGATATTCATTACTCCCTTCACTTATGGTCTCAATATGATATCCATTGTAGCGAATATCTTTAAAACTCAACAAATTTCTTTGAAACTTAGGTGAGTATAACACATCATTAATTTGAAACTTTGTTCCTCTACGCAACAATATATTTGCTCTTCCGAAGCCTTCTATGATTTTGGTACTACCAGATATAGTACTCACACTAGCTTTTTGCATTGTCAAATGAGAAAAATATTTCTTATTCTTAAGTATAGTATGAGTGGTTGCACTGTCTGCTAAACATAAGTCTTCACCATTTATCGCTAATTGAATTTGAGAGGTATTCATATTCTTCAAAGAAAAACAAATAAATGTCACATAAATTTTCAAAATATTTAAAATATTTATAAATAGTTTAAAACATAATATATAACCATGTTGCTTAAAAATTATTCTTTAAAACTATAATAATAAAATTAAAGATCAATATCAATTATTCCCTTCAGGGGTGGTGAAGAAATCAGCAGCTTCCAAATGAGTTGTACCAACGAAGCCATAATCATCTTTGTCATCTTCACAAACAAAATTTGTTTCTATTTTCTTCCATTTATCCTTCAATGATTGTTGATATAGTTCTACAAGATGCTTTGGTGTATGACAGGTACGAGACCAATGGTTTTTACCTCCACAACGATAACACAAACTTTTCACTTTCCCAGTTATATTTTTATCATTCTTTCAATCCTTATGATCCCACTTCTGGTGGGTATTTTTGAAATGACCATCTCGTTCATGTCCACGTCCTCGATCGCGACCACGACCATATCCTCGACCATGACTACTAGTGTGGCCTTTAACCTTTCTATTATATGATGTCATATTCACTTCAGGGAATGGAGTAGAATCGGTTGGACGTGACTCATGATTTTTTATTAACAATTCATTATTTTGCTCAGCCATAAGAAGACAAGATATTAATTCAGAATATTTCTTAAAACCTTTTTCTCGATATTGTGTCTGCAGGACAACATTATTTGCATGAAATGTGGAGTATGTTTTTTCTAAATATCTTCATCAGTTATGTTCTCTCCACATAATTTCAATTGAGAAGTGATTAGAAACATAGCTGAGTTATATTCACTCACAGATTTAAAATCTTGCAATCTCAAATGCAGCCAATCATAACGAGCTTTAGGAAGTATTACGGTTTTTTGGTGGTCATATCTTTCTTTTAGACTATTCCAAAGGACAAGTGGAACTTTAACAATCAAATATTCAGTTTTTAGTCCCTCGTGGAGGTGATGGCGAAGAAATATTATAGCTTTACTAGATTCTTCATTTCCTTCAGTAATAGTTTCACCAAGACATTTTGCATCTAAATGTATTTCAGCATCTAAAATCCAGGATAAATAATTCTTTCTAGTAATATCAAGAGCCACAAATTCAAGTTTTGCAAAGTTCGACATTGATGATATACTACAATATAAATTTAATGTAAATATCAGTAGTCCTTTAACAAATTTTCAAGCAAACATAAGTAATCCCTTAACAAAACTTTCAAGCATAATATAAGAGAAAAATACACAAATAATTATAACAATTTAATCATAAAACAAATTACAAAAAATAATTTGGCTATGTTAGAAGTTTTAGCAAATTATAGGATTTGTGAAACCCTTGTAAAATCATAAGAACAATAATGATGAGCATCATGATAAAATGAGCAAATTATAAACATAAGAACAATAATGATGAACATCATGATAAAATATATCACATACCATGATCCAAACTAACGAAAAATGCAAGACTCTTGGATTAATGTAAGCGCTCGTGCTGATAACGTATTATAAAATAATAATAATAATGATATAAAAAACACAAGAATAATAGATGAGAATAAGGAGAGAATTTGTATTGTATTCTATATAATTCATACATTTTACAAGTAACATACTCTACTATATATATAGGGAGATTGTACTTTTCATATTCTAATACATAAATAGTAAAAAGTAGTTACAAGAATATAAAAGGTTAAGAAAGATGGAAGGTTAAAGGTCAAGAGAGATTAAGGAAGATGAAAGGTCAAAAGTCAAAGGAGATGAAAGGTTGAATATCCATTTAATAATATTCATAACGGTACTTAATATTTTACAATAATCTTTATTAGTAATGAATTTTTAATTAAATATTTAATAATACTTTAATTGATAATTTTTAATATGATTTTAATTGATAAATTTGATTGAAAACAAAATTATTTTAAATTTATCTTGCGTGTATTTTATAAATATAACAATGCATATGTAAAACTTGTTTTGGAATAAATATCATAATGAATTAACCGGAAGGGAAAGATAGAAAAGCAATAGAAAATAAAAATAATATGTAGATAGTTAAATATGTTTATCGAAAATAAAGCTAAAAAAAAAACTTACTTTCGAAAAATCAATTGGAATAACAAAAACGTTGGTAGTGGAAAAGATGTAATATCTTATTCTTCTTTTTTACGTTTAATGTATTAATATCATAAATCAACATAAAATGGGTTTAATCTTATCTTTAATATCTTTTTAACTTTTCAACCTATATGAAAAAGTAATTTTCTTATCATTTATCACGTGAATTATATTATCATGTTTACGAGAAAATAATTTTTAAAAAAAGCGTTAAAATAATTTTCAACTGATTAAATTTTTAAGAAAATTTATCATTTTTTATCACACCAAATACTACTAGTTATTTGCAAAATAAAATTGAAGATAAATAGGTGGCAATGGCAGGCACCTATGCTTTTGGTGAAAACTGCAGCATTGCCCATGAGGAAAGTAATGACCCAATGTGCTAAATCACATGTCTTTTGGTTTGGGCACATGATCCACGCTACTCTACCCCTTTACTCCTCGCTTTTATACGTATTTTTAAAATTTGAAAGTATGAAAAATAATTCAAATACGAAACGATAATAACTTATTATAAGTACATACGTACTAAAATTTATGTAACATTAGTTATCACGTCTCAAACTTTATATAATTAATACAAAGTCAAATAGGAGGATTGATAGCATTGGCGAATTCATAAATTCTTTTAGGGGTTAAAATCAAATTATAAATTTTTGAGAGGTTATATTTAAAGTTTATCATGTATTATTTTATTATTTTATTTTTTAAGAGGATTACATAGAATATTTTTTATTTTTGGGCAATACAATTTTTTATATATTAATTTATAATTTGATCATTTATATAAAGGGGTTAGAATTGTAATTTTCTTAATTTTGAGTCAGGACCCCTACTTAGGGATGGCAAAAAAAACCCAAATCCGATGGATTTCAACTAGGCGCAATCTGTTAGGGTCGAAATTTTAAAAAAAATGAGTTTGGGACGAGTCAAGTTGGGTGAAATTAGAAAAATAATCGAGTCAGATCGGGATCGAATTCGAGATAAATCCACCTCACATTGTAATCTTATTTGATTTCAATAAATAAATATATAAATTAAAGGTCAAATATATTAAGTTTTAAGTTTAAACTCTTAATCTTATTTGATTCAAAATAAAAATAAAATAATTAAAAAATTGTAATCTTATTTGCTGCTAAATAAAAAATAAAATAATTAAATTCGCATCGAGACGGAGTGAAGTTGAGTCTCATATTAAATTTCGAGTTTGGGTTCAAGGTGGATTTTTTTTCAAAACAAAGGGTCGGGTCGGATTACTTAAGTTTCGAGGTGAGATGAGCAAAAATCCACCACTCACCACCTCGTTGCCATCCCTACCCTTACCTACTCTGCCCCCTATATTCGCTCCTATGCAAATTATATGAGTTTAGATCTCACAACACACAAATTTTTTATTGACTTTTTTTTCCAAGATGAACAAAATACTTTCAAATAATATAACTTGTTTTAATTAAAAAAATTCATAATTTTTATCTAAATTGATACTCAATTGACTCGTAACACCAATTCAATTAAGATTTAATTTTTCATAAATTTTTTATTTAAATTGATACCTAATTAACTCGTGTCACCAACTCAATTAAAACTTAATAATAATACATTTATATCATTTGCCCAAATTTGGTTATTTATTTATACATTTATAAGGAAGAACAATTTTCTTTTTCATTATTTCAAATTCAGGAACCTTCATTTAGATTTGTCCTATTCAATGATTAGATTACCTCTCAACATTTGAAATTTTATTTAATATTTAATTATTGAATTTTAATTCGATTGTCATTGGTATTGTTATTAATATAGGAGGACGTGGGTTTGAGTTAGGAGTGAGCAAAATTCAATTCGATTTGAAAAATTCGATAAAAATTCAAATTTTGAATTAAATAGTTTAGGTTTTTTGAGTTAATTATGTTATTTGGATCAACTCGAATAAAAAATTAAGTTTTTCGATTTAACTTGAATATGAATTACACAATTTGAGTTATTTGAAAATCCAAATAAGAAAAGACAAAACTACGTCGTTTTGATAAATGTTTACCCATTAAGTTAAAAGGCAAAAGCATTATATTGTTTATATAATTAAATAATTTTTATTTTGTCTACTAGTTAAATAATCGTTCCATATAAACACAATATTGAGTATAAATAATATATTCGTTAACTAGACTCGACTTGACTCAAAATTTTTTGCCTTAATTCGATTCGATTCGATTCGAAAAAAATTCAAATTGAGTTCGATCGCTAAAATAGGATTTGTCAACTCAACTAACTCAATCGAATACTCACCCCTAGTTTGAGTGCACTGAAGTGTATTATCCTCTTATTTATTTATGAGTTGATGAGAGGCTATGAATAGTTTTAAGCATTGTATAAAAAAAAATAGATATAATCAAAATCTATATTAAGATTGTTAAAAAAAATTAGATTTAGATTTTTTCTTCATTTAAAGAAAGCTCAATTTAATGTGAACTCACCTTAATTTAGATATTGAAAATTCAAATTTTTTTTTCTTTTTTCCAATCATATATTTATATATTTGAAAGTACCAATAGTATAATTATTAAATTTTAGAATTTAGAGCATACTCTTCACCCTGACATATTTAAGCATGATATTGATATATTTTATACTTATTGAAGCTTGTTCCAGCTTGAAATATAAATCCAAAATTCTACTTAAGTCTGCTTGTAATTGTAAATGGTTGACCTTAAACCCATTTTAAATCTGCTCATTTTTATTTTTACTTTTTTTAAAAAAAATAATTATACTATTCTTAATTTAATATTTAATAATATATATTTCATTCACTAAAATGTTATATATAGGCAAGTTAACAAATTTTTAATGTTTATATTATAGTATTATATATTACTATAGATTTAAATTTTATTGTGTTATAAATTATATAATATATATATATATAACATAATATAATATATTATGAACCTAGAAATTGGGTTAGGTCGAGTTTGGAATGTTTAAGTTTGAGTCTAACCTATATTTTAAATGTTTTTTTTTTGCTCAAACACAATTTTTGAATTTAATATTTTTGTCGAAACCCTCTTAAATTTTGAGACAATAACCTAACGATTGAGCAAGTTTACTCAAACTTTCACTTATTTTAATAAAATACAAATTGGAGGAAAAGATGTTCATAGTTGTTGATACATAGTATCAATGAAGATAGAGAAGGGGGAGAGAGGGTGCCGATGAAGAAGGTCAGTTCACCCATTCTAGGTCTGAGAGATGGAAATGTAGAGAGACTTAGGTAGAAGTGGTTGAGAGATTAACATATTAAGGTTTTGAGAGGAGAGGAGTCCCCTACTATGTTGCCCCTTGGGGTAATTATAGGTAAGTGAGGGATATTACCTGATTATTCTACTTATTTGGCCCTGAGTGGCACAATACAGGGTCCAACCGGCTCCAAGTTGAGATAGGGATATAACAATAGCCGCTTCTCGATAATGAGATGAGCACCTATGTCTAAGTCATCCACTTTTAGGTATGAACACTCCTCAAGTGTGAACACGTTTTCAATACAATAAAGGTCCTGTTTAGATGTAATAAACTTGTACTGATTGAATGCATAACAGAATGAGTCCCATGGTGCATGTTCTTCACATCCATTAATATCCTTTGCGTAGTTGGTGTAATTGAGTATTTATCTGTCACGTCACACTAATGGACAACTGGATCTCTTCTATAAATACTCTCCCAACAATGAAGAAGAGATCAACTTTTCAACTATAAAGTTACCCTGAGCAAATCCACCTCTTTAAGTGAACTAGTCTCCATAAAACCACAACTATCTCTTCCTTATTCTCATCCTTTATTGAACCGTGTATCAATAGGAATATAATATTTTTTTAAAAGAAACAGTAGTATAATAGTTTATCCTTCTATCTTCAGTCAAATTTCAAGACTTCCTTTTTTCCATAAAACCCAATTAGTACGCTATAGTTCCCATATTATTTGAAATATCATTTATAAATAAAAGAATCGATATTTTTTATATAATAATTGAGAAATAAAAAAGAAAGAATCAGTTGGAAATATTAATAAAATCCGACCCTGAACACACATATCCTTCATTACGCAATTATTATGCTATTCAAAAATTGGGAAATAATATGGACGAGTTACTTTCTCGTGATGCGAATGATTACCAACCAATCCCCCTCAGTTTCTCAATTACTTTTTTCATCCTTCTTTTTATTTTTGCCCCTATTTTTCTCTTTTCTTTTGTTTTAAGAAACATCCAATGAAATTATGGACCTTGCGGAGAAGTTGATACAACTCCATCATTCACTACTTGCTTATGGATTTTGTAGTTTTGACTTCCTCCATTTTTAATGTATAGTTGCTTTAATATAAAATCTAGTCATATTTTATTCGTGTTTTATTAATAGGAATGTTGGGTATTTATACATGTTGTTACTGGTACTATTGTAGCTCATGATGTGGTCCTACTATTTTTTCTTGGCTCCGCTACCTCTAGTATTGTCATTTTTTGCTTTTACTACTGATATTTTTTGCAAGCTTCAGGTCTGCTGGACACATGTTTATGGAGCGTGCAGTCCTTTCTGTTCTTGGGACTGACACTCTGAACAGGCTCCATATCTACTAGATACATGCTTGGGTGGCCTGCGGAGTGCGCGGTCCTTTCTGTGAGTTCTTTGGGCGTGTGTGAACTGAGGACATGACCTCCCCAAGATCCCTACAAGCTGGATTTATGGTTTCGCATTACGAGTTCTCCTTTCAAGCAGGAACGATTTGAGTTCGTGAACTTGCCTTGCACTCAGTCTTTTGATAAGATTTATTCGAATCATGGGTCGGAAGCCCAAATTCTTTCTAAAACTCGAATTAATAATTATCGATGTATAATAAATTTTTTAAACCACTTTATAGGAAAAATCTTAAATAAAAAGTTTAGGTAATCCAACGAGGCAAGATAAGAATAAATGATACAAATATAATACATTTAATAAATATGAAAATAAGTGATTTGTTTTTTAAAAAACGAAAAAGAAAATCAGTTAGTAGTTGAACAAAACAAGTTCTGTTTACTTTGAAAAGGAAATTCTTGTTTTAAAAAAGAAAAGAAAAATAAGATTCTTAAGTAATAAATAAGGCCAAAAGTTTGAAAAAGTTGATAGTAATAATAACACTTCTCATACAAGACACGACACTAGACAACAACCCGGTCATCGAACCGGGTTTTGAGTCAGATTTTTCTTTTTTATTTTCTAAATCCAAAAGAACCAGCTTAAATCATTATTTAGTTATTAAAATATTTTATTTAAATTAAATTGTTTTTCTTTTGTTCCTCAATGTCGTATCGGATTCCAATTTGATACAGTGATGAAATTTGTCTGTTAACGAAAATGAAAACAGATGCCTTATAAATTTATAGAAGGACACGTAACATTTAATTCCAATCAAGTATTTATTCAAGTTGCATCAGCACAAGAAAAAATAATTATCTTTTGAGTTTTTTTTTAATATATCTTTTGAGTTTTTATATGGTAAATTTTAATATAATTTTTTATTATATGTTTATGGGGAAATTAGTTTTTAGAAAGTATGTGGTGTTTCAAGGTGTTAAGTTTATGAAATCTCATGTATTGATCTATTAATTAAAAATATTTATCGTCTCAAATGTAATTTAAATTTAAATTACGTTAGTAATTATTTGTAATTCATAAAAAAAAAATATTTCGATACTTTAAAATTTTTCAATATATATGAAATCAGAATAATTATAATAATATGATTATTGTGCGTTGAGGTCATGGTATAATATTTGGAAATTAAATGGTAATAATTCAATTTAATTTTGAAATAACTATGGATAACATGTAATCCTAAACTTTAGCAAGTGTTGAGTTGTAAATAAATTTTCTTTTTAAAAAAAAAAATAAAGTAACCTAATGAATTTTTAATGAAATATAAATTGAAGTTGAGACTCAAGTGTCGAGTTTCACTTTAAAATCATAAAAAATATTGATTTTAAAATTTAGTCGAAATTTATTTTTTTAAAGAAAACAAAAACAATCATTCTCTATATTTTACTGTAAACTTTAAATAGCTAAGTATCTTGAAATTACAATTTCCAAGCATACGGTAATCGTTGCCCACCTATTGGGATCCAAAAGGGGATTTGTTCTAAAAATGTATCGATATTGGAGTATTCACTTGTGACTTTGCCTAATGACAATATGAATGTAGGTATGAATCATTCCTAAATTAACAAATGTCATTTTTTACCAAAAAAGCCAAATTGGGAGAGTTGCTTACATATCGTCATTCTTATTCACTCTAGTTGAATGATGAAAGTGGAAGACCCATATGTTTCATCTCCTATGCGGCCAAGCGACAATAACACTAGAAGATATAGTGTTAGTGTCAGGCTTCCAATGGACGAGGCACAATCAAAGGTAGATCCTTTATGAAGCATTCATAACAAGCACCAACCTTCCATCTAGGGTGAAGTTAAACTAGTTGAAGAGGTGATTCTGGCATCCTAAAGAATCTAACACTTGTTGACATTGATTTTCATTCTAAAGTGTACATTTTCCGCTTGATCAGAAGTGTGTTGAAACTAGATAAGTCTAGCATTCACCTATACCCTTTGAGCCTCTTAGTTTCCCTCTTACTAAAAGGTAAAAATAGAATCCTAAACCTTAAAAATCATTACTTTCTAAATGTTTTATATTTGTGCTATAATTTTGTAATTTAATAGGTGATCTAGGCATCGTGACCACACAACATATTGGAAGGACAATTTGCTATTGGTATGAGGAGCAATTGATAAGGAATTCAATGTAAATTGTGTTCTTTGTTGTCAAGTTTGTCTACTTTAAGTAATATCACCTAATAATGGAATTTAAATTCAATAATTTTATTTTTGTAGTTTTTTTGGATATCGTACCAAGCGAAAGATATTGTAACCATACTACCACTAGGGGCATGTGTGTACAACCATGTTTTTACCATCCACATGCCTCTTATATGCTTTTCCTATATCGAGTGGCATCAACCGAGTGAGGTATTATAATAGTTTGGGATGTTCCAAGTGATTCTAACAAATCCATGACTATCATCCAAAAATTTCGGTCGAGGCATAAGCGTAATTGGGCTATTAAATTTGTAAAACATGTGGCATATTGGATCAATCGTTTTTATTTTGCAATTTTTGTGGATGTCGTACCAAGCAGAATATATTGTAACCATACTACCACTAGGGGCATGTGTGCACAACCATGTTTTTACTATCCACATTTCCCTTATATGGTTTTCCTACATTGAGTGGCATCAACCGAGTGAGGTATTATGATAGTTTGGGATGTTCCAAGGAATTCTAATAGATCTAGAGAACATGGATGACTATCATCCATAAATTTGCATTTGAGGCATAAGCGTAATTGAGCTATTAAATTTGCACAACATGTGGCATATTGAATCAATCGTTTTTAGCATAAGTCACAAGCTACATTGATTGAGGACAACCAATTTTCAACTTCCAAGATATATATGGAATGGTTTAATGCCAAAGGTAAACCATACATGTATCCATAGAAACATGCTCCATTTTCTCGGATCAATTGTGTAATTTTCAAACATCAGAGAGGGAACATGAAAACATGGGTTCAACCTACTGCTG
This sequence comes from Kokia cookei, assembly GCA_039519145.1. Classification (NCBI taxonomy): domain Eukaryota; kingdom Viridiplantae; phylum Streptophyta; class Magnoliopsida; order Malvales; family Malvaceae; genus Kokia; species Kokia cookei. The sequence continues at coordinate 31,905,546 of CM076908.1, forward strand.
GATACCAAGTTAGAAGAGGAAGAAATCAACAATTATGTTGTTGCAAAGGTGTTCTCATAGATAAAGGTGTTGAGGGTGGGCTAAATTGCCTTGGGCGAGGTAGAGGTTAAGCCCGAGGTAAAGGTTAGGTTGTGGACTTCAAGGGTTAAGAAATATAAAAATGTGATATGTCCTTACACTTGATGTCCATTTTCTAGCATTAAACCTATCCCTTTTTCTTGTTCTTTAAATCCAAAATCGTATTAATTTAGGGTTTGAGAGATAATATTTAGGGATCAAGGATTCAATTTCACATTTAGTGTTCAAACCTCGAAAAACCTATGGTTTATGGTTTAGGTCTTAATCAAATTATGCAAATGAAAGAGATTCAAAATGAGTGGAGATGGTTATAGAGTTTGGGGAATAGGAAAAATTAGATAGTAAGTTTACACTTAAGGGCTTCATAACCATTATAATGTTCGCTTAGACAATCAATTGAGCTTTTTAGATTTTAAGATATTGTATTGTCATGTGCACCATTTGTGTTTCCATTAGTGGGTGAATTTGGGCTCCCTACAATTGATTTGTAACTAATTTGTTGTCAACCTCTTCTATAGATACACTACTCTCTTGTTTATCTCAAATTAATAACAAGCTCAAGGGTTTTCACATTATCTCAAGACGAAAGAGATACCTCATCTGACTTGCCATTACAAATGATGTACATCTAATGTGAGTGTATTGCCCGTGGCCAAACTTAGATTAACATCATTCGAAAGATACATTAGTTAATAGGTAGGTTTGAGACGGGGAGTTCTGTTATCGAAATTCTAATTATGATCACAATCTGTTAGTGATAAATGTGACATATGTAAACATATATGAAACTGTATGATTAAATGTTATAAATGGATAATGAATTTAATTAAATGATTTATGAATTGAATAGTGGATTACATGAATTAAGTAAGATAATGTTATTAGATATTACGAGTAACTTATTAAGTTATTTTAGTTTAAATAACTTAATTATGTTTAAATGAATGGATGGTAAGCTACTAAATTCAATTAGGTACTTACTAAGCTATTCACGTAGTTTAACACATTTATTTCTAAACGTGTAGGTGAAAGATAAGTTTTGAGAAGAATCATGAAAGCTACTTCAGTTCGGATCACTCCACTCCTTAAGCTTCAAGTTTAAGCCCTTTGGTATATAAATTTTGGAATGTACTTAAGCTTATTAGTAATAATGTGAATGATGTATGAATGATAATTTTTTGTGTTATAATTTACCTCAATTATAATGAAACAAGAATATGCTTAAGCAGTGAGTTTAGTGTTTAAATGTAGCATCTCTTACTCGGACCAGGTGAGGGGTGCTACAAATAATCTTAATGAGTATCATATATGACTAGTTGTCCTCTTAAAAGAAATCTCCTAATGAATCCATATGATAATACTTACCGTGGAGTGCGACCAGGATAAAACCGGCTTGAAGTATTATCATGTCGTCATACAGAGACCATTGATGGAGGTTGTAAATCTTGTTTTGGGACCTTCTCCCATTCAATATTAAAAAAAAACTATGCAATGTTTTTATTCCAATTTCAATTATGAATGATTTAATATATAATGACAAGTACATGTGACATTCTTTTCCTAAACTATATGACATGCTTATTATATATGCATGAACATACTTTGTCAATTTTAATTTCACATAATCTCATATAGCATTGTATAAAATTGCAAAAAAAAAAAATTGACTCTAACGAGACAAAGATTTCCATGGTTCCATCCTAAACATTCTTTAGATCTCTTGGGTAAAAGTCAAATATCCTGTGGGTTTTGCAAAAAAAAAAATCACAAAATATGAAATTAACATGTTTGCCAAAATTTAATCCTATAATCCGAAAATCAAAACAATTAATCAAAAATGGGTTTCACCGTTGGGCCACCGTCATCGGCCACCTTGACCGTCATCGGCCTTCATTGTTGGTTCCCGTAGAGTTCGCACCTCCTCGGTGATGGAATGCTATTTACTAAAGTGACATCTTCAAGCATGATGGTAACTTCCTTCCATGGGAAATGGAATGTAAACGTTTCGGGCCTCTATCTTTTCACCATGACAACAACGAAATCCGGAATTATTTTCAATTTTGCCATTGTAGATGTCACATATAAACTGGCATAGTAAATGCCATATAGTATTAAAATTTGAAAATCAAAATACCTTCCACCAAAATAAAAAATTAGAATGAATTGAGTTGGAGATTTCACCATATTGACGACGTAATTGGCAATGTATTCCGTCATCCCCCTCTCCCCGAAAATAAGAAAAAAAAAAAAAGTTTTTTTTTTTAGAGTTGGAGAGATTTGGAAGATTTTTTATGAGAAGAAGAGAGGAATGGATGAATTTTTATAGGGTGGAAGTCGACAACCATGAGATTAACTTCCATTATATTAAATTCAATCGGTTGGGCCAATTACTAAATAAATACTCTGATCAAACCACTTCACGCTGAACTTGATATCCATATGTATCAAATTTCTTTGCATGTGCAATTGCTTCCTAACATACATAGCATGGATTAATGTAACTTAACACCTATAGTATCCAGGTACTTTAAAAAAAATAGTATTCTAAAAAATAAATTTTCCATAAACATATAATAAATGATTAAAATTTAATATTAATGTAAAAGAAAGGGAAAAAAACATTTTACTATTTACAATAATATATTGTTTTTAATATTTAAATTTAAATAAAAATATTTATAAATTATAAAAAATACTGGTAGGATGGATGGAAGGATACGTTATAACTGACTTTAGCCAGGTTAGTCTAAATCTTTAAATAGAAAAAGGAAAAAGGATAGAAAAGCAGTTGGTCAACTCATGAAAATGAGTGAACCATGATTAGTTTAACAAAACTTCAACAAGTAATTGAGTCTTGGTTTCAACAAAAACAAATAAAAAATGAAGTTCTTGAAAACTGGGAAGAGTTGTTCAAGTTTAATCAACTCCTGCGTATAATCGTGGCTGCTAAGGTAGACGAAGACCAGCAAATGGAAAGATCTACGGCCTCTAATATGCAGACTCAAGGACAAAGAACTCAGTCCACAGCCGTTGTTAAGGTCTCTTCAACCCACCCCATTTCTCGTTTCTTCTTGGAAAATCTTCCCCAAGCTTATCTTTTCATTTCATTTAATCAATTCTTGTATCTTGACTGACAGGTACAACAAGAACCAAGCATCAAGATAGAACCAACTGTGGGGGGGCAGCTCCTCAGGAAGCTCTTTCAAATCATTTTCTTCGTTCAATTGTTCTTGGTCTCCATCTTAGTTATCGTTTTAACTATCCGTGGCCTCATCTACGCCGGCAGTACCGATCGTTTCCAACCCAAGAAATGGTACCCTCCACTTCTTGTTTCAACGGCTTCTGCTGGAATCGTTTCTTTTATATGGCAATCCATCACTTTCCACTGTCCATCAAAGGCCATCAAAGCTGTCTTCTGGTTTACGCCGCTGCTAACATGTGCTGTCGGTGTGCTCCATATACTGATTGGTTCTCCTCTAAGTTTTGCGGCAGGTACAATTGCAATACTTTCAGGCGTCATCCAATCCCTCTATGCCTGTTGGGTGAATTCCAGATTTGACTATGCATCCAAGATCCTCACAGTTTCCACATCTGCTCCACCTTATAACACCACTACATTTGTCATGGTTTCCAACATAACCTGTTTAGTCTACTCCTCTTTCTCGGTGACCGGAATCGGAGGAGCAACCGCCACCGGAACCAGCTTAGACATCGTGTTCATCGTGGTCATCCTGCTTTCCTTCTTATGGAGTATGCACGTGATCAAGAACATGCTGTATGTCACAATCTCACGAATCAGATACATGAATTTCGCTTGCGGAGTCGATATCAACACTCGGACGGCTTTCCATGATACGGTCAAGCATTTGGTAGGAAGTGTATGCATAGGTTCAGCCATTGTCCCGGTTATCGGAACAATTCGCGGTTCAGCCCGTGCCATAAACTTGGTTGCAGGGGACAACGACGAGTTTTTGTTCTCATGTGCTGATTGTTACTCGGGATTTGCCTCAATGCTGATCACATATGGGAATCGTTGGGGCTTTGTTCATGTAGGTGTTTATAACAAAGGCTTCATACAGGCATCGGCTGATACATGGGAAATGTTCAAAAGGGTAGAACTGATATCATTGATCGATTCCGACCTAACCGGGGTGTTCTGTTTTCTCTCCGGGGTTGCGGTGGGTTCAATATGCGGCATCGTGGGAGGAACATGGGAGCTCATAATCCACAAGGGCTATGCCACAGAAGTGTCCATCTATGCTTTCTTGATCGGCTATTTCATGGTAAAAAAAGATTATAACCTTTGAATGATTTGATAGCCATAGGAATGAAAACTTATAAAATCGTAATGATTTTTGGCAGTGTCGGATAGCATTGGCCTGGCAACAGGCGAGTGTTTCAGCATACTACGTTGCTTATGCGGAGAACCCTCAAAGCCTTCGGTTTGATGCAACAATCCCAGTTCGCATTGAACAGCTTCATAGGTTTCAAGTTTAACTGTGGCTGACTCAAAGATACACATCACATCATCGTATGTACAATGTTTACAATTTTGGTGAGCCTGTTTAGTCTAGTTGCACTCTTTCTCTGTAAATTCCGTACAATCTCTGTTTCAGGCTTTAGAAAAGATGATGTAAATATCAAGTGGAATATATTCTGATTAGAGACCCAAAAGAAAGCAGATTGTTCTGCCAAGTTTGCAGCATATCTTTTTCACTGTAATAAAGGAATATGCCTAATAAATTTAGTTTCTATTGCTACCTTGTTGACCCATTTCTTTCTTTTCTGTGCAAAAGTGTTCAGGATGAGGGATAGATGATTGATGTTGAGATTCCATCTCCAGCTCTATTGAATGTTATCTGTTAATTGTTGCTATGGCAGGGGTACTACTATTCTAACACTACACCACTGGTTCTACTTATTTTGTTCCATGCAAATTACAACTCTACTCCAATTACAAAAGATCCTTTGTTATTCCCCAATATGTAAAGGCAGGTTAAAAAAATGCATAAATCCCTGTACTATTTACAAATTTGAAATTTAATCCATATACTTTTATTTTTAAGAATTTAATCTCTCTATCACCATTTAACAAAAAAATGAAGTTGTAATGAATTTAATTTTAATTAAATAATTTTAACAGTATTAATAGTTGAATCTGAATTTTACAATTTAAAAAGTAAAAATATTAGATTCATATACATTAAAATATAAAAACTAAATTTTAAATTTACAAAAAGTAAAAAAACTTATGGAAGAAAATATTCTAATTCATTTTCTTGTTAGGCTAGGAAACCGGAAAATGATAATGAAGTGCCCTAAAAAATTTGGACCACTCAACATTATCAACGTAAGTTGGAAATGGACTTAGGTTGAATCGTGAATCCATGAACAAATTTATTCTTAAAATTTGTATTTGTTTTTGCAAGAGATTTTTTTAATACATAATTATTCTTATAAAAATGGAGCATATCTTATTTTATATTTTATTTGAATCCTGATCGTTTTTAATAATAATAATAATAATGTATTTTTTTCTTTGTCGTGAATTTAAATTGGAAAATTGGAAATGAATGAAGGTGGGTATGGTGTGAATATTGATGTCTTTGGAAATAAAATTTTGGAAACCCCATGTTAGTAGTGTGTTTTTGGGAGGCCCAAAACTTTGTCCCGAAGAAGAAAGTATTTGATAGGCTCGGTTTTGGGGTCGTCTGGAAATACGATCGTTTAAGGTTCAAAGTTGAAAGAGATCCAAAATATTATTTTTTTAGTTTTTAAGAGGTTTAAAAAAACTTTTATCTTTTAAGAGTTCAAAATTTTTTTTACCGGACGTTTAAAGGGTTCAAAAAAATTTATCTCCAACTTTTAAGGAATTTAAAATTTCATTTTATTATTTCACCTAAAATCCCAAAAATATTAAGAACAGAATTGACATATCGTACAAAAGAAAATGGTTCACATAATAATGCCCAGAGCTTAAGAGGTTCACTCGATGATGATGATGATGATATTCGTCTGTTCATGCATCACTTGTAACTTTCACGAGTATGTGAACTCTTTAAACTCTCAACACTGTTCTTGATATCATTGTGTGAACCATCCCTCCTCCACTCATTTAAAGTATTTTACTATAAATTTTTTTTTCATGAATGGTAAAGGAAATTTTGAAATCAAACCTTTATGAAGTTAAGTTTTTATTAACTTCCCATCTTCTTTAATTTCATGTAGTTTACAAATATCAAATACTTGAAACTTGCTTTGGTCTCTTAGTATAAATAGTGAAAATCTATTCACTATCTCTATCCCTTTAAGAAGAACAGAAAAAAAAAATTCACTCTTAATTGTTGTTTGACAAATTTCACAGTTTCTTAATACTAATTAGTTGGATGAAGAAAGTGTTTTTTAGTGGAGGATAGCAAAATTGTACAGTGGGTGATTGAGATTGTTGTATTCCAAGGGACTATATGCAATAAAATCTCTTTGTACTGATTATTTATTATTAAGTAGGCACATATTGTCTAAAGAGAACAACTTGATTCATACCTCAATTTTTCTCACATGGATTTAATTATTAAATTTGTGATAGTTCAACAACAATTAATTGATTCTATACTCCTATTTAGAAGAACTATTGTTTGACATTCTCCAATAATTTGAGATGATATTCCTTATGGAGAATGTTGTTGAATGCTTCCCCAAAATTACTTAAGCTAATAATTTGATTTGGAACTCAACGAATGGTTTCAGTAAAAAAAAAAAATGATGTTCATTTTAAGAGACTCGGGTTCGAGTATCTATGTGTGCAAGGTATGTATGCGTTGTTAAAGAGTTAAAAAAGTATGAACAGATATTATCATTTAATCACACTAATATATTAAAAAAATAATGATTTGATTTGATTTATTTTTTTGCCTTCATCGTGTAAATTATAAGAGATGGAAGCAAAATACAATTTTCTACTTAGACTCTTGAATGTATATGTTGGAGCCCAATTTTTCCGGGCCCAACTCCAAAATTAAAATGATAAATTTTAAATTAAAATTTATTGTTTTAATGTCCAAATTACAAACCCAGTTGTCCAAGCCCTAGCCCAATTACAAACCCAATAATAAATCCTAACTCAAACTAGCCCAATTACATATTTGACCCAACTTTACAAAAAGAAAAGTTAAACTCTAACAACTTGCTACTGCCGCTCATCCCCATCCACTCAGCTCCTACCACGTCAATACCACCATCAGCCAACTTGCCACCACCGCCACTGTAAGCTTGCACCTGCAAAGAAGAAAAGACAGTAATTAAGTTATAAAAGACAAAATAAAATGATTGTCATAAGGCTATAACAGCTGAATGAACTTCATGTATGGGGGTTAGGAGGGATTTTGAGTTGAAATCAATACAAGCAGAAACAGTGCATTTATAAGAAAAACACCAGTACTCGAAGCAATACGAAACACATAGGTAGTATTCAAAGTCAAGCAAGCAACAGTTAGTATCACAAGAAGGCAGAATACCAAACACTCCATATCAGTCAAGGTATACATTCCCAGTAAATATTTATTCATTAGTATTGACCTTTCAAATTTCGAACTGTTTATATCCTATACATATATTTATTATATTATCATTATTATTTATTATTTCTAAATATACCTTTAATGCATATTAATTATAATATTAAATAAATAAGAAGTTTAAGTGCGTATCTTGATCTGATTCATCGTCGACGGGGCTTTGAACGGAGCTCCTCCGTTCGTGAGGATTTTGATGGTCGTATTCCCACTGTCACATCTAACTCGTAAAATATAAAGGTCATAAGATCTATTAGAAACTCATAATCTTGAATCTTTAAGGTGCACCTCTTGCATACTTTATTAATTCTTTCACTTTGTCCTAAAGAATTAGTAATAACTATTTCGTATGTAGTAGATTCGACCGCTAATTCCCTCTCTCTTTCACTTATGATATGCATATATATACGAATGTGTCAATTAACACAAATTTTGTGATATTTTGATTATACTTGATTATTTTGTGATATTTTGAATAAAACAATTCAATTACACAGTATTTGAAAAATTTTTTTGTTATACTCGTTTTTAATTCTCGAACATTGTATGTTATACTCGTTTTTAATTCTCGGACATTGTATATAATACTCTTATACTGGGTTTATACGTGTGAATCGAGTGTAATGGTGTTACATTTGTTGGTATCAGAGCAAAGGTTTTCTAATGTTTGGGATCGAGAATAAGTTCACGTGTACATGTCATTTTACATGTTGATGTGAAGAGAGGATGTTTAATTATTTAATTGTTAAAATTGTGAATATTGTAGAAAGAAGAATGTCGAATAGGGCTCATGATGAGTCCGAAGATGAAATAGAGAGTAGGGCTCCAAACATTATTAGAGAATCAGTACACTAGGATGATCATAGGGGGCATATGTTAAAAGAAAGAACTCAACCCCCCAATGAGTTGATATTATCTCGAGAAGAAATCTCGATTGTGATTCTATTGTAAACGATGAATCAATTGTTACAACAAGTTGTGAGGACTAATAATATCTCAAATATTCCCTTACTTGGTGCTCCTCAACCATAATTATCTACTTTTAGCTATCGATTTTCTTTGAAAAAATTGAGAAAAATATGGTGTCAAAAAGTTTAAAGGTAAAAGGGATGATGATCCAGTTGAGGCTGAGGAATGGTTAGAAAATAGTTAAAGGGTGATAGAAGAGCTACAGTGTACTGAGAGTAAAAATTAAAATATGTGGTATCGTTGTTGAAAGGTGAAGCGTATCAGTAGTGGATTACAATGTTGAATATCCACTCCATTGAGAAGATTTCATTGGAGAAAATGTCAGTTGAATAGTAGAGCTTGTTTTAAATGTGAGTCAAAGGACCATTTGATTCGAAACTGCCTACGAAGAGGTAAATTACATGGAAACATTGGTGACTATGGTGCGAGATCGGTAAGAGAGATAGTCAATGGATCAGAAGTTTGTAAACCTCGAACTTCTGTTATTAGAACAAAGAGAAGAAGAGGACGTTCCTGATGAGAATACCGGTAGATCTTCTTTTTGTGATTTTTCTATAAATTGTGTTAATTGACACATTCGTATATATATGCATATCAGAAGTGAAAGAGAGAGAGAATTAGCTGTAGAATCTAATACTTACGAGTTAGTTATTACTAATCCTTTAGGACAAAGTGAAAGAATTAATAAATTATGCAAGAGGTGCACCTTAAAGATTCAAGGTTATGAGTTTCTAATAGATCTTATGACCTTTATATTTTACGAGTTAGATGTGACAATGGGAATAAATTAGCTGTCAGAAACGTGGGGTCATGGTTGAGTGTAGAAAAAAAAAATTTCTTTAAGAATTTCGGATAGAAAAGAAATGATTATGATTGATGAAGATAAGTGAATAATATACTGATAAAAAGTTTAAGTTTTAAAATGAAATGTGAGAACTATATTGTTTTAATAAGAGAAATAATATGAAATGTGAATAAGTTTTAAATTCATAGAATAACTAAAACGAAGTTTAAAATACTAGAGTTGTGACTAATTAGTTCGTTCAATGAAAGAATGGAAAAATCTAGTGTCGTGAATGTTTGAAGGAAGATGAACTCTGATCGCTAATAGTTACCTCGAGATTTTATTGACGCTGCAGAGTCAATAAAACTAGAGGGAAGGACCAGGAGACGTCACTCCTGTCCGAACTATACAGGGATCCGAGGATTCTTCTAAAACATTCATTGATCGTATCATTTTTCCTAAATGGTATAAATGAAAATAGTGATGGAAGTAGTCTAATAAGTAAAGGGGAGTGTCCTTTAGGAATGAAAGGTTATGGGATAATGATAAGGTTTATGATACAAGTGAGAAAAAAATTATATGTTAGTAATTAATCTAGTATAAAGATTCGAGAGATAATTAGTCACTTTCGAGTTATGAAAGAAATAATTGAAGAAGGATAAAATTTGAATGCATGGAAGAATTTACGAGAATGAGAATAGAGTCATATTTATGTTATAAAAGTATGAAAGAAAATACAAGGAGTTCTTTAAGTATTGATATAGGAAGATAAAAAAACAATTGTATAATTTTAATGGTAATCAATGAGTTATGATGTTATATGTTTGAAGCTATGAAATAACATAGTAAGTTATATGTCAGTGAAGTGATGTGAAATAATGGAAGTGTATATTTAGATTAAATAATGAAAGGTTAAAATTTAAGCTATAAGTGAGGGAAGTGTGAAATTCTATGATTAGTTAACTAAGTTTACTCACTTTCATTCGGTCAGAACTGATTTCTCCTTGTATAAGTATGCTCTGTTGTTTATAGATGAAAAAGTAAGACTTCATGATATGTCTATATTCATTATTTCTGATCGAAATCCATAATTTACATCAAAGTTTTGGAGAAAATGTAGGACTCCAGTATGTTGAATGGAGTTAAGTAAGAATAAGTTAGTGAGTCTTGACTTGATTCAGGAAAATAGAAGAGAAAGTAAAGTTGATAAAAAGGTGTTTGAAGGCTATTTTGGAAAGACAAAGTCCTATGCTGATTTGAAAATAAAAGATAATGAATTTAATATTGCTGAAAAAGTTTTCTTGAAGGTATCTCAATGGAGAAAGATTCTTTAATTTAAGAAAAAGGAGAAGTTAAGTCCAAGATTCATTGGACCATATGAGATATTGAAATCAATTGCATATCGATTAACACTCCCTTCAAAGTTGGACAATATTTATAGTGTTTTCTATGTATCTATGTTACAAAGATATTAGTCTGATGTATCTCATGAGATTATTTCGAAAGTTATTGAAATACAATCGGATTTGATTCATGAAGAAGAACCGATTAAGATACTTGCATGAGAGGTAAAAGAAATGAGAAACAAAAGTGTCCCCTTTGATAAAGGTTTTATGAAAGCATCATAATTCAGAAGAAGCAACATGGGAAAGAGAAGAAAATATGATACAACAATATTCGTAATTATTCGTTACAGGTAAATTTCGAGGACAAAATTTTTTTTGGGGGAAGAATTGTAACATCCGCGTTTTTGAACCGGAGTTGAAATAGTAATAGTGTCGAGTTAAGAGTTAGAATATGTGGTTAAAATAATAAGATTAGGAAAAATTAAGGATTAATTAGAAATTGTGAGAAAGCATGATGGACTAAATAACAATTTAGCCAAAATGAAATATAAGTCATTATGAGAATTATAGTAATTAAAGAGGGGCAAAAGAGTAATTTGGTGGAAGATATTTTTGGAGGCAATGTTTTGGGCCAAAGTGTAAAGTTGGAAGGCCCAAAGACTAAAAGTGCAAATTTACCATTATTAAAGAAAGATATTTTCGTAAAGAGAAATTGATAGAAAAATCTAGAGAAATGAAGAAAAAGCTATAAAAGACATCAGCCATTGTGCTTCACGTTAGCCACCATTTTTCCACCATTTCAACTTTTGCTTTTCTTACAAATTAGTCCTTTTTCACCAAATACAAACCAATTAAGCTAGTTTCTTCCAAATTTCTTCAAGATTAGTGAATAAAATTAATAGAGAAGTATAGTAGCTATCCAATTGTTAAAATAAATGCATCCATACTTGTCTTGGAGGAGAAAGAAAATGGACATTAGTGTTGAATACAAGTGATTAAGGTAAGAAAGTTAAACTCCTCTTTAAATACATGTTAGTTTTTGGTTTAGAAACATGATATGTTAGAAGGATTTTAATATGAATATATGTGTTTTGTATGAAATTAAAGAGAAAGAAAAGAAGTAGAAGGACTCAATTGAAGAGAAAGGAAAAGAGAAGATCAAAGAGGGAAAGGAAGCTTTCTACAAGAGTTGTAAGTACTAAAAGTATTAAAAGGTTTAGAATTAATTAAGTTAAAATGTTTATAATTTTAACATTTATGATTAATTATGATAAAAATGATATGTTTAATTATAAGTGTTGATTATGTGTGATTAAATGAAATTTAGTGTAAAGAGACAAGAAAAAGGAAGCATGTCCATTAAAGTAGTTTGGACAGAACAGAAGATTAACTTCGAAAATTCACCAAAAATTGCATTAAAAGAGTTAGAGGTTGAATTAAATATGTAATTAAACTATATTGAGTTTAGTTTCATATGGAAGAAACAATGAAAGAAAAAGAATTGTACATTCTGAGATATATCTGATTTGGTGTAACAAGGTCAGAGTAGGTTTGAGTTCCCCTGTTTTGACTTTGAAAAATCATATAAAAATATAAAAAAAAATTATTAGAGACTGAAATTTATATGGATAATTTCTTATTAAGTTAATTTTAAAACAAATAGACGAGAACATTATTAGATTCCTGTACTAAAAGATAAATAATTTTTAGTAAAGAAATGTCGAAACTGTTAGGCAGCAGAGAAGGGGTAAATTGAAAGATTTTAATGTACAAATTGGCTAAAGTAAAATTTCTAAAATTTTTATGGTAAAAATATATTTGAGTCTAATTTCATAATCATCAAGAGGATTGTAATTTCGAATTCTGTAGCTCAAGATATAAATAATTTAGTGACTGTGACTCAAATGTACAACTTTGAAAATTAATGTAAAAAAAAAAGAAAAATTGAATAGAAACGGAAAATTGATGCATATAAAGTGATATGTGATGAAATTGAGAAATGAGAATGAAATGGATAAATCAAAGGTTTTTGAAGTTATTAGTACCTAATTATTTATGATATTAGGTTGTTATTTGGTTAAATTGATTTGTTATTGATTTGTATTACTATAATCTGAATTATTCATTATTTAATGTTTATTTCGATATTTATATTTAATAAGTGAATATAAGGTAAGCGTTAATATTGAGATGAATGAAAATTTATATTGAATTAATAGTATATTTGAATTGAATTTGAATGATTTGTGATCAAAATTGAAAGTGAAAGTGAAAGTGAAATTGGAATTGAAAGTGATATTAGTTGTAAATTGAAAATCCCTATTAACTAGTCAGGCTGAGTTGGATATAGTTGGCACGCCATAGGATTGGAAGAGTTCAAGGATACTTCGAACTTGAGTTGATGAGACACTGGGTGTCATTATTTTACTTAGGATAGATTCGATAAGGTATTGGGTACCACTTTACTTCGGCTAGGCTAATGAGACATTAGGTGTCACTTTATTGCTTCGAACTATCCGATGAGGCACTGAGTGCCATTCTGGTGTGTTTGGTTGGATCCGTGTATCACCAAGGTTCGAGTCTTGTTAATAGGGTAAATCATGTTAAAAATAAAAAATGTGCAAATTGTGACATTGAGGTAAGTGAAATGATAATCACATGAAAGGTAAGTACAATATATGTATACGAAATCGAAGAATGATAAAACTAAGTAAGCTAAGAGATTGGAATGGCTAAAATGTAAAATGAGGAAGAATATGTGAATTTCATAACACTACTGTAAGTTAAATGTTATATACATAAAAGGTATGTATTTTACATGAATAAACAATTATATGAATGAGTTTGAAATGAGTGATTAAAAGATGAATGATTAATGACACTTGTAGTACTTACTAAGCCTTCACCGGCTTAACGCGTTTAATTCAACGCGTAGGTACAAGATCTCTGTGAAGCTAAGGTTGGATTAAGTGCCTCTCATCAAATCACATCAACATTGGAAGATTATAAGACAAGGTATACTTATTTTGAGGTAAAATGACATGTACAAATGATACTTATATGTCCTCAATAAATGAGTTATAAATGTTATTTTGGAATACTATGAACTTATGAAATGAGATGATGAATATTGAATGGAATTGTGTTTTAGACTGAATTGATTTATTGGTAAAGTTTTTATATAATTTCAGGGGGTTAGTTTGAAGTTTCTAGCTATATTTTTTGATTTTAGAACAGAGGTATCAATATTTTTATGGTGGTATCGATATTTCCCTATTTTGAGTAAAAATTTCATTTTCATTAGTTTCGAACTGGTTTTAAGTCTCGATTTTGATTATACTTGATTATTTTGTGATATTTTGAGTAAAACGATTCAATTACACAATATTTGAAAGAAAATTTTGTTATACTCGTTTTAATTCTCTGACACTGTATGTAATACTCTTATATCGGGTTTATACATGTGAATCGAGTGTAGGAGTGTTACATTTATTGGTATCAGAGTAAAGGTTTTCTGATGTCTAGGATCGAGAATAAGTCCACGTGTACATGCCATTTTACATGTTGATGTGATGAAAGGATATTTAATTATTAATTGTTAAAATTGTGAATATTGTAGAAAGAAGAATGTCGAATAGGGCTCGTGATGAGTTCGGAGATGAAGTAGAGAGTAAGGCTCCAAACCTTATTAGAGAATCAGTACACTAGGATGATCATAGGGGGCTCGATCAGCTGGAGAGGAGATCCAATAGGAGCTAATGATTTTTCCCCATATATAAAAAACGTTCATATAAGGAGGAATAATCAATTCAAGGCCAAAGGTAGAAGAGAGAGAGGGAAGACTAATTGAAGTAATAGGGACAATGAAGGGTTTGAGCATCAATGCTGTATCCGAGGAGGGAAATGAAGGAAGAAACCTATGGGAAATTCATCCTTTCGCCTCCGGGAGTACTCTCGACAACTGGACTGTAAAGGAGCTCCCTATAGTCTTTAAGGCTTCTTCAAAGTAATGATCAGAACACACCTATTGCTTTAGGCTCGAAAGCAATATGGATCTTTTTGTAAAAGGGCCCATGATCATTATCTGAATATTTTGAATGAAAATGCATCTTCTATCTTACATGGAAAATCTTTCGCTAATTATTCTTTCATTCTTAATCCAATTCAACAAACCGTTCATACATATCCCATAAACAAAATTAATCATTCTTTAATACATACATTCTTGTCCAATTTGACAAATACACTCATACTCATACCATATAATCATTCTTTAGTAAATTTATTTTGTTCTTTGGACCTTTTTTTCCCTCCTTTAACAGGTCCTTGAATATTAATAATATGAGTAAACCTGATACTAACTTAAAGCCTCGTTTCGAGCAAGATATGTGTTTAGAAGAACTTCAGGACTTCGAAGATAATCAAGATTATAATTTGTCTCCTGATCTGTTAAGAATGATGGAGCAAGAAGAAAAACAAATCTTACCTCATTCAGAACTGGTGGAAGTTATAAGCCTAGGGACGAAGATGAAAAGAGAGAAATAAAAATTGAGACAAGCATCTCCCTAGAAACCAGAAAAGATCTTATCAAGTTGCTTCAAGAGTTCCAAGATGTCTTCGCATGGTCCTACCAAGACATGCCTAGCTTGGGTACTGACATCGTGGTACATAAAGTCCCCATAAAGGAAGAATGCAGGCCTGTTCAGCAAAAGCTCTGAAGGATGAGACCTGATGTGTTATTGAAGATAAAAGAGGAGGTCAGAAAACAATTTGACGTTGGGTTTCTCCAAGTAGTTAAATACTTAGAATGGGTAGCCAACATAGTCCTTGTTCCTAAAAAAGATAGGAAAGTGTGTATGTGTGTGGATTATCGGGATTTAAATAAAGCTAGCCCAAAGGATAACTTTCCATTACCTCACATCGATTTTGATTGCACAAATAACATGACAGAATACGAAGCATGTATCATGGGAATCCGTGTAGCCATAGAATAAGGAATCAAAATTTTGGAGATATATGGAGACTCCGCACTAGTAATCTATCAAATCAAAAAAGAATGAGAAATAAGAGATTCTAAGCTAATTAATTACCGAAAATTGGTTCTCGAGTTAACCAAAGAGTTTGATGATGTCATATTCCATTATCTCCCATGAGAAGAAAATCATATGGCTGATGCTCTTGCCACTTTGGCCTCGATGATTAAAGAAAATAGACCAGAAGATATGAAACTCATTCAAATGAGCATCTATGAGGCTCCGACTCATTGTTATTATATTGAAGAAGAAGAAAGGGATGACTGTCCATGGTACCAAGATATTCTTCAATATGTAAGAGATCGCAAATACCCCGAGCAAGCTTCTAAAAATGAAAAGAGGACATTGAGAAGACTTGTCAATGAATATGTCCTAGATGGGGAAATCTTGTACAAAAGGAGAAAAGATCAAGTGTTGCTAAGATGTGTCGATGCAGTTGAAGCTAAGAAGATTTTAGAAGAAGTTCACGAAGGCATTTGTGGTACACACGCCAATGGTTTCACAATGGCTAGGCAAATAATGAGATTTGGGTATTACTGATCTACCATGGAAGGGGATTACATTAATTATGCTAAGAGGTGCCATAAGTGTCAAATCTATGGAGACAAGATTCATGTACCTCCATCACACCTTCAGGTCATGACTTCTCCTTAGCCATTTTTTATGTGGGGCATGAATGTCATTGGGCCAATTTTTCCAAAGGCTTCTAATGGTCATACATTTATCTTCGTGGTTATCGACTACTTCACCAAATGGGTAGAGGCAACCTCTTACGACAACGTCACGAAATCTATGGTTAGTAAGTTTTTGAAAAAGGAGATTATTTGCCGATATGAGATGCCAAATAGGATCATATCCAATAATGCCTTGAACTTGAACAATAGCACAATAGCGGAAGTTTGCGAGCAATTCAAACCAAGCATCACAATTCATCTCTCTATTTGCCAAAGATGAATAGAGCTGTAGAGGCAGCTAACAAAAATATCAAGAAATCGTTACAAAAATGTCTAAGACCTACAAAGACTGGCATGAAAAACTACCATTTGCCCTCTTTCCTTACAAAATTTCAATCAGAACTTCTACTGGGGCAACACCATTTTCACTAGCATATTACCTATCGAGGTCGAAATACCTTCTCTCCGAGTCTTGACAGAGTTACAATTAGATGAGACATAATAGATCTAGGCTCGATATGATCAGTTGAATTTAATTAAAGAAAAAAGGTTAAGAGCTATCCACCATGGTCAGATGTACCAAAAAAGAATGATGTGAGCTTATGACAAAAAGGTTTATCCTAGAGAATTACATGAGGGAGATCTAGTTTTGAAAAAGATACTTCCCATACATAAAGACTTTCGAGGGAAATGAATGTCCAACAAGGAAGGGCCTTATGTGGTAAAGAAAGCTTTTACAGGAGGAGCTCTCATTCTAACAAAAATGGACAGTAAATATCTGAACAACCCTATCAACTTAGACTTGGTGAAAAAAATGCTTTGCCTAAAAAGAGGGATCGAGATGAAAACTCGTAAAGGGCGTCTTGAAACCAAAGGAATTTTGAGTTAAAAACCTGCAAAGGGCGACTCAAATTCAAGAACGGGTTCGAAGTGATCGTTTCTCCCTCAATTGTAACAAGATGGAAGAAAATTATAGCTTGAAGAATCAGCGAAGCACTCCAGGTCTTCTAGACACATATTTGGGCTCAGAATTATTCTCAGCGAGTCGGCTTAGAAAAACTCATTTTGTGATATCTAGGGCATCTAATTGTCTTTTGTTGTATACTTGGCAATTTCTTAACTAAAATTTGCCTCCTATTGATATTTTCTTTTGAATTTTATCTTCAATAGATTTCAAATTTATTCTTTCATAATCTCGTTCGAGCATTTCGCATTTAAAATAACGGATAATGAACTAGCAATATGAATCATCCAAAGATCCATAAGCATTACTCTGGAATTTCCTAAGTAGTACAGGGGCCCAAAATAGGACTACCAATTGGAAAACAAACTTGAAAACAAGCAATTCAAGCTAAGCTTAGAGGGAGACAGGATAGCGCACTTAAACAAAATTTGGACATGCGACAGACCATGCCAACCCAAAAAAAAAATAACCTGACATTCATCATACGCATTCATGTAGTTAGGAGCATTTGATTCATTCTAAACAAAATTTGGACATGCGACAGACCATGCCAACCCAAAAAAAAAATAACCTGACATTCATCATACGCATTCATGTAGTTAGGAGCATTTGATTCATTCGGATCATGACATCTTGATAATTCGGGCCTATAGATAAGGTCTATAGAAGCATATTTTATAGGTCACATCTCCGCAAAATGACAAGATGAACCAAGGAAACATTAGAGCTGATACCCTAAAGACAAAGAGGAATAGATTGAAGCCGTAACGGTAAATCTTCTACGTCGAAGTTACAGTGGATCAGATCAAACTACAATACCAAGTCTTTATCTCTCTGAAGTTGCAGCAAGAGCAAGATGAAATTTCGACATCAAATCCTATTTCCTGAAATTGTAGTGGAGTTGGATTCAAACTACATCATTTCATTTTTACCCTTAATCAAGAAGGGCAGATTGAAGATTCTGATCTCTTACCCCGAGCCTAGGGCAGATTACCGTCAGCTAATCTCTTACCCCGAGCTTGAGGCAGATTGCAGTCATCTTATCTTTTACCCCAACCTTGGGGCAGATCACAATAAGCCAATCTCTTACCCCGAGCCTAAGGCAGATTACAACCATCCGATCTTTTACCCCGAGCCTAGGGTAGATCACTATCATCCAATCTCTTACCCCGAGCTTTAGGTAGATTGCAGCCATCCAATCTTTTACCCCGAGCCTGGGGCAAATCACCATCAACAAATCTCTTACCCCGAGCTTAGGGCAAATTGCTGCCATTCGATCTTTTATCCCGAGCTTGGGACAGATCACCATCAGCCAATCTCTTACCCCGAGCTTGGGGCAGATCACCATCAGCCAATCTTTTATCCCAAGCCTATGACAGATCACCATCAGCCAATCTCTCACCCCGAGCCTGGGGCAGATTGTAGCCATCCGAACTTTTACCTCGAGCCTAGGGCAGATTACAATCATTCGATCTCTTATCCCGATCATGGGGCAGATTGAAGACATCATCCAATCTCTTACCCCAATCATGGGGTAGATTGCTATCATCCGAAGCAATGAGGCGGTCATCTTCCTGATGAGATACAGAGAAGTAGACCAAATCGATGAAGAGAAGCTCAATGTGAGTGAAACTTCAAACCTCATCTTCCTAATGAGATACAGTGAAGCGGATTAAAACAAGTGATGCCGTCATATTCCTGATGAGATACTGAGAAGTAGACCAAGAAAAGTCACAACACACCTGAAGTGTCAGAGGATTGAATCAAACACTACGATGACATATCTCAATCTCCTTGAAGTTACAAGTGAATTGAGCGAAGTTACAATAGCAAATCTCATCTTTTCGAAATGGCCTTAAGGTAGGATGGAGTCACAACGCTGAAGATGTAGAGAAGGAAAATGCAATAGAGTTGAGCGACCAATGAAGTGAAGGGTGAGTTGATTGGAGAAGGAATGTCAAAGAGATGAGACCTGACAAAATTGGGCCTCCTTTTGGTCTTAGCTCCGTTCCCGTTACACGGTAACAAGCAAAGAGAGGCAGCTGTTGGAGCCCAATTTGTTCAGGCTCAACTCCAAAATTAAAATGATAAATTTTAAATTAAAATTTATTGTTTTAATGTCCAAATCACAAACCCAATTGTCCAAGCCCTAGCCCAATTACAAACCCAATAATAAACCCTAACTCAAACTAGCCCAATTACATGTTTGACCCAATTTTACAAAAAGAAAAGTTAAACCCTAACAACTTGCTGTTGTCGCCCATCCCCATCCACTCAGCTTCTGCCATGTCAGCACCACCATCAGCCAACTTGCCACCACCGCACTATAAGTTTACACCTGGAAAGAAGAAAAAACAGTAATTAAGTTGTAAAAGACAAAATAAAATGATTGAAATAAGGCTATAAAGGCCGAATAAACTTCATGTATGAGGGTTAGGAGGGATTTTGAGTTGAAATCAATACAAGCAGAAACAGTTGCATTTATAAGCAAAACACCAGTTCTCGAAGCAATACGAAACACATAGGTAGTATTCAAAGTCAAGCAAACAATAGTTAATATAACAAGAAGGCAGAATACCAAACACTCCATATCAGTTAAGGTATACATTCCCAGTAAATATTTATTCATTAGTATTGTCCCTTCAAATTTCGAATTGTCTATATCCTATACATATATTTATTAATATATATTTATTTATTATATTGCCATTATTATTTATTATTTCTAAATATACCTTTAATGCATATTAATTATAATATTAAATAAATAATAATAATAATAAATAAGAAGTTTAAAGGGCGTATCTCAATCTGATTCGTTGCCGACAGGGCTTTGAACGAAGCTCCTCCGTTCGTGGGGGTTTTAATGGTTGTATTCCTCTTCAAACATACAAAAAAAATGGAATAAAGAACGATTTTAAAAATAAAAGGAAATAACAATAAGAAGTAAATTTAGATTTCAAAAGGAAAATAGAAAATCTTTTAAATCCATGTTCTTTCGTAGATTTGAAAAAAAAAAAACCCATTTCAGATCCAACCTTTTCAAAAACAAAACAGTGATAAAGGAAATAAAAAGGTTTAAATAAAAGGACTTAAAGCTTCGTTTTTTTGGAGATCGGGATTCGATCTTGGTAGATCTGAGATCGATTTGGGTTTTAAAAACCAAAAAATGATGGAAAGGGGAAGATTTTACCTCAGGCCACTGTGCACAGTGGCGATCGGCGGTTGGACGATGATCGGAGGTGGCGGAGGAGCGACAGACCTGAGACGCCACCATGGTCGGATGAAGAACACCCATAGCAGAGAGGAGAGAAAAGAGAAGAAAGAAACTTGTTTTTTTAAAAAGGAAATGAAAAACAATGACATTTTGTTTGAAAATTCGGTTTAAATAGCACAGTTGAATGACGCCATTTTGGTGTGATTACTCTAAGTACAAAACGACGCTATTCCAAGAGCCCCAACCCGACCTGTTCGGATCCCCCTAGGATCCATGTGTTTTTGAAAATGGGTTATTTACGTAGCTTACCCTTTCATTTTTTTGAGATTTTCAATCGAGGCCTTTCACCCTTTTTACTCTTTTTAAATTTGCTTAGAAATTTTATTCGCTTTTTAGTTTAGTCCTTTAACAATTTGAAGGCTATGGAAGCTGCCACGTGTCCCAAATTTTGGTTTAATTACATATTAAGCCCCTATTTTCTTTCAAAAATCATATTTTGAACCCTAAACTTTTCTAAAATTACATTTTAACCCTTAAACTTTTCTAAAATTACATTTTGACCACCAAACTTCTCTAAAATTACATTTTGACCCCTAAACTTTTCCAAAATCCCATTTTAACTCTCAAACTTCTCTAAAATTACATTTTAACCCCAAACTTTTCCAAAATTGTATTTTTAACCCTAAACTTTCTCAAAATTACATTTTCAACCAAACTCATCCAAAAATTACCATTTGCCCCCAAACATTCAAAAATTACCATTTTGCCCCCAAATTTCCAAAAGTCACATTTTCGACCTCAAATTTTCCAAAAGTGCAATTTTAATCCCAAATTTTCCAAAATTTCAATTTTGACCCCTAAATTCCTCGAAAATTACATTTTTATCCCGAATTCTCCGAAGCTTCATTTTTGACCCTGTTTATTTTGTTTTTCTTTTTTTCTTCTATGTTTAACATAGAATTTAATTATTATTCTTTCATATTTTGTATTCTATTAATTTTATGTTTAATTTTTGTGCATTTATTTATCTGCTTAATTATTTTGTTTCGTGTTATTTAATCTTTGCTATTAACTGCCCATTCATATTTAATTTACACGTTTGTTTTCAAAATTATTTTTACATACAAATAAACCTCTAAAACCAAGGCAATATCCTTTTCGTGTGGAAATCTCGAAAAATCATGCCCTAACGTGCTAGGTGTGATTTTTCGTATAATCTGCACAAATCGAATATCCTCTTCCAAACTTTTCAAGTGTCCTTTAATTTTGAGATTTCGACAATGTCGTGCCCTAACGCGTTGGACAGGACTTCAATTCTCCTAGAAATTCGAAACATACGAGCATTTTTCTTCAAATTTAATTTTTGAAAATCACGTGAAATAAGTTGTGTCCGAGGATCATATTTTAAACTTAATTCGAAACATCAAGTTCTCAAAAAATATACAAATATTTTTAAATAAAAAATGAGGTAATTTCCTTTCGTATGAAAGTTTCAAAAAATTATGTCCTAAAGTGCTAGGTATGATCTTTCGTATAATTCGTGCGATCAAATATCCTATTTGAAAATCTTTGAAAATGTCCTTCAATTTCGAAATTTCGAGAATGTAGTGCCCTAACGTGTTAGACACGACTTCAATTCTCCGAGAAATTTGAAATGCAAGGACTTTTTTTCAAATATGATATTTGAAAACCATGCGAAGTTATTTATGAGTACAAATATCGCATTTTAAAATTCGCTTGAGATTTCAAAGTTTTAACAACCAAAGACCCGAAAGTAGTCGATGTGGTACCAATTTTGGGCGTGTGAGGATGCCATCCTTCCTCACACGTAACCGACTCCTGAACCCATTTTCTGGATTTCGAAGACCAAAATATTTTTCAAAACGGATTTTAAACGTTTTGTGGTGATCTAATCACACCAAATAAAAAGATTGGCGACGACTCCATATTTCGATTTTTAAAATATTATTCGAGACCTATTTGTTTTCTAAAAATAAATGTTTCGACAGTATACATTTTGGTAGAAAAGAGTCTTAAAAAAATATTAAAGTTATGAATAATGAAGAAAAATCAGAGCATTAAAAGAAAATAAAAAAAAAAGGCATAAGGATCACTATAAAATTATTTACTTAATCATCTTTTTGATGATTTACGTGAAGAGTTTCCTAAGTAGAAGCATTTTAATTTTAATTTGAATATTAAATTAATATTAATTTAGTTTTGAAATTGAAATTAAATTTAGAGGTTGGAATAAGAATTGGATTGAATTCCCTTCATAAGTTTTTAAAGATTTTGAATTTGAATTTTTCTTGAAAATTTAAATTAGGTTAGAATCTTATATATTTGGTTTCAATTTATTTGAAACTAATTTAAATAAATAGTAATTTAATATTTTCAAATTTGGCATGAAAAGATCCACACTTTTTTAATAAAAAGAAAAAAGAAAATCATAATTTTTGTTTTAAATAAAATTATGTTTGTTTTTATAAAATAAAAAAAAATTAATATATACGGAGGTATCTGAATTGAATAATTTATACTTATTTGATATCTTTTTTTTTTTTTGGACCTAACTGGTATTTGAAGTTAGAAAATGTAAGCTAATTTAGTACGTTTTTTAAGTACCTCACTAACATCGTTTATTTTTATCAATCTAACCAAAAAATTTATGATACATGCCAAATTTTGAATTTAATGTTTAACATTTAAATAATTTTAGTTGTAAAATTAATAATTTATTTTAGTTAAAATTAGAAAATATTTTTTTATTATAAAAAGAATATATTTAAAAATTTCTAACCTAGAAACCCATGTTTTTTTTCATATATATGAAGTAAAAAAATTATTTAGCAAAATATATGGGATTGAAAATTAACTAGGAACATAGTTGAAATCTGCAGCCGTTTTTGTGCTCAAATGAAAAATGGGAAAATATCATAAATAGTCTTCATATCTTATCAAACATTTATGATAACTAATTTTAGTTTCAATTATTTTCTTTCTAGTTTCAATACAATATTAATAGGTTTCAAGCCCAGCTTTTAATGATTTATGATGTTATCCTTTCTTTGAGTTTCTAAATGTATTCAAAAAATATATATAAATGTTGAATTAGTCATGATCAAGACTTGTTTATGCCAACCTGCATTTTTAAAGTCTTTGTGAAAGTTAATCGTAATGTGGCGGATGCAGTACATGGATTTTCACAAAACATGGAGCACCTAATCTCCACAATTAGCTCATTTGACCAATCGGAAATAATGCAAATATTGACTTGTCAAACAACATGTCTCTGCAAGTTCATTAACAAAATTTGCCACGATTCCATTTTCTCACTCTCCACAATGGCAAAGGCTATCAGTAGTATGTTCTAGTTATTGTATTGTGTAACCATGATAAGGAGGATTTGCATATATTTCCATATTGTCAAATTCCATCACTTATCAGCATTAAGTGATTATTTACAAGTGTGACAAGTAGTTGTAATATTTATAGTGTTACAATGGAACACTTTGGAGTATTCTAAGGATCGAACCCGATGAATTGTCAAATTGATATATGAATTTATCAAATTAATTACGAATTAAGCAATTACTGATCTATCAAGTAAAAAATTATTAGTGCAAATTCACATATAAATTGTTTATAAACTAAATTTAAAATATCAATTAAACAAACTAAGCTAAATTTTCTTCCTATTGTTTTAGACAATGTAAAATAATTAAAATGATGGTCGATTGATTCGTTAATCGCTAACTAAGCTAATAAACTTATACCAATTATATTGTTCGTCACTCTTAACTAGGAATTTTCTCTTGGTGTCATCTTAGACTAAAAGATATCACCTAAGCTCTCATCTCGGTCTCACTTAGGCATATAGATCTCCTTTTGGTCTCACTATTCAGCACAAATATATCGAAGTATCTAATGATAAACTCTCACTTCGATCTCGTTTATCTAGAGTATTCACTAGAGGCGTTAATTCTAGTATATTAAGCATTTCAATATGAAAGAACAACCAAACAATCAAACATAGACATTAACTAAATCTAACAATCAATTCATGAATTAGCCAACAAGCAATGTCAGCATACAGTAAAGCTTAACACCCAAATAGACATTTCATTGAACATTAATATGCACAATATAAATGTAAGGGAAAGAGATGCTCATTTAGATGTGGAACCAATGACACCCAAAAGCTTGATCCATCTTCATTTACAAAAGTTTTTAGCAAGAAAGCATAAACAAAACAACAACAATAAAATTTATTCTAAATAGAAAAAGTAAAAATCTAATCTAAAAATTAAAAGATAAGAAAAGTAAAGAAACCTAATCTAAAAATATGGGAGGTAAGAAAATGTTTAACCACTAAAAATCTACTTTAAAAAGCTTATAAAGTAGTATTTATAGTCTACTAACATTTAACCTAATATTGACAATTATGCCATTAAATGAAAAGTGACTTAAGCTTGTTTGGACACAAAATTGCCCCTACAGTTTTTTCACCCGTTAGACTTCAATGTTGTGATACCGGGGCTTCAATGTCGCGACACAATTGTTGTGTCACTACACTCTCAACAATGGCCCTATTCCTTTGCTTCAACCATCAACAATGGTATCGCACCCTTAAAAGTTGAGAGTCGTGACTTTGAGCTTGGTGTCGTGACATTGATCGCGCTATGAACGTCACAACAAATATGTGCAAGCGTACACTATCAATGCAAGTATAGTAGGTAGATGTAAGTCTATCAAATATCAATCCCATGAATATGAATGTTTGTGTTTATAATTGTTGATGCAATAAACAAATAAAACAATATAAATTGTGGTAAAGTTGTCGGAGCAATGAATAGGTAAATGCCGTAAAAGTATGAGATTGATTTGATGAAGCAATAATGAAAAATTTAAGAAGTAAAGCAATGATAATGGAATGGGGTTTATGACATGAAAAGTTGGTATAAAACTAAGTATGACTCACAAGGTTTAAAATATTTGGTAATTTGTCGTTGTAAATAAGCACAATGAAAATCTTACCAAACTTGACTCTCCTATTAGATATAAGACTCAAACATGAACAATAACCACACCTTCCAATGTTGGCAATACAACATATTCTAGAACAAGTGGACTAAATTCCTTCAATCCCCAAGCAACTTCCATTGTCTTGCTTGTTAACTTAATTTGTCACTGCATCTTCCAGTTACAGTGACTGCAATCACACTTCCATGGTCAAACAATTAAATCCAAATATTAACAGTAAAGGCATGATTGAAATAGATATCATTCAGTTCTAAATTTCAAATGTACTTCCATACAACTTGAAATAACAATAATTACCGGTGTTTAATAAAGAGAAATAACAGAACAATTGGGGCATTCTATTCCTAGTCTACTCAAATTGCTCCCTTACTCTCCTCTTGTAGTGCACTTAGGATGCTCCTCGTCAGGAGCAATTCAACCTTCTCTTCTGCGTCAGGTCGCCCTTAGGAAGTTAAGCTGCCATGAATGCAAGCTTTAAGAAAATATGGATTGAAGAAGAAAATCAAATCTAACCGAGCTAGAAGATCCCTTCTCTCTCCTTCTCTTCAGTATTTAACAGTAACTTCCTAGTACAGGTGTCCTTTCTTTTAGATCTAGCATTCTCTAGACGTACTAGTCGGTTATACCAACTGTACAACTCACACATTTTTGGTGTGTTAACCAGACAACTGTCAGGTGCTGTGACAATTCTGAGCACAATTCTAAATCCTCTTATGTAGCGACAACTTTGGACACATTCATGCATCGATACTTTTGGATAGGTTCCTATAATGACATCTCTAGGCGCAATGCTAAACAAACTAATGTAGCGACATCAATAGTAAAAATATCATAAATTCAAAGGAAATTAAGCTGAGCTTCATTAAGTTAGAAAATGCAATAACTAAATTAAAAATACTAAAAATGTATGCTAAAGATGACCAAATGGGAACAAATTATACAATAAGTAGGGACAAATCAATGGTTCTTTCTAATGCTATCACACCCCCAAACTTGAGTTTTTACTTGTCCTTAAGTAAAACAAAAACTAGCAAGGTTATTGCAAAAATTTTATCAAGGCAATGATCATTCTAGTAACTTGAATTATCTAAAGTCCTAATGAATGAATCACATTCAAATGACAAAATATTGCGCCGATAATTCATAAGTATGAATAATTAAAAATGCAACTTCATCAATGCTAGCATCATGCTTTAAATCCTAAATTCTTTCTACCAAAACAACATTTATTGTACAATAATATATAGATATTTTTGCTTCTTTTCCTTTTTTCTTTTTTTTATGTGACTGAGAGATGTCGTTGCATTACTATACTCTTGTTCTTGGGAAGTAACGATGGGGTGCAACAAACTCCCAAAGAGTGTATACTTGCACCGACACACACTCTTGCAGTGACAGCCTTTGGCTAGATTACTTTTTCTAACACTTGCATTGGAGTGTTCCCCCTTGACAGTTCATAATACACCCACATTGGAGTGTTTTTTATTTATAACTATACTTTTATACAAGTAGCTGTAAATGACAGATTCATTCAAGATTCAAAGAATGATATTATTCATCCATTACTAATGCACTCTAAGTCATTCATCCAAGAATTAAAGATACAACATTTAATCAAATTCATCCAACTCATTCATTAACAGTTCACATGATTCAAGAATTAAGCATCAAATGAAAAAATTTAAGCATATTTTCAATAACCATGCATGTTTCATTAAACTCAAAAGGACAAAATTTTATAATGTGGGTGCAATTGGATTTCCATTCCCATATACATTCCCCCGAAACTTAAAGTTTGCATTGTCCCCAATGCACTTACATTAATTTACAATGACACATCGAAATGTAATAACAATGCACATGCAATGACAGTTAAAATACAAAGACAAAGGGAATGTGGTGACAATTAAATTACAGCTACATGATATGCATGAAAATTAAAATTAAAAACTGAAATAAAAACTAACTCAATTCACTACAGCTGTTGATGTGGCTGCATTGGGCTTCTTTTTCTTACGCTTTCGCTCTTCCTTGTGGCGCTTCTTGTCCTTGATGCGCTTCTATTTCTCTCTTTTGGCTTTGCCTGACCTTCGGATTGCTTCGTAGCATCGGGCTTAGCCCCGGCATCATCGACTGGGACATCAGATAGGTGGATTTTTGCGAGTGGTCTAGTATAGACCACTATAACTAAAGGGTTCTGATCCTCTTTAATTGTAGTCACAACCTCCGATTGACTCGCTTCAGGTAGTGCCAAATCTTCATATGATGCACCCACAACTGTATGTGCGAGGAAAAATCCCTTAGCTGAATCTTCCTTGACATCTTTTCCTTCCTTTCTTTCGTCCTCCTTTTCTTCCTCTGTTTCCATATGTTATACTAGCGTTTTCTCTTCATCAGCAAGGGCCTCTTCTTCAACGATAGTGCCCTCTAGAGTGACAGTAAAGTCATCCTCAAATAAGCTCATAATATTCCTTAGACAATCCTCTACTTCCCTCGAATTAACCTCTCTTTCATCATCAGAAATATGCATCATTTATGGGGAAGCCACAAATTGGTCCATTCTTTTGGAATCAGTCTTCTTAGTTGAAGGCTCAGCTTCTTTGATAATCGAAGGGAAAACAAAAAATTTTGATATAGGTGCCTTGCTCATTCGTCTCAGTATGGTTACAATGGCACTATTTCATGCCCTGATGTAGGCATAGAATAATTTTTGAGACGTCTCCATATCTTCAATAGTGGCGACAAAGTTTAATCTGCCTGATGTTGATGGAGTTCGCGATCTTCTCTACTTCCTTTACTTTACGCCATAAAGATGGATTTGTGGTTACAGTGGTTCTTTGTTCTTTTACTTTGCCTTGCCTTTTCTTTTTCTGGTCTCAGCCTCCTTTATAGTGGGAGTGTCTTTCCCATGAGTCATGCACTTGATTGAGGCTTCATTTATGGGTCTCTTGTTGTCCAAAATCTCCTCTCCCTCATGAGGCACCACTCCTTGTTGCTGGTACAACTGCATAATCAAGGAGGAAAACACCAAAATACCAGTTTGCCTAGTAGCACAATCTACAATTTCTTGGTATAAAATTGCACCATCTATTTTTCCTCCCTTAATGATCGAATGTATCAGACACATCCGATCCAAAGTTACAGTCGTGTTGTGGGTGGAAGGCATCAGGTGACAGTTAATAAAATGAAACCAAACCTTACTCTGCAACATCAGAAATCGTTAGTGCATTGTGTAATTATTTGGATTGGAGCCCGTCCACATAGATCCTTTAACGTAAAGGTCTCGCACCAAAATATCAGCCCCTTCCTCAATGAGTTCCTTAAGGAATGCCATATGTTCATCCTTGTCCAAGTAATGTTGTAAAGATCATTGATGTGGGCGGCATCCCAAGGTACTAACCCTTTACAAACAAACACGAACTCTAACTCATTGTTAGTGAGGTTCGCATAAAACTCTAGCACCAGGGACAGTGAGTAGCTCCCAAGATGGCGGCAGAACTTTTTCCATCTCATATTTGTAATGGTTTTATGCACTTTCTTCCCAAGATCCTGTTGCTTCGATAGTTGAAAACCTTACTTAGGAAGGCAATTCCATTTTAGCATATTCTCTTGAAAACAATCCTTGGCTGCCTTTGTAAGGAACACCGTAGGTTTTTTAGATGGGTGATGCTTTGTTTCACGTACCACAGTGGTAGATGAAGATTCCGTAATAGATTTCGATGGTGTCTTAGCGCCTCGAGTTCTGGCCATATTTGTTGGTAGTAAAGGTAGTAATAGAGTAGAAAAGGTGGAAACTTGAAGAAAATTTTCAATAATAATGGAGGTTTTTGAATACACAGTCAGCACAAAAGGGATTGCTTTATAGTGAATGAAAAGAGTAGATGGAGGGGCATGTTTGTTTATGGTGCAGAGATAAGACAATAGGTCTGCAATCAATAAATGTGTCCACTCAGATTGCACTTTTTCAAACCGATCCAATGGTTGGGGAATAAAGGATGAAACATCATGATTTATTTCCTAATATGCTTTGATTTTCTAGTGAGTCAGTAGATAAGATACGTCGACAAGGAGCTTTGCATGCATCGAAAAAAGAAAGAGCTTTATTCCTACAAAAATACTAAGAAAGATAAACTTAAACAAAAACTAAATAACCTAATATTACATGGTAAAATGTAAAGAGAGGTTATAAAAATGTGACCAAATTAATGGTCTCCTTTTGTTTGTGATCATTATGGCAAATATAATGCTTCAATCGTCCATTCACTTTAAATTGGTGCCCATCATGTATATCTTTAATTGTGACTGTACCATGAGGAAATGCTTTGACAACGACCAATGGTCCAAACCAACGTTAGTGCAATTTACTTGGGTGTAATTTTAGTCGAGAATTAAATAATAGTACCAGTTGTCCTGCAGTAAATTATCGCTGCAAAATAATTTTGTCGTGCCATCGCTTGGTCTTTTCCTTATAAATTGCGACATTTTCATAGGCATTGCACCTAATTTCCTCAAGTTTAGTGATGTCCAATAGCCTATTCTTCCCAACAACATCGTAATCCATGTTCACTTGCTTGATTGCCCACATTGCTTTATGTTCAAATTCCACAGGCAAGTGACATGTTTTAACAAAGGCAAGTTGATATGGCGACATCCCAAGCGGGGTTTTGTACGGTGTCGGTAATGCCCACAATGCATCATCAAGCCTAGAAGACCAATATTTCTTCAATGGATTCATCACCTTCTCGAGAATATTTTTGATTTGTCGATTGGAGACTTCAGCTTGCCCGTTAGTTTTCGGATGATATGTGGTCGCCATTCTATGGTGAACTTCATATCGCTTCAGTGCGGCTGATACCTAATTGCAGTGGAAGTGAGTGTCTTGGTCACTAATCAATGCCTTAGGCGTGTCAAAGCAAGTAAGGATATGCTTGTGGAAAAACTTCAGCACTATCCTTACATCATCTTTTGGGACTATAATGACCTCCACCCACTTTGATGCATAGTCAATAGCAACTAGGATATAAACATACTTTTATAAATGGATCAATTTTTCTTCTTAAGTTACGTCGAGGGTTGCAGAGACAATAACTGGCAGTGTATTATTGTTACCAAGAAAAACATACTTCAGGTGAGTAGGTAGTGGCTTCAACTCCAAGGTAAGAGCTCCTTCAATAGATGGCTTAAACACTGAAGTTGTTCTATTGGTCAAATCTAAATATTTCATTTGCCATCCATGCCTAAGCTCGATGCCATATGCTTCAGCTTTGCTGTCATAGTCAACTAGAAAATCTTTATTCGATGTCACCGTAAATTCTTTTGGAACTGTTGTGCTTCACTCATTGAATTCCTCCCCAATTAATGTGTCCATCACATCAATGTTGTGGCATTCTTTTTTGTTTTTGCAGGGAATGGCCTCTAACACACTGAAAGTGGCGTATTCATCATTACGTCGCATTGTCAATTCACCTTTATACATGTTGATAAGAGTGCATCTAGTGGCAAGGAATGGGCATCCCAAAACTATGGGTACCGCTTTATCTACTTCGCAGTCTAAGATAATGAAATCCACTGGGAACACAAACTTATCTATGCGAACTAGGATGTCTTTAATTTGTCCTTCAGGTTACGTCAATGATCTATCTGCTAATTGTAATATCATTGCAGTGGGCTTCATATGACCAATCCCCAATTTTCTAAATGTAGACAGTAGGATCAGGTTGATACTCATGCCTAAATCACATAGAGCTTTTCCTAAGTAATAATTTCCAATCGAGCATGGGATTGTGAAGCTTCTAAGGTTTTTCATCTTAGGTGGCACCTTATTTGTCAAGACTGCACTGCATCCTTTTGTGAGCGCAATTGTCTCAGTATCAGTCAGCTTCTTCTTCTTGGATAAGAGCTCCTTCATGAATTTCCCATAACTGGCAATCTGTACTAGAGCGTCCACAATAGGGATATTGACATGCAGTTGTTTTAATGTAGTAAAAAATTACAGATATTGTCTATCATGCTCATTCTCTTTAAATCACTCTGGAAATGACAACCGTATGGATACATCAGGTTGCCTTGACATAGCTAGTTCTGTCGACATCAACAGTTGCGTCAACAATTTTGTTGGTCTGATAGTAGGCATGGGGTAACAATTAGTGGAGCCTCTTTATCTAGTTCTTTTATAACTTCTTCAGATGCCACCTCCTCACCCTGATTTATGTCACTAGTGATGACAGGTGTTGCACCAAAGCTGATAGCTGGCTCGACAGTTTGTTTCCCACTCCGAAGAGTGATAGCCTTTCAATGCTCCTTCCTTTTTGAGCTTGGGTTCTCTGTATCACTGGGTAAACCACCTGGTGGTCTTGTGTTCAAATTAGAAGCTAGTTGCCCCAACTGTGCTTCCAATACTCGAATAAAAGATGAATTTCCCTGCATATTGGCTTCTGCTCATGTTATATGTTCACACATCAAGGTTTCAAGGGCTACTAAAGGATCAGCTCATGGTTGTGTGTACTACTGTTGTTGTTGTCCTTGAGCATTCAGATGCAGCATTAAAGATTGTTGTGGCTGTACACAATTGTGCGACTACATCTGATCTTGATATGCATGCATTTGAGGATTCTGGTTGAAATTTAATTGCTGCTAATTGTAATTCCCTTATCGAAAATTGCCTTGACTAGATGAATTTTCATATCTGAATGTCGTCACATTTTGACTTCCCAAGGCTATTGACTTCGTACAAAACTGTTATAGAAATTACCATAAGAATTTCCACGGATGTTATTGACGAAGAAAGAATTTTCAACGTACTGTGGACAATCTTCATAACTGTGATTGTCATCGCAAATTTCACAACAAAATGTAGGGACATCAATTCGTTAAGCAACTTGAATGGGCGTAACTTCACTAATCCCCTTCATGTTCTTTATCATGTTTGCTAGCGAAGACTCTTGTACACTTAAAGTAGATATAACATCTAATTCAATAACTCCAAGATTTACTTTGACTTGTGCAGCTCTAGAGATCAGATATTGGTAATCATTCTGAAAAATTCTCTTTAGAATTCTGATAGCTTCCTCGTATGTACAGTCTAACAAAGGACCATTAGCAAATGCGTCGACAAGATTTCTTGTCTATACATTCAGCCCGTTATTAAAGATTTCAATCTGCGTCTCTTATTGAACATGAGACAACATCGAAGAAGAGTTTTGTAATGCTCCCACGTAGTATGCAAATTTTCATCATCATGTTAATGATATGCAGTGATGTCGTTCCTAAGACGAGCATTCATCGTTGGTGGATTAAATTACCAAAACGAATTGAGTTGCAAGCACATTCCATGAAGTGATTGATCCAGTAAGCAATCCAAGGAACCAGATACGAGCCTGTCCTTGCAATGAATAAGGGAATAGTTACATTTTCAAGGTGTCATCAAGAATATCATGCTGATTGAAAGAAGCACAAATCAGTAGAAAGGATTTAAGGTGCTCTCTCGCATCTTCATTTGGCAGCCCAGCATACTACCCATTAGAATTCAACATTTGGAACATGATTGGCTTTAATTCAAAATTTCCTGTTTAAATAGCTGGCCTAACAACCCCTGGCTGCAAATCATCCAACATAAGGACAACAAAGTCTCGAATAGTTCTATTTTGTATCTGATCATCTTACGGTAGCGGTGGTATGGTTGCATCATTTCTTGGCAAAGCCATATTCCGCTATTCTTGTCGTCTCCTTTGAATGGTGCGTTCGATTTCAGGATCTAAACCAACAATAAATTCAAGATTTCTCCGGGTCATAAAATACCTAAAAGAAAAATATAAACGTAGTCAACAAAATAGAAAACAAAGTAGTAACAAATAAATATTAGAAATAAAGAATGAATGCAAAAACAAGAATAAACATCAAACTAATGTCATCCCAGGCAACAGCGTGAAAACTTGATCGCGTTATGAACGTCACAGCAAATATGTGTAGGCGTACACTGTCGATGCAAGTATAGTAGATAGATGTAAATCTATCGGATATCGATCCCACGAGGATGGATGTTTGTGTTTATAATTATTGATACAATAAACAAATAAAACAATATAAATTGTGGTAAAGTTGTCAAAGTAATGAACAGGTAAATGCAGTGAAAGTATGAGATTGATTTGTCGAAGTAATAATGAAAAATTTAAGAAGTAAAGCAATGATAACGGAATGGGGTTCCTGATGTGAAAAGTTGGCAGAAATCTAAGTGTGACTCACAAGGTTTAAAATATCAGGTAATTTGTTGCTGCAAATAAGCAAAATGAAAATCTTACCAAATTTGACTCTCCTATTAGATCTAAGACTCAAACATGCACAATAATCACACCTTCTAGTGTTGGCAATACAACATATTAAAAAACAACTGAATTTAATTTCTTCAATCCCCAAGCAACATCTGTTGTCTTGCTTGTTAACTTAATTTATCGCTGCACCTTCCGGTGATAGTGATTGCAATCACACTTTCGTGGTCAAACAATTAAATCCAAAGATTAATAGTAAAGACAAGATTGAAATAGATATAATTCAGTTCTAATTTTCAAATGTACTTTCATACAACTTGAAATAATAAGAATTACTAATGTTTAAGAAAGATAAATAACAGAACAATTAGGACATTCTATTCCTTGTCTACTCAAGTTCCTCCCTTACTCTCCTCTTGTACTGCACTTAGAATGCTCCTCGTCAGGAGCAGTTCATCCTTCTCTTCTGCGTCAAGTCGCCCTTGGGAATTTAAGCTGCCATGGATGCAAGCTTTAAGAAAATATGGATTGAAGAAGAAAATCAAATCTGGTCGAGAAAGAAGATCCCTTCTCTCTCCTTCTCTTCAGTATTTAATAGCAACTTCCTAGTACAAGTGTCCTTCCTTTCAGATCTAGCATTCTTTGGCTGTACTAGTTGGTTATACCAACTGTACAACTCACACATTTTTGGTGTGTTAATCAGACAATTGTCAGGTGTTGCAACAATTCTGGGCACAATTTTAGATCCTTTTATGCAGCGACAACTCTGGACACATTCACGCATTGATACTTTTGGACAAGTTCCTACAATGACATCTTTAGGCGCAATGCTAAGCAGATTGATGTAGCGACATCAGTTGTAAAAATATCATAAATTCAAAGGAAATTAGGTTGAGCTTCATTAAGTTAGAAAATACAATAACTAAATTAAAAATACTAAAAATGTATGCTAAATATGACCAACTGGGAACAAATTATACAATAAGTAGGGAGAAATCAATGGTTTTTTCTAATACTATCATACATCCTCAGTAGACTATTCCAAGTTAGTTTCTCGTTGAAGTCTTGCTGTCCTAAAGTGATGATGGCTCAATGTCGTAACATCCTGACATCAATGTTGCGACAACTATGTTAGGTGTAACATCCCGATTTTTAGTAGGTCGGAAATAGTAATTTTGGGATCACAGCTCCGACAAGTGGAGTCATGATTTTTTAATTATTAAATGATTATGATGTTATTAACATTAAATTAAATTTTGGGTTAAAGAATTTTATCATTTAGACAATTAATTAAGTAAAAATGATTAAATTGCAAAGCTTGCGAAAGTACATTTTAGTAATGTAAAGGGATCAAATGAGTGAATAAACCATTAAGAGTTAGCAAATGGATTGTCATGACATTTAAGTAGGATTAATTAAAGTTAAAATGGTTTAATTAAATTGAAAGACTCAATATTTACAAGATTGCCATTATATATATATAAGAATTAAAGAAGAAAAAATGACATTTTAACTCATTTCTTCTTCTTCCTCACGAAAAAACCTAAGGGATTTAGGGTTTCCAGTATTAGACTTTGAAGCTTGATTTGGGTAAGTAAACCTTGCTCGTTTTTAGTAATTTTTATGTTTTCGAGTCCGTATTAGCTTACTCTAACTTATCCAAGGACTAATTTGTTAATCTGTCAAATGTTATAAAACTTGGCATAGTTAAGAATGCTTGCTTTTGAAAGATTTTGATAGATTTGTATGCTTGGTGAATAGATTCATTGATTTTGTAAAGTGATTTTTGATGAAATTAGGGTTTAAGGACTAAAATGTTAAATAGTGGAATATGTATTTGGTGTAAAATAGAGGAAGTGTACGGACTTGTAGAGACCTATGATATTTTGACTTGTGATGGTTGTGTAAGAGAAAAGGTTATTTTGCATGTATCATGTTTAAGAATTATAATGAATAAAAGTAAAAGGTTAGGGGTAAAATCGTAATTTACAAAAAAGAACTAGATTGTATTAAGTGAGCTGATTGTGTGATTTAATATGAGAAACTGAATGATTTTTGGATGTAGACTATGATCGAGCCACCGATCGTGGAAAAGGAAAATTAATAGAATAGTCCCCAAAGTTTATCCACGACTTCAATTTCGTCCAGTAAGTTCGTATTGTTAAAGTTCAATTTAAATTGCATATTTTTGCTGCTTGTATACAATTGCTATGAATTTGGAATGATGATCGGAAGTGTGGAAGACGGAAACATAGAAAAGGAAGAGCTAACGGGCTTTGAGCTGTATATGCAAAAATCGTGAGTATATGAATCCTTTACGGATTATGAGGTCCGATGACTATGTGTCATCGTGAGTATATGAATCCTTTACGAATTATGAGGTCCGATGATTACGTGTCATCATGAGTATATGAATCCTTTATGAATTATGAGGTTCGATGACTATGTGTCATCATGAGTATTAAATGAAACGAATTCCATTACGGATTAAAGGTCCGATGACTCTGTGTCATCGTGAGTATTAAATGTGAATTGAAATCAACCTCGGATGTATACAACTTACTCAATTAGGTTGATTAGATTTTTTAACTCTTGAAGTTTGGTAAATCTATTTAACTCTATGAACTTACTACGCTTTGAAGTTATTACCTATGGTAATTGTTGTTGTTTGTAGATTCAATTTTGTTGTTCGAAGATCGAATCATCTTGGTGCATCACACTATCCCGGAGTTTGTTCGGTGGTAATCATTTCATTTGGTCTTATGGCATGTACTAGGATGAATTGACTCGTACTTCTTGTATGGATAAATGAATCTTTTGTTATGAACTCTTAACAAATGTTGGTCAAGTTTGTATGATAGTTAAATGTGATATACATACTATTTTTGGTGTTGTATGTAAGACCTTGAAACCATGTACAATGTATTGATATATTTCATGTGAAGTTATGAAGTGATGAATGGTTGATAAACTTGTAGTTTATGCGTGATTTATTAATTTCTACGTACTTGTTTCGGTAGAACTAATGTATTTATCGGTAGAAGTACAGGGTAGGAGAGAGGTTGTTTACTGACTTGGGTTGTATCGATAGTTGCCTAATAGGTATCGGTAGTTTTGTGTATGCTTGTATCAGTAGAACTTTCCCAAGTATCAGTAGAAGTCTACATTGTTTCTAAATTGCCTACTGACTTGACTACTACCGATACTTTTCCAACAGGTATCGGTGGAAGTCTCCAAAAATCATGGAAATGACATTTTTACCCTTTTTGAGTTATGTTAACATCCAATTGATGATTCATGTTGTGTACTTTGAACTACTCTACTAAAATACGATTAAACAAAATAGTAACAGGAGATTTAATGCAATATAAGTTTGGACGAACATCGAGCCCCTAATCGGTAACGGTTTTGGGTGTTACATCAAGTGTAATTTTCCTCAAGGTTTGGTCATTGTTGTCCCCCTACACAAACTCAGGTACACCATTAGGTTCCCAATGACACCATTTTGTCATTTTAGGTCCTAAAATGATCAAAACTAAATAATAAAAAAATCATTAGTGCTAAAAACTAAAATTAAAAAAAAAAGCATAAAAAATACTCATAAATTGCTTGAGAACAAACTCAACAATTGTTCTAGAGAGCCTAATCTGACGTATCAAATTACGAGAGATCACCTGTACAAGTGGCTTACAATAAGGAACAGTCCAACTGCATGGATTGAGGAACAGAAATTTGTTTTCCCTCGATCTAGTTGGTCATCCTAGCCGTAAGCAAGTAGTGTTTGCAAGTCAACCATAGTCCCTAGCACGTGCTCCTGTATCGTAACTAACCACCCCTAAAGTTCATTTTACAACACATCCCGATCCCCGTACAACTATTTAATCGCCATCTGTTTAGTCCATCATGCTTTCATGTATAAAACTTTGTACTGAAATTAAGATTTCATTTCGGCAACCAAGACCGATACAAGAATGGTGGGCATGTCTTTCACTAATGACATGATGTAGTTATAGATTAATTTCGCAACAAATTTCTCATGATCTTGTGTTATCCTTGCAGTAGTGCATGTATGAGGCCTTACATATTTCTGAATCTCCCACAATTGTGACCTCCGAATCAATGTAGGTTGTTATCCTACTCTAGACATCCAACACTTCTCGATAAATAATGTCGATTTAGATACAATGAATTTGTAGTCCACCAATAATTTCATGCTATACTTCTCGATGGTCGCTACACATTCCTCCTTATTTGAGAACTGTTGACTTACAACCAACTCTTTTGATTCAGAGTCTAGTGCCACCTGTGGGAAGGTATAATATCCGAGTATTTTAGCAACTTAGATGCATTCACAACATTAGGATCTATGTTCAACATATGAGATGAAAGATCATTCTATATAATAATGCCACAAGTTAGATTTCGGAGCGAAGAGGCGTTAACATTATCATCATCGCCTGTGCCTTCGTCGTAAATATTATCCAGAACCTCATCGAGATCGAGGTCACTAAAATCCTCCCCCTAGTGATCAGAATCATTACCATTAAAGATCCTTCTTTACTATTTGTATCAGTACCAATCACCAATGGATGTATCTGTAAATGGGGACTCGAATTAGGGTTATTATACATAATAGGAGCATTATGTGGATTTTCACCCAATGTTGTGTTGGAAAAAAATTCGATTTGAAAATGATTTTCTTGCTCAGTGAAAAAATAAAAAAATTGAGAACATATCTAGTTTGTGATATTTTTAGCAATAAACTTTTTTGATATAATACTCGTACTTTGAGCAAGACGGATCCAAGACGTTCTTGACTTTCAACCGAATGGTCTTCTCCGCTATTCTCATATCATGAATTACTTCGAGTGTGGACTCGAACAATTTTGAATCAAACACATAACTAAGAATACTTTTCTTTACTTTCAATAAGAAAGTAGTTCTTTCTTTCTTGTAAAAACCAGTAGAATTATTATTCCCAGAAAATAGAATTTATACTTAGAAATAAATTCTCATTATTTTCGAGTAGAATAACAATATCTAAAATTTGCATATAACTTTTATTTTTAGCCCTATCGGTGCCATCTATTTATAGGGAGAGGAAGTGAAACGCTAGTTGAATTAGTAAAATACATTTAATGTCTATTTAATAGAAAACAATCCCCTAGGTGAATTAGGAGAAAGAGGGACTAATAGGGTGTGCATCCCCTTATACATATTATAATGGGGATTCGGACCTCTCTTGTATTGGGTCAAATTATTTGTGCTTTTTGGAATTATAACCTAACACTTATTTGTGCTTTTTGGAATTATAACCTAACACTTTATAATTTAATCCAATCCAATACATGTTTTTTTATTTTTCCAAAATGGACATTATTTATTGAATTAATTTAAATTGATTAATTTTCCAATTAAATAATTTTCTTAACTTAATTTTAATTCCGTTAGAATCATGACAATTTTACCATAAAAGAATCTATGAGAGAATATATTTAATTTTTACAATCAACGGATTCACAGTGATCAATTAATTTAATTCTATTTTAAACTTCAATTAATTAAATAATAATTTGAATAATTTAAATTAATTCTTAGGTCATTGTCAACTAAGTGAGAAACCACATGCATCTTTGAATGTAACTCATTTCTCTAACTTTATCATTTTACCTATTTTAGTTCATTTGATTCATTATGCAATTCATTTATGAATGTAATTCATTTATTCTACTTGGGTCCTATTCGATGTACTATCTGTCTAATCAATCAAATCTATGTCTCTGTCATCTAGGAGTCACCTGCTCTGATCCTCAAGACAACACATCTCCCCAATTGGACTTGATAGACAAGATATTAGTCTTTCAATCAGTTTTCTCTTTTCTAATTAGACTAAGGACATGTTTATGTTTGTCTACTAATATAAGTTGTATTTTTGTATTACGATTTGACCACATATTACTGCTTAGTATTAGTTATACATTAGACAACTAGTGAGCTAATATTTGCTTCTATTTTGTTTTACATGCAAAAACCACGTGAGTATAATAGACAAAGGGTATTAATGTAATTCATGAATAATTTTATTACAAGTGTACATAAATGAAAACACTACACTTAGGGAACTAGATCCAACATGTCGGTATTGCTTTATAATCGCACGATTCTACTCACCAAACATTTAGAAAAAAGTCAAACTCGTGTAATAAGATTGACTATCCATAGACGATTTTAAAACCTCTGTATATGGGCCATGAACTCCATATTGTTGATTTAATGGAGTGGCATATTGTACCGGCTTAACATCCACTAACTCAACGAATAACTCAACTAGTTTAGTGTTACCAAGCAAGCAATACAGTGCAATCAGAGCCTCTACGTTATCATCCTCTACAAGTTTCATCTCCCTATATTTGACGAAACTAGAAATTTGTAGACTAGTTTGGACATCCTCTTCACAACGTTGAGCAATTTTTGCACCAATCTTTTGTTTGAATTCATCAAGTTTTACACTCTAGATAAACCTCATTTCTATTTGGTGATGCGATTCAAATATACAACCAACTTTCATACGGCAAATTACATCATCAAAAGGGGCATATACAAAGAATTGGTCATTCATCTTTTATACTAAATAAAGGTGAGCAAAATCCAATTCAATTCGAAAAACTCGATAAAAAATTCAAATTTTGAATTAAATAGTTCGAGTTATTTGAGTTAATCGAGTTATTCGGGTCAACTCGAATAAGAAATTAAGTTTTTCGATTTAACTCAGATACAAATTACACAATTCGAATTATCCAAAAATCCGAATAAGAAAATGCAAAACTATATCGTTTTGATAAATATTTACCCTTTCTAAAGTTAAAAGTCAAAACCATTAAGTTAAAAGGTAAAATTATGTCATTTTGATAAATGTTTACCCATTAAGTTAAAAAGGTAAAACCATTATATTGTTTATGTAGTTAAATAATCTTGTACTTCGTTTACTAGTTAAATAATCAATCCATGTAAACGCAACATTGAGTATAAATAATAGGATTCGTTAAATCGACTCAACTCGATTCGATTCTATTCAAAAAAATTTCAAATTGAGTTCGGTTGCAAAAATAAGATTCGTCA
The DNA here is from genome assembly GCA_039519145.1 of Kokia cookei. Taxonomy (NCBI): domain Eukaryota; kingdom Viridiplantae; phylum Streptophyta; class Magnoliopsida; order Malvales; family Malvaceae; genus Kokia; species Kokia cookei. The sequence continues at coordinate 31,946,608 of CM076908.1, forward strand.
ACTCGACTAACTCAAAATTTTTTGGCTCGATTCAACTCGACTCGATTGAATACTCACTCCTAATACTAAATATGTAAAATAAATAAAAAATAAAAATATTTATGTTAGTTGCTATTAAAACAATTCATACCATTTTAGAGCAATAAAAATTTTTATTCAAACAATATAATTTGCTAGAAATTATTATCAATATATAGTCACATAATTATACATAGTGGTAAAATAAAATTAAATCACATAAGTAATTAGAAACTAACCTTATTAACTCGAACTTCATTTTTGAAGTAAAAAACAACTTGACTTCTAAAAAGAAAAGGAAATATTATTGATCTTCAATCTTGATTTTTAATTGTTGTTAGGACCCAAGTTTGAGACTTTTGAAAATGATTCAAACTTTAACTTTTCTCCTATTTAACTTTAACAACTCAATCTTTTTCTGTTTCGTTTTGTTTTGGAACTGATAAACAACAAATTTGTTTTTTTGGGCTATGAAGCGGGTTTAATATACAAATTTGGTTTCGCTGCATTTTCAGGTGCACCTTCCCTTGACGTGACTACTCAATCACGATGCCCTAACATTTCCAATTTTTTTTATAACTTGAATCGATACCACCAATGTGTTAGGCGACACCACTTTAAAAAATATTTTTTATATTCCTATGGCATTTTTCCAGTATTTAAAAGGAAACCCATATTTTTTGGTATTACCTAACAATTTGACCACACACTTAAGAAAATAGTTTTTTTTTTCACTTGGAATGATTGGGTGATGATGGATTGCTTTTGGGGCTGGTGTTGCCTGATACATTGGTGATACCTAAATTTATTGTAGAAAACATATCATTTATGTAAATAATCTACAAGAAGCCCCTTTTTTGTAATTAATTTTTTGTATTATTCATGTAAAAAACTCGATAGAGTATTATAGAATACAAAAAAAAGTAAAAAAAATATTAGAATACAAAATAAAAAAATTCTTCAAAAAAGGTAGTTATCTTTTTTGTTTTTGTTTTTGTGATCTTTTAAAAAACTTGCATGTGGGAATATTAGGGAGAAAAAGGGGGCTCCGACGAATGTGATTTCATTAGACTTGTAGCCTTTAATGCCTACAATCTAAAGGAGTCGGCGATTGAACAATTTCTACTAACGAGCATGCAAGATATGGATTCTAACCAACTAATCGCTAAACATTATAGTACGAAAAACCATAAATTCAAGAATAAATGCACTAATTAACGAACTAGCTACAAAGGATTAAATTGTAAAAGTGTAAATTTACGAAATTAACAAGTAAATAACAAACGATGGTTGATTGATTTTGACGTGGTTCACCAATCCTCGAATTAGGTATCTAAATTGCTTAAAATATTGAAATGGTTTAATTTTACCTCTTGGTCTCAATTTTACCAAATTAGACAAGTTAGTCCAGTTTATCTCTTAATCTCACCAGCTAACCTAAGACTAACGAATTGGTACTTAACAAGATTACCTCCCGGTCTTACGTGTCTAGATGTTCCCTTATGGGCATCAATCGTAAGTTTAGATTCATTCAATTTAGCTCAATTTATTACAATTTAGTCTCTCATCCAAAAATCAATTTATCCACATCTCCATCAACCAGCCCCCTATAAAGTTTAGTTACCCACATTAAAAACTAAGCCAATAAACATAAAAGAAAAAAACCAAGTAGCCACGAAAATAAATCTTGAGAAAAAGATGAAAGCTTGGATTTTACTCTAGAAAACATAAAAGAAAGTCTTTAATAGATTAAATTAAATTCAACAACAAAATAGAGAACAAGAAACATAAAATTTGAAGTCTTTAATAGATTAAATTAAAAGGAATTAAAATACATTAAACTAAAAGATTGAAATGTCATTACAAGCAAAGAAATGGACTAAAGGTGCAAATAAACCTAAGCTACAATGTTACCTAACTTAACTAATTTGAAAGTTAGCAAGAACAAGAAGAAAAATGCAAAAAAAAAAAATGAACACTACAACTATGGAGAAAGATGGAAAATAAGAAACCCTAGAAAAGCGTAGAGAAAACTATCTAAAACTAAGCCTAAGTGTGTCTCCTCTCTCCTTAGCCAAATTTGGTTATTTTTAGTAGCAATTTTTTTTACCCTTTTTATGCCCAAAATTCCCTTGAGTGAGCCTTCAATGATTAGTGTTTTGATTGGACAAAGACTACCCTTGGCATCCATTTTTTCCCCTCACAATGTGGGTATCGCGATATTGAAGGATAGGATATTATGACACCGTCATCAGTCTTGACTTGGGGTGCTCCTTGGGTAGGTGGGTATTGCGATAAGCAAAATGGATATCATGATACTTAAAGTGGATATTGCGATAAAATTGTAAGCAGTCTTCAAATTGAGGCCTGTTGGAGGTATCGCGATTCCAAGGCTAGGATATTGCAATACCCATTCCTTTGGTGATGTTCTCGCTTGATTCCAGCCTCCAACACGTTCCTACAACACTCAATTACATACTAGGGCCCTCAATGGCACAATTGGCCAATTTGGGTCTTAAAATAAGTAAAAAAAAAATTATACTTATTAAATTGAAATTCTAGAAAATATGAAAAACTACATAAAAGACACCATTTTACTCGAAAACAAGCTCCATAAGTATAACGGGGAAGCCTAATTTACCATATCAAATTACGATAGATTAGGTTTATATAATGATTCATTTCTTTTTCTTATAATGCTATAACATAATAATATTTTTTTCTAAGCATCTTTTATCTATTTATCATTCCTTTATTTATATTGGTTAATCTTCTCTCCTTAAATGACTTTGATTTTGAAATGACATCAAAATGTTATTCTTTATTCTTACTTGGTAAATCTATTTGATATACCAAAAAGGAGAGAAGGATGTTAAAAAAATAATAATCAATAACTTTATGCAATTTGCGACTAATACATTGCATATGGTTTATAGCAATTGAATTTGAATATGAGGAGTACCACTTGAAAAATCAATTTCATTTAGGGGGAGCTTTTAAAGAAAAATTTCTTAAGGTTTTGTTATTTAAAAAAGGTGGAGATTGTTAGATTTTATTTTCAAATTGTTTTGATATAACAAACTATTTTAAATCCACTTAATCAAATTTAAAAAAAAAAATTTGATAATCTTTAAAATATATTCAAGTGTAATAAAAACTAAAAAAAATAAGTTTCTAAAATATTTTATTTAACTATAAATGTTTTTGAGTACTCTCAAAACCTTTTTAAAATGTTGCCACATCTTTTTTTTCATCATTTTTTAAGGTTGAGTATTGATTCCAAGACATGAGATAATGATAGCTATCCTCTATTGATACTAACGCCTGATGTATCGATACTTTGCAAGTCAATAAAATTACAAAACAAGCTAGCAAGGTATTGGTATTTGCTGAAGATACCGATACCCACTCATTTCTATTGCCTATTTTCTTAAGAGGTATTGATACCACCTTTATGGGTATTGATATGTAGGTTGATCACAAGTTAACTGATAGATAAATTGTTGCCACAATTAGGCTCAATGAATCTTACCAACCTCGACTTCCCTATTTATCAAAGACTTAAATACTCACACTAACCACACCTTCCAGTGTTGGAAATGAAAAATATTCAAGAACAAGTGGACAGAATTCCTTCAATCCTCAAGCAACTTCTGTTGACTTGCTTGTTAACTTAATTTGTCACTGCACTTTCCAGTGACAGTACTACAATCACACTTCTGTGGTCAAACAATTAAATCCAAAGATAAACAATAAAGGAATATTGAAATAGATATCATACTTGATCTGAAATTAAATTGTACTTCCATACAAATTCAATTAATCAAAAATTCATCAATGTTTAAAGAGAGAATAAAAGAATGAATTGAAGCATCCTATTCCTAATCTACTAGAATCATTCCATTACACTCCTCTTGTGTTTCAATTAAGCATGCTCCTCGTCAGGAGCAGGTTTTGCCTTCTCGTCACAGTCAGGTCGCCCTTAATGAAGTTAAGCTGCCATGGAAGCAAGCTTAAGAAAATGTTGAAGAGAAAGTTTTTATGTATATAAAATATGAATGATGATCCTTGAAGAAGATCCTCTCTCATCAGTATTTATCAACCATTGCCAAGTACAAGTGTCATTTCTTTCAGATCCAACTTCCTCTAGCTGTACAAGTTGGTTATACCAACTGTACACTCACGTAGATCTGATGTGTTCATCAAACAGTTGTCGATTGTGGCAATATTTTTGGCCGTAAATTTGGATTCTATTTTGCGATGACAACCATAGATACCTTCAAGCATTGATCTTTCCGGATAGACTTCTGCATTGACAACTTTGGATGCAATACTGAACATTAATTGTGGCGACATTAGTAGCAAAAAATAGGATAAATTAAAGAAAATTAAACCTAGATCACTGAATTAGAAAATGCAGTTACTAACTTAAAAATGCTAAAAATGCATGCTAAAAAATGATAAAATGGGAACAAATTACACCCTAAGTAAGGAGAAATCAATAGTCTTTTCTAATGCTATCAATTGCCTTCTTCTATCACAAATAATATTTTCGAAAATATGCAGCAAAATTTTCGGGAGAGAAAATAAGTATGTAATTTTCCTGCATATTATTTTCAATTTAAATAGAAATTCAAATCAAGAAATTTTTGGAAATTTTTATTAATGGAGCCATTAACGTCCGTGAATTAAGGAGCCATATCTAAATTAAAGGAGCCATTAAATCAATTAAATCAATTTAAATTAAATCAGTTTAAATTAAATTATTTTAATATTTGTCATTTTAATTCCAAAACAGAATTGGGAAGAGATAAGTTATGTTGAGGAAAAATAAAATTATGTATTGGGCTAAAATATTCGTAGGCCTAGAAGGGCCTGATCAGTCCGGACATTTTGCACCGCCTACTCCGTGCGAGTGCACCCCCAGCTCTAGTGGGTTTGGACTTGCACTCCCCTGCACATGATGGGGAGCTTTAGCTTAGTCATTCAATAACCACCAAGTTGGTTCACATATATATATATACATAACCCACACTTGATATCTAACAAATGTGGGATCTAAGCTTTCCATTTCCTCAACATTATTCACAAGTGGCTTACTTTGAGCATCAATTTCTCGTTCATCACTCAACCATTTTGAGCATATGATATATCGTTGTAAAGGTCTCATGGAGTAGAATATAAAACCATAATTTTATGATTCAAATCTCCACCATTACCAATCGAGAATATGCCTCAAAGTTTCCAAAAAAATCCATTTTTTCTAGTAATCCCGCACATGAATGAAATTGATAGTTTTAACGAAAAACATTGACTCGATGTGGTGATAGATTTTACGATCGATATTTGCGTAGGATAGGTAGGCATCAACACTTGAACCTTCCCTTGTGAAAGTATATTTACTTTACTAGTTGACCAGTAGACGCGATGTCTTTTAACTGTTCTATCGTTTGGGTAGACGATGATTTACCTCACACAACTGCCTCCTTGGCAAGGTTTTAGTTCTCATGGGTATGTTCAAATGACTGTGAACATCTCCTAGTTCTACAAGAGTTTGAGAGAACTATGCTCAGTAGTCTCCTCAAAGCGGCCCCACTTCACTCTCACATAGGTGACTTATGTTGCTCGTCTCACCAAAACAAACAACGATAATTTAAAGCATTGCTTAACCTATCCCTCTTTTAATCACTGTTTACATCATAGGAACATACTTGGGATAAAAACCCCCACAATGACCTCACAAGGTCTATGCAAGTAGGTTGTCCCTTTGAACCTAGATCTTGGGTTGTCTAGTCAACTAGCTTGAATTTTCCTTCACATAGTGCCTTTAATTTTCATGGGCTTTAGTCTCATTCCTTTTGATGTTTTATCAACCTAATCTCGATTTAAGCCTTTAGTTAGCGAATCCATAATGTTATCTTTTGATTTTACAAAATCAATAGAGATAACTCTATTTGAGATCAGTTGTCTAACGATATTGTGTCGACGATGCATATGTATCGACTTACCATTATACATTATGTTTTGTACTCTACCAATTGTTGTTTGGTTATTACAATGTATGTATATTGAGGGCATAAGCTTTGGTTAATCAAGAATATCTTCCAAAAGTTTCGAAGCAATTCAACCTCTTCTTCAGATTTGTCTAGAGCTATAAACTCATATTCCATTATGGATCTGGTTATAATCGTTTGTCTTGAGGATTTCCATGACACAGCTCCTCCTTCCAATATGAAAGCATATCCACTTGTACTTTGGTATCTTGAATATAAGATATCCAATTAGCATCGGAGAATCCTTCTAAAACAGGAAGATCTTTAGAATAATGTAGTCCATAGTACTGAGTATATCTGAGATATCTCAATACCCTCGCAATTACTTTCCAGTGGTTTTCCCTTAGATTGCTAGTGAATCTGCTTAAACTACTTACAGTGAAAGTAATATCTATCCTAGTACAGCTCATAAGGTACATTAGACTGTCTATGACCCTTGCATATTCCACTTGGTCAACACTTTCACCTTTATTTTTGGACAGATGTTGGCTCGTATCTATTGGAGTTCTAGCTATACCAAAATCATCCTTGCTGAATTTTCCAAGAATCTTGTCCACATAGTGTGACTGAGTCAATATGAGACCTTTAGATGACCTCTTGATTTGATGCCCAAAATCACATCAACCAATCTCATATCTTTGAAGTCAAATCTTGAATTTAACATGCCTTTGGTACGTTTTACCATTTCATTGTTACTTCCAACAATGAGTATGTCATCGACATATAAGCATATGATTATATATCCAATGTTAATAGTTTTGACATACACACATTTGTCATACTCATTAATCTTAAAGTCATTTGTCATCATGACATTATCGAACTTTTCATGCCGTTTATTTGGTGCTTGCTTAAGTTCATACAAAGACTTCACCAATTTACAAACTTTCCTTTCTTGTCTTGAAACTACATGACCCTGAGGTTGTTCCATGTAAATCTCTTCATCAATATCTTCATTTAAGAAAACTTTTTTAACATTCATTTGACGTACTTTTAGATATCGCAAGGCGAAAATTGCAAGTATCATCCCTATAAAAGTTATCCTAGATACTGGAGAAAAAATATCAAAGTAGTCAAGGCCCTTCTTTTGTCTATAACCTTTTATAATCAATCTAGCTTCGTACTTATCAATTGTTCCATCTGCTTTCATTTTCCTTTTGAAAATCCACTTAGAATTTAATGGTTTAATTCATGAAGGAAGACCCACTAAATCCCACTTATGATTTTGCATGATGAAGTCAATTTCACTTTTAATAGCATCTTTCCAACAGGTGCTTTCGGATGATCGTATAACATCATTATACATTTGAGGTTCAGCCTCTAACATAAAGGTTAGAAAATCCTATCCAAATGAATTTTCCACCCTTACTCATTTACTCCTTCTTGGCTCTATCTCAATTTCAACCTCTTGTTGATTGTCTTGACTATTTTCATCTATACTCTCTAAAGTTCATTTCGTTGAACTTGAATCAACTTCCCTAGTTTTACAAGGGAAGATATTTTCAAAGAATGAGGCATTCTTTTATTCTAATATTGTATTCTTGTGAATATTAAGATTCTTTGATTCATACACAAGAAACCAATATGCATTGTTATGATCTACATAGCCAATGAAAATGCAATCCACCATTTTAGAACCTATTTTCATTTGTTTTGGTAACAAAGTCATTACCTTTGCAAGACACCCCACACTTTCAAGTAGTTGTAGGAAGATTTCTTATCTTTCCATAACTCATATGATGTCTTTTCCCTTATATTGCAGGAAACCTTATTTAAAAGGTAATTACCTGATAGAATAGTTTCCCCTACATATTCTGTGATAACTCAGAGCTTCTTAGCATTACAGTTTTGAAGGCGGTAGTAGTATCTTCCTCACCTTATCTAACAGTAGGAGGATCATCCTTCAAAAAATTTGACTCAAATACAATATGGTCAAATAAACATCTTTTGTTTTTGTCGCCACGTACGTTTTGAAATTTTCTTTTGTGAATTTTGTAGGCTTTTCGTTGTGGCTCATAGTCACTGGCAACGTTTGATTTTGGCTCGGAGCCTGAGCTTGAGTAGTGACTATAGCACTGAACTAAAAACTAGATAGGTTCTTGGATGTATCAATCTTTTTTTTTTTGTTAATGTCTGGAATTCAGAGAGGAAACCAGATAAAAATTATGAATTTGTTAAATGTTAAGATTTTAGTTAAAAACTAAAAACAAAACATAATTATCCACTTTTATTTAGTAAACAAAAAACCCGAAACAAAAGTTTAAACGGACTAATAGAAAGCATAGTAATGAACAGTGCACTAGGTAGGTAACCTAAAGAGAGGTGGTGCACTAGGCACACTTAAATACCAGGTCTTTCAAAAAAAAACCTATCCCAAACATGCACTCTCATAGTGTCTTTTTAATTAACCATTGATAAATCTGATTATAATTTTTGATGCCACAATTTAAGCTTTTGTCTTAATTTAATACCACAATTTAAGGTTTTGTCACAATTTAAGGCCACAATTTAATAATAAAGTCTCATGGTGATTTAATGCTTATAAAAAGCAATTTACTGATTATCTTAAAATACGTTTAATAATCGTACACCATAATGCTTCAAAATTCTAATAATAAACAGAAAATTTAATTTTCAATTTATACTACCCTTCGATTCTATTAAACGATAGAATTAAAATTCTGAAAAAAAAAAATTGGTAACGAATTTGTTACTGTCAAGTGATTACTGTTAACAACAGAAATCGAATAAATTCTATTGAACGGTAGAAATAAATCCTGAAACAGAATTATTTTAATTTATTTTTGTTTGGAAACAAAAACTTGAATGAATTCTATTGAACGACGGGAATAAATCCTGAAACATAATTATTTTAATTTATTTTTGTTTTGAAACAAAAACTCAAATTAATTCTGTTGAACGGTAGAAATAAATCTTGAAACAGAATTATTTTAATTTATTCTTGTTTTGAAACAGAAACTCGAATTAATTCTGTTGAACGGCAGGAATAAATCTTGAAACAGAATTATTCAATTTATGTTTACGAGCAAAATACAATTTCGCCTCGTTCATCTCTGATTAGAAAGTGATAAAAAATGTCTTAAGATTGTTGCACAAGACGTTAGTGAAATAACAGTAATATATATATATTTATTTAAATCACAAGATCGAACATATATATATATATATATATATATACACACACACACATATATAATCTGAAAAATAAAAAATCGAATAAAACAAGATTTAAATTGTACTGGAAGTTGAGGCTTGTTTTCATAGTTTCCTTAAGATAGATTCGGCCGCTCCTTTGGTGCTGGAGAAAATGTTGGTCGATTGTCCCCAAAGATACAACAACGAGATGAGCACGACAGTAGCACGGTAGCAGTGGTCAACGAACTGTAGCATTGCCTTCTTCTATCATCGATAACATTTTTGAAAATATCTAGGAAAAATTTTGAGAGAGAAAATAAGTGTGTAAGTTTTTCTACAGATTATTTTCGGTTTAAATAGATATTCAAATCAAGAAATTTTTGGAAATTTTTTATTAATTGAGCCATTAACATCCGTGAATTAATGAGTCATATCTAAATTAAAGGAGCCATTAAATCAATTTAATAATTGTCCTTTTAATTCTAAAACAGAATTGGGAAGAGATAAGTTTTGCTAAAGAAAAATAAAATTATGTATTGGGCTAAAATATTCGCAGGCCTAGAAGGGCTCGACCGGTCTCGACATTTCACGTCGCCCACGTCGTGCGGGTGCACCCCCAACCCTGACGGGTTTGGATTTACACCCCCAGCGTGTGAGGGAGAGCTTTAGCTTAGTCATTTAATAATCACCAAGTTGGTTTGCATATATAAACATTGGTGTCGTTGCCAATGTAGGATCTAAGCTTTCCATTTCCTCAATATTATTTACAAGTGACTTACTTTGAGTATCAATTTCTCATTCATCACTCAACCATTTTGAATATATGATATACCATTGTAAATATCTCATGGAGTAGAATATAAAACCAGGATTTTATAATTTAAATCTCCACCTTTACAAATCGAGAATATGCCTCAAAGTTTCCAAAAAATCTATTTTTTCCAACATCATAAAACTCCAAGAAGTAAGAAGCAATATCAAAACATCAAAACAATAGAATCCATTAGATTCTTATTTTCTTCATTCTCTTGTACAGAGTCTCTAAAGTGCATATTGTAAAATCTTTGTATATACAAGTCGTTTGCATTACCTTGTGAGCTTAATTTTTGTTAACACACACTTATTAGAGGTCTATCACTTGTTACCCAAATTGTTTTTATATTTGTGAGAGTTACTAGTTTAATCACAAAAATTAAAGAGGCTTTAGTTAGAACCTTAAAAAATAGGTGGAAGGTTCTATCTTAACCTTTGTAAAAAATAGAAAGTGTAACAATTTTAGTTAGTGAATTGGAAAATACTTAGTGGTGGAAAGTTAAGATAGTGGAAGTAGACAATTCGGATCAAATCATTATAATTGAATGTGTCAAACTTTTCTTGCTTTTTTCAATCTTTTATAAATGAATTTTAAAATCATAATTCACCTCTCTCTTGATATTTTTGAACCTAACAAAGGAGTTTCTAACACAAGGTGGAAAAATGTATTTTTCAACCTTATGATGAATTTTCAAGATACACATATGGTTATATGTTGAAAAATAAAAGTAAATCTTTTGAGAAGCTTTCCACTTTTATAAAAAAATATAATAAAAAAAAACTTTTTGTGAGAAAAATCGTAAGATTTAGAGGTGACATATGAGGTGAATATGATAACCTTGGATTAAATGCTTTTATTCAATAATTGAGTATTATTAATGAAGCTATTCCCCTCTATTACCTCTTGTCAAATGGAGTCTAGAATGCAAAAATAGTATTATGGTATATTTGAATAATGATATGTTGGTGAGCTTTGGTGATCCTAAATATTTATCGGGAGAAATATTTCTTACTGCTAATTATGTCCTTAATAAAGTACCATGAAAATACTCCTAAAAAACACCTTATGAATTTTGAAATTTTTTTAAGCTACATGTGAGTTTTTTTTTAAAGTACCTTTTTCTTGTCTTTACTAGACCTCCATGTCCTAAAAGACAAAAACTTGAAATAAAGGTTTTTTTATGTGCATTTATGGGTTATACCTTAATGAGTAAAGTATATAGATTTCTAGAACTAGATAACAATATTATATTTGAATCTTTAAGTACCATCTTTAATAAAAACATATTTCCCTTTAAAACTAGAAATAATGTGGGTGTTGAATTTGAACAATTTTCTTTTCAACCTAAAAAAAGAAATGAATCTTTGAGTGAACCTAGAAAAACTAAAAGAGGAAAAATAGTAAAAGATTTTTCTCCATTATAATGTATTTAATGTTCAAGAAGATCTTATTTCTTTAGATGATGCCTTAGCTTCTTCTGATGCAGAGCTTTAGGTGAGATGGAATCCTTGAAAACCAACAAAACTTGAAAATTTGTAGACATACCATGAGGATATTAACTAATAGAGCCTAAGTGGGTATTGAGAAAGAAATTGAAGCATAACGACTAAATTGATAAATATAAAGTCAAGTTTGTAGTCAAAGGCTTTACGCAAAAAAAAAAAAAAGACAGATTTCTTTGATATGTTTTCTCTTGTGAGTAGGATAGCATCAATCAGAGTTCAAATTGTAGTTATTTCCATTTTGATTTGATAATCAATCAAATGAACGTAAAAACAACTTACTTGAATAGTGAGTTGGAAGAAAAAATTTATATGAAGCAGTTTAAGAGCTTTGTTATGCGAGATAATAAAAATAAAGTGTGTAAATTATTAAAATAAATGGTTTAAAACAAACTCCCAAATAGTGGCATGGGAAATATGGCATGTGTTTATTTACTAATGGTTTCAAAATCAATGAAAGTAATAATTGTATATATTACAAAACAAATAAAAATTCTCCTGTCATAATTTACTTATTTGTTGACGATCTCTTGGCTTTGGAATAGATTTGGAGATTATTAATGCTAGCAACTACTTTACTAATCATTTTCACATGAAACACTTAAAGGAGATAAATGCAATTCTTGGCATAAGGATCATATAGATTTCAAATGATGTTTTTATAGATCAATCTCATTATATTGAATTTTTAAAAAATAAAATAAAATGTTCTTTATTATATCCTTGTGTTCTTCTTTTTATCCAAGTTTACATTTATTTCTCACTGAAAATGATTAATATATGTGTAATAAAAAAGAGTACACGAGTATCACCGATAGCTTGAGGTATGCCATTGATTACACTTGACCTAACATTGCTTATGTTGTAGAGGTGTTAGCTAGATTTACCAGTAAACAAAACTTAGAGCACTGAAATGCAGTTAATCATGTGATGAGATATTTCAAAAGGACTCTAAGTCATGATATAATTTATAAAAAAAAATGTTGTATTCTTTACGCTAGCTATGTGTATAAATTAAGAGTGTTAGAAAACATGAAAGGGGTGTGCATGACAAAATTTTAAATTTTTTAATACAACTAGAATCAGTTTAGATAGTTAAAAGTATTAAATCATTGATAATCAGGTACTAGGATATCTTTGATCCACTTTCACAAGTTAAAGACGTTGATTTGCGATTAATCCCAAACTACTCGTAAAGAACTACATTTCTTTACAAAAACAATCATATCTTGAGCTATATAATTCATAATCAGTTGATTCACAAATTGTTGCCAAGACTACTCAAAGATCTATGATTTAAGCATAAGATCTGTACAAAAAGGTGGTTAGAAGGTCTCAATAAGTCCAGTTAAAGTTAACCATGTAAATGTTGGATCTATTGCCCTATATGTAGTATTTTGTCCTGTACACTTGTATTTTTCGAATAAATTGGTTTAATAAAAATCCGTAAATTATATTAATACCCTTTGTATATTGTCCTCAATGGTTTTTGCATGCAAAGCAAAATGAAAGTAAATATTTGCTCATTGGTTAACTAATGTTTAACTAATACTAAGCGGTATTACGTGGTCGGATCGTAATACGAAAAGATAGCTTGTATTAGTTAATGAACTTATTCATGTCCTTAGTCTACTCAGAAATAAGCAATACAATTGAAAGGCTAATATGTCATCTATCAAGTCCAATTGAGGAGATGTTTGTCTTGGACATCGGAGCGGATGACTCCTAGAAAATAGACATAGATGTGACTAGCTGGACCAACAGTACATCAAACAGATCAAAGTAGAATAGATCCTGAATTCGTTTATGGATTTATTCACTGGTGATGGTTATAGTGTGGCATACATTAATACTAAGTGGATGGACTATGTATCTGTGATTCGTATATTTTGATGTAAGTAAAAGTTTGAGTTCAAATAGATAAAGAACTGAAAACTGGTGTGTTGGGTATACTTTGAATTGGAATGACTTTATTACTAAATAGTTTTGCAATTAATCGACAAAACATTAGAACTTAAGTAAAAATTATTTGAGCCCTAATTATATATGTCAAATATGGTTTACATTTGAATGGATGAGGGGAATAAATGAAAACAAAGAATATAAGAAATATATTTCATTTATTAATATTTGCAATGAATGCGTTTTCTCACTATGAGCAAGAGATGATTTAGAGGTTACATTAATTTCTTCAAATTATTATTTAATTTATTATAATTAAATAATTGAAGTTTGGAGTGAAAGTTAAATTAATTAGTCATAGTAGTTTTATTGAACAAGATGATTAAATTTATTCACTTGTAGATTCTAGTACGATAAAGTCATTATGACTTGAACAAAATTAGAATTGAATTGATATAATAATTTAATTAGAAATTTTAATTAACTTATTTTAATTAATTAAATAAATAATATTTTGGGAATAGAAACAAGTTCTTGAGTTACTAAAATTATACGGATTGGTTTAAAGATCAAATGTATATAATTGTATCCAATATATGAAATGACTCAACAAGACCCAAAACACATAGGATGGGCATCAACCCAAGTTCCCATTAAGGGCATGCCACCCACCTCACTTTGTCATAGTAAAACTGCTTATTTTCTATTAAAATATCACTATTTTGCTTCTTCTTGTTCAATTAAGACACTTGTGAATTTCTTTATAAATAGAGATTGTGGGCTAAGCCAAATACACAATACTAAGCTTCGACACTATCAAATTTTAGGGAGATTTATTCTTCAAATATATTGTAATTTTGAGAGAGCTTGTCATTAGTTTCTAGCCCATAGAGAGATATTGATCTTGTTGGTATTTTATCAAAAAAAATAATTGAACAGATGAAGAAAACTGAACTGATGAATATTATTCAGCAAGGTTCATAATTTATACTAAGTAAAAACAACACCCCACTAAAAATGTGTTCCTAAACTTAAGCAGCAATCATAAATTCAAATAACAAAACACCTAAAAATAGCAGTCCTAAACACATTAACTAACACTCCTCCTTGCTTTAGGAGCTGCAAACACCAAGTGTTGTTCTCAAAACTTCAAATTCGCTTACTAGGAGAGGCTTGGTGAAGATATCTGCAACATGCTCCTCTATTTTGCAATGAACTAGTATAACGTTACCTTCTTTTTGCACTTCCTTAAAAAAAGCTTAATGTTGAAATGCTTAGTCTTCCCATGAAATACTGGATTATGAGAAATTGCAATGGCAACTTGATTATCAACGAAAATCTTTGTGCTTTCCTTCTATTCAAGGTTAAGATCACTTAATAATTTTCTCAACCACAAAGCTTGATTAACAGCGACTGCTGCAGCAACAAATTCTGCTTTAACAGTGGATTGAACCACAGTTTCTTGCTTCTTCGAGCTCTATGAGAAGACACCATATCCAAAAGTAAAACAATTGCCTGATGTACTCATGTCATTAATGGAACCTCCCCAATCACTATCAAAGAAGCCAACAAGCTTGAACTCCTTGCTTTTCTTGTCAATTTAACACTAAAATTACTTGTGCCTTTGATATAACGAACTACTCTCTTGGCAACCGTGAGATGCAATTCACTGGCACAATGCATAATTTGTGACAAAATACTTACAACATTTAAAATATCAGGACATGTTTCTATAAGATACATTAAGCAACCAATCAAACTTTTAAATATCCCTCATCAACTTTATCAACTCCATCTTCTTTACATAGCTTCTCCTTTTGATTCATAGGAGTGCTTACTTCCTTGCATTCTTCAAGTTTGAATTTCTTCAAGATTTTCTTGGCATACTTCTTTTGGTAGATAAATACTTCATGCTCAGTCTGTTTAATTTCCATTCTAAGAAAAAAGGACATCAATCCGAGACTGTCATCTCAAAAACCTTCATCATCTCTTGCTTGAATTCCTCAAGCAACTATGCATCATTTCCCATCAACAAGAGATCATCAACATAAAGAGAGACTATAAAAATATCATTATTCTAACGTTTGACGTAAAGAGTGGTCTCAGACAAATCTTTTATCAAAACCTAAGCTCAGCAAATGATCATCTATCTTACTATACCAAGCTCTTGGAGCTTGTTTCAGCCCATAAAGAGCCTTCTTGAGAAGAAACACCTTGTATTCCTCTCCTTTCTTTACAAAACCTTCAGGTTGGTCAACGTAAATTTCTTCCTGCAAAATTTCATTTAAAAAAGTTGATTTTACATCAAGCTGATAAACTCTCCAATTCATTTGAGCAGCTACAACAAGTAAAAGTCTTATAGTGTCCAAACAAGCAACTGGTGCGAAGGTGTCTGAATAGTCCATGCTAAAAACTTGTGCATAGCCTTTGACCAGAAGTCTTGCTTTGTGCTTGTTAATTGAGCCATCATCATTAAGCTTGGTTCTGTACACCCACTTGACTCTAATCTCCTTCTTATCATGGTGTCGATCAACCAACTCTCATGTTTTGTTTTTCTCAATCATGGATAACTCCTCCTTCATTGCAGCCACCCATTTTATGTCTTTCATTGCCGTGGAAAAATCTACAGGTTCACATACAACTATATTATATCTTGCATAAATGCTAGTGAGCAATCTAGTACCCCTTGTTGGAGCATCATCCACCAACCCATTCAGCCAATTTTCATCTTTATTTGTGGTTGAAACAGGAAATTTAAGCTTCAGATCTGCTGTGCTTTGGCCACTTTTCTCATCCTAATTCCACTCTTCATCTTCCACGAAATGAACATCTCTGCTTATAACAACTTTCTCAGACCGCGGTTGGAAAATTTTATAAGCTTTTGCAACAATGCTATAGCCGATAAAGACTCTTGGAAGTGCCTTTTTGTCTAACTTGTCTTTCTTGATCTGTGGAACGTGAGTGAAGCAAAAAAAAACCAAATATTTTGAGAAAATTTAAAGATGGTTTATGACCATACCAAGCCTCATAGGGTGTTTGATCCTTGACCGCTTTTGTGGATAGTCTATTTTGCAAGAAAATTACGATATGAGCTACTTTTGCCCAGAACTTTTTGGGTAAATTTTGCTCATGCAACATACATCTAGTCATGCCTAAGATGTATTTGTTTTGGCTCTCAGTAACTCCATTCTGTTGCGGAGTATAAGGAGCTGTTAACAGATGCTCAATGATAGCTTCTTCACAAAATGCATTGAAATTTTTTTATGTATACTCCTTGCCATTATCGAACCTCAATATTTAAATGTGGTTGCCACTTTGATTTTCCACAATTTTCTTGAATTTCCAAAACACTCCAGCAACTTCTGACTTGAATTTTAAGAAGAAAATCTAACACATTCCTGTAAAATCATCAATAAAAGAAGCATAATACCAACTACCTACTAATAAATGAGTTCTTTTTTGAGGTTTAGAAATGTTTGTGTAAATCAACTGCAACTTACAAGTGGCTCTCCATGCTGTCTTGGGAAATGGCTTTTTTATTTTGCTTTCCAAATTAACAAGCCTTACATGTCAGTATGTGATCATCAAGTTCCAGAAGATCAATTGCCATCCTTTTGGACTTTATCTGTAGTATCCCCTGATGGTGATAGTGTCCGAACCTTTTATGCCGCAGTATTGTAAGCTTTCTTTAATTAGAAAATTTGATTGCTCCTCCTGCATTGGATTGAGGGAAAAACTCATTCTTGCCATCTTAACTTTGAACATCTTCTGTCCTGTAGCATCCTCTATCTCACATGCCTTTTTCATGAACTTCACTTTGAATCCTTTCTCTGCTAATTGACCAACACTAAGTAGGTTTTGATTAATATCAGGTACATATAAAACATCCGTAATGAACTTGGTACCTAAACAACTTGTAATGGCTATAGTGCCCTTTCCTTTGACTGTAATGTAGTCACTGTTCCCAATTCTAACTTTCTTGGACTCGGTACTCTTCAGTTCTTTAACAAATCTTTGTCATGAGTCATATGATTAGCGCAACCATTGTCAATAAGCTAGCTTTCACTTGTTTCTTGACTAGCAAAACAAGTTGCAACAAAAAGTTGACCTTCTTCTACTTAATCTGCTACTTACGCTTCATCTCTTTGTTACTGATTTTTGTACTTACAAATAACAGCTTCATGTCTCATTTGGTTACTCTTGTTGCACTTTGCATCTAGTCTTCTCCAGCACTTGAAAGGTGGGTGACCTTTCTTGTCGTAATGTTGACATGGAGGATAATCCTTCTTTACTCATGATCTTCTATTTCCAGTTTTACTTTTGTTCCCAAATGCAGAGCTTTCTCCACTCGCAGCGTGAATCTTTTTATTCTTTGGCCTACTGTTCTTTCCATCATCTTGATGCTTAACTGGTAGAGCACCACCGACAACCCCTTCTTTCCACATTACACGCCTTTGCTATTATGCTTATAAAGCACTTAAGATTTTTGCCAAACTAATCTTTAACATATCCTTCGTGTTCTCTAAGGTGATGATGGTAGCCTCAAACCTTTTAAGTACTGTTACAAGGATTTTTCCACAATCCTTGAATCTACTAGAGATGAACCTAGCAGCTTGACCTTATTGGCTATGTTAAGGAGCCTTACAGAATACTCCTTGACTATCTCAATCTCCTTCATCTTTTATAGCTCAAAATTATGTACAAGATTCAACACTTGCATCCCGCAAATTCTCTCATCTCCCTCGTACTCAGTCTTGAGATAATCCCATATCTCCTTTGCCAACTTTAGAGACATAATTCGCGTGAAAATAGTTGGTGAAACTGTAACAAACAAACAGGCTTTTGCCTTTGATTTCCTTGTCTTCTTTTCTTTTTGTGTTTTGATTTGTGCCATGGTGGGGTTGTTAGGCAATGTAGGAATCTCGAAGTCTTCTTCCACTGCTTCCAAAAGATCTATATCCTTCAGGTAAGTCTCCATTCGCATTGCCCAAATCTGATAATTATCTCCATAAAAAATTGGCGGCACCATCGAAGAGAAATTAATTTCAACTTCCATAATGCAACAAACACTAACACTGGTCTCTTAAGGAAAAAGCTTTGATTACCAATTGTTGGTATTTTATCAAAAAAGAAAATTGAACAGATGAAGAAAACTGAATATTATTCAACAAGGTTCACAATTTATACCGAGTAAAAATAACAACCCACTAACAATATGTTCCTAAACTTAAGCAGCAATCATAAATTCAAATAAAAAAACACCTAAAAATAGTAGTCCTAAACGCATCAACTAACAGATTCTCCTCTTTAGAACATCAATAAAGCTTTCATTTTGTTCAACAGTTCATGAATTTAGATCCCACACTTTAAGCAAACTAAGATTTGAGAATAACAGAGAAGGTCGTGTTGGTAAAAAGCTAGGAGATGACTTAAACCGTCTATTCTAAAGCACAAGTATGGATTTGGTAAATGGTTTGTTGCTATAAATGACACAATTGCTCGGTTTTTAGAAAAAGAAAATTTATTATGCAACAAAAATGATTTCTAAATCAAAATTGTCCAACAATTCTCACATAACTTTAATCCTTGCTTTCTATCGGTTGGATCTTCTCCATTATTCTCTAACTCACAAATCACACAACTAGTGGACTTCATTCCAGACACAGACACAAGTACTAACTTAAAACTCCGTAAAGAAACACTATTTTGAACAAACTCTCTCATTTTCCCAAATGAGTGAATTGATAACTAAGGTTTTCTAGTTTTCATCAATTTGTGGACCTTCATCATTCTTTCTTTTCTTCAAATATTCAATATTTATGGAGAGCTAATTAGAGGTATAATTGCTAATAATTAATAATAAAATAGAGTGTCCTAGGTTGAAGTAACTACATGAGTGAGACTCCCATGTTGTCACCTTTGCTTTCTTAGGTGGCAAGCATCCTTCCTGTATGAGCCAACAACCACATTTTGACCCTTGTTGGCTCACCTTAAGGTGACATACGTATTTTGTGCTCTTTATTAATTTTAGTTAAAAAATTAAAGTTAATTACCCAATTAAATATTTTACACAAGCTATATTTTAGTTCAATTAAAATCATGTCACTTTACCGTATTAAAGTCTCTACATAACTATATTTAATTAATTTTATTCCATTCCAAATCATTAGAAACATAATCTCTTAATTTAGTTGCACTTTGGATTCATTTTAATTCAATTAAATAACTATCAATAATAATTAAATTAACCTCAAACCTAACTAATCATTAAACTGAGAAAACACATATTACTCCAATGAGTAAATCCAATGAATCACTTCTTGTTCAATTATTTACGATTCCAAACAAGTATTCATATTAAATGCAATCTCTAATAGTTATGTTAAGCTAGTGGAGAGATCAATTAGACATATATAATTAAGATTTAAGTTTCGACTCTATGTCTATTAAATACACCGTTATTTAGTCATGAAATCAATCCACCAAAAGTACCATGATCGAATTCCCCATTATATACCATTACAAAACATATTTATTTCAAGCTTTAGTCTAATGATATTGTCATATCTATGTTATCCTCACAGGATATCCATGATTCCTTTAGGTTAAATCAATCTAGCTAATTCAATACATTTTATCTCATGGTTACCATTGTATCTTTCTTCTTGAAAATGATCATTAATCAAATCAATAATGATAAATTTATTTGTCTCGTACAAAAGACCCATGATCATGTTCCATTTTCACAATCCATACAATGTCATTGAGAGGATACCATTTACTCTTATTATCGAGTTATGATTCCACTATTGTGAGTGAAGTCATATCATATATAAGTATGTACCGATTATTATCACCAAAAAAGCCGATTATTATCACCGAAAAAGTATATATAATCTCAAGAGAGCGACTTAATCCATGTCTCCCATAACCCTTTAGCATCAACAAAGCTTCAAACAACCAATACTTCGTGTGATGTATACATCAACACGTCTGGTTTATACAAAATGACAAAAAGTAGTGCTTTTAACCTTATGGTGAAGGTGCTCATTCGCTCAAAAGTTTTACAGTATTTAATAAAAGTAATATGTCAAATATAAAAAATACTTACAAACACTCATTAATCACACTAATTTATTTGTTTATTTCATTTTCAGATTTATTTAAGAAATTTGGAAAAATAAGTATTAAAATGTGTATGATTGTAAAAATAAAATTCAATATATTTAATTAAGGTTTAAATCATAAAATAGAATTTAAATCATATCTATTTTTTCAAGTTCATATTTTTTTTTTTTTTGTCATAAATGATATCTAAATTATAGTTCATTATCTAAATTACCCTAGTCGTTAAGAAAATCTCTTAGCCAATCATTTTGTGACACTTCAATATTTTTAACCAAAAATAAATAAATATTATTTCCTTAAACTTTTTTAAAATATATATAAATATATTCATTTTTTTTATTCTTCACCTAAAAACTTCGATAATAGAAAATTAAAAAATGTGTCATAAAAATTCATCTAAACCCTATTTTCGGCAACAAAATTTAGATTTTAACGAACACTTTTTCCTTTTTAATTTTTTAATATGGATGAGTATTTGATACATTTGTAATGTACTTTTTTTTTATTCCACAAGCAACTTTAAAAAGCTGACATGTGTATTTTTTAAAATTTTTAATTTTTAATATTTTAATATATCCTTATATGACATTTTCTCCTTGTGTAGTCTAAACACTCCATTGACAATATACCAAATAATTTCCCTTTTAATATACACTACAAAATACATGTAACACTTTCAACTCACTGTATGAGTTTTGTCACTGAAATTGAGTTTGAATGAGTTTTTTTGCGGGTTAATTTTTTTGTAACCATAGTTTAAGTATCACTTGTGATAAAGAAAAGTTTAAACACCAATTTAGAAAAATAGATATAGTTTAAGTATGATTCTGATGTTTAAGCCCTTAATTAATAAATAATTTGCTCTATGAAGTACTTGAATATTATTATTAAAAAATAAAATTACATAATACAAAAATAAATAATTTAATTATTAATATGTGGAAGGCAGCCCAACCCCACCTCTATGTGCCTTTTCAACTTCATCTATTAATTATTAGCTTCTTCTATGATAAAAAAAAATGATTGGCTTCTTCCACAAGGCTTAATTCTTATTTTAGTCCCTGTATTATGATAAAACTTTCAGTTTGATATTTTAAAAATCGTTTTGGTAAGTTTGGATCATGGATTTTCATTCCATGAAGCATTTTTGTCCCTAATTATTTTTCGTAAAAATATATATCAACCAACGAAATGTTGCTATGTGTAGAAAAGTACAACAAGCCTTAAAATTTTAAGAAAATTAGAAATTAAAAACTAATATTCATATTAACAATATTTTCTTTTTCACTGAAGTCACTTACTGGGTTTTAGACATGCATTTATTCATATTAACTTTGGTTTATGATTTGAATATTCTTTTGTGATTTTTTTTAACAGTTTATATTTTAATATTATTTTTTATTTTTTTTTATAATTTCAAAATAAATCTTCATTTCAACGGCGGAGTCAAATAAAGGTTCAGCGGTCATGACCCTCATGAAGTTTAAATTTTTTTCAATTTAGCTCTTTGTAAATATATTATGATCCTCTCAAAAATATAAGTAGCCCTTCTAATTTTCAGATTTTTGCAATTTCCCCCTTTGTATATATATTATAACCCCCTAAAATGGTAAAATTTTAATTTAGCCTCTTTATAATTTATAAAATTTTAAATTAGCAATAGTAAAATTATACTTTAGTCTCCTCAAAAATGATAAAAAATCCTTCAAAAATTATAAAGATATAAACTATTAAAATGATGAAATTGTATTTTTACTATTGTCAAATATACAATTTAATTTTGGTCCAAAAAAATTTTCTGACTTCGCCACTATTCAATTTATATATATATTTGGAATTTTAGGTTTTTAAATTTTTTTTCACCATTTTAGATGTTTACGCATAGTTATAATATTTAAATTTATTTTTATATTCATATGATAAATTATGAATTTTTATTTTTTAGAATTCTCTAAAATTGTAGATTTTTTAATATTTTAGTATTTTTTAAAACAATTATGGAATTTTTACTGTTTTTTACATGTGGCGTTTTATTTGGTTGATGTAACGTTTTTTTAATGGAAAATGACAAGGCACCAAAGTGCTTGAAGGAATGAAGGTTCATGCAAAAAACTGGCTAAAAAATTCTGACAATATCAAAATAAATTCTCAATTTTATATTTTTTCTGAAATTTTAAGATTTGAAGGATATTTTTAGAATTTTATTTTCAAAATGTTTAGAAGTTTTTGCATAAATTTAATTTTTAATTTTTTATAATTTTTTTAAAATAAATTCATAATTTTCTGGTTTTTTTTTTAGATTTTTTAAGCTTTTAAATTTTTAAATTTAATTTTTAAAATTTTCTGTTAATTTTTAAAAATATTAATTTTTTTTAAGATTTTAAGGATATTTTTAGAATTTTATTCTGAAAGATATCAAATTAAGTTTCAAGCTATTTTTTTCACAACCAAGTTAATATTTGCGAATGTGTATAGTCTAAGTATTCGAATGCGTATGATTTTTGTTAGAGACAATTTACATAAATATAATTCAAGATATTTAATTAAGGTTTAAACCACAAATTGATATTTAAATTATATTCATTCTTTCAAATCGATATTTAATTTTTTCGTCAATGATTCATAACATATGTAAGAATTCACATTACATAAA
Organism: Kokia cookei; assembly: GCA_039519145.1. NCBI lineage: Eukaryota > Viridiplantae > Streptophyta > Magnoliopsida > Malvales > Malvaceae > Kokia > Kokia cookei. The sequence goes on from CM076908.1 coordinate 31,969,834, forward strand.
TTTTAACACGTCAATTTTTTATTTCATATTCATATCACATAATTTAAATATATATTTTTATAAAAAATAAGATATAATATTCAAAATTTAATTATTTATACATGAGTTTCATTTATTAAAATTTAAAAATAGATGTTGTTGTCTATAATTAATATCAAATCGTGCCAAAATGATTGTTCACGCACCTTGGACCTAGGTTTCAAATTCAAATGTATCTTTTGGTCTATTAATTGTATTCAGAATCGATGGCACGTTTGATATGATACATTCTCAAGAACCATAATACCCAAAAGTTACACCAATCCAATTTTCCGACCCATTTTTTATCCATTTCCTTTCTGTTAAAATTTTTTATTAATCCCCGTGCTTTGTAAAAGTTATGGATTTAGTCCTTATACTTTAATTTGATTATTCTTATCTCCTGTACTTTTCAAATTTTGAAAATTCAATCATCATCAAACAATAACTGTTAAATTCATTCAGTTAAGTTCTGTGATTTACAAAATTTGATGTGACAAACATATCATCGTATGTGCAATGTTATGTCAGTTTGTTATTTCCACATGTTACTAACTAAAAATTTAGTTAATAGATTAGCAGTTGTCAATTGGATTAAGATTGAAATTTTAAAATTTGAATAATATAGGGACTTAGAATGATTAAATTCACGAATATAGACTAAATCCATAGTTGTACTCTTCGTACAAGACTAGTAATTGAATTTAAACAAACATATTTAACTATTTCTACTTCGATCATGACTAAAATTTTAAAATTTGAAAAGTATAGGGACTAAAATTTACCAATTAAAAAAGTAAAAGGAGTAAAATTGATCATATAAAAGTATAGGGATTAAATCTATAATTTTCACAAAGTCCAGGGACTAATAACAAAATTTAACCTTTCTTTTTTCCTTAGCCCCCTCACCTTCCAAATCCTTTTAAAATAAATACTCTCCCAGAACTCACAAACTATAGTGCAAGTCCTGCACCAAGTGGAATGTACCTCAGAAAACTGCTTGTATTTACTTCTCTTCCAAGTTTAGCACAGCTGATCCCAACTCAATCTTACATTGCTTGATCCATACAGTCCATTTGAGTTCCTTAACCATGATTTAGTATAATCTTTCATACTATTTCTGTTATGGGTACTTCAGTTTCCATCTCTGAAGAACACAAGTGCAAGAGGTACATCATCATTTTCATCAACATTTCATTTCTCTTGGTGGCATCTGTTTTCTTGATGATGTGTTCCAGGTCTTCAGGATCCCTTGTTTTAAGCACCTATAATTCCAAATCTGGGAGTAGTCAGCAAATTTGTAAGGGCCTGGAGGACTTAGATGATTACAAAGCCAAATGCTCTTTACTCAAGTCCAATAACCCATGTGTTTCTCAAGGATATGTTGATTACCTTCACCTTTTTTATTGCAATTTTGGGAAGTTACAGTTCTTGGGCAATTCTCTTCTGATTCTTTGGCTCCTTGTGCTGTTTTATCTTTTGGGAAATACAGCCTCTAAATACTTTTGTTATTCTCTTGAAAGCTTGTCAAGCTTGTTAAAATTGTCCCCTACGCTTGCTGGTGTTACACTTCTGTCACTTGGCAATGGTGCCCCTGATGTGTTTTCCAGCGCAGTCTCATTCATGGATAGTGGGACACGAGACATTGCCCTAAATACAGTTCTGGGTGGGGCTTTGTTTGTGACTTGTGTTGTGGTCGGAACCACAAGTACTTTGGTGCACGGAAAGCGAGTTCGGATTAACAAACCAGCCTTTGTTAGAGATGTTTGCTTCCTCCTCTTGGTTCTTTCATCCTTGACCTTTATATTGATTTATGGGAGAATCAACCTTTGGGGATCACTGGCTTTTTCTTCAGTGTATCTTGTTTATGTTATCTTAGTTTACATCATATATACTGTTTGGAATTCTGATGCCATGGACGAAATTCATTCTGGTTCTTACGAACCGATTTTGAATGGAATTGAGAAAGAAGAGATTGAATGTTTAGAGGAAGCGGATGTGGAAGATGGAAAGAGATCAGTAGAAATCAAGAAATGCTGGTGTTGTTTAAGTATGTTATTTTGGATCCTACAGATGCCTCTTTATTTACCTAGGAGATTTACAATTCCAATAGCTTGTAAAGATAGATGGTCCAAGCCAGTGGCGGTTGTTTCAGTAACATTGGCACCAATTCTCATATCTGTAGTTTGGGACCTTCAAGATGACAACACAAGTCTGATGGTCTATGGGATTGGGTGCCTGTTTGGGCTCACTTTTGGGGTTCTTGCATGCTTGAAAACTGAAAAATCTAGCCCTCCAGACAAATGCTTGTTCCCATGGCTAGCTGGAGGGTTCATAATGAGTGTGATTTGGAGTTACATCATAGCTCAAGAATTGGTTGGATTATTAATTTCACTTGGCTACATACTTGGAATCAGTCACTCAATCCTAGGTCTCACTGCCCTTGCTTGGGGCAACTCACTTGGAGACCTAATAACCAACTTGACAATGGCATTGAATGGTGGTCCACAAGGAGCACAAGTGGCTCTATCAGGCTGCTATGCTGGTCCCATCTTCAACACACTCTTTGGTTTAGGTCTGTCTTTTGTTAGCTCAACTTGGTGCAGATACCCTTCACCTGTTGAGATCCCAAAAGACCCTTACCTCCTGGAAACACTGGGCTTCCTCATTGCTACCTTGATATGGACACTCTTGGTTCTGCCAATGAAAGACATGAGGCTTGATGGGGTTCTGGGTGGAGGTCTTTTCCTGATTTATTTCACTTTCATGTCTTTAACTCTGGTTCAAGTTGTTGAACCCCTCCAACTTCATACCTTTACTTAGTACTAATGCATAATTTGTAAACTATTGTGTAAGCAATCAATTTCTTCCCATAATTTCCTGTATACTAACCAATTATATTATCTGGATTCAGAAGAAGTGTTGAATATGCTTTTCTCACAAAGATATTTTTTATTTATTTAATTTTTTCATTGATTTGAATATGCTAACTAAATTTAGAGAATATTTTTTTTTAAGTTACTAATACAATCGCAATTGAAATTGTGAATAATCTAAATCCCAATAGTTAACTTAAAATTAACTATGACGAAATTCAGATTGATAATCGAAATATATTTAACTTTAAATTTAAATAAATTTAGACAACTTTCACATATGATATGAATTAAACTAAATTATGTCGAAAGATATCCATAATTATTTTACAATGAAATATCAAAATTTATAACACAAATAAAATTCATATTGTACAAACATTTTTCAATTATTTTGTCGGAGGAAACAAAACCAATAATTGTACCTTTTTTACAAAAATGAATTAAAATGAAAATCTCAAACTTAAAATTATGAAAAAAAATTACTGATTCTAAATTTAATATCGCAAAAATTAAATGTACTAAAAGAGATGAGTGTTCTGTTTTACATATATATATTGTCATCTGTATAAATATAATTATATTAAAAATATATTATATTATGAGGTAAGAGAATTTAATTTTACTTAAAAAAAAACGATTGCTTATATTAATAATAATATTGTCTTAATCGCTTTTATTTGTATTTAAGCATCTCATGTGATGTTTGTAATAATAATATTTGATTATGTTCAAACGAGTGTCGTTGATGGCATACCTTCAAATAAAGTTCTTTGATTATGTTCACAAGTTAATCTGGAAAGCATGGAAAAATGGTGGTTCTTAAGCTCTTAAGAAGGAAGATTGGTTTCAACGCTCTCTTTAAGTAAACTTCATGTCTTGTGAAAATTCAAATTGTCTTTTCAATTTTATGGACTTGAAAAATTGTTATTATCCTGTTAAGTTTCAAGGCTTTGATGATTTTACGTAGGCTTTAATAGAAGGATCGTAGGTGATTTTTTGTCGGTATTTGATTGTACAATCATGGTCGCTAAATTTTTCTACATTTCAAGAATACCCTCATCAAGTGATAGTATGGACCAGACTTTTTAGTCTTTCTAGTGGTTTACACTAGAGTGACATCTTCAAACATTGTTGGTCAGGTTATCAAAATTTATTATAATACTAATAATGGATCTAGAGGCTGATTTGCAAGTATGATTGTTGAAATCATCATTTTTTTGGAAAATGACGTGTCTCGAAAAAATCATTTTAAAATTAATAAATAATGGGAGTCGCCACCAATTCTTTATTCGGTGTGATTGGATCACCACAAAACGTTTTAAAAGCCGTTTTGAAAACATGTAAGTCTTCGAAATTCAGAAAAATAGGTTCGGGAGTCGGTTACGCATGAGGAAGGATTAGCACTCTCATGCGCCCAAAATTGGTACCTTATTGATTATTTTCGGGTCTTAATTTATAACATTTAAAAGTTCAAATAAAGCTTAAAATACGATCCTTGAATGCATGAGTTAAGTTTAAAAGAAATCGAGTTTGTTTGAAAATCCTGCTATTTCAAAGTGATCGAGGAAGAAAAGCTACGTCCAGTGAGTTAGGACACGACATTTCAAGATCCAGAAATAATGAGTTTTCCTTTGTAAAACCTTTTGAAATCTTTGCGAAAAGGATATTTGATTATCTCGATTTGAAGAAAGGTTGCACCTAGTATGTTAAGGCGCAATATTTCGGAATCGAAGATAAGGAAACATTGCCTCGATTTAGGGTATTCGATTTTTTCGATTTGAAGAAAAATTGCACCTAGTGAGTTAAGGCGCAAATTTTCGAAACCTGAAATAAAAGAATATTGCCTTGATTTTAAAGTTTTTATGAAAAAAAGACAATTTCGAAAACAAGCATGCGAGTTAAATATGAATAAACAGTTAATAATAGATATTAAACGCAAAGTAAGATAAATAAAAATATAAATTAATTACGAAAAAGAATCAAAAAGACAAAATACGAGTGCGTTAATAATTTAAAAATAAATGCAAATATTGATGAGAAAGAAGAATGATGCAATCGGAGTTCAAAATGAGACTTTTCGGATTCTCAGGGGCAAAAATGATAATTTTAGATTCTCGGGGTGAAACGATAATTTTAGGAAAATTCGGGGTCAAAAATGGGATTTTTGAAAGTTTGGGGGTAAAAATAGAATTTTTGAAAGTTTCGGGTTAAAAATGGGATTTTTGGAAGTTCAAGGGAATTTTTGAAAGTTTCGGGGTTAAAAATGAGATTTTTGGAAGTTCGGGGGTAAATGTAGAATTTTTTAAAGTTTTGGGGTTAAAAAATGGATTTTTAGAAGTTCGGGGGTAAAAGTATAATTTTTGAAAGTTTCAGGGTTAAAAATGGGATTTTTGGAAGTTCGAGGGTAAAAATAGAATTTTTAAAAGTTTCGGGGTTAAAAATGAGATTTTTGAACAATTTAGGGACCTACGAGATAATAAAACCAAAAACAGGTGACACGTGGCAGCCTCCCAGACATCCTGAAGTCAGAGGACTATTTTGAAAACCATGGAAAATTTTTGGGGCAATTTTTTAATTTGATTTAAGGATTAAATTAAAATAAATTTAAAATAAAAGGGACCATTTGCATAAATAGGCTAAAATCATGACACGTGGTAGCTCTTGGTGCTTTTAAAAGGTCGAGGGGCTAAATTGAAAAACCGTGAAAATCATTGGGTCAATTTAGAATTAATTAAAAGTATAAGAAGGACCTGATTGTAAATTTGGGAAAAAGCGGAACGACCAAACGTATAAATATCCCTTTCAATGAAAACACGCGGATCCCAAGGGCGATTCGGGTTTGGTCGAACGGGTCACGAGCAGAAGCCGTAAAACGATGACGTTTTAGGGCTGAAACTCAGCCCTCAAAACGGCACCGTTTCATAGGCCTATAAAAGACATGCCTTAACCATTTTTTTTCATTTTTCCCCCTTATTTAAAAAAAAAACTCAGATTTCTCTCAAAAACCTCCTTCCCTCTCCATGGGCGGCCAAACCCCGACTGGTCATGTCCGGTCGCCGTCCATTGTGCGTGGCTGCCACGCGCCATCGTTCGCGGCCGCACGTCATCGCGCGTGGTCGCCGCGTCGGGTCACGCACACCGATCCGACCACGTTTCCGTCATCGTTGTAGATCCTCACGCACCGGCCAACCACCGACGAAGGTAAAAAAAAATTCTTTTTCCTTTTTTCGATTTTAAATCCCTCCCCCTTTTTATGAAACCATTATTAAATCCCTTTTTTATTCCCTTGGTTTTTGATTTTGTTAACTCCCATTAAAAACAATTCTGTTTCTTCGCAGATCTACGTTCGACAGGGTGCGGACGATGCTGGGCGGGACTTCATCGGAGGTTCCGGCGTGGGCTCCGACGACGACAACACGGATCAGGGGAGTGACTTTTGACCTTTTATTTTCCTTTTTTAATATTAATGTTTTTTTTATTTAAAAAAACTTATTAATTAATTAATAGTATTTATTACTGCCATTTATTACTATCTTTATTATTAATGCTATTAATAATATTATCATTATTATTATTACTAATTCTTATTAAAAATAAATTTGATATACTTCAAAATAAATGCGCATGATGATGACATAAATAATATATTAACAGGTATTATTATCGCTTCTTAAAACGTTTTGTATTTTACAAGTCAACTAAATGCGGAATAAATATACCTGTATTCACGGTTGTGCTTGGAAATCTGTTTAAATGTTGGTGTTGATTGCTTTAAGTTCTTCGCGCTTGATTTGGAAATGTTTGCTGTTTTTTTTTCTTAAATCTTAAAGAAAATTGTTGCTTTGTATTGATTTCTCAGAAAATCGTCGTAACCCAATACAAGTGTTTGAATCTGGTTTTATACCCAGATTTCGCATCATTATTTTTTGTCTTACACAACTAAATGTTTGTCTTTCTTCTGTGCAGCTGGCTCAGTGGCGATGGCAGTTGTTTGAGGATGGTGACTGTGGCAGAAGCAAGTGGGGTGGCCATAGTGACGTGGCATGCCTCGGTTGGTTGGGATGGTGGTGGTGGCAGTACAAGTGGGGTGGCCACAGACCACTTGTTTTAGGAAATTTGAGGCTGTTTTAGTTTTGGGCCTATTTGGGGTTCTTTAGGTTTAGTTTGGTATTTGGGTCATGTGTTTGTAATTGGGCCGAATTTGGGTCCGAGATTGTAATTCGGGCTTTGCATTTGTTTTGGACTTGGACATTTTAAATTTAAATTTATAATAAATTTAAATTTCAAATAAATTTAAATTTTAAATAAAATAAATTCAAAATCCAATAGGCCTAGAAAAATTTGGGCTTCAACAGCTGCCCCTCTTTGCCAATTGTTGTGTAACAGGAACGGAGCAGAGACCCAAAAGGATGCCCAATTTGTCAAGTCTCATCTATTTGACGTTCCTTCTCCCATTGGTCTGCCTTTCATTTTATTGATCGTTTGATTTTGCGGCATCTACCTCTGCATCACGACTCCCTCTTGCCCTAAGGAGATTGGAATTCGTCACCGTAGTCCTTGATTCTGGTTTCGTTGACTTGACCTTTCTCTCAGTATTTCATCAGGAAGACGGCTGCATCATTTGTTTCAATCCGCTTCTTTGTATTCATCAGGAAGACAAATTTGGTTGACTTCTCAGTATCTCATCAAGAAGCTAACCATCTTATTACTTCGACCTGCTCCTCAGTATCTAATCAGGAAGCTGTGGTTCAAAGATTTGCCCACATCGAGCATGGGTTTGATTTGGTCTTCTTCTCAGTATTTCATCAGGAAGATGACTGTGTCGTTTGTTCCAATCCGCTTCTCTGTATTTCATCAGGAAGACGAATTTGGTTGACTTCTCAGTATCTCATCAGGAAGCTAACCGTTTATTGTTTCGACCTACTTCTCGGTGTCTCATCAGGAAGCTAGGGTTCGAAGATTTTACTCGCTTTGAGCGTGGGCTTGATTTGGTCTTCTTCTCAGTTATCTCATCAGGAAGATGACTGCATCGCTTGTTTCAATCCGCTTCTCTGTATCTCATCAAGAAGACGAATTTTGGTTCACTTCTCAGTATCTCATCTGGAAGCTAACCGTTTATTGCTTCGACCTGCCTCTTAATCAAGAAGCTAAGGTTCGAAGGTTTTGCTTGTTTTGAGCCTCGTTTGGGTCTTCTTCTCAGTGTTTCATCAGGAAGATGATCACATCGCTGTTTGTGGGTGGTCGCAATATGCCCCGTGATCGGGGAAAAGTTTTAGATTTCTGTATTTTTTCTTTTTTTCCTCGATGGTCTTAATGACTCACCTCGCCATGTGGCGGGGGCGTGACCTGTGAAACATGCTTCTATAGGCCTAAAATAGAAGTCATGATCAAATGCTCCTAACTTATATGAATGTGTATGATGAATGTCAGATTTATTTATTTTTCATTCAGGTCGACATGGTTTGTCGCCGTCCAAATTCTGTCTTTGATGTGTTGCTTTGTCTTTTCTAAGTTGTTTTGGAACTGCTTGTTTTGAAACCTTTCTTCCAGTTGGTGGTCTTCTTTCGGACTTCTTGTAATTTTATGAAAACGCCAAAATAATGCTCATAACTTTTTGTATGATTTATTAGTTCATTACCCGTTATTTAGATGCAGAATGCTTGGGCAAAATTGTGCAGAGACAAAGTCGTATTTCCAAAATTCTATTAAGAAGAGGATCAAAGGAAACAATATTAAAAAGAGGATCAAAGGAAACAATCATTAGTTGAAAATTGTCAAGTATACAATGAAGAATGATTGGTTGCCCCAGATATAGCAAAATGAGCTACTCTGCACCAACTTGCTTGAGAATCACTTCTAATCTCAGATGTGTGTCTAGAAGATCTAGAGTACTTTGTTGATGTCTCAAGTTGTAACCTTCCTCTATCTCATTGACCCGTTCTAGGACCTGAGCTGCCTTTTGCGGGTTTTTCGACTCAAAGTTTCCTTGGTTCTAGGACGCCCTTTGCGAGTTTTCATCCTGCACCATTTTTTTTTTGAGACGCCCTTTGTGGCTTTTCATCTCAATTCCCCTTTTGTTTTTAGGCGAAGTATTTTTTCATCGAGTTTGAATTGACAGGGTTGTACAGCTCCTTGTCGTCCATCTCTGTTAAGATGAGAGCTTCTCCTGAGAAAGCCTTTTTTACCACGTAAGGCCCTTCCCAATTGGGCATCCATTTCCCACGGAAATCTTTGTGTATGGGAAGTATTTTTCTCAAAACTAGATCTCCCTCATAGAATTCCCTGGGACGAACTTTTTTGTCGTAAGCTCGCATTATTCTTTTCTGGTACATCTGGCCATGGCGAATGACTTTTAATCTCTTTTCCTCGATTAAATTCAACTGGTCATATCGAGCTTGGACCCATTCAGCCTCATCAAGTTGAAGCTCTGTTAAGACTCGAAGGGAAGGTATTTCAACCTCAATAGGCAAGACTGCTTCCATACTGTATGCCAACGAGAATGGTGTTGCCCCAATAGAAGTTCTGTAGGCAAAGAGGGCAAATGGTAATTTTTCGTGCCAGTCCATGTAAGTCTCAGTCATTTTGGCCATAATCTTCTTGATATTCTTATTAGCTGCCTCCACAGCTCCATTCATTTTTGGGTGATAGGGAGAGGAATTATGATGTTTAATTTTGAACTGTTCACAAACTTCTGCTATCGTGCTGTTGTTCAAATTGAGGGTATTGTCGAATATGATCCTTTCGGGCATCCCATATCGGCAAATAATTTCCTTTTTCAAGAACTTGCTAACCGCAGACTTGGTAACATTCGCATATGAGGTTGCCTCTACCCATTTAGTGAAGTAGTCAATCACCATAAAGATGAATTTATGGCCATTGGAAGCTTTTGGAGAAATTGGCCCAATGACATCCATGCCCTACATAGAAAAAGGTCAGGGAGAGGTCATGACATGAAGATGTGATGGGGGTACATGGATCTTGTCTCCATAGATCTGGCTTTTATGGCACTTCTTGGCATAATTGATGCAATCGCCCTCCATACTAGCCCAGTAATACCCAAACCTCATTATTTGTCGGGCCATCGTGAAACCGTTAGCGTGTGTCCCACAAATGCCTTCGTGAACTTCTTCTAAGATCTTTTTAGCTTCAATTGCATCAACGCATCTTAGCAACACTTGATCTTTTCTCCTTTTGTACAAGATTTCCCCGTCTAGGACATATTCACTGGCTGGTCTTCACAATGTCTGCTTTTCATTTTCTGAGGCTTGCTCAGGATATTTTTGATCTTTCATAAACTGAAGAACATTCTGGTACCATGGGTGATCATTTCTTCCTTCTCCTTCCTCTGCCTCAATATCGCAACAATGAGCAAGAGCTTCATAGATACTCATCTGAATGGGCTTTATATTTTCCACCCCACTCACCTTAATCATCGAGGTTAGGGTGGCAAGAGCATCGGCCATCTGGTTTTCTTCTCGTGGGAGATAATGGAATGCTACATCATCGAATTCGGTGATCAACTCGAGGACCAATTTGCGATAATCCATTAACTTGGAATCCCTTGTTTCCCATTCTCCTTTTAGTTGATAGATTACCAGTGCAGAGTCTCCATAAATCTCCAAAATTTTGATTCCCCGTTCTATGGCCGCACGGATTCCCAATTTGCGATAATCCATTAACTTGGAATCCCTTGTTTCCCAAGCTTGCTAGTGAAGGGGTAATGATCTCCCTCTGGTGATACCAAGACTGCCCCGACCCCATTACCTGTGGCATTTGAAGCCCATCGAAATTCGTCCTCCAAGGTCATTCTTTCGTGATTGCCCCTTCAGTAGCTGCAATATACATTAAATCCTCATTCGAAAAATCAAAGTCTATAGGCTCATAGTCTTTTAAAGCCCTACTTTCCAGGAAGTCTGCTATCGCACTTCCTTTTATTGATTTCTGATTGACATAAACTATGTCGAATTCTGAGAGCAAGATTTACCATCGAGCTAATCTCCCATTCAATGCTGCTGACTCCATCAAATACTTCAGAGGATCCAATTTCGAAATCAACCAAGTGGTGTGATATAGCACGTATTGTCTTAATCTACGTGTAGTCCAGACTAGTGCACAACATAATTTCTTAATAGGTGAATATCGTGTCTCGCAATCAGTGAATTTCTTGCTGAGATAATATAACGCCCTTTCTTTCTTTTCGAATTCATCATGTTGGCCTAGTACGCATCCCATAGAATTTTCAAAGACTGTTAAGTACATGATCAATGGCTTATTAGGAATTGGGGGTACTAAGCTGAGAGCTTTGGATAAATAGTCTTTGACTTTATTAAAGGTTTCCTGACATTCATCATCCCATATACCCGGGTTGCGCTATCTAAGTAAGCAGAAGATAGGATCGCATTTCTCAGTCAACTGTGAGATGAACCGAGCAATGTAATTTAGTCTTCCTAAGAACCCTCGAACTTCTTTTTACGTGTTGGGTGGTGGTAATTCCTATATAGATTTGATTTTATCCGGGTCGATTTCAATTCCTCTTTTGCTGACCATAAAACCTAACAATTTTCCTAATGTGGCCCCGAAAGTGCATTTTGCAGGATTCAACTTTAGTTGATATTTCCTTAGCCTTCCAAATAACTTTGTCAGGATTCTTACATGTTCCTCCTCCGTTTGAGATTTTGCAATCATGTCATCGACGTAAACCTCAATCTCTTTGTGCATCATGTCATGGAACAAGGTCACCTTGGTCCTCTGATAAGTTGCCCCTGCATTTTTGAGTCCGAAGGGCATCACTTTGTAACAAAATGTTCCCCATAGCGTGACAAAAGTGGTTTTGGTCATATCCTCAAGGTCCATCCTTATCTGATTATACCCAGAGAAGCCATCCATGAAGGAAAACAGGGAATATCCTGCCGTGTTGTCGACTAGAGTGTCGATGTGGGGCAAAGGAAAATTATCCTTTGGGCTAGTTTTATTTAAATCTCGATAGTCCACACACATACACACCTTTCCATCTTTTTTTTGGAACGGGGACTATATTAGCTACCCATTCAAAGTATTTAACCACCTGGAGGAAACCGGCGTCAAATTGTTTCCTGACTTCTTCTTTTATTTTTAACAACACATCCGGTCTCATCCTTCGGAGTTTTTGCTGCACAGGCATGCTTTCTTCCTTTATAGGGAGTTTATGCACCACAATGTTAGTACTTAAGCCGGGCATATCTTGGTAAGACCATGCAAAGATATCTTGGAACTCTTGAAGAAGCTCGATAAGATTCCTTTTGGTTTCTACGGAGATACTTGTCCCGATTTTCACCTCTTTCTCTTCATCTTCGTGCCCTAGATTAATAACTTCCACTGGGTCAGAATGAGGCAGGATCTGTTTTTCTTCCTGTTCCATCATTCTTAACAGATCCTAAGGTAAATCATAATCTTGATTATCTTCAAGGTCCTGAAGTTCTTCCAAACACGCATTTTGCTCGAAGTGGGGTTCTAAGTTAGCGTCAGGATTGCTCATATTATTGATATCCGAAGATCTGTCAAAGGATGAAAGGAATGTCCAAAGAGCAAAATAAATTTACGAAAGAATGACTATGTGGTATATGTATGAGTATGTATGTATTTAATCTTGTTTTTAGATATGTATGGAAGGTTGATTAATCCGAATTTAAGAAATGAAAGAATAATTACGAAAAGAGTATAAAATGGAAGGTCACTTCATTCAAAATAACTTAATAATGACCATGGGCCCTTTTACAAAAAGATCCATATTACTTTCGAGCCTAAAGCAATAGGTGTTTTCGAGCATTACTTTGAGGAAATATTAAAAATTACAGGGAGTTCCTTCACGGTCCAATTATTCAAGGTGCTTCCTGGTGCACACGGGCCAATTCTCGATGGATTCCTTTCCTTTCCTTCATCTGATATAGCATTAATGCCTAGATCTTTTACGATGCCTTCTTTGGTTCTAATTATCACTTGCTTCTTTTCCTACCGGTTGATCACCTCTCCTAAGACGAAAGTCTCGTAGATGTGCGAGAAAACCATGGATTCCCACGAGATATCCCTTCCAACCAGTCTGGCCCTCCTTCTTTCTTGCCTCTTCTCCAACTCCTTTCTCTTTTGTTTTGCGTCTGGCTTGTACCCCAGGCCATAACGATCCCATTTTTCTATTAGCATCGGCACATTAACTCTTCCTTGGAGGTATTTTCCTAGTCCTTTCCCAGGTCTCGCTCCTTTTCCGACCGTTAATTTCAAACCCATCCTGGTGGTCGATGATATTGTAGACACAGGTATTTTCCTCCCTTCCGAAATGAAGGTTGCATTAAAAAACTCCAGTGAGCGAAACGAGCATTCCACGACCTCCTCATCTATTCCCACGTAGGGTGAATCGCTTGTTATAGACGCGATTATTTCCTCCTCAGCATTAATCGTGATCAGCAGCCCTTCATTTATTAGCTTCACTTTCTGGTGCAAAGAGAAAGGTACTGCCCCAGCTGAATGGATCCATGGTCTTCCCAGCAGACAATTATAAGTGGGCCTAATATCCATTACTTGAAAATCTACTTCATATGTATTTGGCCCAATTTGAAGGGGTATTTCAATCTTCCCTATTACCTTCCTTTCTGTCCCATCAAATGCTCTTACTATGTTATTACACCCTTTCATGTGAGAGCTATCGTTTGGCAATCTTTGCAGTATAGCTAGTGGTAGCACATTCAGGGCTGAACCATTGTCTATGAGTACTCCAGGTAGCGTATACCCTTTACAACGGGTAGTGATGTGTAGAGCCTTGGTAGACCCTATTCCTCTTGTTGGGATTTTATCATCGCTAAAGAAAATGAAGTTATCAGCACTCACATTATTGACCAATCGATCTAGTTTGCTGATGAAGATGTCATTTGCTACATATGTTTCGTTTATCACCTTCTTTAGTGCGCTTCGATGGGCTTCTGAGCTTAAAAGCAATGACAAGATTGATATACGAGCAGGCTGTTTGTGTGTCTTACTGCTCCGGGTAACAAGGTTAACGTCCTTCCTGGGTTCTCCCTCCTTTGGCACGGTCGCGTTGCAATTGTAACTCCATGGGACCCTTTTGCTGTCTTTGTAAGGAAACGTCACAGGCTTTTGTATAATAATGCGGGGAGTTGTTTGTTCTCTTGTCGTGCCACGAATAATCACCTTGGGATGATTGCTTCCGTAAGTCTTAGCTGTCTCGTCCTCAGAGGCACAAACATCATTAGCTTTCACTCCCTCTTCAAAGAATTCCAACTCTCGATTGTCCATAATCATCTGGACCACGGCTTTGAACTTGACGCAACTTTGAATTTTATGCCCTTTGACGGCGTGAAACTCGCAATGGTCATCATCCCCGATTATCATACTCTCTTTATCGCTCAAGATTATCCCTTCTTTAACCAACTTCTGCCATACCCACCGAAGTGGAGACTGGATTTCTTCAATATTTCTCTTAATTTTTCGGGCTCCTTCTTCCAGTAAGGCGTTCAGCCCCTATTCTGGGTGATTAGGCAGAGGATTTCCAGCTATATTGGGTTTTCCTGGCTCTTCTAACTTTACGATCCCGTGCTCTATGAGTCCTTCCACTCATCTTTAAAGGCGGGGTAGTTTTAAATCGAGTGCCCTTCTGCCCCTGCATGGTATTCACAGTGAGCTTTTGCATCGTACCAAGTCGGGAATCGGGGTTTGTATGGTCTTACATGTTGAGGAGCTACCTCATGCACGTCGTATAATATCTTGTAGAGTTTCCCATATGACATTGAAAGGGGAGTATATTGAATTTTCCCCTATTCGGTCTAGTGCCTGTCTCCTGCCGCGGGGCATTTTGATAATTGCCCATTGAAGTCTTTGGCTGACTTGTCACGAAGGGTCTGGTGTAACCAGGTCTGTATATGCTTGCATTGTTGACCTCGTTATCCCTTTTTTTAGGGGCAAGCCTTTTATGGCTTTCTCCGATCTTAATCTTATTGGCCTTTGATCGTATTTTCAATCATTTCCCCCGACATGACCATATCGGAGAAACTCTTGGTAGCGTTTCCTAGCAAATGATTTAGGTAAGGAGCCTTGAGTGTATTGACGAATAACATTGTTGTCTCCTTTTCTGTTAACGGTGGCTGTACTTGTGTTGCCACCTCACGTCACCTCTGAGCGTATGTTCTAAAGCTCTCATTTGACTTCTTTTCCATGTTCTATAGTGTAAGCCGGTCAGGGGCTATTTCTATTACATGGCTATATTGTTTTAAGAAAGCTTGTGCCAAATCTTTCCACGAATGGATTTTTGATCGGCTTAACTAATTGTACCATCTAATCGTCGACCCGCCTAGGCTGTCTTGAAAACAATGAATTAACTGATGGTCATTATGTACATGCCCCGCCATCTTTCTGTAGAACATGGTTAGGTGAGCTTCAGGGCAGCTCGTCCCGCTATACTTTTCAAATTCCGGAGCTTTGAATTTAGGAGGGAGTACTAGTTCTGGAACCAAACTTAGTTCTTTGGCATCTACCCCATAGGCAATTTCAACCCCTTGCATCGCGTCAATTTTCTCTTCTAAACGCCTGTATTTTTCTTCTATTTTTCTGGGAAGATCTTCTCTTATCATTTCGTCAAAGTCTAGAAAATCCAGATTTGCGGCATTATCCTCTGGATTTGACCCTGATTCAGTTGGATAATTAACCGGTCGTGACATGCCTATGGCTGGTTGCTGCGCCCTTACAGTAATGGTGGCTCCTGTGCCGGTATTTCCTACGATGCTGGGTTATGGAGGGGAGTAAAGCCTGGGGGAACTATCGGGTCTTCTTCTTCCTCAATGGCTGGGCTTTTTCCTTTATCATCCATGCTTTGTTTTACTTGCGCTAATTCATTCATCAGGCACTTCTGTACTTCCATGAATTGATTCTTCATTTCTCTGCACATCATGCTTATTTGCTCTTGGATACGCTCTTGCATCTGGTCTTGTAACTCCTTTTGAATTTGTTCAAGTCTTTGTTCCATGGCTTTAGTTTTCTTTCGAGTATTATAACGGTGTGAGTTTTCAATGGTTACTGATGTAGCTGTGTAAATTTTTAATAAGTTAGGAATGTCATGCAGAATTATGCAAAATGTGATATGAATAAGATGCATGTATGCAAGAGAAAGGTATTGACTTATAATTCATTTTTCATTTAGAAAACTTCATTTGGATAACAAGTTCCTTAACATAAAGCAAATTACATAAACGGTTTTGCTTTGATGCTCAGTGCCTTAACTTTTTTAAGGAGGCTTGACAGCTTCTGTCCTCGTTCCGTCTTTGTCTCGTACTGTATACTTAGCTCTTCTGCTTCAACTGCCAGTGTCTGCACGTGGTCAGCTACTCCGCGGATTTGATTTAAAGCTTTACCCATAACATAATCCCTTTCTCTGACCTCCTTTTTAGTTTGCTGAAGATGCCAATCATTTGTCTCCAACATCCTTTCCAGAATCTCAGTTCGTATTTCCCTATTCTACAAAGAGGCCTCTAACTCTTCCACCCTCTCATTTAATCTCTCGATCTCAGCTCAACTTGCCTTTAACTTCATTACTGAATTTCGGCTACGATGCCTATACAAGGACTCCTCTAATTCTCCTATTCGAGCTTTTAATTCAATTACTTCGGCTTGGCTTTCCAGAAGGCTGCTCTTCATAGCATTTTCCTAAACTTGGGCGTCTTGGAATTTGTTTTTCCAGTGACTTGTTTTATTTTTCTCTTCGCGGACTTCCAGCTACCATTGCTCTGATGTCTTACCCAAACCGACGGTCCTTATTGACAATCGAAACTTTTTATAGTCCTTCTTTAGGCTACTCAGATATTTTTCAGCCTTATTCTTCCCTTTCCTTAATTTTTCCGCCTCCAGCTTCTGAACATCAACATCTAATCCTAAGAGCACCTTCTCTTCCTCCAGTTTTTCTATCACTTTCCCCATCTTAGCATTTTTCTTTTCAAAATCCTGTTTAATTATCTCTAATTCAGTCGAAACTATCTGCAAGTGTTCTTCCATTGGGCGGACAATCTCCGGGTTTGGCACGGGGATGTTATCGTTGATCCTTCTGTTTCTACACTAATCATATTCTGCAGTCATCATGGGATTAGCGTCGAATGCTTTCATTTTTCGAACCTGGTTCCATGCATTTAAGATTTCCCTAATCTTTTTCTTATTATTTTCTCTCTGGTACACGAATTCACACTGAGATATCCCCTGAGTTGCGGGTATAAACTGTCTTGATTTGTATTGTCTTGAAACCAGTAAAGGTACATATCCGGTTGCCCCCCATATTCCTGCCAATGGGACCCAGTCAAGATCTCCGCACCGATACAATATTTCATCAGGAACGAACCATGGTGCTCGCCACTCTATGTTTTCGACTTTGAGGCTTTGAAGTATGGCCATCCACTTTTCTTCTGAGAAGTTTTCTTGTCTCTGCGTGGCCACGAACTCTTTCAAAGGGGAGTAATCTATAGACAAGTATTGATAGGAGACTTTTTCTGTTTTCCAAAAGTGACTATGAAACCATACTATCAGTAGCGGTGCGCAGGCAATACATCGACCTTCGCCTTCTTTTCTACATGCATTCAGGGATCTGAAAGTTTCAGCTAGTATAGTCGGGACAGGTGTCACTCTTTTACTTAATCTATCAAACAAATCTATCACCGCGTCTTCTATATACCCCAAGGCCTTTGGAAAAATGACCAACCCATAGATACTTAGGGCTAAAATGTCGATCTTCTTCTTCGCATCTAGATGAGCCCATATCAAATTTCGTAGGCTTTTCCACGTGATGCACTTGTTATCGCCTTTGACCTTAACTCGAGCTGCAACCCACTGTTCGCTCATGCCCGTGATGTTTATTAATCTTTTAACCATGGTCGGGAGATTTGGAGCTCTAGAGTAGGTATTATTTACTGACATCTTCGGGCAACGGAGCAAAGTGGTGTATTCTTCTATCGTTGGTGTCATGTCTATATTCCCGAAGGTGAAACAATTGTAGGCCGAATTCCAATACTGTGTTAAGGCTCTAAAGAGGGATTTGTCCACCTTAACTTCGCACAAGTATGGCAGATCTCCGTATTCTTGGAAAAAGGTATGTTTCATGTTGTTGTCCCAACTGTCCCAGATCTCCTTCAATTCCAACACATTATTTTGAGCCGTGCTGATCCTGGTGTAATCCCAAAGCTCGGACTCATATCCTTCCACTAAATCGTCCCTCTTTTGGCATTGAGTCTCCTCCGACCACATGCGCACGACCATATTGTCCTCCACTTTATCAAAGTACTTATTTTCCATGATTAATTCTCTTATCGGTAACTGAACTTTTGAGTCTATACCTTCTCTTTATATGATGATGAGATGCGATGCAAAAAGAGACAAAAAAACCAGTTAGCGAAATACAACAATATCAATATACAAGTATAGCATAGAACTTAAGAGTCTAATTTGAAAGGTTGCTAAATGGTTTAACACGACTCCTTCTAAAGCAAGTTTCTACGTCTTACTACATGTGGTTTTAGACTCTAAAGTAGAGGTACCCAAACCAGCAGATTCCTCAATCCTCACCCATTACAGGATCATACGGACGAGTTCGGTTTAGGGGGATGCATTTCCCACATGTTTGCACGGAAGTGAAAACTTCACGAAAACAAGGGTACTTTGTAATCTCGAAAGCAATCTGCTATCCTGCACGGAGGTGAAGACCTCACGAAGGAGTAGTTTCAGGCTTCCACTTATTAGGGTAATATCAAATGCAAATGTATGCAAATTTACACTAGCAATATCACATGTTACAAAAGATATCGAGGATCGCCTTTTAAACAAAACTGAGGCTTTAAAAATTTCCAAAGAAGACCAAAAAATAATCAATTTCGGCTTGACTCTCGTTTGTTTTAAAAGTCCCCAGTGGAGTCGCCAGCTATTGAAACCATCCTTATTTGGAAAACGACGTGTCTCGAAAAAATCATTTTAAAATTGATAAATAATGGGAGTCGCCACCAATCCTTTATTCGGTGTGATTGGATCACCACAAAACGTTTTAAAAGCCGTTTTGAAAACATGTAGGTCTTCGAAATCCAGAAAAATAGGTTCAGGAGTCGGTTACGCATGAGGAAGGATTAGCACCCTCATGCGCCCAAAATTGGTACCGTATTGATTATTTTCGGGTCTTAATTTGTGACATTTAAAAGTTCAAATAAAGCTTAAAATACGATCCTTGAATGCATGAGTTAAGTTTAAAAGAAATCGAGTTTGTTTGAAAATCCCGCTATTTCAAAGTGATCGAGGAAGAAAAGCTACGTCCAGTGAGTTAGGACACGACATTTCAAGATTCAGAAATAATGAGCTTTCCTTTGTAAAACCTTTTGAAATCTTTGCGAAAAGGATATTTGATTATCTCGATTTGAAGAAAGGTTGCACCTAGTATGTTAAGGCGCAATATTTCGGAATCGAAGATAAGGAAACATTGCCTCGATTTAGGGTATTTGATTATTTCGATTTGAAGAAAAATTACACCTAGTGAGTTAAGGCGCAAATTTTCGGAACCCAAAATGAAAGAATATTGCCTTGATTTTAAAGTTTTTATGAAAAAAAGACAATTTCGAAAACAAGCATGCGAGTTAAATATTAATAAACAGTTAATAATAGATATTAAACACAAAGTAAGATAAATAAAAAGATAAACTAATTACGAAAAAGAATCAAAAATACAAAATACGAGTGCGTTAATAATTTAAAAATAAATGCAAATATTGATGAGAAAGAAGAATGATGCAATCGGAGTTCAAAATGAGACTTTTCGGATTCCTGGGGGCAAAAATGATAATTTTAGATTCTCGGGGGCGAAACGATAATTTTGGGAAAATTCGAGGTCAAAAATGGGATTTTTGAAAGTTTGGGGGTAAAAATAGAATTTTTGAAAGTTTTGGGTTTAAAAATGGGATTTTTGGAAGTTTAGGGGTAAAATAGAATTTTTGAAAGTTTTAGGGTTAAAAATGAGATTTTTAGAAGTTCGAGGGTAAAAGTAGAATTTTTGAAAGTTTCGGGGTTAAAAATGGGATTTTTGGAAGTTCGAGGGTAAAAATAGAATTTTTGAAAGTTTCAGGGTTAAAAATGGGATTTTTAGAAGTTCAGGGGTAGAAATAGAATATTTGAAAGTTTCGAGGTTAAAAATGAGATTTTTGGACAATTTAGGGACCTACGGGATAATAAAATAAAAAACAGGTGACACGTGGTAGCCCCCAGGCATCCTGAAGTTAGAGGACTATTTTGAAAACCATGGAAAATTTTTGGGGTAATTTTGTAATTAAAGCGAACCTGATTTAAGGATTAAATTAAAATAAATTTGAAATAAAAGGGACCATTTGCATAAATAGGCCAAAATCATGACACGTGGCAGCTCTTGGTGCTTTTAAAAGGTCGAGGGGCTAAATTGAATAATCGTGAAAATCATTTGGTCAATTTAGAATTAATTAAAAGTATAAGAAGGACCTGATTGAAAATTTGGGAAAAAGCGGAAGATCAAACGTATAAATATCCCTTTCAACGAAAACACGCGGATCCCAAGGGCGGTTTGGGTTTGGACGAACGGGTCACGAGCAGAAGCTGTAAAACGGTGTCGTTTTGGGGCTAAAACTCAGCCCTCAAAACGACACCGTTTCATAGGCCTATAAAAGACATGCCTTAACCATTATTTTTCCCCCTTCTTTAAAAAAAAACTCAGATTTCTCTCAAAAACCTCCTTCCCTCTCCATGGCCGGCCAAACCCCGGTTGGTCATGTCCGGTCGCAGTCCATTGCGCGTGGCTGCCATGCGCCATCGTTCGCGGCAGCGCGCCATCGCGCGTGGTCGCCGCGCTGAGTCACGCATACCGGTCCGACCACGTTTCCGTCATCGTTGCAGATCCTCACGCGCCGGCCAACCACCGACGAAGGTAAAAAAAAATTCTTTTTCCTTTTTTTGATTTTAAATCCCTCCCCCTTTTTATGAAACCATTATTAAATCCCTTTTTTATTCCCTTGGTTTTCGATTCTGTTAACTCCCATTAAAAACGATTTTGTTTCTTAGCAATTCTACGTTCGACAGGGTGCGGACGATGCTGGGCGGGACTTCATCGGAGGTTCCGGCGTGGGCTCCGACGACGGCAGCACGGATCAGGGGAGTGACTTTTGACCTTTTATTTTCATTTTTTAATATTAATGTTTTTTTATTTAAAAAAACTTATTAATTAATTAATAGTATTTATTACTGCCATTTATTACTATCTTTATTATTAATGCTATTAATAATATTATCATTATTATTATTACTAATACTTATTAATAATAAATTTGATATACTTCAAAATAAATGTGCATGATGATGACATAAATAATATATTAACAGGTATTATTATCGCTTCTTAAAACGTTTTGTATTTTACAAGTCAACTAAATGCGGAATAAATATACCTGTATTCACGGTTGTGCTGGGAAATCTGTTTAAATGTTAGTGTTGATTGCTTTAAGTTCTTCGCGCTTGATCTGGAAATGTTTGCTGTTTTTTTCTTAAATATTGAAGAAAATTGTTGCTTTGTATTGATTTCTCAGAAAATCGTTGTAACCCAATACAGGTGCTTGAATCTAGTTTTATACCTTGATTTCGCATCATTATTTTTTGTCTTACACAACTAAATGTTTGTCTTTCTTCTGTGCAGCTACGGCTCAGTGGCGATGGCAGCTGTTTGAGGATGGTGGCTGTGGCAGAAGCAAGTGGGGTGGCCATAGCTGATGTGGCATGCCTCGGTTGGTTGGGATGGTGGTGGTGGCAGTGCAAGTGGGGTGGCCACAGACCCACTTGTTTTAGGAAATTTGGGGCTGTTTTAGTTTTGGGCCTATTTGGGGTTCTTTAGGTTTAGTTTGGCATTTGGGTCATGTGTTTGTAATTGGGCCAAATTCGGGTCCGAGATTGTAATTCGGGCTTTGCATTTGTTTTGGACTTGGACATTTTAAATTTAAATTTATAATAAATTTAAATTTTAAATAAATTTAAATTTAAAATAAAATAAATTCAAAATCCAATAGGCCCAGTCAAATTTGGGCTTCAACAATGATTATTGTCTTTGGATGTTGGGGTGGTACAAGTTGGTGGTAGTATGATGATGGACATATCAATCCCGTGCATGAAAGTGACAGAGATGACCCATTAAACCAAGCAATTCTTATCGACAGAGAGAGAAATGAGGGTGTTGTAGTACAAAAAGTAGATAAATAACAAAAGAAAAAAATTAATGAAAGATTCCAGTGGTAAAGAGAGTGTTGTTCATTTTAAAATATCTGGGTTCAAGCATTTATGTATGCAAGGTGTATGTACGTTACCAAAGAATTAAGAAAATATGAACAAATAATACCATATAATCACACTAATATATTCAAAAAAATAAAATAAAATATTTTGAATTAATCATAAAGAGAGAATTTTTTAAACTTTAATCAAAAGTCAATAAAAAAGTGTCATATGTTATTTAATTGATTAATGTGAAACATGTTAATAATTCGATATTTTAAGTTACTTCAATTTTAAAAATTTTAAAAAAATTAATAAAATAAAAATAAAATTAATAAGTAATAATTAAATTTTTTATCAGATTTCCGTTTAATATAAATTCAAATTGAGTTACATTCGAACCTAATACTATATAAAAAAAAAGTACACATATTATTATTCGCATGGTGAATTGGGTGAAATATCCACATAATTCCTTTTTTGTTGGCCTTTAAAGCGGACCACAGTGTGTCAACCAATCAACTGTAACGGTGGTCCAAATGGATAATTATTGGATGTTTGCTGCAATCTTCGAGCCTCTAAGAACTCAATAAAACATTTTTGCGGACAGAATTCACGGATTGGTACGTAGGCTGCAAGCTCAATGTTTGATGATGTGTCAATGCCCAGAAGGGAATTTAGAAGTTATCTGATATATGGAAAAAAATTTATTTAGGTTTTTAATATTTTTTAAAATTTTAAATTAGCAAATATAAAGTTATATTTTAATCTTATTAAAAATGATAAAATTTTAATTTAATCTTTTAAAAATTATATTTTATTATTATAAAAATTATAATTTAATTTCGATTTCTTAATCGCTTCTACTGATGCTCACAAAGTTGTTTGGTTCTTTGGCTTGTTTGGTTTAAATATAATATTAGTCATTGTACTTGTAAAATTTTTAAGATTTAGTCTATATACATTAAAAGTTAAGAATTAAGTCTTTCTATTTTATTGATTTAAAAATTTTAATTTAATCAATAAAATTGTGAATATTTTCTGTCAAAATTTATTAACTTGAAATTTTGATTAACATATTTTTATATAACATGATATATGATTGACAAAAAAAAATATTAAATTAATAAATTTTGGCAGGAACTATTGAACTATGATTTTAAATTAAACTCTTATAAGTACACATTTTAACCTTTGAATTATTTTGTTTCCCATATCTCAATCAAGTTAAATCTAGGGTTCAAATATATGTAAACTAAATTTAATTATTTAATATATGTGTATTTATATTCGTAATTTTATTGTTTATAAAATGTTTTGATCGGGGATTCTACTATATCAAGGATAAAGGTAATAATGATGAGAAAAAATTATATGAAATAGTGATTTATTTATTTTTAATAGTTTAATGTTACATCAATAATTTTATTTTGAATTTCAAGATTTTTATTTGGATTTGATTTTTTTTCAAGATGAAAATTTTGAAATTCAAGATGAAAATACTGATGTAATATTAAAATATTGAAAAAAAAATACAAATGACGCAACATCATTATTTTATACAATTCTTTCCCGATAATGATTCAGTTCCCAACTTCTTTTTGAAAATTTTATACAAGTTAGAAAAATATAAATGGATTAAAGCATTGTTACGATACCAGTTTGATAATTGTGAGTAGATATATTACAAGGTTTTTAGCTGACATATTTAAAACAATAACAAATAAATAGTATTTGTATTTGACACATAAACATTTTATATATTAAATTAATATAAATTTATAATTTAAATGAAAACTATTATTTATGACAATAAATATTATAAACAAATCTTTTAATTATTAACCGATATTACAACTACACAAAATCCTTAACAAAACTGTTGATGATTTTACGATACTATTTATAACGAACATTACGCCTGATTAAATAACAAGCAATATGAATTCAGTGTGTTGGTTTAATGGTAAAAAATGTTCATTATCCCAGTTGTGACTCAGGGGCGAAGTCAGGGAAAGAACTTAGGGGGTCCAAATTAAATTATCTATATATTTATAATTTTTTAAAGAATTAAATTAAATTTTTATTATTTTTAAGGGAGCCAAAGTACAATTTTCCCTTTACTAATTTAAATTTTTTAAAATTTAAAGGGCCAAAATGACAAAATAATCATTTTAAGGGGGTCGGAGCCCTTGCCAACCCCCCTAAATACGCCTATGGTGTGACCTGAGTTCATTTAGCGCTAGTCGTATAGTTATTAAGACTTTACTCTCCTCTTATAATTCACCAAAAAAATAGTGAAAAAATAATATATTTTTTTAAACTAGTAATACATATTTTTTATTAATGAAAATGTAATAGTATTTTTAATCATAAAAATTTAGTACATACTATTTAAACATTAAATAAATTTCAATATTAAAAAAAATAAGTTATTTAAAAGGGATAAATCTCAAAATTATACATGAATTTTGATTTAATGTGCAATTGTATACATGAATTTTAATTTGGTGTAATTATACACATGAAACTCTAATTATGATTCAAATGTATACTTAAAACTTTAATTTTGATTTAATCATACACATTTAAAGAAATAAATACATAAATTTATTTTTATATTAGATAAATATAATTATTTATGTATGCAATATATAAGCATAAAATGATGTTATATCAATAATTGTGTTAATAATTTACAAGAATTAGATCAAATCAAAATTTCATGTATAAAATTGCACAAAATCAAAGTTCATGTATACAATTGTACATTAAACTATAATTCATATATAGTTTTAAAATTTATCCCTATTTAAAATACTAAAACTTTTTTCAATTTCAAAATACCTTAATGTTTAATTTTGAATATTCAAAAAAAAAATTATTGTAAAATTATTAAAATTAAAATTTAAATATTTAAATATGCTATATCCTACCTTACTATCTTTCTTATTTATAGTCAATGTTTAAATTAGCGTTGAAGGTAAAGTTAACGGAAAATATTTTGTTGAATAAGATTAATATAGAACTTAATATATATTTAAAAAAATTATACATTTTTAACTTATACAATTATTTATCTTTTATTTTTTCAATAAATTTAAAATTTTTACTAAATTTTTAGTAAATAAATATAATTAAATTAAATTAATATTGTCACACTCCACACTTGTCTCAATGTCCGGCACTAATGGAAGGTGGCAACGGAACACAAACTAAAAAGGAAATATTGAAAATACTAAAGATTTATATTTTTTTGAATCAATCCAATAAAATAATATGAATAAAATAAAATCATTTTATAGATTTAAAATTTAAGTTGAATTCTTTTAAAAATAATTTATGGATGGTTGGAGGTGTTTGGGATTGAAAACGGGCTTCAACGAGCCCAAAATACATAAAATAGTGTAGAGGCAATGCTAGGTATCAGAACTTAAGGCCCCATGCAAATATATCTAGGCCTAGATACTTTACTCGGGTGCTTGGTAATGACACCTCAACCCAATTACTGTAGCCTTTTAACTACTATCAACTTGGAGTTCGATACTTAAATAGGGTATCGAAACTTGAACCCTTAAGACCAAATTTTTGGCAATTGTCTCTCAAAAGTACTGATATAAATAATAAGGTCACCAAACCCTTAATGCAGGGGACTAAAATTTCATTGAGAAAACACTACAAACACACTCCAAAACAACTTTAAACAATGTCTAACATAAAACCATCACAGAGATCAATTCAAGGTATGAAATATAATTCTCAAACACATCCTAATATACTAAAAATACAATTACTATAAAGACATTTAGCCATCATTAAAGGCATCTAGAATGAACAACACACATCCACAAGTAGCCCAAATTTAGGATAGTTAAATGCATGCAAATGTTTTATACATCCCAAGGTATCACGAAAAGAGTTTCCAACACAACAATTCAAATCTCCATGCTTCAAAATATTAAGTGGCATATGAAACTAGCATATATATACATGTTGACACTCTAAGTACATGATACAAACTACATATAAATTAATTTCATACTCTCAAAGGTCTTGATGATAGTGAGATGGTCACGAGTCAAGTTGGGCTTCAAGAATCCAAGTCAAAATCTATGTACAAAAACAACAATACATAAGCATAAAATTTTTAGTAAGTTCAAATGAAAAACACTATATTTACCTTGCCTTAGTGTGAGCATACCATGGATAGATTATCATAACAAGATTATAAGTTAATTTAAAATAAAGACATGGTAAAACTTAAATCTTATAAAACAATATAGACTTAATAAGAAACACATGGCTAAAATATGTACAATCGAATTTATTTTAACATTTTTATTCCCTATCAATAAGTATAAAAACATGTTTCATAACTAATCCATAGAGCATATTTGCACATTCATAAAGTTTACATTCTTAATAAACATATTAAGTTTCATTAACATTTTAATAATGAAAATTAAGATTTCTTGCGCAATGTAATATTAGCAAAATATGAGTCGAACACTAGGGAGTTCACCAATCACCAAAGAGCTTATAAGAGTATAGTCCACCAAAACACCAAAATACACATAAGTGCAAA
The DNA here is from genome assembly GCA_039519145.1 of Kokia cookei. Classification (NCBI taxonomy): domain Eukaryota; kingdom Viridiplantae; phylum Streptophyta; class Magnoliopsida; order Malvales; family Malvaceae; genus Kokia; species Kokia cookei. The sequence goes on from CM076908.1 coordinate 31,996,594, forward strand.
GCCACCAAACACCAAATAAGTATTCGAAGAGAATATGCAAACCTACTAGTTCACAAAGAATGCCCAACTAAGGGAATCACATAACTGAACTCCATAATATCATAACTCCATATTAAAACTCCATACTATATACAAATACAACCTAATTGGCATACCAATCATAATCTAACCTTTCTACCAAGTTTACATGGACCACATATGATGCTAAAAGATTCATACTTATTTCTTACCAATCATAGTAAGGGCATCCATAGTCTTGACCATGTATCAAATTCACATGAAGGCAATTAATATACTATTCTCATAATTGAAATCATAAAGTTTCTTATTTCACCAAAATTGATAAAAAAAAAAACACGGAACAGAATCGTAAGTCACCTCGTTACGGATTTGTCCTACGACTCCAGACGTTTAGAGATGACTTGTTTGCTTGTTGGATCTGAAACACATTGAAAAACAAAGAAACAAGTCAGATCTAAAGGGAAATAAATTGGCTGGAAGAAAACAAAACAAAATCAGTAAAGAAACCCCAAATAATAAAGACTAAGATGTAATTCAAATTTAGGCACCAAAGGATAAATTTTAGGGTTTTTTGAACTCAAAGAACCTTAATTTAAATGGAGAATTCCATCCAAAGTCAGATCTGAAAGGGGAAACAAAACAGATTTATTAAATAGATTTTTAAGCTAAAAAGAAAAATGTTTTGTAATTAAAGATTCCCAATAATGTAAACGACCAAGAACCCTTAATTTTATGATGAATCTTGTTGACTTGGGATGGGAAAAGACGAATCTTGGTGGTTTTAGGACTTGAAACAAAATCAAATGAAATAAAAAACAAATAATAAAGAACTAACGAAACATAATTCTTAAGGAGAATAAAAGATGGAAAGGTGACAATGGTGATTGAAAGATGTCCTCGGCAGCCTTGAATCCACAATGAGATCCACAACCACCAGCTAACGACTCTAAAAACAAATAATAAAGAACTAACGAAACATAATTCTTAAGGAGAATAAAAGATGGAAAGGTGACGATAGTGATTGAAAGATGTCCTCGGTAGCCTTGAATCCACAATGAGATCCACAACCACCAGCTAACGACTCTAATTCTCCCTTCCAAGAAGAAGATCAAGGCAAGAAGAAAGGTGAAGACTACTTCTGCAATCAAAGAGACTACCAAAGCAACTTATAAAATAATAAAGACTATAATTTACTTCGAATCTGGGCACCAAAGGATAGGGTTTCTTAAACTCAAAGAACCCTAATTTAAATGGAAAATTTCGTCCAAAGTCAGATCTAAAAGGGGAAACAAAACAGACTTGTTAAATAGATTTTTAAGCTCAAAAGAAAACTGTTTTATAATTAAAGATTCCCGATAATGTAAACGACCAAGAACCCTTAATTTTATGATGAATCTTACTGATTTGGGATAGGAAAAGATGAATCTTGGTGGTTTTAGGACCTAGAACGAAATCAAAAGAAGTTAGAAACAAATAATAAAGAAATAATGAAATAGAATTCTTAAGCAGAATAAAAGATGGAAAGGTGACGATGGTGATTGAAAGATGTCCTCGGTAGCCTTGAATCCACAATGAGATCCACAACCACCTGTTAACGGCTCTAATTCTCCCTTCCAAGAAGAAGTTCAAGGCAAGAAGAAAGGTGAAAAATACTTCTGCAATCAAAGAGACTACCAAAGCAACTTATAAAATAAACAAGACCCAAGAGAATTTCTTAAGACTCAAAGAGAACTTGATTAATCAATAAAAAAAATTGAAAACTAAATGCCATAATGAGGGGTGGATAAGGCCTTTAAATAACCCCTAAAGTCAGACTCCTAATCAAACTTAAGAGTTTAAAATCAAATAAATAACTGATTACAACTCAACAGAATAATTAGATAACTAATTAACTAATAAATAAAACTTAAAGCAACAATCTAATATGGAATTTCGACTAAGGCTTAATGGCTTGTGCTTGGGCTGAATTTTTACTTGGAAAACTTAGATAAATTCGATCTGGGCTCCGTTGGGCCTGATTTGCAATGTGGGTTCTTCTCAACTTCCAAATGGTGTCTAAAACTTTAAGTTGGGCTTAGTGACGTGTAAATGGACCAATTTTGATCCTGCACATGGTTTCCTTTCGAGATCGATCTGCTTACGCTAGAACACATTATCCATCGGATGTTAGTTTCAAGATTCGGTTTCTTGGACCAAGAATTCCAAGATTTGTATTCTTGGTTTTCTTGATTTCTAACATCTCCCCAGACGACATAATTAGACCAAGATTTGGTTTCTTGATTTTCTTGAAAGCAAGAACATGAATCTTGGTTTTATTTTTGGCTCATATGTGCGTCCAAGGCCTTTGTGATGAAACCTTGCACAAATCCTTTTAATTTTGCCTTTATCTTCCTTGCCTTTACCATGTAATTGGGCCTTGCAGTAAAGTCAACCCATCAGCTTTGATGCTTGCATCATTCCCCCTTCCTCGAAAAGATTTGTCCTCGAATCTGAAACATCAAAGGGAGAAAGATCAGCAACATTAAAAGTAGTATTCACATTAAACTTACCAGGCAGATCTATTTGGTAAGCATTGTCATTAATCCTCTTGAGAACTTGAAACAGTCCATCACCCCTATGACCTAATTTCGATTTTCGTTGTTTGGGAAATCTCTCTTTGCGCATATGGACCTAGACACAATCATCGGGTTCAAAAACAACTTGCTTGTGCCCCTTATTAGCTTTGTTGGCAGTGACTTCATTGGTTTTGGCAATTCGTTATTGAGTTTTCTCATGTATGAATTTTACCAACTCAGCCTTTTGTTCGCCATCTAAGCTGCAATATTATCTAAATGTAATGGCACAAGATCAAATACAGTAAGTGAGTTAAAACTATAAACAATTTCAAAGGGAGAATAACCAGTTGTAGAATGAATAGATTAATTATATGTAAATTCGACAAAAGGTAAATATTCTTCCCACGTTTTGAGATTCTTACCCACCAGGGCTCTAAGTAAAGCTCCTAAGATTCGATTTATCACTTCGATTTGTCCATCGATTTGGGGTTGACAAGTAGTCGAGTAAAGGAGTTTTATGCTAATCTTACCCCACAGTACCTTCCAAAAATTATTTAGGAACTTCACATCTCTATCAGAAATAATGGTGCGAGGTATTCCATATAGGCGAACTACCTCTTTAAAGAATAAATTAGCCACATGTGTAGCATCATTAGTTTAATGACAAGCTATGAAGTGAGCCATCTTTGAAAACCTGTCAATAACAACAAAGATACTATCTCGACCCTTTTTAGTTCGTGGCAACCCAAGAATAAAATCCATGGATAGATCAACCCATAGAGAAGAAGGAATCGACAAAGGAGTATAAAGGTCATGAAGCATTACCTTAGATTTTGCTTATCGACAAGTTATACATCTAGAACATACCTTTTCGACATCCTTCTTCATGTATGGCTAAAAGAAGTGTTCTTATAGAATGTATAATGTTTTCACAATTCCAAGTGTCCCATAAGTCCTTCACTATGTTCCTCTCGAACCAAGAGTTCCCTCATGGAGCATTATGGTATACATAACCTATTCATGCGAAATAAAAACCCTTCTACAAGATAAAACCTATCATATGCCCCATTTCCACAATTAGCAAAGATATGTCCAAAATCAATATCATTTAAGTACAAATATTTCAAATGCTCAAATCCTAAGACTCTAGCATTCATAGTAGTTATTAAAGAATATCATCGAGATAAAGCATCAGCTACAACATTATACTTACCAATTTTGTACTTAATGACATATGGGAATGTTTCAATAAATTCGACCTATTTAACATGTCTCTTAATTTATCTTGTCCCTTTAGGCACTTAAGGGACTCATGATCTATGTGAATGATGAACTCATTTCGCAGCAAGTATTGTTGCCAAACCTGAAGAGCTCAAAACAAAACAAGTAGCTCATTGTCATAGGTCGAATAATTCAATTATGCTTCATTTAACTTTTCATTGAAATATGCAATTGGCCTATTGTCTTGCATCAAGATCGCACCTATCCCAATACCTGAAGCATCATATTCTAGCTCAGAAGTGTTAGAAAAATTAGGTAATTTAAGAATCAGAGTAGAACACAACTTATCTTTTAAGGTATGAAAAACCTTTGCTTGAGGTGTACCCCACTTGAAACCCACAGATTTCTTAATTATTTCGGTTAATGGGGTAGCAATAGAAGAAAAATCTTTCACAAATTTGCGATAAAAACTAGCTAAACCATGGAAAGATCTTACTTCGGTAACCGATTTAGGAGTAGGCCACTCTTTGATTGCCTTTACTTTGTCCTCATCAACATGAATACCATGTGCACTAACTATAAAACCCAAAAAGATTAGCTTATCACAGCAAAATGTGCATTTACAAGGTTAGCATACAATTTTTCAGTCCGTAGAATGTCCAAAATAGATTTAACATGCTGAACATGGTTATTCAAAGAAGTTGAGTAAATAAGAATGTCATCAAAGTAAACAACAACAAATTTACCCAAATATGGCCTTAAAATATGATTCATTAAGCGCATGAAAGTACTAGGTGCATTAGTTAACTCGAAAGGCATTACTAACCACTCATACAATCCAAATTTCGTTCTTAAGACTTTTTTCCATTCGTCCCCTTCCCGCATGCGAATTTGATGATACCCACTTTTTAAGTCGATTTTAGTAAAGATAGAAGATTCATGCAACTCATCAAGCATATCATTAAGTCTAGGAATAGGATGTTTATACTTTAATGTAATTTTATTGATTGGGCAGCAATCAACACACATGCGAAACGTACCGTCTTTCTTAGGCACTAATAAAATAGGAACGACACAAGGACTTAGGCTTGTTGCTTCGATAAACTGGTCAATTTGGTATGCTAGCACTGTGTATTAAATAGATTTGGTGCTCAATTCCTTGTAAGGGTGGTAAACCTTTGGGAGGCTCACCGAAGATGTCATCATAGCAGAGAAAACACTAGGCTACGAACATGTTATTTTAGATAAAGATAATAGATTCGACCTAAATCTCATAAGGACATAAGGTTGTTTGGTTACAAGAGCTCTCCTCACATATTTTACAGTTGCATATAAATTTTGTGCGCTCTTTTTACCAAAAGAGTATTCACTCACCAGTGGACCTTTTGATTGACTTTTGTTACTATTGGCCTCTTTAATCTTAATCTTTTCAATATTCTTACCCTTAACCCCCTCACAAAATCTTAGCATTTTAAGTTGTTTGTCATAAACTTCTTTGGGTGTCAACAGTATTAGAGTGTACTTTTTCCCTTTGAAGATGAGGGAATATCGGTTTAGCTTCCCATGGTGTTGCACATCTTTATCATATTGCCATGGAAGGCCAAATAACAAATGGGCAGCTTGCATGGGCACCACATCACATCAAATTTTATCCTCAGAGTTACCAATTTTAAAAGAAACCAAAGTTTGTCTATTTACCTTTACTTAAGCGCCATCATTAAGCCATTAAAGTTAATATGGCCTAGGGTGTATCGAATATGACAAGCCAAGGGAATAAATTAGGAAGTTGCTAACTACATTTGCACAACTCCCACTATCCACGATAAATGAACATAGCTTCCCTTTAACCGAGCACCTCGAATGGAAGATGTTTGTTCGCTGATTTTCCCAATCTTCTTTTATACTTACATTAAGAGTACGTCTTACCACTAGACAATGGGAAGTTTCAAAATCCTTCCCTTCAACCTATGGAGCCAACAATTCCTCCTCATAGAAATCTCCCCCATGTTGAACATTCCCCATAAATTTGATCATATGGGTATCGTCAGAATCTGAAGAGTATTCACCTTTTTCTCGAACCACAAGTAATCTCGTATTAGGGCAATCATGACTATAATGGTCATGCCCTTTGCATTTTAAGCGCTCAAGGTCACGGGTTCTCTTTATGCCTGAACTATTCGGATTATTTTGTTTAGGAGGGCCTTGCTTTTTGATTGGGGCACCACTTTTCCAATTAGTTTGTTTCTATCCATCAAGCCTTGAAATGGACGACTATTGATCACCACTTTTTCCAAACTTATTAGTAGTAAAAGGCAGTTTAGAATTTCTAAAAGAAGCATTGGAATTGTTACCATTGTAATACTGACTTGAGGAAAAATCAAGGACGTTGTTCGTATAATTATTGTTCAATCTCCATGGCTTTTTGAACGGCTTCCTCAAGGTCGATATAGGTTTGCAATCGCAATATATTTGCAATTGGTTTATTCAACCCCTCAACAAATCTAACCATGGTAGGCTCATCATCTTCTTTAATACTAGCTCGCTATATTAGAGACTCTATTTCTTTGAAGTAGTCATCAATGAATCGCTTACCTTGCATCAAATTTTAGAGTTTTGTTTTGATCCCTTATAATAGTGAGGAGAGACAAAATGTTTGCGCATCACTATCTTGAGTTCCTCCCATGTATTAATCGCACCCTTATTACGGTGGCGACTAAGTTCCAGTTGAGTTCACCAATTCAAGACATGTAAAGTATTGAAATAGATTCTCCATTTTTGCTTCCCAATCACAATAAGCATTTGGATCATTTTTTTTGTGAAATTATGGAATGGAAAACTTCGATTTAGCTAAGGAGGGTTGTCTATGATCATGGTAACCAAAGTTTTCATCCAACTCATGAGGGCCTCTACGAATAGTACATGCATGAGGACCATCACCACGTCAATTTCTACGAGCATCATGACCGTAAGGTTGGTCAACCTCAAACTCATCACCATCAGCATTATGATTGTGTCGATGCTCAACTTGAGTACTTATAGCAAATGTAGTTAGCAACTTCCTAATTTATAAAAAACCTTTGATTCTTTTTTTTCAAGACAGAACACTCACAAACACTTGAAATATGATACCACTTGATAAAAAACACGCATCGAACAGAACCGTAAGTCACCTCATTACAGATTTGTCCTAGGGCTTTAGACGTTTAGACATTACTTGTTTGCTTGTTAGATTTGAAACACATTGAAAAAAAAAAGAAACAAGTCAGATCTAAAGGGAAATAGATTAGTTGGAACTAAACAAAATAAAATCAGTAAAGAAACCCCAAATAATAAAGACTAAAATGTAGTTCGAATTTAGGCACCAAAGGATGAAATTTAAGGTTTCTTGAACTCAAAGAACCCTAATTTAAATGGAGAATTTCGTCCAAAGTCAGATTTGAAAGGGGAAACAAAATAGACTTGTTAAACAGATTTTTAAGCTCAAAAGAAAACTATTTTGTAATTAAAGATTCCCAACAATGTAAACGACCAAGAACCTTTAATTTTATGGTGAATCTTACTGATTTAGGATGGAAAAGACGAATCTTGGTGATTTTAGGACTTGGAATGAAGTCAAATGAAATCAGAATCAAATAATAAAGAAAAAATGAAACAAAATTCTTAAGGAGAATAAAAGATTGAAAGGTGACGATGGTGATTGAAAGATGTCCTCGGTAGCCTTGAATCCACAATGAGATCCACAACCACCTGTTAACGACTCTAATTCTCCCTTCCAAGAAGAAGATCAAGGCAAGAAGAAAGGTGAATACTACTCCTGCAATCAAAGAGACTACCAAAGCAACTTCTAAACTAAAAAAGACCTAAGAGAATTTCTTAAGACTCAAAGCGAACTTGATTAATCAATAAAAGAATTGAAAACTGAATGCCATAATGAGGGGTGGTTAAGGCCTTTAAATAACCACCAAAGTCAGACTCCTAATCAAACTTAGGAGTTTAAAGTCAAATAGATAAATGATTACAACTCAGCAGAATAACCAAATAACTAATTAACTAATAAATAAAACTTAAAACAATAGTCTAATATGGAATTTTTACTTGGAAAATTTAGATAAATTCGATTTGGACTCCATTAGGCCTAATTTGCAATGTAGGTTCTTCTTAGCTTCCAAATGGTGTCTAAAACTTTAAGTTGAGCTTAGTGACGTGTAAATGGGCCAATTCTGATCTTGCACATGGTTTCTTTCCAAGATTGATCCGCTTATAGTAGAACACATTATCCATCGGATGTCAGTTTCAAGATTCAGTTTCTTGGACCAAGAATTCCAAGATTTAAATTCTTGGTTTTCTTGATTTTGTAAAATCTCCTTAAATGGCATAATTAGACCAAGATTTCGTTTCTTGATTTTCTTGGAAGCAAGAACGTGAATCTTGGTTTTATTTTTGGCTCATTTGTGCATCCAAGGCCTTTTTTATGAAGCCTTGCACAAATTCGTTTAATCTTGCCTTCATCTTCCTTGCCTTTGACCTTGTAATTGGGACTTGCGGTAAAGTCAGCCCATCAGCTTTGATGCTTGCATCATTCCCCCTTCCTCGAAAAGATTTTTCCCCGAATCTAAAACATCAAAGGGAGAAAGATCAACAATATTAAAAGTAGTACTCACATTAAACTCACCAGGCAGATCTATTTGGTAGGCGTTGTCATTGATCCTCTTGAGAACTTGAAATGGTCCATCAACCCTACGATTTTATTTCGATTTTCGTTGTTTGGGAAATCTCTCTTTGCAGATATGGACCCAAACCCAATCACTGGGTTCAGAAACAACTTGCTTGCGCCCCTTATTGGCTTTGTTGGCAGTGACTTCATTTGTTTTAGCAATTCGTTGTCAAGCTTTCTCATGTATGGATTTTACCAAATCAACCTTTTGTTTGCTATCTAAGCTGCAAATATTATCTAAAGGTAATGACACAAGATCAAGAATAGTAAGTGGGTTAAAACCATAAATAATTTAAAAGGGAGAATAACCAGTTGTAAAATGGATAGATCAATTATATGTGAATTCGATAAAAGGTAAATATTCTTCCCATGTTTTGAGATTCTTACCCACCACGGCTCTAAGTAAAGCTCTTATGATTCGATTTACCACTTCGGTTTGTCCATCAGTTTGGGGGTAACAAGTAGTTGAGTAAAGGAGTTTTGTGCCAATCTTACCTCACAGTACCTACCAAAAATGCCTTAGGAACTTCACATCTCCACCAAAAACAATGGTGTGAGGTATTCCATGTAGGCGTACTAACTCTTTAAAGAATAAATTAGCCACATGTGCAACATCATCGATTTTGTGACAAGTTATGAAGTGAGTCATCTTTGAAAACCTGTCAACAACAACAAAGATACTATCTCGACCCCTTTTAGTTCGTGGCAACCCAAGAATAAAATCCATGGATAGACCAACCCATGGAAAAGAAGGAATCGATAAAGGAGTATAAAGGCCATGAGGCATTACCTTAGATTTTGCTTATTGATAAGTTATACATCTAGAACATACCTTTTTGACATCCTTCTTCATGTGTGGCCGAAAGAAGTGTTCTTGTAGAATGTCTAATGTTTTCACAATTTCAAAGTGTCTTACAAGTCCTCCACTATGTGCCTCTCAAACCAAGAGTTTTCTTATGGAGAATTATGGTATACATAACCTATTCATGCGAAATAAGAACCTTTCCACAAGATAAAACTTATCATAAGCCCTATTCCCACAATTAACAAAGATATGTTCAAAAACAATATCATTTAAGTACAAATCTTTCAAATCCTCAAATCTTAAGAATCTAACATTCATAGTAGTTATTAAAGGATTTCATCGAGATAAAGTGTCAGCTACAACATTATCCTTACCCATTTTGTACTTAATGACATGAGAATGTTTCAATAAATTTGGCCCACCTAGCATGTCTCTTACTTAATTTACCTTGTCCCTTTAGCTACTTAAGGGACTTATGATCTGTGTGAATGACGAAATCATTTCGCACCAAGTAGTGTTGCCAAACCTGAAGAACTCGAAACAAAGCAAGTAGCTCCTTATGATAGGTCGAATAATTCAATTGCTCTCTATTTAACTTTTAACTGGAATATGCAATCGGCCTCTTATCTTGCATCAAGACCGCACTTATCCCAATACCTGAAGCGTCACATTCTAGCTCAAAAGTGTTAGAAAAATCAGGTAATTTAAGAATCGAAGCAAAACTCAACTTATCTTTTAAGGTCTGAAAAGCCTTTGCTTGAAGTATACCCCACTTGAAATCCACAGATTTCTTAATTATTTCAGTTAATGAGGTAGTAATAGAAGAATTTTTTTTCACAAACCTGCTATAAAAGCTAGCTAAACCATGGAAAGAACTTACTTCAGTAACTGATTTAGGAGTAGGCCACTCTTTGATTACCTTTACTTTGTCCTCATCAACATGAATACCTTGTGCACTAACTATAAGACCCAAAAAGATTAGCTTTTCACAACAAAATGTGCATTTATCAAGGTTGGCATACACTTTTTCAGTTCGTACAATGTCTAAAATAGATCTAACATGTTGAACATGGTCATTCAAACAAATTTACCCAAATAAAGACTTAAAATATGATTCATTAATCGCATGAAAGTACTAGGTGCATTAATTAACCCAAAAGGCATTACTAACCAGTCATACAATCTAAATTTTGTTTTTGAAGGCTATTTTTCATTCATCCCCTTCCTACATACGAATTTGATGATACCCACTTTTTAAGTCAATTTTAGTAAAGATAGAAGATCTATGCAACTCATCAAGCATATCATCAAGTCTTAGAATAGGATGTTTATAATTGACCGTAATTTTGTTGATTGGGCGGGAATCAGCACATATGTGAAACGTACCATCTTTCTTAGGCACTAATAAAACAGGAACGACACAAGGACTTAGGCTTTCTTGTACATACCCTTTAGGTAAAAGATCCTTCACTTGCCATTGTAATTCCTTTGTCTCCTCGAGATTGCTTCGGTAAGCTGGTCGATTTGGTATGCCAGCACTGGGTATTAAATATATTTGATGCTCAATTCCTTGTAAGTGTGGTAAACCTTTGGGAGGCTCACCGAAAACGTCCACATAATCCTGTAAAACAACAGAGAAAACACTAGCCAACGAACATATTTTGTTAGATAAAGATAATAGATTCGGCCTAAATTTCACAAGGACACAAGGTTGTTTAGTGACAAGAGCTCTCCTCCTATCTTTTACACTCGCATATAAATTTTGTGCGCTCTTTTTACCACAAGAGGATTCACTCACCAGTGGGCCTTTCGATTGACTTTTGTTACTACTGGCCTCTTTACACCCAATCTTTTCAATATTCTTACCTTTAATCCCTTCACAAAATCTTAGCATTTTGAGTTGTCTGTCATGAACTTGTTTGGGTGTCAATGGTATTAAAGTGTACTTTTTCCCTTTGAAGATGAGGGAATATCGATTTTGCTTGCCATGGTGTTGCACATCTCTATCATATTGCCATGGACGACCGAATAACTAATAGGCAGCTTGCATGGGCACCACTTCACACCAAATTTCATTCTCATAGTTCCCAATTTTAAAAGAAACCAGAGTTTGTCTATTTACCTTAACTTCGGCACCATCATTAAGCCATTGAAGTCCATATGGCCTAGGGGGTCTAGAATACGACAAGCGAAGGGAATCAATCAGGAAGCTGCTAATCACATTCGTACAACTCCCACTATCCACGATGAATGAACATAGCTTCCTTTTAACGGAGCACCTCGAATAGACGATATTTGTTCATTGATTTTCCCGATCTTCCTTTACAGTTACATTAAGAGTGCGACTTACTTGTAGACAATGGGAAGTGTTAAAATCCTCCCCTTCAACTTGTGGAGCTAACAATTCCTCATCATATAAATCTCTCCCATGTTGAACATTCTCCATAAATTTGGGTCATATGGGGATCATCAGAATCTGAAGAGTATTCAACATTTTCTTGAACCACAGGTAATCTTATATTAGGGCAATCAGGACTTTAATGGCCATGCCTTTTGTATTTGAAGCACTCAATGTCACGGGTTCTCTTTGGGGCTGAACTATTCGGGTTATTTTGTTTAGGAGGGACTTGCATTTTGATTGGGGCACCACATTTGCAACCGGTTTATTTCTATCCATCAGGCCTTGAAATGGACGACTGTTGTTCACCATTTCGTCCAAACTTATTAGTAGTAAAAGGCAATTTAGAATTCCAAAAAGAAGCATTGGAATTGTTACCTTTGTAATATTGACTTGATGAGAAAGATCGAGGACCTTCTTCATGCAATTATTGTTCAATGTCTGTGGCTTTTTGAACGGCTTCCTCAAGGTCGATATAGGTTTCAATCGCAAAATGTTCGCAATTGGTTTTTTCAACTCCTTAACAAACTGAACCATGGTAGACTCATCATCTTCTTCAATACTATCTCACTGTATTAGAATCTCCATTTCTTTAAAGTTGTCATCAACGGACCAATTACCTTTCATCAAATTTTGGAGTTTTGTTTTGAGGCCCCTATAATAATGAGGAGGGACAAAACGTTTGCGCATCATTATCTTGAGTTCCTCCCATGTATCAATCGTACCCTCATAGTTACGATGGTGACTAAGTTTCAATTGAGTCCACCAATTCAAGGCATAATAAAAAAATTCTAATGTTTCCATAGAAACTTTCTCATTTTTAGGACAAGTAAAGTACTGAAATAGATTCTCCATTTTTGCTTCCTAATCACAATAAACATTTGGATAATTTTTTCCATGAAATTGTGGAATGGAAAAATTCGATTTAGTTAAGGAAGACTGTCTATAATCATGGTAACCAAAGTTTTCATTCAACTCACGAAGGTCTCTACGAATAGGACGTGCATGAGGACCATCACCACGTCGATTTCTACGAGCATCATGATCGCGAGGTTGATCAACCTCAAACTCATCACCATTAGCATTACGATTGTGTCGATGCTCAACAAGAGTACTTAGTTGCTTCTATGGATCGTGTTAATGGAGCAAAAAGGTTAGCCTATTGTTTGGCTTGTTGTTCTCGTATTTGAGCCAAGTGCTCATTCATATTTTCTTCTAGCTTTGAGATGGAATCTGCCAAAGCCTCTAATGTATCTGGTACTTGTTCACATGTTTCCTCACTTCCTTTGTTACAACGAGTAGTAACCATCTTGAAATTCACAACACTCAAAAATAAAATCAAACCTCACTGTTATGCACTCAAAAAAGAAAAGGGTAAACTACAAAAGTAGTCACTTTTGTTTGCCTCAGGTTACAATTTAGTCACTTATGTTTGAAATGTTACGTTTTAGTCACTTATGTTAGTATTTTGTTACGAAGTGATCACTGTTCCGTTAAGTTTCGTTATCTCCATAACAGTAATCCTATATGGCAGTCCAACTAGATTTTAAGTGCCAACTTGGATTTCCAAATGGAATGATAATAAATCTTTAATTAAATAAATTGATTAATTAAAATTTTTAAACCCTAAACCTATTTCCACACACCTCTCTTATTCATCTTCATCTTCTTCCCTTTTGATTCTAATATCTTTAGTTACAAATTTGTCTTAAAGCTTGAATCTTTAAAATCAATTAACCCAAAGATTCAATATCTTTGATTCTAATATCTTCTTCCCGTTAAGTTTCTTTGGCTTAATGGGTTTAAAAGATTCAAGCTTTGAGACAGATTTGTAACTAAAGATATTGAGATTAAAAGGGAAGAAGATGAAGATGAAGAAGAGAGGTGTGTGGAAATAGGTTTATGGTTTTTTCAATTAAGGTTTAGGGTTTAAAAATTTTAATTAATTAAATTTATTTATTAAAGATTTATTTTCATTCCATTTGGAAATCCAAGTTGGCACTTAAAATCTAGTTGGACTGCCACGTAGGATTACCATTAGGGAGATAATGGAACTTAACGGCACAGTGATCATTTCATAACAAAATACTAACATAAGTGACTAAAACGTAACATTTCAAACGTAAGTGACTAAAATGTAACCTGAGGCAAACAAAAGTGACTATTTTTGTAGTTTACCTAAAAGAAAATAATGTTCTCAATGAGGTTAGAAAAACTCTTATGAATGTTTTAATAGAAGTCATATTAACATGTCACTTTTAAATCACAATTTAATCACTATTCAAAGAACCTAAGAACTCTATGAATTCAAAGAAAGGCTAGACTCCAATAGAATTAAGTTGCTCGAAGGAAGGAGAAGGTGATTTTTTTGTCCTACTAACACAAGAAAAAGAGAAAGTGTTAGATTGCGTAAAAGAAGAAGGAAAACTTAAAACGAATGAATACTTAATCTAAGAGTAAAAGAAAATAAACCTAAACCCGAATATAAGTACAGATGCAATGAGACAGACTTCGTTTAGAGTGTTCCAAAAGAAGTGCAAACTGAATTAAACTCAACAGATTTGATTTTGTGTGAGGATATTTTTTTCTTTTCTTTTCTAGTTCGAACCCTTGGTTCTTTCTTTTTCAAGATCGAACACTCATAAACGCCTAAAATTTGATACCACTTGATAAAAAACACGCATGGAACATAATTGTAAGTTGCCTCATTACGGATTTGTCCTAGGGCTCTAGACATTTAGAGATGACTTGTTTGCTTGTTGGGTCTGAAACACATTGAAAAACAAAAGAAACAAGTCAGATTTGAAGGGAAATAAATTGGCTAGAACTAAACAAAATAAAATAAGTAAAGAAACCCCAAATAATAAAGACTATGATGTAGTTTGAATCTGGTCACCAAACGATAGGGTTTCTTAAACTCAAAGAACCCTAATTTAAATGGAAAATTTCGTCCAAAGTCAAATCTAAAAGGGGAAACAAAATAGACTTGCTAAATAGATTTTTAAGCTCAAAAGTAAACTGTTTTATAATTAAAGATTCACAATAATGTAAACGACCAAGAACCCCTAATTTTATGATGAATCTTACTGATTTGGGATGGGAAAAGATGAATCTTGGTGGTTTTAAGACTTGGATCGAAATCAAAAGAAGTTAGAAACAAATAATAAAGAAATAATGAAATAGAATTCTTAAGCAGAATAAAAGATGGAAAGGTGACGATGGTGATTGAAAGATGTCCTCGGTAGCCTTGAATCCACAATGAGATCCTCAACCACCTGCTAACGGCTCTAATTCTCCCCTCCAAGAAAAAGATCAAGGCAAGAAGAAAAGTGAAGACTACTATTGCAATTAAAGAGACTACCAAAACAACTTCTAAAATAAATAAGACCTAAGATAATTTCTTAAGACTCAAAGAGAACTTGATTAATCAATAAACAAAATTGAAAACTGAATTTCATAATGAGAGGTAGCTAAGGCCTTTAAATAACCCCCAAAGTCATACTCCTAATCAAACTTAGGAGTTTAAAGTCAAATAAATAATCGATTACAACTCAACAGAATAATCAATAACTAATTAACTAATAAATAAAACTTAAAACAACAATCTAATACGGAATTTCGGCTAAGGCTTAATGGCTTCTGCTTGGGTCAAATTTTTACTTAGAAAACTAAGATAAATTTGATTTGGGCTCCATTGGGCTTGATTTGCAATGCGGGTTCTTCTCAGCTTCCAAATGGTGTCTAAAACTTTAAGTTAGGCTTACTGACGTGTAAATGGGTCAATTCTGATCTTGCACATGGTTTCATTCTACACTAGAACACATTATCCATCGGATGTCAGTTTCAAGATTTGATCTCTTGGACCAAGAATTCTAAGATTTAAATTCTTGGTTTTCTTGATTTCTGAAATCTCCCCAATCTGCATAATTAGACCTAGATTTGGTTTATTGATTTTCTTGGTTTTCTTGAAAGCAAGAACATTAATCTTGGTTTTCTTTTTGGCTCATATGTGCATCCAAGGTCTTCGTGATGAAGCCTTGCACAAATTCGTTTAATCTTGCCTTCATCTTCCTTGCCTTTGACCTTATAATTGGGCCTTGTGGTAAAGTCAGCCCATCAACTTTGATGCATGCATAAAAAATTTGCATATTTCATAATAAAACCATGTCAAGACATACTCATATATTAAATCATAATTCTTCTTAAATTCAAAGTCACACATATTCTTTTCATATTTATTTTCCAAAAATAATAATGATATTAAACATATTCCTTTGAACATAGTAATTCAATCATATATCGACTGTTACACATAACATGTTGATTAAGCCATGGTTCACATATTTCTTAGTATGGTCAACACACATTTAATTATTTAATACCTACACTAACAAAATAGTGTACTTGATATAGATGTGTCTAGAATAGGATTGAAAGTTTTTCCAAGTCGTGGATTTGACTTAGGGCTCTAGATGAATGGAAAGGAACTTGAAGTTCAACTCAACTTAAAACATAAACAATCGAAGTTAGAATTAAAATGGAATCAAATTAAAAATCAAGTAATTAAGATAGGCAAGGAACAAGGAAATTGAACCCAAATTAGGGTTCTTAAAGGAGTCCATGTCGGTTAAGAAAATACTTGTTATTGATGAATTCCAAACGAATTAAGCTCACCAAAAAAGATCTAGGATTAAAAACAAAAACGAATGAAAAAGACTAAATATTGAAAACAAAGAAGGCAAATAAGACCTGGGAGATTCAACTAGCGAAGAACACAAGAACTAGGGTTTAACGGAAACCTAGGACATTTCTTGATGTCTAAGAGAGGAGCGGAATAGATCTAAACCAAATAAAGCAAAATAGATTAATTTTAATAAAAAAAAAAGGAATGGAAAAAAATTCAAAGAGGCAACAAAGAGAGTCCAAGATGGAGTGGAATAGGGTTTTCTGAATGAAAAAAAAACCAATCTTGAATCCAAAGAATACCCCAAGTCAGATCTAAAACAAAATTAACAGGACAAATTATTAAAATGAAGAATTAAGCTAAAAGTAACCTATTTCGCAACAAAAGAATTCAAATCAATAAAAAGTTAAAAGAACTTCTATTTTTGAATGTTTCTTAATGTATAATGATGAGAGAGTGTCTTTTCTTTGTTGTTTAAGACCTAGAAATAAATCAAACAAAGATTAGAAACAAAATAGAAAACTAAATAAAAGAAAAAAGAAAGATGAAAAAAGAATAAAATGGCGTGTAGAAGTCCTAGTGAGCTTTATAATCAAGAGAAACCACAACCCCCTTCAAACGAATCTAATCTCCCCTCCAAGATATGATTCTTGGCAAAAAAAAAAACTTGAATATGGTTCCCACAATTTAAAAGATTATTAAAACTTCTTCTAAAAGAAACTCAAGAGAAATTATTAAAGAGTAAATCAAATAAAAGTTTTTAACTCAAAAGAAAAATGAATTGATTAGATTACAAGGGGGTCACATTATATATAATAGCCCAAACCCTAACATGATTTGATGAGTATGCTAACTCATCAAAACTAACAAAGTAATTAACATGGGAAAATAAATCTAAGTGTGGAATTGATGAGATATTCGATCAAAGGTCTAAATGGGTTTCTTAGGCTGAATTTTTCCACTTGATCTACTAATTGAATCAAAATTGAATAGGAAAATTAAAAGATTTACAAATTGGCCCGCTTTGATAATTTGGCTTGATATTCAACTAAGTCCTTCTCCAAACTTTATGTTGGGCTTGTAGACATCCCAATTGGTCGATTTTCAAGAACTTAGATTTGTGATCCATTTGCTCTCTAAATTAGCTTGTTTGAGTTGTAAGTGTAATCCATCATGCATTAGCTTCAAGATTCGATTTCTTGGATCAAGATTTCCAAGATTTCAAATATTGATTTTATTGATTCTTGAAATCACCAAAAATAGAAAAATTGGACCAATATTCAGTTTTTTGGTTTTCTTGAAATCATGAAAGTGAATCTTGATTTTCTTTTTTTCCTCATATGCGTGTCTAAGGCCTTTGTAATGAACTATTGTATGATCTCATTCAATCTTTCCTTGACTTGCTTCACCTTTGACCTTATTGTTGGTCCCTGAGGTAAAGTAAGCCCATGATGTCCATGATCTACTTGGTGGCCCTTGATCCTTGCAACAGTAGTAAGTTTCATGAGAGCTTACATTCAAAAGCTTCAAAATTAGAGGAGAGCTCCTCTAATCGCTTCACTTCATCGCTTTTTCTTTTCTTTTACAAGAACCTTATCTAGCAACATCTTTCTCTTCTCAGTTCATACAAATAAAGATAAATACATATAAACAATACATGCGGATATTAAATGGCCATATTAATGACTCAACAACCAAATATAAACTCATATATGTGGAAGGAGATGATAAAATGCCAAAAATCAAAGAGTTCTTACCTTTCTCACCACTTTCTTAGACTAGAACCATGTTCTCACAGTAACTAGCAAACACCCAATAGGTGGGTGATGAAGATAAAGATGAGTAGAGGCTTAAATATGGTTTATAAGAAGTGATTTTGCAAGGAAAAGATGAAAAATGGTGAATGTTTTAGGAGAAAAGAGTAGAAAATGGAAAATGAGCGAAATGAATGCTTTCTTTCTCTTCGAAAATGGTGGGTGATTGGTGTAGGAGAAGTGGGGGGACTTTGAACAATTTATTAACATTTAAAAATACAAAAAAGTTAGTCAAGTCAACCAAAACTTAAACATGTGGCTAATATTCATTTTAATGAAAAATATGGTTTAAAATGCTCCAAAATTAATCTCATTATCACATAAACTTATAAAACATAACATATTAGCACAAACATGTGCCAAAGGACAAAAAATACCTTTGAAGCAAAATTATCATTTTGCCTTCCAACTCATATTTATACTTGATTAAGTTTAAAACTCTAAAAATATCTTAGAAAGCTAACATATGATATTACAAATGCTCGAATCCAACAATTTTAAAGAAAATAAAAATTTCATATTGGATTATAGTTGAAATTCTCGGAATAACATCATATGGTAAATTGGAAAATTTTGGGTTGTTATAAATACACAAAATCAACCTATGAGTAACAATGTAAGTTTTTGTTCGTTGTTCGGTTATTGGTTTAAATGTTATAGCTTCGACATTTATTTGTTGTTATTTGTCCTTTGCTAAAGATTGTGCTCGTTGTGCCAAGTGATTGTGTGTATTTTAATCCGTTATTATAAGCTAGTATAACAATTATAACAATAATAACCTTAAGTTTGAGGCATGTTATAAAGTGACTTGGTGAAGACTTATCTATATAAGTATGATAAGAAACCGTAAAAGTAGCTATTAGAGAGTTGGTGACCATAAGAAGTTTATGTGAGAAATATGTTTGCTATGACTAGATCTTGTGGAAGGATATTCTAAAAGGTATTGTTTTGACCTTAATGTTGAAAATGAAATGCTAGTTATGTGAAAATTTCTGAAAGCTAGACTTTAACCTTAAAGGAAACAACTGAATTCTAGACTTAGCCTTTTATTAATATTTGTAACTTGATAAGGGTAGTATGTCTCAAGAAATGGTCTTCTTAGAGCTATAAGGCTAGTCATCAGCCTTTAATTAATCTCGAAAGATTGCTTTGTAACATGACACACTTAACGTGACAAACTTCATGACATTAAATTTTGTGTCACCAAATTCAATTAGAGACATGAATGTAATTTTTATTGATAATATATTAGACCCAACTACTAGACAAGTTTGTTGTAGTGGTAAAATATGAAAAACTATTGCAACATCATGTTACAATTCTAAACTTAATGAAGGGCATGATTGTCTTTTCATCTTTCTAAGCCTTGCAATTGACTTTTTCAAGGGAGAGAGCTAAAGAGTTAGAGTAAAGATTCTACTTTTTTTTGTAAGTTTTATTTCATTTTTCTTATTTATAGGTTTTCATTTCTTTTGTAATTATATTTTATGGATTAGTATTTTTTACTTTTTCTTTAATAAAAATTGGATAGCTTCTTTTAATTCTTTCTTCAAATTCTCAATCACGAATTGAAATTGCAAGTGGTGATAGATTCTACTCTTGGGCTTTATTAGGATTTGTATACTGTTAGGTTGTTAAGTAGAGTTGATAGTTCTATTGAAAGAGTGAATAGTATAACAGTTACTATTAGTTAGTTGTTAGTCATGGTTAGTGAGGTGTGCAATTGTATAAATGTATTCTTAATCAAAGTTTTAATGCTATGCAAATTTTACAGATCAATTTAAGAAAGATTTTCTTATTGTTGTTATAAATAGTTCTCTGTTCATTTGATTACAGTAGAATTTGGAGTACTTTACATGGTATCACTCGCCTGATGTCCTAGGGTGTCTTTTCTTTTGGTGTGCATATGGTTGATTCCGTTGAGTCCACCATCGATCCGGTTACTCCAATAGATCCATAAGCTACTACTCTGCCTGAGGAGTCTGCACCTCTAGTGAGTGTAGATCTTGGCAAATTGAGGCTAGTTTAGAGATTTCCTAGGCACGAAACAAATAAATTGGATGAAAGTAATTACATCCAATGGTAGTAGCATGTCCAATTAATTGTAGATGGCTATGAACTCACTGGTTACTTGGATGATACATTGACGTCTCCACCGAGGGTTGTTTCGGATCTTGATGGAAAATTAATTTTAAATCTTGAGTATTCCTTGTTTCAACAGCAGGACAAGTTGTTGGCTCTGTGGCTCTTGTCCACGATTAGTCGACCACTTCTTTCGTGCTTTATCAGAGTTAAAACAACAAATGATATATGGAGTACAACAAATAGGTTGTTTGCGACGGTTACCGAATCGAAGATCTCTAAGATTAAGCATGACTTGCACACAATCAAGAAAGGTAACCTTTCTTTTAAAGAGTATATTTCTAAGATTAAGAATACCTGTGTATTGATAGAGGCTTCTGGCCATCAAGTCTTGGAATCGAAAGTGGTTGAGGTTGTTCTTATTGGCTTCTCGTCGAACTTTGATGTTATATTGACCCTTGTGTCATGGTCCTCTAAACCTTTTTTGTTGCGTAAGTTAGTGCATATCCTTCTGGAATATGAAAATCAGCAGCAAAAGGTAGTGCTTGAAAATAGTTTTCAAGCAAATCTGGTTGGTGCTCTACCAGATCTGGATGTTTTCGAAGTGTCGGGGATTGCAAGAGGTGGTCATGTATCATATGGTGGTCGAGGTCGTGTAGCAAGAGGAATAGCGCATTGTCAGATTTGTGGACGGTTAGTACACCTTGCGTAATAGTGTTATTACAAGTTTGATCAGTAGTTTGGGGATGCTTTGGCGGTGTCAGTGGCATTCTGTGGGTAGTATCGGCATGAGGTGCTTGTGTCAAGTTTAGGTTGTACAGTTGGGGCTTCACGTGGTATACCTCGCAAGGCACCATTCTGAGGAGGTGATGTTGGTCATGGCTAGATTTCGAGTGGTCGTGGTTCCTTTGAATGGGTGTTTGGCTATGCGGCACCGAATGGAATGCAAAAGGCTTCCATGAACAAAGGCTTTTAACCTAGTATGCATTTGGTAGAGTCTCACTATTATGAGATGCCACGTCGAGCTCTTGATGGCCCACATGCTTATGGGCAACAACTTGGTGGCGTCACTATTGACTAGAATGACGTTAACCAACGTGGTGGGTCAAATGGGCCAACAATTAATAATGTTCAAGTGGATTCAATGGTTGAGTGGCATAGATGTCATTCTTTTAGGCCGAATGAGTCTAGGTTCAATGGTCCATTTTATATGAAGCCTAAATATCGTGTGTTCTAAGGACCCAATGCTGATGCTCGAGTAAGTCCATTTTTCTCGGGACACCTAGTGGATTCTTCTGTGTATGATTTTGGGCCCGATGTTTCAAATCTTAGTGAGGCCCATGTTGCTATAGTAGGATTTAGTGATTATTCGAGGTTTGAGGTAAATGTTATTATAGTAGGGTTTGGTACTGACTCGGGGTTTGGTGATTTAGAACGTGATGAACCATGTCCTTGTGCTGGTTAAAAATCAAAATTCTACTACCTGGTATCCGGATTCGTGGCGACACATCGTGTTTGTAATGATGCTTCGGTATTGAATAACTCTTCTCCTTATATAAGTAATGCTTCTCTTCTGATAGGTGATGGGACTCGATCTAGAATTGCATCTGTGGGTAGTTCCAAGTTAGGTACTTCTGCTAGAGTGCTACATTTGACCAATGTGTTACATGTCCCTAGTATTCGTAAGAACTTATTATCTGTTTCACAATTCTCTAGAGATAATAACGTTTATTTCAAGTTCCATCCATTTCATTTTCTAATTAAGGACATCCAGACTCAAAGAGATTTTGATGCAGGGCCGCACACATGACAGATTATATAGATTCTCATAAGTTTCGCAGAATAAAGTTGATTTCAGTCCAATAACAAATGCCATACGCTCAAGCTCAATCTCTGTGCCTGATGATGCCATTGAGTTGTGACATAGAAGATTAGGTCACCCGTCTATTCCTATAGTACAGACTGTTTTGAAGTGTTGTAATGTAGTTGTAAATAAAAAGTCTCTTGACTATGTTTGTGTTACATGTCAAAAAGGAAAGGCACATAAATTGTCATTCTTTAATTCTAGTACTGTATATACATTTCCATTTGAGTTGGTTGTTTCGAATCTTTGGGGACCTACAGTTGTTGATTTTAATGGAAGTTGGTATTACGTGTCATTTTTTGATATGTTTTCTCGTTTTATTTGGGTTTATCTAATTCAACGTAAGTCTCAAGCAGTCAATTGCTTTGTTCAATTTCAGCGCTTGGTTAAAAATCAGTTTAACACACAAATTAAGAAATTTCAGAGCGGTTGGTGTGGTGAATATCATGTGTTCAAGTTTATTCTTACACAAAGTGGTATAGTGCATCGGGTTACGTGTCCATACACATCGGAGCAAAATGGGTTACGGAGAGAAAACACCGTCATATTGTTGAGGTAGGTCTCACACTCCTTGCTCAAGCAAATTTACCAATGAACTTTTGGGGGTTTGCGTTTTCTTGTGCGGTACATGTGATTAATAGATTGCCTACTTCTGTTTTGCAAAACAAGTCTCCGTTTTCTATTTTGTTTGGGAAGTTGCCAGTGTATGATTATCTTAGAGTTTTTGGGTGTTACTTTTTTCCTTATTTATAGCTATTTAATAAACATAAATTGGAGTTTTAGTCTTAGTCGAGTAAATTTCTTAGGTATAGTTCTTAACATAAAGGATATCAATGTCTCACACCAGAAAGGAAGGTTATTATCTCGCGACATGTGGTTTTTGACGAGAAACGATTTTTGTTTACTGAGACTTCTCCTTCAGCTACTGTAATGAAGCGATTGTTACGTTTGTTCCTGTCATGCTGTATCAGTCACTGACAGTCGCGTCTACTAGTCAGACTAATAAGATGCAAGGGTCTTCGTTGTCTCGATTGGAAATTAAGGTTGGAATTGTAGATCATAGTCATGATACTCCGGGTGTTACGCTAGCAATGTGATGGTCTAGTGGTGCGTCTCCTCAACGATCGAAATAACCATCTGTGCATACACAGTCGTCTACACAGTTGATGAACCACTTCCCCAACCTAGGAATACTCATCATATGGTAACATGGTCTAAAGCAGAGGTGTTCAAACCTAAGGTTATTATAGTTGAGGTTGTTAATCGTGAACCTTGCATGATTGATGAAGCATTTGCAAGTACTGAATAGAGATTGATAGCTCAAGCTGAGTATGATGCGTTGATGCAAAACCAGACATGGGAGCTTGTACCATTACCACCTGGACGAAAGGCTATTGGTTGAAAGTGGTTGTTCAAAAGTAAGAAGAATCTTGATGGTACTATAGCTCTGTGGGAGGGTCGTCTTGTGGCGAAAGGGTGTTCGCAAGTATCGGGGTGTGATTTTCAGGAAACACTTAGTCCAGTAGTCAAACCAACTAATATTCAGACGATTCTATTAATAGTTGTGTCTAAGAAGCGGCCTCTTCAACAAGTTGATGTTAATAATGTGTTTCTTAATGGGGATCTCTTTGAAGAAGTATACATGCAACAACCTCATGGGTATATGAAGTTTGGTATTGATGGGCAACCACTTGTGTTTCGGCTGACGAAGGCTTTGTATGGACTCAGGCAAGCATCAAGAGCGTGGTTTGATAAGCTGAGGTCCTTTCTTGTTTCTATTGGTTTTGTTCGAGCTTGGTCTGATACGTCTCTGTTTGTTAGAAGGTCTGGTACTAGTTGTATGTATGTGTTAGTTTATGTGAACGATATTATCATTACAGGAGATTCTTCATCTGATATTGATAGCTTTGTTACTTCGGTTACATTCTGAGTTTTCACTCAAAGATATGGGTGATCTTCACTATTTTTTGAGAATTGAGGTAACTCGATTATTTGATAGGTCTCTTCACTTGTGTTAGCCTAAGTATACACTTGATATGCTTGATCGGTGCCGCATGTTAAACGCAAAGGGTGTCCATACTTTGATGGTCAGTTCAACTTTTTTGATGAAAATGGTGGGTACTCCTCTGGTTGATCCTAGTGAGTTTCGTAGCCTTGCAGGTACTTTGTAATATGTGGTGCTTATGAGACCAAATATTGTGTATGCTATGAATCGAATTTGTCAGTTTATGCATGCTCTTACGGATGATCATTATGTAGCTCTTAAGCGAATTTTGAGGTATTTGTGTAGTATTGTTGACTATGGTTTGGTCATTACACCTTCTTAGAGGTTGTCATTGGTTAGCTATGCGAATGCGAATTAGGGACTAAATTTTGATGATAGACAATCTACTTTAGGTTATTGTGTTTATTTTGGGGACAGTCTTGTGTCTTGGTGTTCTAAAAAGCAACAGGTTGTGTCTCATTCTACTGTTGAAGTTGAGTATCGTGGATTGGCAGCTGCTACTACATATGTCACTCGGTTAATGTCTTAATTGTCTGAGCTCCATTTTCAGTCAAATGATACACCGACGATTTTGTGTGACAACTTGAGTGCTGTAGCTATCGCAGCTAACCTGGTTCAAACTCCAAGTTTAAACATGTCAAACTAGATCTATTTTTTGTTCGTGAAAAAGTTAGTGAAGGGTCCTTAATTGTTGGTGAAGTTCCAGCTTGTGATCAGGTGGCCAATATATTAACAAAGCCATTGTCAGCTTTGTTGTTTTGTAAATTTTGTCAGTTTTTGAAGGTTTTGAAGGTTGAGTACATAGGTGAATATTAGGATTTATATACTGTTAGGTTGTTAAGCAGAGTTGTTAGGTCTGTTGAAAGAGTGAATAATATAATAGTTGCTATCAGTTGTTAGTCATGGTTAGTGAGGTGTACAATTGTATAAATATATGCTCAGTCAAAGTTTCAATGCTATGCAAATTTTACAGATCAATTTCAAAAAGATTTTCTTACTGTTGTTACAAATAGTTCTCTGTTCATTTGATTACAGTAGAATTTAGAGTACTTTACAGGCTTTGTAGAGATCAAAAGATTTTAAATAGTTTGCATCTTGAATGAGAATTTCTATCACTCAACTTTTAATTTTGTACAATTCTTTTATTTTAGTGATTAGGTCCATGAATTTGTAGATCTAAATTGTGGTTGATTGTGTAATGTCATTATTATGTGATTGGATTTTATGTTAGGTGGGTGAAATATATAGTTTATTTATGTTATTTGTTGAGATCATGCATGTTTGAGATTCACAACCTTAAGCATGATCATACACTAAGGGAAATAAAGAATGATCGTAACCGAAATTAGGACAAGTAACATTATTGAGTACCTATAAGTGAGAGTTGTTGTATATCTTAGGTTTACAAGTGAGAGTTGTCTTTAGATTTGACCTACAAGCAAGACCTATGGAAGGAATTTATGTTAATAAATTTTAGATGGATTGAATTTAGCTCTTTTGTTCATTACCAATTAGGTGAACAATCGATTAACGTCAGGGGCGAATCCAAGGGCTTGGCAAGGGCCTTGACCCCCTTAAAATGGAAAATTTTTCCATTTATCTTTGAAATTTTTAAAAAAAATTAAATTAGTAAATGTAAAATTAAATTTTACCCCTCTAAAAATTATAAAATTTTGATTTAATATTTTAAAAATTGTATTTTTACTATCATAAAAATTACAATTTAATTTTGTCCCCTTAAAAATTTTTTTTGACTTCGCCCTTGACGGATGCCATACCTTATTAAGGAAGGTGATTAGTTGAGAGGTTTGAGGTAGAAAACATTATATAGTATTTTAGTTAATTACTTTACTTAGTTCTTAATTGGTCGTGTTTGTAAGTTACTAATATAGTAAACTGATTCTTTGAAAGGTTGAAATGTTCAATCTATCAAAATTTATTTATGAGAATGATTCTTAGAATACTTTTAACAAGTATTTCATTGTAATTTTTGCATACTATAACTTGAGTTGTGTACTTGTGAAAAGTCGTGTTTGACAAATTTTTTGTATTCATTAATAATTTACTTAGTTTATTTATGAGAATGATTCTCAGAATACTTTACTTAGTTTGTATTCGTTAATAATTTTAAATTTTTTGTTCATGTTCGTTTACTTGAAATTATGTGTGTTCATGTTTGTTTGTTTAGTGTTCACGAACATGTTCATTTAACTTAATCGAACATGTTCACGAATATTAAACGAATATGTTCACGAACATATTCATGAACAATGTTAATGAATAATAAACAAACAAACAAACAATAAATACATATATACACATATATTATTTTAATACTTTTATAAGAAATATTATTAATAATTAAACGAGCCAATAAACGAGCATGTTCGTGACTATAAACAAACTTAACACACTTTTGTTGGTGTTCGTTCGTTTATTAAACAAACAAATTTTTTTTGTTCATACTCGTTTATTTAGCTTAGTAAACGAACGTAAATGAACATTATCCGAACGATTCACGAACAGTTCATCAAACTTTCTATTCAGTTACACCTTTAAATACATCAATTATTAGGTCACAAGTTTTGATGGGGCCTATAAAGAAAAGGGTTACTAAGGGGTGTCAAAGTTGGGCACTCCGAGCGTTCTTCAATACCCAAGTTAGTATAGGTCTTTAAGAGGATAATAATCGAGGAAATGAGTTTCTAGAAAAAGGAATATAAGTGATAATGGTAATGAATATTGTAGAAAAAGGAAATATAAGTGATAATGGTAATGAATATGGTACGTAGAATGAATTTCGTGTGTTGATCTAATAATTAAAATATTTATTGTTTTAGATGTGAATTCGAATCGCATCAATCGCATTATTATTAAAATTTTATTTTTCCCTTATAATTAAAAAAAAAACAAATAGTACGTAAGAATATGTAAAACCTTACGTTATACTCGTATTAAACCTCTGTTCGTGAGTGGATTGGATCCCAAGGTTTCTTGGGATTGGTCCACTCTCACCGTCTCGTACGAACTAGCTATACAGTGGCAGAGTACAAACTGTAACTATGCCATGCTTTGTTGGTTGTTCGGTTCCTTGCCTAAATGATATAGCTTGGCCTTTTATTTGTTGCCATCTGTTCTTTGTTAATGAACTCGGCTTGTTGGGTCACTTACCCATTATCCTGGGTTGGTATAAAAATCAAAGCAGAAAATTTGGTAGGATGTACATCTCCATTTTTTATGCTTACATTTGAGGCTGAGAATCAAAGAAGAAAAGTAATACTTAGTGGGAAAATACATCCCGATGAATCCATTGCCAAAAACAACATGATGAATAAAATGTTTCTATAAAAGGACCAGTTTATCTAATCTCCATTAAATTTCCTATCAGATTAATAGCAATTATGTGTGGAATAAATCAATCACATGACATGGTAGTTGCTCTCTTGTTTTGAAGCTAAACAAGGAAGAAAGAGAAACAAGAGAACTTCATATGAAACCAACATTTCTTAAGCAAAGAAAAAAAAAAGTGACAATGACAAAGAAAGGATAAATATTTTCTTCTTATCTCATCCCTAAATTTTCATTTTGAAGTTCAAAATCACCCTTGTGCAATCGATGGATCCTGATTTTTGTGGCTAAAATAAGAAAGTGAAATGGAAAAGTAGCTTTGATTGTTGATTCATAATATACATAATGATTCTCATATATATATGTGTATATATATTAGTTTGCTGCTACGTGTATCTATCAGAAATTACAATGAAGAAGGCCACCATTTTAAGGTGTGAGGTGGGAAAGCCTCATAAAATTCGAGTAAACCAAGAGCTCTGGCTAGTCTCAGAGAGAGAAAGCAAAAGTAAATGACTAAGAGACCACCCCCAAGGAACCTATCCAATCTCATATTTTTTCTTGGCAAAATTACCAGTGCCCAAAGCAAGCCTGCCATTAGAAATCCCAGTGTTTCATAAAGAGAAGGGTCCCTAGGAATTTCAAATGAAGAAGGGTATTGTGACCATGATGACCAAACAAATGATACCCCCAGACCCACCAATGTGTTAAACATGGGCCCAGCATAGCACCCAGAGATGGCAGTTTGAACTCCATCTGCCCCACCATTAATTGCCATTGCTGAATTAGATATTAAGTCTCCAAGTGAGTTGCCCCAAGCAAGGACAGTGAGCCCCAGAACTGAAGGACTTATCCCCAAGATATTCCCAAAAGAAACCAATAAAGATACTAGTTCCTCAGCTGTAAAATACGTCCAGGTTACACTCATTAGAAATCCTCCAATAAGCCATGGTAATTGGCACCTCTTTGGTGGGCTAGACTTCTTGGTGGTCACAAAGGCAAGGTTTCCCAGCACCATTCCAACCAATCCTGCAATCATATAGGTCACCAAACTGGTTTTGGAACCCATGGTTTTTTCCCTTTGAGAATTGCATAGTTCAGCCAACATTAATGGTGCTAATGTCACTGAAATGACTGCATATGGCTTGGACCATCTCTCCTCATCGACAACTGGAATGGTCAATCTCCTTGGCAAGTATAAAGGTAACTCCAAAAGATCCAGAAACTTACCAAAGTAGTAAAAACTTAGAGAATCAAAGTTGAAAAACTTTGTGGTTTCCTCTTGGTTTTCATGAGTTCCTTTATCCACTATGACAGATTTTTCATCACTTGCATAACCAAGTAATGGTATACCAACCTCTCCAATGTTATCATTGCTGTTTGAAACAGAAGAAACTGGTACGAATTCCATGTTCCTTTCCTTCTTTTTGTTGAAGAAATGTGATGCAGAAACAGCACAAACATACAGGAAGTAGATGGAAAGGAAAGAAATAGCTCCCCACAAAGTGATTTCACCAATAAAAATTATGAACACGAGGGAAGAAAGTGCAAAAAGGAAGAAGAGGATATCTCTAATGAAGCTCGGCTCATCGATCGGAATCCGATGATGGCTAATTGTTATGCTAATAACCCCGACAACAGCACTAGACACGAAGAAGGCACCACCCAAGACACTATTTAGGCCAACACCTGCATTTCCAGATCTCGTGAAGGAAACAATACTGGCAAAAACATCAGAAGCACCATTGCCAAGTGAAAGGAGGGTGACTCCAGCAATGGCAGGAGAAAGCCTCAGGATTTTAGACAAACTCTCCAAGGAAGTGCAAAAGTACTTTGCAGCAGTGTCACCCAATAAGTAGAACAAAACAAACAGCCATATATAGAGTACAAGATGGCCAAGGATTGGAAATCTGCCACAAGTGCAATAAAAAATCTGGAGATAGTTTATGTACCCCTTAGGCCTGCACCCGATTTCTGACTTAACATACAAGCACTTATGCTTATAATCAGTGAAGTCATGGAGACTGGCGCAACTTTCATTGTTGCTTCCATGGGGGATCAAAGAGTGGCTATTAATGATGGGAATTTGCTCATTATTCGATTGGCCAAGAAAATCATAAGTTATGATAAAGAAGAAGAGGAGGAAAACAAATGATACATTAAGCAAAAGATGGAGCTTCTTAAGCAGAAACAATGAAGTTGCCATTCACAGAAGCTTTGCAAGAAATGATGTTAAGGGTGTGGATGTTGAGATGTGATGGAGTTCATGGTTTCTGAGGGTTCATTCTTGGCGGGCAAGTGATGGGTTTTCTTTCAAGCTGTGTTATATGGAGGGGTGGGGGATATTACCCAAGAAGCAAGTTTTGTTCAAAGTAAAAAGACAACAACAGTGAACTATGAACACAACTGTTTCATTCACTCAACAATTAGCATATAAAAACGTACCAGTCAAGGCTTAAATCACTTCATTTTCCAGCAGTAAAGCAAAATCCAAAACACATATAAATCGGGATTTTAGCTTGGGATTGTTACATATTTGTTTAAAAGCGTCCAAATCTACACCATTCAAGTAATATTTTGAAGATGAGAAAGTGGGAGAAAATATGTCTATTTTTTCTGTTCATTGTTTCAGTTCCTTGAAGAGAATATGTAAATAAAACTAGTGAAATCTCGGTGGATTTCTGTGTATTTCTTATAATATTCTGGAAAGGCAAACCTTTAATGGCTTGTTTATTGATTACGAAGTTGGAACTAGTTTATGGCTTGTACCTCTAATGTAATATGTACGATGGCAAGGAAATTTCCCAATGCCAAAGCTTCAAAATGAAGTAAAAAATGTGAATAAACCAATTAAATATCTTCAAATTTCAACGTTCGAATCCATGAAAACTTAAAACAATCGAATTGGGATACGAACCCTTGCGTGTGCTACAAGTATTTGGTTTAACAAATTAGGGATTTTCCTGGGATTCATGAAATTTGTAAAAAGAGAACACATCCGCTGTAACGATAGTAGCAGTTAGCATGGGCTAATGAAACAGCATTTTGGGTAGTACTTGAAATTTTATTCCTGGGTCTCTTTCACAAGTGAGCTTCATAGATTTTCATTTTCTTTTCCTACTTTCTTTTTTCTATTCTCATTTTCATGCTTATATAATATGTAAAAATAAAATATTGTATATATGATCTATAATTTGTAATATATCATCTCAGGAACTTTAAAATTATTCCCCTAAATACCTTTTAAAATTTTAAAATTAACATTTTTATTTTCTTGTTATATCCTCAAAGCTCAAACACATATCATCACAATGAGCTATCAAAATCACCCTCTATACTCCTCATCATTGGGTCCCACATTTTCCCAAGTCACACCTCTCCACCTAACCCTCCTCGTGTTCTCAATTAAGAACTTGGACTGCCCGTTCCTCCTCGAGCGTGGCCTTGTCCACTTGCTCCCATGACAAGGCCACCTGCCCAACAAACTACCTCATCAAACATTTACTTTTTAGATGTGAATACTTTTGAGTGTGAACACGCATCTAATAATAAGTGAGTCCCGCAAAAAAAGGATAATAATCTCATGTTGTTTGGAATTACTATGTTCGTACCTCATGTATATTATGTCAGTAAAAAAGAATTTTTTTATAAATACTTTCTCAACGATAGAGAAATTATCTATTTTTTGAGCTTTGAATATACTTCGGGTAATCACTGCGTTCCAACAATCAACTTATTCTATTGTCCATGTTTTACTCTCAACCTCTTTAGATGAATCAATCTCTTTAACACTATCATATACTCCTTATCTCTTCCCTTGTTGTACATTGTATCAACATATCTAAATATGTAAATTCATTATTTTGTTAAAACTAAATTAATAAATATTTAAAAATAAATTTTCCATATTTAATATTGATTTACATTAAAATTGATAATAATTTTAAATATTAATTTCACTAATTTAATTGAATTTAGTGTCAATGAAACCTTTTTATTTAAATTTGTAACTTTTATTAATTTTTTTGAAATCAAATGAACTAAACGTATAAAAATAAAGTTGTTATCTTAATTAAAACATATTAGGTTAACTTACAATTAAACCATTAAATTTCAAATTTTTAAATTGAAAATTTTAAATGCAATTTGTTACCGCAAAATTATGAATATTTACCAATTTATGGATGAAATTATAGTAAATGGATGCATAATAGAATATTTATATAATTTTAAAATTTTACATAATCCATAGATATAAATAAAAAAATTTATTCCCGAGTGCAATAAAAATAATAATTTTTAGTTAAGATATTATGTCAATAAATTTTTTAAAATTTGCATATAAATTCTATTAATCACATTTAATTAAATGAAAAAAAATCCTTAATAAATAAAATTACATTTGTAAATTTGTTTAAAATATTATCTAAATTTCACTAATCAATATTATTAATATATTATAGTTTTTATTTGAAAATTTAAAAAATCAAATATGATCTAATACTAATATTGTTATAAAGGTATAATAGTCACCTCTCTATAACATTCAAAATTTTGATAGACAAACAAAATGTTATAAAAATGGTTGACAATATAATTATTTTTAGTTAATAACTATTATTAAACATATAAGTTTTAAATTATAATAACTTAGTAGATAATTCACCATTAAGTTTGAAATTTTATTTTTATTTAAACTTAAATTAATAAATATTTAAATCACATAGTATCAATCTAAATTAAAATTAATAATAATTTTTAAATATATAATTTCATTATCTTATTTGAATAATTAAACTCTTTTTTATTTAAGTATGTAATTTTTATTAGTTTATTTAAATTTAAATGGATTAAACATATAAAAATAAAATTCACTATTTTAATTCAAATATATTAAGTTAAAATACAGTTAAGTCATTAAATTTTAAACAGAGATAACACCAAAGGGGTAAGTTCTACCCTAAAATGAAAATTTCCATTTAATCCCTATACATATTTTTAAACCATAAAGGCTAAGCACTCTCTAAAATTAAGTATCTAGCTTCATCGATGATTCTAAACTTTTAGATTGCTTTTTTAATATAAATTTTGTTACAATAAAGTTTTGGATATTTAACAATTTATGTATAAAATTATAATAAATGAATGCATAATAGATTCGATTGATGAAAGTTTCTTTTATTGGCTCGTAAAATTTTTATGTAATTTCTCCTTTGATTGATGATTAGATTCGATTTGATAGATACTTTTGGTTATCCAACCCGGTTCCTACTTATAACTCGTAATTGATGTTGCTTTTTCTTGTTAAAAAAAATAATTATATAATTTTAAATTTTTACATAAGCATATTATATAAATAAAAAGGTTATCCTTTTATCAACATTATCATCTTTAGTTTACAACTATTATTAAATGTCTTAAGTTTAAATTATGATAATTTAGTAAATAATTCACAATTAAGTTCGCATATTATGTTTTAAAAATCCATATTAAAAATAAAATCATTAATAAAAAATGTTATACGTAGCCTCAATTTTATAATTATAATAGTAAAAGTTACATAGGCTATTAATAGAAAATAAAATAACCTTCATATTTATAAATGACAAAATTTTCTAGTGTAATATCACATTTATATTTTTTAAGTTTCGATATTATTTAAACTTTTGTTAGTTTACGTTAATGTGTTAAACAATTCTAAATTAAGAGGTTTAAATTTTTTATGGTTTAACTATTTTTTAATAATTTCATTATAGGTTCGGATCATATTTGTTTTTTTTGACATAATGTCACGAACCCATAAATAGGAGAATAAAATGCTTCAAAGTACTAGAACTCACATCCTCCTGCATTGGTAACAATATCCATCAGGGGCGGATTTAAGGACCCTAAAATGAAATTTTTGTTTTTTTGGCCCTTTAAATTTTTAAAAATTTTAAATTAGTAAAGGTAAAATTACACTTTGCCCCCTAAAAATGATAAAAATTTAATTTAATCCTTTAAATAAAGATAATAGACAATTTAATTTCGACCGCCTAAATTTTTTTTTTTACTTTGCCCCTGATACCCATACAAATTAAACTAAGACTCAACCAATAAGATATTTAAATTAATACACAATAATTAAGAAGACCGTAGTCACATATTAATTATACATAGTAGTTAACAATTTATAACATAAAATATGATAGACAATACAATAGTTATAAACTTATCATAAGATGTAAAAATTAGCATAAGTTATTAGTAATTTTTTACACTTTTACAAATGTTAGCATTATTGTAACACCAATTTTGGTTTACAATTATATCAATTTTGCAAGTTAGTTCTATGATTTCAAACCTTCTTAGGATAAAATTACTCCTTCAATTTCTTTTTATAAGTGTAAATTAGTTGAAAATATAATAGCAAATATTGATAATGGTTTTTAATTTAGAAATTAATGATTATATCAGGGTTAAATATAAAATTAGTATTCGAACTTGTCCACTTCTCTCAAATTGGTACCTAAACTTTTTTTGTCCCAGATTGGTACCCAAACTTTTTTTTCGTCCACTGGTTTGGTACTTAACCCTAACACCGTTTATTTTTTGATGACGTGGCAGTGCTGGCCAATAGCACACCGCCACGTGTCACAATATGGTGAGCCTAGAAAACTCGTCTTGACCCAATCGTTCCCCTTCTTCTTTGACTCAACCCTAACTCCATTTTTTTTAAATTTGTTTTTCCTTTAATAACCCTAACTCCATCTTCTTCTATTTTTTCATTTTGTTTTCACCATTTTTTCCCTCCCTCACCTCACCATCATTTTCCCTCATCCTCATCTTCTTCTATTTTTTCATTTCGATTTCACCATTGTTTTCCCTCACCTCACCATCGTTTTCCCTTTTCTCTTCAAAGAAATATTAACCCTAACTCCATATTCCTATTTTCATTTCATTTTCCCTTATCCTCAAGTTCTTTTATTTTTTTTCTTTCGTTTTCACCACAGCATCGTTTTCCCTTTTTTTTTTTTCTTCACCATCGTTTTCTCTCACCTTCTACAAAATTCCTTAACCATGTCATCTTTTATTAACAAAAAATCAAATGGGCAAAGAAGTGTTCAGTATTGTCATTGCGGGTTAAGGGCACCTGTTTGCAATGCAAATGCTCCAAAGAATAAAGGTAGAAAATTCTTCAAGTGTTCGGATTTCAAAGAGGTAAATTAGGGTTTTGGGATTTTTATCTGTCGAATTTCATTGTTTTATGTTTACGTTTTTAAGGTTTAACATTTTGAATGTTTATTGTTGTATGTGTAATATGAAGAACAGGGGATGTGATTTTTTTCGATGGGTTGAAGGTGACATAAAAGGGGCGAACTCAACTGTAAATGGAGAAGGATGCACAATTGATGGTTGAATAATGGTAGAAAGTAAGATGTTATTGACAGAGAATAGGAGATTAAATATTGACGAAATGCGAAGAATGCGATTGAGGGTAACTCGTTTGGAAGAGAAGATAAAATTGTACAAGGAAAGACTATCCAAGAACAAAAAAGTATAGTTACTTATAGGTTTTTGTTAACTGTATCATGGATAATGTTTTTCGGTTATATTGCTTATGGATGGTGAAATATTTTGTAACAATGACTGAATTGAATGAAATGGAAAATATTTGTTGTCCATAAATTGACAAAATACAATTTTTAATATAATGTCCATCAAAATACAACCATTGTCCATCCAACAAATTAAACATATTAAACATCTAAATAAAACCATCTATCGTATGTTAGCAAAATGTGATCATCAAATTAAACATTGTATCTAAAAAAAACCATCCATTGTATATAATAAGAACCATCCATTGTATCAATAAAACCATCCATCTATCTCCATGGCTTACGATTATGCTTCGGTGGGGTTTTAGATTTAGCCTTATTCGTGTTCCTACTTTCCTGAGTCCTACCAGCAGTTTCCTTTTCTTTCCTTTTATTGGTGCACTTGGTTAGGGCAATCACCATGGTTTCCCTTCTCATACTAGGCTACAATGCATAAAATAACATTAGATTTAAAAAAACATGTCATAAAAAATATAGGAGGTAGTTTAAAGGGTGGTTACTTACATTCAAAATTTGCATCCCTGTCCTTTCATCAGTGTATAACCCAATCCCTTGCACAACTTGTTTTCCCCTACTGCGAAGTCTTGTAAGCAATTGTTGTGTTGAAGAGGGTGGCATGGTAGGAGAAGTAGGTTTGTTGAAAGAGTTGGTGGTGATAATGCAAATGCTTCAGATGCTATAGTTTGAGAAGGAGCTGATGGAGCAGAATCAAAAGGAGCTGCTAGAGAAGAAGCTGTTACGACTGGTGGAACAGGAGGTGCTAGGGTTGGTTGAGGTGTACCCTACATATTAAACATGTTAGTAGTTTGCAAATAAAACATGCTTTGCATTAAAATTCTTAGGATAGAGTTATACTTATAGAATTAGAATTCTTACATCTTCTAGAGTTGTGTCCAACCATTGAACACGTTTGGCATTTCATCTTCCTCCCTATTCTAGACAATTTACTCCCACTTATCTCTCCCTCTTCTTTGACTCTATCTTTTTTTGGTCTCTCAGGCATTTTCCTTAGAATGGGAGGGTCAATTGGTCCCATATCATTTTTCAACTAGAATTTCTCACTTGGGATAGCAGATAATACAAAGCCATATAATTTTTCATAAACATCCTTTTTAAACACCTTATATAAAAAATATTAGCTTTTTTCCACAAAATTGCTGCAACAACATGTAAACATGGGATGCCAGTGAGATCCCATCTCCTACAACTATAAGACCATTGGAATAAGTCAACAACTACAACATTACCAAAGTTTGCCACTTCAAACCCTTCTGCTCCATTCCATTTAACATGACAATATGAACTCCCTTGGATACTCTTGTGTAACTTATCACATATTTTAGGACAGAATTGATCATTCTAGGTTTTAGCTTTGGTCAAATTGTTTACAATCCTAACATAGAAATTATAGACATTGACCTACCTCCTAAAACTGCTGCATTAAATGACTCCGTAAAATTGTTGTTAGTTGCATCACATATGGACCTACTAGAAAAAAGGCCCTTTGACCATTGTTTAGGGTCAGTCCTAAGTAGACTTACCTTGGCACTGTGTTTGATAGGTCAATCTTTTCGATGTGATCTTCAAAATCAACATTTATGTATAATTTACGGGCTCCCCAAAATGCTTATTGTAGGTCTCCTCCAAGATTTTCTTTCCTCCAGTTAGTATATAGATGCCTTGCACAGACTCTATGCTTAACCCTTGGCAACAAATAAAAAATCTCTTCCATCAAACCCTAAATGCAAACACAAAAAATAACATTATATTATTAAAAACCATCACCAGTAACTAAATTTGAAATAAGATTCCTAAAAAACATACATTCTGTTTGTCTGTCATAAAAGTGAATCCAGAACCATCTCCAATTACTAAATCTTAAATAAGATTATTAAGAAACCATCTCCATGTTTCTATGCTTTCATTCTCCATAACTACCTATGAGATAGGGTATATTTGGTCATTACCATCTCTACCCACAGCATACAAAAGTTCCCCCTTGAATCCACCCTTCAAAAAACATCCATTTAGACAAATAAAAGGTATACAACACTTTAGAAACCCTTTTCTCAAAGCATTAAACCCTACATAAAATCTCTTAAACTTGGGAATTTCAGTAGGGGTTGGTCTTTCTACCATTACCTTTATATTGCCATCTAGATCTGCCTTTCTAAGTTCATCTGGAAAGTCCCATAGTCTGTTAA
Source organism: Kokia cookei (assembly GCA_039519145.1). Taxonomy (NCBI): domain Eukaryota; kingdom Viridiplantae; phylum Streptophyta; class Magnoliopsida; order Malvales; family Malvaceae; genus Kokia; species Kokia cookei. Next base: position 32,033,910 of record CM076908.1, read on the forward strand.
ACTCATAGCAAACCTTCCATTTATTTCCTCTAGAGCCTATTTCCTGGCTCTACTGCATGTACCCTTGCTCAGCTCAACTTTCAACTCTTCCTTGGCTAGTTTCTGCACCTTAGTTAATTTTAGCTTTGGAATCACCCTAATCTTACTTAAGAAATGCTCCTCAACAAACTTATAAGTTGCCCTTTTGTTCTTAAAAGTAATAAAACACTTGTGGGTTTCTATAAAGGTTTTTATCTTGTAAAAACCATCACTATTATCTACAACAACATATATTCTGAATGGACATCCATCTAACCTACATTTTGTCATAGTCCTGCCCTTCTCATTCCTAAGAAACACAATATCAAACCTTTTATTTACAGCATACTACGATAATGCAGTCTTGAATTCCTCTGGTCCCTTAAACACCATACCAAGCTCTAAATGTGGTATTGGGTTTTTAGGGTCGAAACAAACATGTCTGCTACTCCTACAAACTACCTCACCATTTGAATCACTTCCTTAAGACCCCAAATCCAATAAATTAACGTATTCAATTCTCCCATCTGATGGAACCTCACCAATTTTCTCTCCCATTTCACTACTTTCACCTACCTTTGCTCCTTCTCTTTGTGTTTTTTCCTTTATATTTTCTATACCAATCTTTTATATTTATCACCTCTTCATCCTCAAAACTGCCCCTAAAGCCCCACTACCCAATGAGTTGTCTGTATCAATGGGGCCACTGTTGTCACTACTTTCCCCACTCTTAGCACATGCCTCACTACTCTCACTAAAGTTTGGTCTCATATTAGATTCCGCACCTAACTCAATAAATGTTTCCCCAGCCCCACCATTACCTCTCTCATTACAATTTAATTCTTCATTAAAATTATGTTCTCCAACACCAGTATTTACATCCTTTTCCATATTGCCAGGCAATAATATGGTATTATCAACAACATCAGGTGTGTTTACCTCGTGTTTAATATATACATGTATGAACCCTCTTTATCTAATATGGTTAATCATTGCTATGAATGATGAATTATCATAGCAAAGACAGAGTCTCTTACTTAAATCTACCTCACCCTCATAAAATATAAAGTTCCTCACAGCTCTATACCCAGCTTCCACTACCATTTCACAGAAAGTATAATAACATAAAAAATCAGGGTCCAAATCCCATTGCAGCACTTCCCCTCCAACATAGGATGCACATGGGTTTGTAACAAAAGTTCCACCCAAATGCATATGAACCACACATTTATTCCAAGACATTATACCAAACTGGACAAAAACATTAATAAACAGCCATACAAACATAACAATAAACATAACATACAGAATTATACATACATAATACATATAACAGTAAACATAACATACATGATATACATAAAAATATACAAATATAACAGTAAACATAACATACATAACATACATACAAATAGACAAACAAAACACTAAATATAACATACATAATATACATATCATACATACAAATATTCTAACATAACAGTAAACATAACATACATAACAGTATGGACCATAACATAAATAACAATACATATCATATATAATTATACATACATACACAAACAGTAAAGAAACACACATAGAAGACAATAGCAGACATACCTTACGGTGCTATCAATCTCTTAAACGCTTGAACAAAATCCAATCACTCATGAATGCTAACAAAAACAAAAAATAAAAGCTAGATATGATACCAATTAAAAAATAAAAGTTATATATAATACGAAATAAAATAGAGTCAAAACCCAAAAAATAAAAAAAACCTCATCGATGGTATTTTTTAACATAAGAAAATGGAAAGAATAAAACCCAGAAAATAGAGTCAAAGACTTGTAACTGATGGTCAAAAACCCTAAATCCTGATTCAAATATTACTCGATCATGAAAAAGATGACTAATCGATCATGAAACAAAGGTTTTTTTTTTCTAACAAAGGGGTGAATAATCGAAACAATCTAAAGGTTTTTTTGAGAGGAAGAACAATTGAAAGGGTGAGTAATCTGCCTTTTGAATTCAAAATTGAATCGAAAGGTTTCAATTTCCTCCCCAAATAATTATAATGGTGTTAAAAGCTTTTAATTGTTTTTATTTTTTCAAGTTTTATTTAACTTTTCATTAATTTAGTTTTTTTTTCAAAGGGTCAAGTTAGAGAAGGGGAATGATCGGGTCAAGATAGGTTATCTGGGCTCACCAAATTGCGACACATGACGGCGTACTATTGGCCAGAGCTGCCATGTCATAAAAAATAAACGGCATTAGGGTCAGGTACCAAACCAATGGATGGAAAAAAAGTTTAGGTACCAATCTGGGACAAAAAAACTTTAGGTACCAATCTGGGAGAAGTGGGAAAGTTCAGGTACTAATTTTATATTTAATCCATTATATAATGATAATTCATTATGAAAAATAATGGTGGCAAGCAATTAATAAGTTTGTAGTATATGATAATTGAAAACAAAGGGTAAAGGTATTTTTTACCCAACTAATCCAAAAAAATTACTTACAAAAATGATTCGATTTGTAACATCTCTAGCTCTTCTTTGTCTCCAGATTAGGGTTATGAAGCATTACGATACAATTTGGAACATTAAACTTCAATTAAAAAATATTATGCAAATTAACTATTAACATTCAATTACTCAATTTAACCATATTAAATAAATTTATGGGCCTTAAATTGAGCCTGTGGGACCCTAAAAATAGTTTGGGAGTATTCAGAGAACATTTTAAAATAAGATAAAAAAGTTTAAAAATATTGAAATTTTTTTGAAAATAGGGGTCACACGACCGTATGGCTAGGCCGTGTAACAAAGGCCAACCTGTTTGGCCTTACACATGGCAGTATGACTACCCCAAACGTCCGTGTGGCTTCCTCACATGCCCGAGTACTCAAACCGTGTAACTCACTGACTTGGAATGTAATGCCCCAAACAATTAAACCCTTTTATATGAGTTGTGTCACTAAAATTGTCTCTGTCACTGTAGTTAAATGCTTTAACTGTTTATTTGAGTTCTGAGGTTCAAGTCGTAAGTTGAGAATTTTGCATTTCTTTTTTTGAAACCTTAAAGTTTGAGGTTGTGACATAAATTGATTTCTGTGTGTGGTAGTTTCAAAGATAAGCTTAGTGGTTTAAGAGTCTTGCAATTGTCTAACTATTCTTGGTGTCGCGTGTTTGAATCCCTACACGTACGTGTATTTTTTTTTTCACTTTTCCGTAAAATTGAATTTTAAAATCAAATTAAGTGCTTCTTCTCAGTTGGTTTTTTGGAAAGTTATCGTTCTTTCTTTTTTTTTTGCTTGTTCTTGATACTTTTGGGAGAATTCCATCGAAACACATTTTAGCCTTTGAATACTGTTAATTCATTAGTATCGAAACGTAATTGAAAGGATTGTCAGTCTCGTTGTTGTAATTGGAATCAATAAACCGTAAGTTGGAGAAAAACCTTTATTTTGTCTTCAAAATATTGGTAAGGATGGTTAATAGTGCCATTGTGGAACTTGCTATTTAAGTGTGTTTGTTTCTTCCTTTAGGAGAAGATCATAACAGAACTCCTTCCATAACGTTATAGTTAGGAATTGTGGCACCAAACGAAGGTGAGGGATTATTGTGTTTGATTTATTTGCGTTATTGACATGAATTGCGTAGTGAACAATCGTAAAGTGAGTTAAATGTTGAATTGGTTACTTGGAAATTGTTTAGGCTTTGGAACAAATGTTTGGAGGACTTCTTCTTATTGTTTTACAGGTAGAGTTAAAACCCTCCCTGAAATTTCTGTATATTTTCCAAATTTTGGTCACTGATTCGAGCCACACGGGTTAGTACACGCGCATGTGTCCAAGCCGTGTGTGCTGTGGAAGAAGGTATAGGAAACACACGGGCTGGACCTACTATCATGTGCTAAATCGTGTGTAAATACTGTTTAGTGATACATGGGCCTAGCACACGGGCGTGTGCCAAACTATGTCTGCATACTGTTTTGGGCAGAATGTACAGGGAAACATACGGGCTGGACCCACGGTCGTGTTCCAAACCATGAGTGCATATTGTTTTCTGCCACACGAACGTGTGCCAGGCTGTGTGAATATACTGTTTTACACTAGCAGGTATAGGGTCACACGGGCATGGGCTAGGCCGTGTGTCAGACCGTGTACAGTGTAAGTTCTAGTTTAGACCCCGCGTGAAGTGACCATAAGTTAACCTTAGGACTGGAGGGGAGTATATCGAATTGTGAGAGTTATTTATCATGAATATGCTGATCAGCCTGTAACATCACAGCAGTTGTGCAAGCGAACACACATCAATGCAAGTATAGTTGATAGATTAATTCTATCAGATATCTATCCCACAGGGAATTGGTTCTTGATGTTAAGATGTCGAAGTAACTAATACTAGAATTAGATGAAATACAAGTAAAGATGTTAGTGTAATTAAGTTAATCTACACACTAAAATAGTTAGTATTGTCAATGCAATCAAGGTTAATTGTCAAAGCAACTGAAAGTAAATCAAAGTGTTATTGAAGTTTTGAGAATTTAAATGTAGAAAAGTAAAAGTGTGATCAAGTGCAAAGCTCTGGTGCGGATCACTGATTTCATTAAGTCCCAACGCAGTATGTGTTGACAAGAGTTTGAATAGATGAACTGTCGTAACAATTGAGTTCCAATGAAATCTTACCAATATCAAATCTCCGTTTAGTCAAGACTCAAGCACCCTCAATTGCCCCACCTCTCGGTGTGAGCAACATTGTGCACTCAAGAACAAGTGATCAAAATCTCTTCTAATCCCAAGTAACTCTCGCAGTCATACTTGTTAACCTAACTTGTCACCGCATCTCTCGATGTTGGTAGATTGCAAATGCACTCTCGTGTTTGATGCAATTAGATCCAAGAATAAATAGATGAAAAGAATTAAATAAGAATCAAAGTAAATCTAACAATGAAAGATACTCTCATTATTCATTCAAATGTCAATAATAGTTTATCACCATAAGAAGAGAGGAGTTAACAAATACATCGGAGCATACTATCTCCAAGCTACTCAGATTATCCCCTAACTGCTCCACTTGCATAGCATCAAGCACTCCTCATCAGGTGTTGTTACTCGTCGGCTCAGCCAACTCACTATTCTCTAGCTTAAATCTCCAAAAACACACAGTATTTGCAAAATTTAATTCCTCTACCTCTTGATATTTTTCTTCATCTTTTCTCCTCAATTTATAGGCTTCAATAATTGTAAACCTTCTCTCTCCTCAAATCCAGGTCCAATTGCAGCTGTAAAAGTTTGTTATAGTTCAGCTCCGCACTCACGTAGATTTGGTGTAAACTTCATGGATCTGCAGATTGTCACTGCATTTCTGGTCGAGATCTGAAATCTTTAATTGCAGTGACAACATGTGAAATTCCTGCGTTGGTGCTTCCAAGTGTAATTGCAACTTGAATTCATTCATTCTAAAGTAAAGATTCCTATGCGGTGACATCACTGGTTACAATTTCAAGCTGAATTTGTGGCTACATTCTGGATTCTTTCTAGCCTTGATCTACTGAGATGTGTTCTTGCGCTGAAAATTTTAAAACGACAATGTATATGTTGCATGTCACGACATTAGTGCACAAAAAGAGATAGAATAGAAAGAATTTAAACCAAACAATAATGAGTTAGAAAACATAAAAACTAAATATGAAATGATTAATATGCATACTAAATATGGAACAAAAGAAACAATTAATACATAAATTTAAGGAGAAAATAGGTGCAATTTCTAATGCTATCACACCCCGAAACTTGAGTTTTTACTAGTCCTCAAGTAAACAAAAATTAGCTAAATCACAATCAAATATGTCACTGTAATTATTATTCTCACAACTTAAATTTTCTGGGATCCTAATGTACAATTGACATTCACATGATAGAATAATGTGCCGACAATTTAGAGACATGAACAATTAAACTGCAACTTCACTTATGTTAGTAACATGCTTTGGATCTTATCCTTTCTTAAACCAATACAACATTTATAACAATATTTCTTTTTCTTTTCTCTTTTTCTCTTTTTCTTTTCTTTTTTTTTTCATTCACAAATTTTATAAGTGACTGAGAGATGTCATTGCATTACTATACCTTAGTTCCTAGGAAGTAACGATAGGGTGCAACAAACTCCCAGAAGGTATGTAATTGCATCGACACACACTTTTGCAGTAACAACCTTTGACTAGATGATTTTTCTAACACATGTAGCGGAGTGTTCTCCCTTATAAGTCATAATGCACTCACATTAGAGTGTTCATATTAATACAATGTCGCTGCAATTGACAAGTTAATTCAAGATTCAAAAACTGCTACTATCCATTCATTACTGAAGCAACTTCAATCATTCATCCAAAAATAGATGATTCAATATTTATTCATATTCACCCAATTCACATATCAACATTCCAAACAATTCAAGATTTACGCATCAAATAAAAAATTGTGGTCACATTTTTGCTGAAATTCTACATACTTTCATTGACTAAAGAAACAAGTAAAATTCAAATATGTGGGTCCAATCATATTTCCATTCCACACAATATTCCCCTCAAACTTAATGTCTACATTGTCCCCAATGCACTAACAATAATATACAGATAAGAACGAAAATGCAACTACAATGCAACTAAATTAACGAAAGAAACGCAATGACAAAATAAAATGCGATAAAAAAAAATGTATGCAATCTACCTACAGAAGAGTAAACTAACTCATTCTTGCGCAGTCGATGCAAAGGCTGCTTTGGTTTTCTTTTCCTTCTTCCTTCGGCATCAACTTCCTCTTTGTGTTTTCTCTTTCTATCCTTGCACCGATTCTTCTTGTCCTTCAAACTAGCCAGATCGACAGATTGCTCTTCTTTCAACCGATTGGGTGGCGGCCTTATCGATAGTCACATCGGATGGATGGACTTCAATAAGCGAGGCCACATAGGTAATAGCTTGATGTCTTCCGAATTGCTGGTGATTAACTCAACCAGGCTCGCATCAGGTGGAGCCTCGTCGTCACTAGATGCCCTCACACTTATGGGTATGCCGACAATATCCTCAACGATAATTGTTGGGGAATCATCCTTCTTTTCTTCCTGGTCTTCGGCAGGGTCCTTCTTATGCTCTTCTTCTTCTTCATTTTCCTTCTCCTTCTAACCTTTTTCCTGTTCTGGACCTTTATCCCCATTCTTCTCTTGTTTAGTTGCGGTAATGTCAGCACCATCCTCTGTGTCCATACCCACAAAGGTATGTAGCTCCTCAATGACAACCCTTGCCTACCATGGTATCCCTAGGGCTATTCAAAAATTCCTCTTTGAATAGGTTTGCAGTTGTTCTGTAGTAGTCTTCTATGGCATTAGAATGTCCCTCGCTCTCCTCGTCATCGAATATATGAATTATTGTTGGGGATCGAACATTCTGAGGTCTACCATCAGGAGAAGGTTGGTCGAAGGATAATGCCATTAGGCGAAAAATGGAGGGGAAGACTGGGAAATCAGGCATCGAATTTGGGCTTATGCTGCGTAATGCGGCGATAATTTCCTCATTCCATGCTTTTGTATACACATAAAAGATATGTTTTTTGTAATCCATATCCTCTAATACATCAACAATACGAATAGTGCGTATATCGATGCGGTTAATATTGGCTTCCATTGCAGTTAGCCTCTTTCCCAATAAAAGAACTGTGGGGGCATCACCCTATTTTTCCTTTTTCTTTCTTTTACCGTTGTCCTTCTTTTTTGACGCTTCCCTTACCACCGACATTTCTTGGCCTCGAGTCATCCTTTCAACTGATATATCATTGATATGACTTTTATTCTCTAACACTTCCTCGCCATCCTAGGGCATAATCCCTCTTTGTTTACACAACAACATTTTTAAGGACGGGAAAGGTAGTATACATGTTTTCTTTGCAATGACTTCAGCAATTTGGTCGTGGAGGATCTCACCAATGTCAATGTGACAACCCTTTAAAATTGAGTGTAGAATGCACATACGGTCCAATGTCACCGTAATGTTGTGCGTAGAAGGTAGGATGCGACTATTCATAAAATGGAGCTAGACCTTGTTGAAGTTCGTCAGATATCGACGGTGCATGGTGTAGTTGTGTGGACCGTTACATGTCTAAACTGCACCCTTAACGTAGAGGTCCTTCATAACCTGATCAATTCCTTCATAGTCCAGCTCATGTACAAATGGTGTGTGGTCATCTACCTTCTCAAGAATTCGAAGTAAAACGTTTATATTTGTGGCACTCCATGAAATTAAACCTTTCCTCACAAAGATAAGTTCTTGTTCAGCGTCAACAAGATTGGTGTAGAATTCCCTTACCATTGTAAGGGAGTAACTAGCAGGGTGTTCACAGTAGAACTCCCATCCCAAATGGCTGATGGTCCTGGCAACTTGCTTCCCCAATAGTTGTTATGGGGACAACTGCAATCCTTGCTCCGGATGGTAGTTTCTTTTTAGCATTACGTTTTGAATCGATCTTTGGTAGCTTTCGATAAGACCAGTTCTTTTGGTAGGGGTTGGTTTGTGGACTTAACCACGGTGGTGAAAGTTTCAGAAGTGGTTTTAGAGTGGTTTTTCATTCCTCTTGTTCTAGCCATAGTAACACAAGAAAAAGGATGAAAAGAGATTTGCAGAGAAAATAGTAAACTGGTGAGATTTAAGAGTAAAAACAACAAGGAAGATAAGTTACAGTAACAATGGCTATTGTGAGTGGAAAAAGAAAACGATAGAGAAGGGTTTTTAACCTTGAAAATTAAGGAGACGTGATGATTGGAAAAATTGTGGGAAAACGTTATGTCTGCAGCTAATAAATGTCAGTCTACAGATCGTACCCCTTTGTTTTTATCCAACAATTGGGGAGAAAAGAAAATCAATTGGCGTGATCTTTGCTGAAAAAAATATTGCTGAGTCATCACAGAATGCATCGACAATTTGTGCTCGTGATGCATCGATAAAAAGATGATTTTTATTCCTGCATAAAATTTAAAAATGAAACAAGTAAAAGTGAAATAAATAAAAGAAAATGTAAAAATGCGTTGATATTATTTAAACGTGACCAGATTGATGGCCTCGTTTGGTTCTTTGACTTCTGGGCTCACATAATGCTTAAGACGTTGGCCATTCACCTTGAACTGTTGCCCATCTTTCAGATTCTCTATTGTCACCACATTGTTTTGGAATGTGTCGAAAATCTTGAAAGGGTCCGACCATCTTGAATGCGATTTACCTGGGTGTAGTTTTAGACGTGAGTTAAACAAAAGTACTAATTGACTAGGGCTAAATTGTTGACGCAAGATGATATTGTCATGCCATCTCTTGGTCTTTTCTTTGTATATTGCGGCATTCTCATAGGCATTATGGTGAATTTCTTCTAGTTCAGCAATGTCTAACAATCTTTTCCTACCAGCAGCATCATAATCCATATTTACTTTCTTGATTGCCCACATGGCTTTCTGCTCAAGCTCAACTGGCAAGTGGCAAGGCTTACCAAACACTAGCTAATACGGTGACATCCCTAGTGGGGTTTTATATGCTATGTGAAGCGCCCGCAATGCGTAATGTAGTCGTGAGGACCAATCTATCCTAGATGGATTAACCACTTTTTCAAGGATACTCTTAATCTGTCGATTGGACACCTCTGCATGACCATTTGTTTGTGGATGGTATGTTGTGGCCATAAGATGCTTCACACCGTATCTTCTCAATGCTGTTGCAACTTGATTATTGTGAAAATAAGTAACTTGATCACTTATTAATGCTCTAGGTGTTCCAAATCTTGTAAGGATGTAAGTGTGAAAAAACTTCAACACCGTTCGGACATCATCTTTTGGCACTGTGATTGCTTCAATCCACTTCAAGACATACTCAACTGCAACTAAAATGTTCACATTCCCAAAGGTGTTAGGGAATGGCCCCATAAAGTCTATACCCCAGACGTCGAATAGCTTCACCTCTATAATAGGCTGTTGGAGCATCTCGTTGCGTCGAGATATTGAGCTAGTGCGTTGACATCGATCACATTGTTGTGCAAAGTTGTAGGCATCTCGACACAATGTAGGCTAATAGAATCTTGATTGGAGGACTTTTGCAGTAGTCCTTACACCACCAAAATGGTCTCCATAAGGAGCATCATGACAATATCGCAGGATAGGAGTGATCTCTTTTTTAGGAACGCAGTAACGAATAATATTGCCGACGCATACTTTGAACTGGTATGGTTCATTCCAATGATACTTTGCAGCGTTGTGCAAAAATCTGACTTTCTTGTGACCAATAGCACTCAAACAAGATAATTGATAACATCTGCATACCATGGTGATGCGTCAACAAAGAACAACTGCTCGTCTGGAAATGCATCGACAATTTGGATTTTATTCCCATCTTCACTTCCAACTTTTAGTCGAGATAAGTGGTCAACTACTTGATTTTCAGATCCTTTTCTATCCTTGATTTCAACATCAAATTCTTGTAGCTACAGGATCCATCTAATAAGCCTTGGTTTGACGTAATTCTTCGTAAAAAGGTACCTCAAAACAGAGTGATCTGTGTACATTGTAATTTTTGCACCGACAAGGTATGAACAAAACTTGTCGAATGCAAAAACTACTACTAGCAATTCCTTCTCAGTAGTTGTATAAATGATCTACGCTTTAGTCAAAATTTTGCTAGCATAATAAATAGAATGAAACACCTTTTCTTTGTGTTGACCTAGCATAGCTCTAACAGTAAAGTCACTTGCGTCGCACATTAATCCAAATGGTTGTGTCTAGTCCGGGGTGACGACAATTGGAGCTTGTACTAGCTGCTTCTTAATTGTGATGAATGATTCCAGACAGGTGTCATCAAACATAAACTTTTTATTTTGCTCTAGCAATGAGCATAACAGTTTAGCAATCTTGGAAAAGTCACGGATGAATCTCCTATGAAAGCCAGCATGTCCAAGAAAACTTCTTATTCCCTTAACATTTGTTGGCGGTAACAATTTCTCGATGATTTCGACTTTTGCTTTATCTACCTTAATGCCCTGACATGATATGCGATGGCTGAGGTCAATGTCTTCAGTTGCCATGAAGTGGCATTTCTCCCAATTCAGAAATAGATTTGTGTCCTTGCATCTTTTCAAAACTTTCACCAGATTGTCAGCGTATTGGTCAAAGTTTGCCCATATACTGAAAAATCGTTCATGAATACCTTTAAAGAATCCTCGATCATGTCCAAAAATATAGGCTTCATACATCTCTAGAATGTGGCTGGTGCATTGCACAATTCAAAAGGCATATGTCGGAAGACAAAAGTTCCAAATGGGCATGTTAACGTGGTCTTTACTTGATCTTTCGGTGTAATGGCAATTTGGTTATATCGAGAGTAACCATCTAAGAAGCAATAATAGGCTTTACCAGCTAGTCTATCCAGTATTTGGTCAATGAATGGTAGTGGAAAGTGGTCCTTCTTTGTGGTCGCATTTAGTCGACGATAATCCACGCATACTCGTCAGCCAGTCGTAATACGAGTAAGGGATAAATCCGTTCTTGTCGCTGCTTATAACTGTGAATCCACTCTTCTTGGGCACACATTAGACTGGGCTCACCCAATTACTATAAAAAATAAGGTAGGTGATGTCTGCGTCTAGCCACTTGATAATCTCCTTCTTCACTACTTCTTTCATCTTCTCATTGAGTAGTCACTATTGCTCAGTGGATTGCTTCCCTTCATCTTCCAACTTGATCTTGTGCATGCAAAAAGAGGGACTAATACCTCTGATATCTGCAATGCTCCAGGTTATGGCATTTTTGTGTTCCTTTAAAATCATGACAAGCTTTTCTTCTTAAATTGCATCGAGGGTTGCGCTAACAATAACAAGAAACGTTTCTTTGTCACCCAGAAAGACGTATTTCAAATGCATCGGTAATGGCTTCAACTCCAAGGTAGGAGCTTGTTCAATCGATGGTTTAAACATAATGATTATCCTATTAGACAAATCCAAAGATTCCAATTGCCAATTCTATCTTAGCTCACAACTATTAACCTCAACATTATGGTCACATTCAGCTAGGATTTTATCAACGAATGTCACTGCATCTTCATCTAGTATTGCTGAACTCTATTCATTGAACTCTTCCATAATTATTTCATCCAACATATCAATGTGGCGACACTGCTCTTTACTCTTTGACGGAGATGCCTCAAATACACTGAAGTCACATGCTCATTGTTATGACGCATGATAAGCTCACCCTTCAAAACATAGATAAGAGTGCGTCCCGTTGCAAAGAATGGTTGCCCTAGAATGATAGGCACTTCTTTGTCTGCCTCATATTCAAGGATTATGAAATCAGTAGGGAACACGAGCTTACCAACCTGGATAAGAACGTCTTTGATCTGACCTTCAAGTTATGCTAAGGATCTGTCTGCAAGTTGTAATGTCACCGTAGTAGGCTTCATTTATCCAATACCTAATTTCCTGAATATAGATAAAGGCATGAGATTAATATTAGCTCCCAAATCACATAAAGCTTTACCTAGATAATGATTCCCAATAGAGCATGGGATTGTGAAGCTGCTAAGGTCTTTCATTTTTTATGGCAACTTGTTAGTTAGTACAGCGCTACACCTCTCTGTGAGTGCAATTGTCTTGATTTCGGGTAATTTTTTTCTTTCATAACAGCTCCTTCATGAATTTCCCGTAACTTGGGATATACACTAGAGCATCAACAAGAGGTAAATATGTAATTGTTTCAAAGTAGAAACAAACTTTTGTTAGTCCTTATCATGGTCTTTCTCTTTAAATCTTTGTGAAAAAGGCAAAGGTATTGTAACAGTGGGTTATTGTGAAATAATCGGTTGTATCGACATAGGCAATTGTGTCAACAACTTCGTTAGGCAAATAGTAGGCATAGATGTCACTACAGTTGGCTCCTCCTCACTTATTTCTATTGAGTTTCCTTCAGCTGCAACTTCTCCTTATTGCGTTGGTTCGGTTGCCTCAACATGGTCTCAGTTCAAACTACTTGGTTCAGCCGTTTGCTTTCCACTTCGTAGCATAATGGCCTTACAGTGCTCCTTCCCTCTTTGTGTTGGATTCTCAGTATCACTAGGTAGAGCACTTAGTGATTGTGTACTCAAATTAGAAACCAACTGTCCTAGTTGGGCTTATAACGCTCGGATAGAGGAAGAATTACCTTGCACGATTGCTGCAATTCTCGTGATATGCTCTCGTATCAGTGCTTCAAGAGCAGCCATAGGATCTGGCCTTTTTTGAAACAACAGTTGCTGTTGTTGATGCTGTCCTTGCATATATGGCATTGCATTCTATTGTGGTTGCATCTGGCTTTGTGCCTGCAATTGATCAGGATCCAAATGTACCTGCGAATTCTGAATAAGATTTTACTATTGATTGTTATGGTAACACCCTGTCTATAACTCCCTTGATTTGAGGAATTTCCATATCTGAATGTGGAAGCATTCTGATGTCCCTAATGTTGTTGAGCTCTATTGTTATATGAATTACCTTAGGAATTTCCTCTGATGTTATTAACATAAAATGCATTTTTACTAAGTTGTGGGCAATCCTCGTAACTTTGGTTGTCGTCACAAATCTCACAGGAAAATGTCGGCACATCCATCTGTTGGGCCACTTGGATAGGAGCAACATCACTTGTTCCCTTCATATTATTTATAATATAGGCTAAAGAGGATACCTGCGCACTCAAAGAGAAATAACATCTAATTCAAGAACATCAGGATTAGTTTTTACCTGAGCAGAACGAGAGATTGGATATTGATAATCATTCTATGCAATTCTCTCTAGAATTCGTACAACTTCATTGTAGGTACAATCCAATAGAAGACCGTTAGCAGGCGCGTCGATAAGATTTCTTGTCTGAGCATTCAATCCATTATAAAGGATCTCTATCTGGGTCTCTTGCTGAATTCCATGCATTAGGTAATGTCTAAGTAGAGTCTTATAGCACTCCCATATTGTATGTAAGTTCTCATCATCCAGTTGATGATACGCTGTAATGTCATTTCGCAACCTTGCATTCATTATCGGTGGATTAAAACTCAAAACAAACTGCGTTGCTAGCAAATTCCAAGATGTAATGGATCCAATCTGTAATCCCAAGAACCATGTTCTCGCTTTACCCTGCAACGAATAAGGAAATAATTGCATTTTCAAGGCATCATCAGGGACACCATGTTGACTAAAGGATACACAGATAAACAAAAATGATTTTAAATGTTCTCTTGAGTCTTCATGAGGCAAACCAGAATATTGCCCATTTGAATTGAGCATTTGTAACATTATCGTTTTCAAATCAAAATTTCCAGCTTGAATAGCTGGTCTTACAACCCCTGGTTGTAAATAATCAAGAATAGGAACAACAAAATCTCGAATTGTCCTATTTTGCACTTGTTCAACTTGTGGTGGCGGTGATGGTAGATTATTAACAACTTATGGTTGTATTAGAGGAACTACATCTTATGGCAGCAATGATGGTAAGTTGTTATTGCCAGCCATTTTCTTTTGTTTTTGTTTTCTCCTCTTAAGTGTTCTCTTGAGTTCCGGATCAAAGTTCACAATATCCTTCAGATTTCTCCTAGTGGACATTCAACTCCTAAGGAATTCTGAAAGAAGTTAACAACAAGAAAGTAAATAAATTAGTAAAAAAAATGAGAAGTTAAGTAAGAAAAATTAATTGCGTCTACAAACATAAACATCAAACAAACGCCAAATTCCCCGATAATGGCGCTAAAACTTGATCGGCCTGTAACGTCACAGCAGTTGTGCAAGCGGACACATGTTGATGCAAGTATAGTTGATAGATTAATTATATCGAATATTGATCACTCAGGGACTTGGTTCTTGATGTTCAGATGTCGAAGCAACTAATACTAGAATTAGATGAACTGCAAGTAAAGATGTCACCACAATTAAGTCAATCTACACATTAAAATAGTTAGTATTGTCAATGTAATCAAGGTTAATTGTTAAAGCAATTGAAAGTAAATCAAAGTGTTGTTGAAATGTTGAGAATTTAAATGCAGAAAAGTAAAAGTGTGATCAAGTGCAAAGGTCTGGAGTGGATCACTGATTCCACTATGTAGTAATGCAGGATGTGTTGACAAGGTTTGAATAGATGAACTGTCACAGCAATCGAATTCCAATGAAATATTACCAATATCAATTCTCTGTTTAGTCAAGACTCAAGCACCCTCAATTACCCACCTCTCGGTGTGAGCAACCTTGTGCACTCAAGAATAAGTGATCAGAATCTCTTCTTATCCCAAGCAACTCTCGCTGTCTTGCTTGTTAACCTAACTTGTCACAGCATCTCTCGATGTCGATAAACTGCAAATGCACTCTCGTGTTTGATGCAATTAGATCCAAGAATAAACAGATGAAGAGAATTAAATAAGAATCAAAGTAAATCTAACAATGAAAGATACTCTCGTATTCATTCAAATGTCAATAATAGTTCACCATCATAAGAAGAGAGGAGTTAACAAATACATCGGAGCATAGTATCTCTAGGCTACTCGGATTATCCCCTAACTGCTCCACTTGCACAGCATTAAACACTCCTCGTCAGGAGTTGTTGCTTGTCGGCTAAGTCAACTCACCGTTCTCCTGCTTAAATCCCCAAAAACACACAGTATTTGCAGAATTCAATTCCTCTACCTCTTGATATTTTTCTTCATAATTTCTCCTCAATTTATAGGCTTCAAGAATGGTAAACTTTCTCTCTTCTCAGATCTAGATCCAATTACAGCAGTAAAAGTTTGTTACAGTCCAGCTGTGCTGTCACGTAGATCTACTGTGAACTTCATGGATCTGCAGATTGTCACCGTATTTCTTATCGTGATCTGAAATCTTTAATTGGGGTGATAACATGTGAAATTCCTGCATTGTTGCTTCCAGTGTAATTGCACCTTGAATTTATAGCTGCATTCTGGATTCTTATGCGGTGACATCATAGGTCATAGTTTCAAGCTGAATTTGTGGCTGCATTCTGGATTCTTTCTAACCTTTATCTACTGAGATGTGTTCTTGAGTAGACTATTTTAAAACGCAATATATATATGCTGCATGTGGCGACATTAGTGCAGAAAAAGAGATAGAATAGCAAGAATTTAAACCAAATAACAATGAGTTAGAAAACATAAAAATTAAGTATGAAATTCCTAATATGCATACTAAATATGACACAAAAGAGACAATTAATACACAAATTTAGGGAGAAAATAGGTGTCATTTCTAATGCTATCAAATGCTATATGATTTCAAGCCCGTAACCGAATATTTATTATCGTTGATGGATGTTGGACATGTGCTATGGATTGACTGAACTGAAACAGTGGTTTAATCACTTGAGTGTATTATCACTAAACTGGCATTGACATTGTGAACACTGTAATATTATTACTGGGCTGGTGGTGATGCTGTAAACACTACGCGTTTGTTACTGTGTTAGCCATGAAATTGCAACCACTACTAGACTATTCCTAAACTGTTGCATAATTGCTTAATCTACTGGGCTTGGTGAACCTGATTGTAGAATGAGATAATTGCTCCTATGAGTTATTTTAATAAAATTGCTGAGTATTAATAACCTTGTACTGACTTGCTTAATGACATTGCAAGATCTTCTCATGCGTGAAGGGCAGCAGTGCAAGAACTCGGTCATCATACTAGGATCGCTTAAGACATTAAGTATAGTAGTTGGTGACGTATGTGTAGGAACAAATGTTAATTTCGGATGTTGGTTTAATTATGCTAGGAAGTAATACTCGTTGTACTGAATTTAAGTATATATGTTTTTATCTTTGGATTGAACTTATGTTTCTGTTACACTTACTAATATATAAATAGACTTGTAAGGTTGTCAGAATGAACGTGTAAATAATTTTACTTGTGATGTGATGCTCTAAGTTGCTTGTTACGTTTAGGTTGGGTTTAGGGTGTTCCATTTAATGGTATCAAAGTCAAGTTAATCAACACTCGGACTGGGTAATGGGTCTATTTGTGATGGTAGGAAATGTTTTTGTAGAGGTATGAACCGAATAACTGAATTAGGTTCATCGAGTATCCGATGCCGCGCTTGTAAGTGTTTACTATCGCATATATATGTCTACTGAACTGTGAAAACTGATTCCATGACTACCCCATTATCTAGTATAATGTGTGAGAAATTTTGAACTGATCTATGGACTTCTGATTTTTCAGCTTCTGTAAGATGAGTTCACGAGGAACTTGAGGGTGTAGTATGAGGGGGCACCGTGGGTGTCGGGGAAGGGCTTGAGTGGAGTCCTCTTCCATGGGAAGCATTCCCATCTTGGAGAACAACGAGATAGTTGGTACTCCTACTACTGATACAGGAGCTCTGCTTGAGCTTGTTGAGGACGATCTTGTGTCTCAAGCTATGCTACATGTACTAGATAGGGTCGTTTGAACCCGTACTAGACCTACGACTCGAGGAATAGTTACTGAGAGGCTTCGTATGAATAGAGTCGATCTATTTAAGGGTGTCATGGGAGTTGCTCCCACCTTGGTAGAATATTAGCTCGAGGCTACCAAGCGTATTATGAATTATCTGGAATGCACTCTGGTATAAAAGTTATGGGGTGAAGTATCTCTGCTTCGTGACAAAGCTTATTAGTGGTGGTTAACTGTGGAACAAGGACTTCGACCTGAGATGGTGACGTGGGATGCCTTCAAGAGGACTTTTTAGGGTAAGTATGTCGGAGCTAGTTATATTGAAGCTCGTTAGTGTGAGTTTATGAATTTGGGACAAGAGGATAGGTCTGTAGCCGAGTACGAAACTGAATTCTTATGATTGAGTCGTTATGCACAGGCCTTGGTAGCGATTGAGTACGATAAATGTGTTTGATTTGAAGAAGGATTTCGATATGAGCTGGGGGTTTTGATTGCTTCTTAGAGAGAGGGTCTTCGTTGTGTGGGTTGATAAGGTGAAGATTATAGAAGAAGTTAAGCGCATTGAGTGCGAGAAAAAGTAGAAAGAGCAAGCTTAGAGCAGGGTCAAGCGAGAGATAGGAGTTGCCAGTACTGTACTGCGCCCCAAGAAACGGGCATGATCGGATGGGCCTCCTAGGATTGAGACATCGGTGGGCTCCAGTGTGATAGTGCACTATGACTACTATGGTGGATGTCATGTAGGCGAGTGCTAGAGGAAAATAGGGGCTTGCCTCCGGTACAGGTCACTACAGCACAAAGTGCGAGATTGTTAACATTGACCCAACCAGGTACCAACTGTGGCACCTGTATCAGTTGTGAGCACCGTTCAGTCACAGAGGGTGATGCCACATACATTCAGGTGACGAGGTATTGGTAAGGGTGGCATTGTTTCTAGTAGGGGGTAGTATAAGCACTGGTAAGGGTCGTAAAGCACCGGACAAAGGTGTGACCCAAACTGCGGCCCGACAACCAGCACTAGTATATCCGACTAGATGCTATGAGGATAAGGACGACACTGGTGTTATTGCGGGTATGTTTTTCATTTATTCTGTACCTTACTTTGCTTTGATTGATATTGGTTCTACACACTCCTATGTATCTAGTACTGTATCTTTGAAATTGAATATAACTACTGAGTGTACTATTAGTGTGATCTCTATGTTTAGCCCTTTGGGTTAGTCCGTTCGAGTTGACAAAGTATTTAAATGAGTATCGTTAGAGATTTAGGGAACTGCTTTTCTAGCAGATTTGATGGAGTTACTATTTGGGGAGTTTGACTTGATACTAGGAATAGACTGATTAGTAGAAATCGGGTTAGCCTCTATTGCACGATAAAAAGGGTTACATTGAGAACTAAAGAGGATAATGAGGTGGTAGTGATTGGGGAACATCGAGATTAACTATTAGTTATATACGGACCATCAGGGGTTTCCTTGATGTCTTTCATGATGAGCTGTCGAGTGTAGCACCAAATCGTGAGTTGGAGTTTGGTATTGTCTTGTTGCCAGGTACAACTCTGGTGTCCATCATCCCTTATCGTATGGCACCAAAGGAGTTGGCCGAACTGAAAGCGCAATTGCAAGAACTTCTTGATTGAGGGTTCATCCGACCAAGCGTGTCTCTGTAGGGAGCACCTATTTTTTTTTTAAAAAGAAAGATGGTATGATGAGATTGTGTATTGACTACAGTCAATTGAACAAGCTAACGATCAAGAATAAGTACCCACTATTCAGAATTAACGATTTATTCGATCAATTTCGTGGGGCTTTGGTGTTTTCAAAGATAGACCTTCAATCTAGGTATCACCAGCTTAAGGTAAAATATGAGGATGTACATAAAAAAACCTTTCAAACCCGTTACGGCCACTTATGAGTTCCTTGTCATGTTGTTTGGCTTAATGAATGCTCCTACAATGTTCATGGATTTGATGAACCGGGTCTTTCAATCGTATCTGGATCGATTTGTTATGGTATTTATCGATGAACATCTGCATATAGTGCTTCAGACGCTTCATGAGAAGTAGCTCTATGCGAAGTGCAAGTGTGAGTTTTGGTTATCCGAAGTTGCTTTTCTAGGGCACGTGGTGACTATTAAGGGGATCTGCGTTGATCCAAAGAAGATAGAAGCCATGGTTGAGTGGAAACCACGAGGAATGTGGTTGAACACTGAAGTTTCCTCGGTTTAGCAGGTTATTATTGTAGGTTCGTCGAGGGGTTTTCACTGATAGCATCACCGCTGACTAAACTTTTACGCAAGAATGTTCCATTCAAGTGGTCTGAGGAACATCAGGTGAGCTTTGAAAAGCTTAAAATTGTTTTGATGCAAGCTCTTGTATTGGTACAGTCGGAGTCGAGTAAGGAGTTTTTAGTATATAGTGATGCATCGCATGTAGGTTTGGGATATGTACTAATGCAAAGGGGAAAAGTGGTGGAATACACATCTCGACAACTTAAGGTTCATGAGGGTAATTATCCTACTTATGACCTTGAGTTAGTTGCAGTTGTGTTTGCATTTAAAATCTGGAGACATTACCTGTATGGTGAGAAATGCATCATATACACTGATCACAAAAGTCTCAAATACCTGTTAACCTAAAGAGAGTTGAACTTGAGACAACGTAGGTAGGTTGAGTTACTTAAGGATTACGACTGTACAATTGAGTATCATCCTGACAAAGTCAACGTTATGGCTGACACTCTTAATTGTCGAGCAATGATCGATTTATAAGAAATGTTTGCTTGGTTGAGTTTATTTGGGATGGTGGTTTGTTGGTGGAGTTGCAAGTGAAACTAATTTGGGTTGAACAGATTCGGGCTAAATAGATGCAAGATAAGTCACTAGTGAAGCATCTGCGTGAGGTTGAATTGGGTATAAAGTCTGAATTTGAGTTGAATAGCAAAGGAGTTTTATGCTTCAGGGGTCGTACATGTGTATCGAAAGATTCGAAGTTGAGGTTATCGATTCTGCTGGAGGCACATAATAGCCTTGATCGCGCTATGAATGTCACAACAATTTGTGCAAGCGAACATTGTCGATGCAAGTATAATAGATAGATGTAAGTCTATCAGATATTGATCCCACAGGGATGATTGTTTGTATTTATAATTGTTAATGCAATGAAAATTTATAACAAGAGAGATTGTGATATTATGTGTCGAAGCAATAAAATAAGAAATGCAATAAAAGAATGAGATTAATTTGTCAAAGCAATATTGAAAAAATTAAGAAGTAAAGTAATGATAATAAAAATAGGGTTTCCTGAGTTGAAAAGTTGGCGTAAAACTAAATGTGATCACAAGGTTAATAATAGATAAATTGTCACTGCAAATAAGCACAATGAAATCTTACCAACTTTAACTTCACCTTTTATCAAAGACTCAAATAATCACACTAACTACACCTTCCAGTGTTGGCAATGTAATAAACTCAAGAACAAGTGGACTGAATTCCTTCGATCCTCAAGCAACTTCCATAGTCTTGCTTGTTAACTTAATTTGTCGCTACACTTTCCAGTGATAGTGACTGCAATCACACTTCCGAGGTAAACAAATAAATCCAAAGGTAAACAGTATAGGAAATGTTGAAATAGATATCATTCAGATATGAAATGAAATTGTACTTTCATACAACTCAAATTATTTAGACTTATCAGCGTTAAGCAAGAGAAATAACAGAATAAATTGAAGTATTCTCTTCCTAGTTTACTTGAATCACTCTCTTACACTCCTCTTGGATCGCACTTAGGATGCTCCTCGTCAGGAACAGGACTGCCTTCTCGTCAACGTTAGCTTGCCCTTAGGAATTTAAGCTGCCATGGATGCAAGCTTGAAAATGTTGAAGAAGAAATTTAGTATGCTGAAAAGCCAGTGAATAATCCCCTTTCTCTCTCCTTCTCTTCAGTATTTAATAGCAACTTCACAGTACAAGTGTCCTACCTTTCAGATCTAACATCCTCTGGTAGTACAAGTTGGTTATACCTGCTGTACAACTCACATATTTTTGGTATGTTAACTAGACAGCTGTCAAGTGCAGCGACAGTTTTGGATGCAAATTTGGATCCTCTTATGCAGTGACAACTCTGGACACCTTCATGTATTGATACTTATGGACAGGTTCCTCCAGTGACATTTCTGAGCGTAAAACTAAGCAAACTAATGCAGCGGTATCAGTAGTAAAAACATGATAAATTTAAAGGAAATTAAGTTGAGCTTCATTAAGTTAGAAAATGCAAATACCAAATTAAAAATACTAAAAATGTATGCTAAAGATGAACATATAGAAACAAATTAAACCATAAGTAAAGAAAAATCAATGGTTCTTTCTAATTCTATAAAGCCCTTACGCTATGCATCCTGGTGGAAATAAGATGTACCAGGACCTACATGAGATATATTGGTGGTCGGGGTTGAAACGGAAGGTGACTACCTACGTCTCTCATTGCTTGACGTGTTAGAAAGTTAAGGCCGAAAATCAATTGTCATCCGGGTTGTTACAGCTGGTTAAAATTCCCTAGTGGAAGGGGGAGCTAGTGACTATGAATTTCATTAGTGGGTTACCCCTAACACCTACTAAGAAAGATACGGCCTGGGTCATCATTGATCTATTGACCAAATCTGCCCATTTTCTACCAATTCGGACTGTCTACTCTCTCCAAAAGTTTACCAAATTATATATAGTTGAGGTTGTAAGGTTTCATGTGGTTCTTGTATCGATTATCTCGAATCTAGACCCGCATTTTACCTTGCGATTTTGGAAAAACTACATGAAACATTAGGTATGCGACTAGACTTTAGTACTATGTATTATCCTCAGACGGATGGTCAATCTGAGTGGGTGATACAAACCTAGAGGATATGCTCTGGGGTTGCATAATCGACTTTAGGGTAGTTGGGAGAATCACCTACCATTAGTCAAGTTTGCGTATAACAACAGCTTCCAGTCTAATATATAGATGGCACCTTATGAAGCTTTGTATGGTCGTAAGTACCAGACCCCATTCTGCTGGACTGAGTTAGGTGAAAGGCAAGTGTTGGGCATGAAGTTATTGACTGACATCGAGAATACAGTTAAATTGATTTGAGACCGGTTAAAAGCTGGTTCTGATTGACAGAAGTCATATACGAATTTGAAAAGGAAAGGTGTAGAGTACTCGGTGGGTGATCGGGTGTTCCTAAAGGTCTCTTCATGGTAAAAGGTACTTCGATTTGGAAGAAAGGGCAAGCTGAGTTCGATGTTCATTAGACCTTATCAGATTTTGAAACGGGTTGGACAAATAGCTTATCAACTTGAGTTACCTCTCGAGCTCGATCGCACTCATAACGTATTCCACGTTTCGATGTTGAGATGGTACCATTTCGATCCATCTCACATTGTTTCGGAGGAGGAGTTCGAGGTTTAACCTGATTTAACTTTTGACGAGGAGCCTGTTCAGATTCTTGAGCAAGATGTTAAGGTCATGGGAAAGAAAACTGTTCCGTTGGTTAAGATTCTGTGGTAGAATCACGATAGAGAGGAAGCCATTTAGGAACTCGAGGATTTGATTCATCAACAATATCCGTATCTGTTCGATTCAGATCAATTTTGAGGACAAAATTTTCTTTTGGGGGGAGGGGGTTGTAATGCCCAAAAATTTGAACCCTTCTATCTGAGTTGTGTGACTAAAACTGTCTCTGTCAATATGGTTAAATTCTTTAATTGTTTATTTGAGTTTTAAGGTTCGAGTCGTAAGTTGAACATTTTACATTTCTTTTTCTGAAACCTTAATGTTCAATTCTGCATGTGGTAGTTCCAACGATGAGCATAGTGGTTCATGGGTCTTTGATCGGTGTTTTTATGTCACAGTAATGTGTAACTGGACACACGTCAATGCAAGTATAGTTGACAGAACAATTCTATCAGATATCGATCCCACGAGGAATGAGTTCTTGATGTTTAAATGTCGAAGCAACTAATACTACAATTAAGTATAATATGAATACTGATGTCAGTGCATTTATGTCTGATCTGCACACTAAAATAATCAGGAATGTCAATGTGATTAGAGTTAAACTTCAGAGGTTAAATGTTAGTGTACTAAAAATAAATCCAATTGTATTGAGTGTTGAGTGCTAAATATTTAAATGCATAAAATGTAAATATGATCAAGTGTAGAAGGGTAGAAATGGTTTACTGATTCTGCTAAATCACAACACTGGATGCATCGAGAAGGTAAAATATAGATGGAATGTCGCTGCAATGAAGTCCCTTTGAGTTCTTACCAACAACAACTCTCTACTTAATCCCGACTTAAACATCTATAATCACTCCACCTCTCAGTGCGAGCAACGATGTGTATTCAAGAACAAGTAACTCGAGTTTGTCCCAGTCCCAAGCAGCTCTCGCCTAAGTTACTTGTTAACCTAACCTGTCACCGCATCTCTCAATGTCGGTGCACTACAATTTCACTCTTGTGCTTAAAGCAGTTAGATCCATGAATAAACAAATAAGCAGTGTAAAATAATAATCAAAATGATTTAACATCAAAAGACACTCTCGTATTAATTTAAAATCATCAAAATCCATCATCGTTTAAGAAGAATTAAAGAGTACAACGAAGCTTACTATCTCTAGACTACTAGGCCTACTCCCTAATTGTTCCTCTTGCTTTGCATCAAGCACCTCTCATCAAAAGTGGTTGCACACTTGCTTCATCAACTCCCCGATTTCCAACTCAAATCTCCAATTCACACAGAATTTTCAAAATTAAATGCCTTTGCTCTTGATAATTTCTTCATTCTTTGTTCTTCTATTTATAAGCTTAATAAATTGAAGATTTCATCCATTCTCAGATCCATCTACTTTGTACAACTTTAAAAGTTTGTTATTAATAGCTATGCAGATCTGATTTGTTTACTGGACTATTGCAGAATGTTGGTACGATTTATAATTTGCGTCGACAATTTGCCGTATTTTTGGACCAACTTATGGCCGCAACTAAATGCTTTCCGGCTTCAAGAATGATAGATCTCATAATTTCTCAGATCCAGTTCTAATTACAGCTGTCAAAGTTAGTTAAATTCCAGCTGTACACTCACGCAGATCTAGTGTGATCTTTATAAATCTGTAGATTGTCACCGCATCTTTGGTCGCAATCTGAAATCTTTAATTGTGGGGACAATGTCTAAAATTCTTACGCTGGTGTTTACAGATATGCTTGTGGCTTGATTTCACTCAAACAAAGTAAAGCTTTCAATGCGTTGACATCTCTGGTTGCAATTC
This sequence comes from Kokia cookei, assembly GCA_039519145.1. NCBI lineage: Eukaryota > Viridiplantae > Streptophyta > Magnoliopsida > Malvales > Malvaceae > Kokia > Kokia cookei. The sequence goes on from CM076908.1 coordinate 32,058,685, forward strand.
TAAGCTATACTTGTGGATGTATTCTTCTTCCAACATTGATATTCTGAGATGAGTTCTTACACTGACAATTCTAAGGTGAAATAAATCGGCTGCATGTAGCGACATTAGTGCAAAAGAGGTAAAAATACCAAGAATTTAAACCAACTAGCAATGAATTATAAAATATAAAAACTAAGTATGAAATGCTTATGATGCATGCAAAATATGACACAAAAGAGACAATTAATACCCAAATTTAGGGAGAAAATATATGTCATTTGTAATACCATCACACCCCCAAACTTGAGTTTTTGCTTGTCCTCAAGTAAACAAAAATTAACAAAGTCACAAGCAAAAATGTAACCGCAATCAATATTCTCACAACTTAAATTTTCTGAAATTCTAATGTACAAATTGTATTCACATGATAGAATAATGCGCCGACAATTTATGGGCATGAATAATTAAAAACTACAACTTCATAAATGTTAGTATCATGCATTGAATCCTAATCTTCCTTGAACCAATACAACATTTAATTTTTTTTTCTTTTTCTTTTTCTTCCTTTTTCTCATTTTTTCTTTTTCAAGTGACTGAGAGATGTCATTGCATTACTCTACCTTTGTTCCTGGGTAGTAACGATGGGGTGCAACAAACCCTCAGGAGGTATATAATTACGCCGACACACACTCTTGCAGTGATAGCCTTTGGCTAGATGATTTTTTTAAACCTGCAGTGGAGTGTTCTCCCTTGAAAAGTCACAATGCACTCACATTGGAGTGTCTTTTATTCATACAATGTCGCTGCAACTAGTCAGTTAGTTCAAGATTCAAACATTCACACTATCCATTCATTACTGAAGCAATTTCAATCACTTATTAAAAAACAAAAGACTCACTATCCATTCACATTCATCCAATTTACACATCAGTATTCCAAGCAAATCAAGATTTGTGCATAAAATAAAAATTATGAGCACATTTTTGTTGAAATTCTGCATATTTTCATCAACACAAGAAACAAGTAAAATTCAAAAATGTAGGTGCAATTGCATTTCCATTTCACACAAATTCCCTCCAAACTTAAAATGTGCATTGTCCCCAATGCACTAACATTAATATATATATATGGAAATGCAATGACAATGTAGATGCAACAATAATAAAAATGCAATGACATTAATAATGTAGGGACAATTATACTATAGCTATATGATATGCATGAAAACTAAATTAAGTGCTAAAAAATAAAAACAAACTCATGTTCTGCAGCTAAAGATGTGGCTGCATTGGTCTTTTTTCTTGTTGCGCTTCCGTTCCTCCTTGTGCCTTATTTTCTTGTCTTTACACTTCCTCTTTCTATCCTTCGTACCAGTCGAATTATCAGATTACTTCTCTTCAGTTGGTTAGGTGACGACCTCATCGATAGTTACATCTAATGGGTGGAGTTTTGCAAGCGGTGCTATATAAGGCACTATGGAAAAATGATTACAATCTTCAGCACTGCTAGTAACTGCCTCAGCCTAGCTCGCTTCAAGTGGAACCACGTTTGCATTGGATGCCCTCACATTTATGGGTGCTTCGACAATATCCTCATTGATATATATTGGGGCATCTTCTTGCTTTTCCTCTTGCTTCTCTGCAAGGTCCTTCTTCTCAAATTCTTCCTCTCTTTCCTTCTCCTTCTCCTTCTTCAGGCTGTTCCTGCTCAGTGGTGTCTTTGTCGACGCCTTCCTCTACGTCCACACCCATTGATACAATTGGAGTATGCACTTCTTCAACCATAGTTGCCCGCTCTACCATATTAGCCTCAGGGCTATTCGAGAACTCTTCTTCAAACAAGTTAGCTATAGTTCTGTAGCAATCCTCCATAGCATTAGAATGCCCCTCGTGCTCCTCGTCATCTGAAATGTGGATTCTTATTGGAGAGGGAACATGTTGCGGCCTACCATCAAGAGTAGGCTGGTCGGAGGATGAGGTAGCTTCCTTAATAATAGATGGGAAGATAAGGAACTTTGGTAGGGATTTGGGCTCAGACGTCTCAATGCATTGACAATAGATTTGTTCTATATGATTGTGTACGCATAAAATAAATTTTGTCTGTAGTCCATATCTTCTAATGTGCTGACAATACGAATCTGGCACATGTCGATGCGATCAATGTTTAGTTCCATTGCAGCAAACCTCTTCCCCAACTGAGGGTCTGTGGGCACATTATCCTATTTTTCCTTCTTCTTTCCCTTCTCCTTCTTCTTAGGTGCTTCTTTCACTATTAGTGTCTCTTACCCTTTCGTCATTCTCTCTACTAAGATGTTGTTGATGGGACTATTATTTTCTGGCACCTCTTCACCATCTTTAGGTACAATACCCCGTTGTTTACATAACAGCATGATTAAAGAAGGAAAGGGTCCTTGCTGAAAAAGCTTTGATAATGCACCGACAAGATGTGCTTTATGATGCGTTGACAAAAAGTTGATTTTTTTATTCTTGAATAAGACTTGGACTATTGCTTCAATTCGCAAAATATGCTCTCGTAGCAGCTCTTCAAGAGCAGCCATAGGATCTGATCTTTATGGAGAAAATTGTTATTGTTGTAGCTAATATTGTCCTTGCATATGTGACAGCGCATTCTGTTATGGCTGCATTCGCTCTTGTGGTTGCATCTGACCATGTGCCTGCATTTGATCAGGAATTGAATGTACTTGAAAATTCTGATTGTAATTCTATTGTTGATTGTTATTGTAACTCCCTTGTCTATAACTCCCTTGATGTAAGGAATTGTTATATCTATATATAGATGCATTTTAACTCCCCCCAGGTTGTTGAGTTTGTTTGTTGAATGAGTTACCATAGGAATTTCCTCTTATGTTGTTGATGTAGAGCGCATTCTCATCATGTTGTGGGCAATCCACATAACTGTGGTTGTCGTTGTAAATTTCACGTGAAAATATCGGGACATCCAATTTTGTGCCACTTGAATGGAAGCAACTTCACTTATTCCCTTCATGTTCTTTATAATGTTGGCCAAAGAGGATACCTGTGCACTTAAAGCTGAAATTGCATCTAAAACACCAGGATTAGTTTTTTACCTATTGATAATCATTCTATGCAATTCTCTCTAGAATTCAAACAACTTCAGTGTAGGTGCAATCCAATAAGGAACCATGTGCAGATGCGTCAAAAAGATTTATTGTCTAAGCATTTAAACCATTGTAAAAGATCTCAATTTCAGTCTCTTGTTGAATTCCATACATAGGACAACGTCGTAGCAAAGTCTTAAAACACTCCCATGTTGTATGAAGTTTTTCATCATCAACTTCCATTTGACACGCTCTATCTTGTGCCAAGCCTTCAGTTATTGCACCAACAACTTCAGGTGCATGGATAAATTTCTCAGGTAAATTTGCCTCGACATCTATTTTTTATCTTTTTCTTCCTCCACATGAACTTCATCTGTTTTCAGCATTAAGTCAGTAGGTGCAATACAACTATACAAAATTGTGCTGACAATGGAATCCTAATGCGTCGACAATGGTGTTTAATTATTACTATATCAATGCAAATACAATATTTATTCCTTTTTCTTCAAGTGCTTCGTACTCTTTTATTCTTCACACTATCTCAAAAATTTCCACTCTTTCTTACATTTTTTCCAATTCCGTAACTTCTTAATGACAGATATAGGCATCAAAATTATGCTTTCTTTGAAATCACATAATGCCTTTCCAATATGTCGATCACCAATAGAATAGGGTATTGAGAAGCTCTTGGGATCCATAAATTCTTGGAGTAATTTAATTGTCATGATAGTACACCCTTCAGTAAGTGTGAGTGCTTCGACACCTCCCAATCTTATCTTCAAGTTTCTGAGGCTGTTTTGCTGTAGCATTTTTAGTGACAAAGTGATCTGATTCTGTCCCCGCATTATTTGTTTAACCTCTTTAGCTACAGTTTTCTTTTTAGATTACACTAACATCTTTCCATTGTTGAGATTTGAATTATCTTTTTTTGCTGTAGCATCTCTAACAACTTCATTTAGTTGAATCTCATTTCCGGGAATGATTTCCTCACAATGCTATTGCCCTTGTGATATCAAATTTTTAATATCCATCAACAAAATTTCTTGTGGTCACAAATTTATTGCGCCCACAATCTGGCCAAATTGATATTCTAGAGCTCGTATGGATTCTGTTTCACTTTGAATCACAGATTCAGTCTTAGAAATATATTGTCGCAGCAAATTTTCAATTGATGAAAACTCTAATGCTTCATATTGCTAAGTATTTTGCTTTGACAAAGGTTTACCATAATTGGGAATGTCAAACTCGAATCTATCATCATTGTTTATACTTCGAGGATCTTGATTGTTCCAACAAATATTTGGATGCTGCTCCCACTCTGACGTGTAGGTGTTGTGATATGGATTTTCATACCGACCAAAATTCCCCATGTGGTACAAATTTGCTTGATTTGATGGGCATTGTTCAAACTCATGGTTGCTTCCACAGTGATTGCAAATTATCGCAGCAAATTTCCATTCTGTAATAGCATTCTGCATTGAATTACTCATATTAGTCAAAGAAGATACCTCGGCGTTTGTGGCATCGAGCTCCATTTCTATAGCATTACTCATCCAACATCTTGAGGTTCTATATACCTTGTTCCTAGCCATATTTCACTAAAAAAATGTAAAAGTAAACAAAAAAAAGGAAACAAGTTAGTGACAAATAAAATTTAGATAATAAAAAATAAATGCAACGACAAAAATAAACATCAAACAAACACCATTCCCCGACAACGGTGCCAAAACTTGATCAGTGTTTTTACGTTACAACAATGTGCAAGCAGACACACGTCGATGCAAGTATAGTTGATAGAACAATTCTATCAGATATCGATCCAACGAGGAATGGGTTTTTTATGTTTAAATGTTGAAGCAACTAATACTGCAATTAAGTGTAATGTGAGTACTGATGCCAGTGCATTTATGTCTGATCTGGACACAAAAATAATCAGGAATATCAACGCAATTAGAGTTTTATTTCAGAGGTTAAATGTTAGTGTACTGAAAATAAATCCAATTCTGTTGAGTGCTGAATATTTAAATGCATAAAATGTAAATATGATCAAGTGTAGAAGGGCAGAAATGGTTCACTGATTCTACTAAATCACAATGCTGGATGCATCAACAAGGTAAAATATAGATGGAATGTCGCTGCAATGAAGTCCCTTTGAGTTCTTACCAACAAAAACCCTCTACTTAATCACTCAACCTCTCGATGCGAGCAACGACGTTTATTCAAGAACAAGTAACTGGAGTTTGTCCCAGTCCCAAGAAACTCTCGCCTAACTTACTTTTTAACCTAACCTATCATCGAATCTCTCAATGTCGGTGCACTGTAATTTCACTCTCGTGCTTAAAGTGGTTAGATCCAAGAATAAATAGATAAGTAGTGTAAAATAAGAATCAAAATGATTTAACATTAAAAGGCACTATCGTATTCATTTAATATCATCAAAATCCATCATCGTTTAAGAAGAATTAAAGAGTACAATGAAGTTTACTATCTTTAGACTACTAGGCTTACTCCCTAATTGTTCCTCTTGCTCTGCATCAAGCACCTCTCATCAGAAGTGGTTACAGACTTGCTTCATCAGCTCCCCAATTTCCAGCTCAAATCTCCAATTCACATAGAATTTTCAGAATTAAATCCCTTCGCTCTTGATGATTTCTTCATTCTTTGTTCTTCTATTTATAGGCTCAAGAAATTGCAGATTTCACCCATTATCAGATCCAACTACTTTATACAATTGTAAAAGTTTGTTATTGACAGGTATGCAGATCTGATTTGTTTACTGGACTATTACAGAATGACAGTGCAATTTATAATTTGCATCGACAATTTGTAGTATTTCTAGACCAACCTGTGGTCGCAACTGAATTCTTTCTAGCTTCAAGAATGATAGATCTCATCTTTTTTCAGATCCAGACTAATTATAGCTTTCAAAGTTAGTTAAATTCCAGTTGTGCACTAACACAGATCTGGTGTGATATTTATAAATCTGCAGATTGTCGCCACATCTCTGGTCGTAATCTGAAATTTTTAATTGTAGCGACGTGTTAAATTCCTGCGTCGGTGCTTCCAGATGTGCTTCTGGCTTGAATTCACTCAATCAAAGTAAAGCTTTCAATGCATCAACATCTTTGGTCGCAATTCGAAGCTATACTTGTGGATGCATTCTTCTTCCAGCCTTGATCTTTTGAGATGAGTTCTTGCGTTGACAATTCTAAGATGCAATATATTGGCTGCATGTAGCGACATTATTGCAAAAACAGGTAAAAATACAAAGAATTTAAACCAACTAGCAATGAGTTAGAAAATATAAAAACTAAGTATGAAATGCTTATGATGCATGCAAAATATGACACAAAAGGGACAATTAATACCCAAATTTAGGGAGAAAATATATGTCATTTATAATACCATCAGTCTTGCAATTGTCTAACTGTTCTTGGTGTAGTGTGTTTGAATCCCTACACGTACGTGTATTTATTTTTGTACTTTTTCGTAAAATCAAATTTTAAAATCAGATTTAGTGCTTCTTATCAGTTGGTTTTTAGGAAAGTTATCGTTCTTTCTATTGTTTTGCTTGTTCTTGGTACTCTTGGGAGAATTCCACTGAAACACATTTTAGCCTTTGAATACTATTAATTTGTTTATACCAGAATGTGATTGAAAGGAATGTTAGCCTCGTTGTTGTAATTGGAATCAGTAAACCATAAGTTGGAGAAATACCTTTGTTTTGTCATCTAAATGTTGGTAGGGATGGTTAATAGTGTCATTGTGGAACTTGCTATTTAAGTGCGTTTCTTTCTTCCTTTAGGCGAAGATCATAACAAAGCTCCTTCCGCAACGTTGTAGTTCGAAATTATGGCACCAAACGAAGGTGAGGGATTATTGTGTTTGAGTTATTTGCGTTATTAACATGAATTGCGTAGTGAACAATCGTATAGTGAGTTAAATGTTGAATTGGTTACTTGGAAATTGTTTAGGCTTTGGAACAGACATTTGGAGGATTTCTTCTCGTTGTTTTACAAGTAAGGTCAAAACCCTCTCCAAAATTTATGCGTTTTTTGCATATTTTCCAGATTTTGGTCGCTAATTCGAGCCATACGGGCTGGCACGCGGGCATGTGTGCTGTGGAAGAAGGTATAAGAAACACACCGGCTGGACCCACGTCCGTGTGCTAGACTGTGTGTACATACTGTTTAGTGATACATAGGCCGAGAACATGGGCATGTGCTAGACCGTGTGTACATACTGTTTAGTGATACACGGGTCGGGCACACGGGCGTGTGTCAGGCCGTGTGAATATACTATTTTACACTGACAGGTACAGTGGTCATAAGGGCTAGACACACGGGGATGGGTTAGGCTGTGTGTCACACACGGTGAGCACATGATCGTGTAAAGCATAACTTCGGGTTTAAACCCCGCGTGAATTGACCATAAGTTAACCTCAGGACTGGAGGGGAGTATATTGAACTATGAGAGCTATTTATCATGAATGCTATATGATTTCAAGCACATAACTGAATATTTATTGTCATTGATGGATGTTAAACATTTGCTAAGGATTGACTGAACTGAAACAGTGGTTTAACCACTTGAGTGTATTATCACTGAACTGGAAGTGACACTGTGAACATTACAATATTATTATTGGACTGGCGGTGACACTGTAAACATTGCGCCTTTGTTACTATGCTAGCCGTGAAACTGCAACCACTTTAAACTATTCCTAAACTGTTGCGTAACTACTTAACGGACTGAGATTAGTGAACTTGATTGTAGAATGAGATAATTACTCCTATGAGTTACATTTATAAAATTGCTGAGTATTAATAGCCTTGTACTGACTTGCTTAATGACATTCTAGGATCTTCTTATGCATGAAAGGAAACATTGCGGGAACTCGGTCATCACACTAGGATCGCTTAAGACATTAAGTATAGTAGTTGGCTAAGTATGTGTAGGAACAAATGTTAATTCTAGATGTTGGTTGTATTATGCTAGGAAGTAATACTCGTGGTACTGAATTTAGGTATATATGTTTTTATCTTTAGATTGAACTTATAACTTATGTTTCTCTTGCACTTACTAATATATAAATAGATTTGTAAGGTTTTCGAAATGAACGTGTTAATAATTTTACTTGTGATGTGATACTTTAAGTCGCTTGTTATGTCTAGGTCGGGTTTAGGGTGTTACATGGAACAGACGATCGTGTCTCAAGCTGTGCGAAATATGCACCTAAATTAATAATGGCACATGGTCGTGTGGTCAGGCCATGTGTGGCACACGGTTGTGTGACAACCTGTGTCTCAAACTGTGAGTTTCACAAAGTGTCCCTAAAACAAGCCATTTCTAAAACACTTACTTTAACACCAGACCAACCCATTCCCACAAGCATTCGTATGATAAAAACTCATTCAAATACACTCCAAATCATATCAAATCAACAAAAAATTACTTAAGATTTACATCAATATACACATCTCATACTTTAAATAACATAAAACATATTTGTAACTCTTATAACACATATAAACAACATCCTAATTACAAGAAACTTATAACCAGACCAAAATAAACAATTATTTACTGTATAAGTCACCAAATAGTGTGATCTTCAAGAGTGATCCAATCGATAGCTCGTATCCGTTGATCTACAAGGAAGAAAAACCAAAACGACGTAAGCTTGCTTAAAGCTTAGTAAGTTTGTAATAAACTTTAACTTTAACTTACCAAAAAGGGTGTAATATAATATTTTACAAGATAATTCAATATCCTGATCATGAGTTCATTAATTGCCTATACACATCTCAAGTCTTACAAGACTAGAGAGTTCATTTATCTAATATGTGAAATTTTATCATGTCATGAAACATATACCTAAAAACACATTTAATACATAACACAACCATCACATATTCATGTAAAATTTAACATCTTTATTCAAATATATTTTTCAAATGTTCATTTTTCCCATATCTATATTCTTATAAAGATTTCGTATAAACATTGCATATATCATTTTTGTATATTTATTTTCATAAAAACATTTCGTATAACAATTTCATCTAAGCATTTCATTTTTACCATTTAATACATAGTAATTCATTAAATCTTGTACTTACATTTATTTCCTGTACAAGACAACATCACAAGGTTAGTAGGTATCACAAAGTAACATATAATTTTAACAATTAGTTGAACATGTAATAATAACACAACAAGTACGTATTTCATCCATCATATGTTTGATAAACATAGTTTCTCATTTAAAATATTTATATCAACATCTTCCAAATCACATGTCTTGACCATATAACATTTCATATATATACATATTCGTTTAAGTCTTTATCACCCGTTGAACCGAACGAAATAACATCGAATACTCGAGAAATGCTCACACAACTCGTGACTGTAACATGTGACAGTGTATACTTACACAAGCTGTGAAATGGGCTTGCTTACACGAGTTGCGGGTCGAGATGTTAGGCTACGCAATGCTTCTCACATGAGCTGTGGAGAATCGGTAACAAATGCAGGATCTCAACCATCGGTAGGACTCCCAAGTCTAGCACCCAAAATTGTAAATAATCACCTAATGACATGTCATTTGTATCCTAAGTATTCAATAGGTTCAAACAAGACACATTTGATATCTGAATCCTTTAACTTCGTTTCCATTATACCATTTCAAACTCACATCCATGTATTTCACATTTTCTAATCATAGTACTCAACTTAAATATCATCACAACTTAGTCCAACTCATCACATACTAAACTCAAGAAGTTAAACTCAATAACAACATAAATAGATATGTATTAAATCACAAAAACAACAAATAATTAATTTAATAAATTTACGAACTTACCTCTACTAAAACAGTTGTAAAAACAAAGTCTACGGCTAGTCTAAAACTTTAACTTTTCCTCGATTTAGATTTGATTGATTCGTTTCTTGATCTAGATAGTAATTCCATTCAATTTAATCATTCAAATAGTTTACAATAATTAATTCTAGTTTACAACTCATCTTACTGTAAATTTACAAAATTACCCCTAACATTTTAACTTTTATGCAATTAAGTCCCTAAATTGAAACTCACAATTTAACCACAATCTATGAAATACCAAGCTAGCAAATTTTCAATGGGTTCATTATTACTCAAAACTTTCACCATTCTATATTATTCTCATTGAATTTTATTATTTCCTCAAATATGTCCTTAAACATAACATCCTAAAAAATCACTTAACAAAATACTTATAATTAACCATTAAACTCAAGGGTCTAACAACTAAGTTCACAAAAATACTTATCTCATTCATGGTAAGTCTTTAAACTTTTAACAATTTCACAAATTAACACTCGGGTTAGCTAGATCAAGTTAAAACGAACTCGAAAACTTAAAAATCATTAGAAACAAACCTCAAAATCTTAACCCAAGCATAGAAGGGAGTTTGGTCGAACCTTCCTTGGTCAAAAATGGGTTTCTCACAGTTGGGAAGATGAACTTAAAGAAAAAAAAATGTTTTCTTTCCTTTTATCACCTAATACCTAATATTATTATATTATTATTAAAATTCATCATAATGAACAAAAGTTGGTCACCAACTGTCCACCAACCATTGACATGGTATATTCACCATTTAAGTCCACCAATTTCTCTTTTTCATGGCTATTAGACACATTTAACTAATAGATTTTAACTTTTGTATCATTTACGATTTAGCCTTTTTTACTTAATTAACAATCAAATCACTAAAATTTTCGGGCTGAACTTCAATATGCCTATATAGTAACTCCATAAATATTTAATAAAAAATATTTACTAGCTCGATTTATAGAAACAAGATACCAAAACCTCATTTTCCAAAATCATTTGAACTTGTATCACCCCCAAAAATTTTAACCTGTTATCTATGAGTTGTGTAATGAATTTGTCTCTACTTCTGTGGTTATGTGCTCTGTTTGTCTGCTTGAGTTTAGAGGTTCGAGTCACATTTTTGGAATTTTACGTTTCTTTTTAATTGAATTTTAGACTCTGTATGTGCTACATAAATTAGATTCTATGTGATATTGTTTCAACGAGGAGTGGAACAATGGAAATGTGCAAGTGTACACAATTGTATCAAGTAATAAAGTGAAAAGTAAATGAAGAGTTATTGTACCCACATGGTTGTGTTGGGAAAATATTTATGAAATAACTAATTAATAATTTGGTTAGGGAAAAGATAATAAAATCTGAAGAGTATTAATCTAAGCTAAAAATAAAAATTAATTCCAATGCACGATTCTAAGTTATAATCAATATGACATAAATGTGTTAGGTTAATTGTTTTAATTACTTAATTAAATCATAATCATGTTCATGCTTGTTATGAAATAAATTCACAGCAACCCGGTATGCTGCTAACTTGTGAACAACATCACTTATCAAAATTCATTTATCTCTTGACCATATCTCTATGTCAATTCAACCGACTAAACCAATTTTAATAAGTAAATGTGTTAATGCACATACATACTCATGAAATTTAAACCTCTTGTACATATATCTATGTCAATTCAACCAACTAATTAATATTCATAAGCAAGTAAAGGATCAAGTGAAGTAACAACATATCTCTATATTGAAATAATTTAATCAAAAAATCCTGCAAGTTATGCAAGGCTAATGTATTGTTTAATACCGTCGCTAAATTTAACCTTCAGCTCCCTTAGAAGATTAAACATGCACAAATTAAATTGTGTGCCCATTAATCACAATTTCAATCCACTTAAATGATTAACTCGTTAGTTATACCACAATGGTAATGCAAATATAACATAACAATATATTATTTAATTAAATACAATAATTAGGGCCTATAACAAGATAACCATAATTAAGAATAGATTAAGTAATCAACAAAATCAACCCAACACTTAATAAAATTAAGTCATCTCAATTAAATAAATAATAGCCATAATAATAGTATTCATCATAATAACAACAAGAATTAAAAAAGAGTGAAAAGGGGTTAGAATGAACTACTATCGCATTCTTCGTCGTTCTTGCTCAATTCTTCTCATATTGAGGTCTCTGATGAACACCCAATGAGGCTATTTCCAAGGTTGAAGAACACTCTTTCACAAGAGGGAGAAATGGAGAAGGGAATGGAAGGGAAAAGAATTGGGAAGGCTAGAGAGAAAATGAGAGAAAGAAGAGAATGTGTTAGTGAATGAGAGATTAGAATGGGTAGCTTAGGGGGTATTTATAGGTGGGAGTTGGAGGGTATTTTAGCAAGTGAATTTCAGCCACTCAATCCCCATGGTCGGTCACCCTTTGAGCTCTTTGACTAGTTCAAAGTTTGATTGAAACTAGCTTAGGGCAAATTCATAAAGGCATCAAAAGTGGAGGGGTTTGAATGGGATTTGAGAGGAATTTAAGGGTTGATTTGTGAGGATGAAAAATTAGCTAAAATAGCTGATTGGGATAGCCTACTTGGACGGCATTAGGCTTGTCCAAATCATAGGGGATCAGTTCTTTGTTGCTGATGGGGGTCAAATCCACCAAATATAAATATTCCTGCTACAAATAATACAAATTAGTAGTATAAGGCAGTAGGGTTGATTCCATAGGGACTGGTTATTGTAATCTACTTTTGTGTTTTTCCCTCGAGTTTGACTTTCGTCGTGTCAATAGTCGTGCCCACGACTTGAAGTTGTCTTGCTGGAAAATAAATAAATAAATTAGGGGGTGATCGAAAATGTTTCTAAAACAAGTGAAATGATAGAAATAACAGTTTTAAAAATACACAAAATAAAATAAGAAAATAAATAATAATTTGTAATCAAAATTAAATAGCCTTAGCCTTAGACTTAGTGTGCTTCGATTTTTTATTCGATCCTTGAAATAATGTTTTCTCCTTCGATCAATAAGCTAGTTATAGTAGCTAAGAATGTCCTAGCCATCAATTCTTCTTTTCGTAGTTGGTTCCGATATGACTTGTCAAACCAACCCTTACCAATTGTCTAACTGCGATACACGTGTTTGTGATTCAAGAGCTCGATAGCCTTGCATTCTGAAGAACTCAACTCGAATTAACAACCTCAACTGCACGGGACATTTAAACCCGATCACTATCTCCCTTGACGAAAATCCCACTAGTATGACCCCGCTAGGACCCACCAATTTGTTCGCGGGAATCTGAATATAGCACGACCGATTCTTCTTCCTAATTGTACGTCAAAACGACTCGAACCCAACGTGCACTTTGTGTTGAAAGTGAGTTAACTTTTAAGAGACGAATTATACTATCCCCGATATTTCGAAGAGATGATGAATACCGTATGAAAGATATTTAACTCAAATTTGTATTTCACGATTCTTGACCGGAAAGAATACCGGCCTAAGGCCAAGATGAAAGTTTAGTGGAGCATGATTTTTGTAACACCCCTATACCCGGTTAACACGTATAAACCCGATATAGAAGCATTACATACAGTATCGGAGATTTTAACACGAGTATAACAAAATTTTTTCATCCAGAATACCTCATTTCATTTCGTCACCCAAAACATTTCAAAACAATATTTTTGTCTTCTAATAAGTACATATATAAGTTCCATAGTACATGCCATTTTACATCAAAAGTAATATACCTAAATTTGAGCTCCAAGTGATGTGATGTAATGAGAGGTCCCGATCTAGCTTCTTGTATTCCTTGTACCTACGCGTTAAAATAAACGCGTTAAGCCGGTGAAGGCTTAGTAAGCACTACAAAAACAAAGTATAAAATTTTAAAATTTCTCATGTAATTTACTCTTTCGCTTTACCAGTATATAACTTGTATCTTACCACATTGACATTCATTTCACTTTGGTCCACATTTTCTTTTTTTTTCCCACAATTTAGCCCAATGTAAACTTCTATAGAACCCATCGGATAAACGGAACATAAAGTACCGAAGTACTTAACAATAAGCACACAAGTGCTGGGGAAACAGTAAGCACACACAGTGCAATCCAGTAGGCACACACAGTGCAATCAGTAGGCACATATAGCGCAAATTAGTAGGCACACAAAGTGCGAAACAGTAAGCACACGAAGTGCGAAACAGTAAGCACACGAAATGCGAAACAGTAAGCACACGATGTTCGAAACAGTAAGCACACGAAGTGCGAAACAGTAAGCGCGCTAGCGTTCCTTAATGGCGTGCCACTACTATCTCAATGGTTCTAACTTGTCTACATGGGCATAACACTTCATATTTATCATTTCTCATTATTTCACACATCACATTTATATTTCAAAGCTGTTCACTTGCATCACAGTCACTAAATTATTTATATCTTGAGCTACAGAATTCAAAATTATAATCTTCTTGATGTTTCTGAAACTACACTCAATCATATTTTTACCATAAAATTTCCAGAATTTTTACTTTAGCCAATTTGTACAGTAAATTCTTTCAATTTACCCCTTCGCTGCTACCTGACAGTTTCGACCTTTCTTCACTAAAAATTATCTATCTTTTTAGTAAAAAAATAAAATGATGTTCCTATCTATTTCTATTGAAAATATACTCATTAAGAAATTAACCATATAAATTTCAGTCTCTAATGATTTTTCTATATTTTTCTATGATTTTTAAAAGTCAGAACAGGGGAACTCGTACCTACTCTGACCTTGTTACACAAAATCAGTTGTATCTCAGAATATACAGATTCATTTCCATCATCATTTCTTCCATATGAAACTACACTCAATAAGATTTAATTTCATATATAATAGGACCATTAACTCTTTATATAAATTTTTTAGTGAATTTTCAAAATTAATCCTCTGTTCTGTCCAGACTGTTTTACTAAATCACACATTAATCCCTTCATTTTATCATTGTAGACATTCAAATTATATACCTATCTAACAATTTCTATGCTAATAATTCATATACCATTAGAAAAATTAAACTATAATTTAAAACTCTTGTAGTACTTACAACAAAAAGGTTGATTTCCTTCTCTTTTCACTCTTTGCTCTTCTCTTTTCCTTTCTCTTCAATTTGATCCTTGCCTCTCTTCTCTTTCTCTTCAATTTCACATAAACACATATAATCTATAAGCTGTAATTCAATAATTTTCATGCTAAATAATAGTAAAATACATGTATATAATGAGGATTTAACCATTTCTTACCTTAACTCTTGAATTCAAATTTTCTCGATTTAGTCCTTTATCTCTCTAACACCTCAAAATTAATTCTATAAGAAGTTTAAGGTGTCTACTAACTCTCTTTTATGGCTTTCTTTCAGAAATTCCAAAGAAAATGGAAGGTTTTGGAGTTTGGAAAGCTTAAAAATGATGGAAGGACCTATTTGGAATAAAAGTAAAAGTTGGAAATGGAAGAAAAGGCCATGGACGGCTAACTTAATGAAAAAGATGATATTTTCATCTTTTTAACCAGCTTTTTTTCTTCTCTCAAATTCTCTAGAATTTTCACTTAAAATATCTCACTTAAGAAAAATGGTAAAATTACACTCTTAGTCCATGAGCCTTTCAATTTTACACTTTGGCCCAAAACTTTACCTTCAAAAATATCTTCCACCAAATTACTCTTTTGCTACTCCTCAATCAATCTAATTCCCATGATGACTCAAAATTCATTTTGGATAATCCGCTATTTAATCCCCATATTTTCTCTCCTTTACTATTTAATCCTTAAAATTTTCTAACCTTCCCTACTTCAACTAAACATTTCTAATTCTCTATTTTATTTTATCACTATTCCAAATCCGGTTCAAACACACGGATGTTACAATTCTAATCATGCTTGATGGGTGATGGTGATGGATTACTTGTGATTATGAAATACGAAAATGGGAAGGATTAAGAAAGCAATTAAACAAATTTGAAAAATGAATGAAAATTGGAATGGAAATGGTAGACTATTCTGACGCAAAAGACAAGAAGAAATGGAGAATTTCTTAATTGCTTCACAAAATCCAAAGTATGTTTTCAATTGCACCCAAAAGACCCTATTTATATACAATTGGGTTACTAAAATAACTTGACCACTCCTAAACTAATTTTCCCATTTACTTAAAATAAATAAATCCTAGTCAAACTAAAATGAAGAAAATAACAAAATTCAAAATAGGCTATTGACAAATTCAACTAAAAATATCTTTGCATTTAAGCCATTAATTTCTCCCATTTCTTAATGTAGCCTATCTCTTCACATATTTCTTCAATTAAGTCCACTTTTTACTTGCCTTTAGGTTGAAACAACAATTTGTGTACCTGATAAGAAAATGTAGGAAATTAGAAGTACTTTCCTCAAAATTAATCCAAAATACACAAATAAAATTGCACAAATTATTTACTATCAAAGTCCCCCTACTTAGCCTATGCTTGCCCTCAAGCATAATGTTTATTCTATATTAATGATATTCGATAATGTTTTTTTGTCAAAATCAAATTTTATTCTTAAACCAAGTGTCATGCAAACAATTAGAAGATCAAAAATAGATAATCACTCATGTTTAATGAACACACATTTTATAGACTTTCAACCATTATGAACAAAATCAACCACTTCACAAAAAATTAAGCTTAATTAAACTTGCTAATTGAACTCAAATTTACATACGTATATATATATATATATATATTTGTTTTTTTTTTCTTTTTAAAATTCTTTTAAGACAAAATAAATTTTTTTACACGAATTGAGATGACAAACCAAGCACCTCAACTCGGTTACTCAATTTGAAAAGTATTTACTTATTATACGAGCCAGCTCAGTTAGCAGAGTGTTACAAGCTTTAGTTCGTCACTTGAATCTTTTTATGCGAATTGACATGACAAGCTAAGCACCTCAACCTGTTTACTCAATTCGATCACATTTCCGAATCTTCACTCATAACAGGGCATAATTTATTTATTCACATGCAAACTTTATTGATTTACATAATTGAGTACTTATTAAGCAAGTCTAGAAAAAATTTCTAATTCGACTTTCCTTATAATAATTTCAACTCTTACAAAATGTGTACTGATAAAAAAACAAACAATAATTCATGAGTTCCAAATTATCCAAATGAACCAAGCATAAGAAAGAATTCAATTGTGAAAATAATTATTAAATAATATTAATATCATAAGAAATATGCAAAGAGAAAAATCATGGCATGCAAAATGAGTCACCCCTACTTAATCTCACATTGCCCTCAATGTCCAACTTTAAAGAATAGAAAAAGATAGGGCAAAGAGAACTCCCCGTGTTTTTAATTAGGTAGAGGATGGTTTAGGTAGTTCGGGTTGGCTCTGGCTGGTTCGATCTTGGGTGTATGTTTCAACACATGGCAACACTGAAATTTGACAAGGCATGCCCACGCCAAAAAATCCAAATCTGATTTATTTTTTTCATGAAAGAGGATAGTCTCTCCCACCATTCCTAAAAAAAATACATTAAAATAGATTAAATAATAATCTTTTTATTTTCAACATAAATTAAACTGAATACAAAATTAAAAAATAAATTTGGGTTGCCTCCAAAAAGCACTTTTGTTTAACGTTGTTAGCTCGACGACCTTAAATGTTTTCCGTTTGGCTCATTTTGGATCAATTCTTCCATTATGTGCACTTTAATGTTCTCGTAGAAAGGTTTAGAACTTTTCTCATTGTTCTCGAAACATTTTCTAGACTCCTCCATCATTGGTGGATTGAGACGTTTTTGAGCTTCTTCGTTCAGGTTTTCCTTTTCCTCTATCAGAATCCTTAAATGTTCTGATAACAGTTTGAGCTCTAATTTTGGGGACTCAACATGAATGGAAACTTGAAGTGTTGGCTCATTTTTGTATTGCACTAGAATGACCCATATCCTTATAAACATTAAACCTGACCAGTTCATCGTCAAATTCCATGGTGAGTGTTCCGCTCCTAACATCAATTTTCATTCTCATCATGCCTAAAAATGGTCTCCTAAATAGAATATTGGAAGAATTTGCCGAGTTGTCATCCTCCATGTCAATGATGTAAAAATCTACAGGAAAAATTAATTCATTTACCTTGACGAGGACATCTTCCAGATACACCACGGAGTGATTTGCAAGCTGAATAATTACACCTGTTTCTTTCAAAGGACTCATATTAAGTAGTTTGTAAATAGACAAAGGCATAAATTAATTGACGGACCTAAGTCGCACATGGATTTTTTAATACCCACACTACCTATTTTGCAAGATATGGAAAACATACCTTGGTCCTTCTTACTTGTGCATAATTCCTTTAAGAATTTTGCATAGCATAGTATCTGTTTGATCGCATTGAGAAGGGGAATGTTTATCTCTACTTTTTGGAAAGTGTCTAGAATCTCCTATTCTTGCTCCTTTTTATTGTTAACGAGCCTTCCAGGAAATGGAGGTGACATTGCAAATGATTTCTGTGGTGTTAACTCGGTTGGAGTCCGAATCGGGTTCCTTCTTTTTGCGTTCAGTGTTGTGGGCACTACTCGTGCCAGTCACGGGTTTCAAAACTATACTTCTCAACGTCAGAGCCCTTACATTATGTCTAGGATGAGGTTCAATTTGAGATGGTAACTTACCTTAGGTCTCCAAATGACTAACCATGAGCGCAAACTTGCTCAGTTGCTTATCTATTTCTTGGAAGGCACTTCAGTTTTTTGTTGGAACTTTTCAATACTAATAACTAACCTCTCTACTATGGTTTCAAGAGATGACTTTGGGGGTTGATACTATTGAGGTGGATTTGACCTTGGTTGATACGGTTGATTGTATCGAGGGTTCGATCCATAGCTCAGATTTGGGTGGTCCTTCCACCTCAGATTATAGGTGTTCGAGTATGGCTCATATCTCCTTTGGAGTGGCCCTACAAAGTTCCTGACTACATTAGCTTGTTATGTTGTGCCATCGTGTAAAATAGGACACAAGTCTATCGGATGATCTGGCATGGCACAAATTCCACACAACCTTGTTGGGTTTGTCTTATCTGCAAACAAATTCTGCACAATATTAGTAAGTTTATCTATATTGTCTTCTAGAGTCAAAGAACTTAATCCATGAACCCATCTCGTAGGTTCTATAGCCGGTCGAAATTGTTGAGAATTCGCAACCATCGTTAAAATCAACTCCCTTACTCTTTAGGGAGTCATGTTAACAAGTGCTCCTCCACTAGCTATGTCGATCATCTTCATCTCCATAGGGAGCAGCCCTTCATAGAAATACTACAATAGTGACTCTTCAGAAAGTTCGTGTTGTGGGCAACTTGCATATAATTTTTTATACCACTCCTAATAATCGTAGAGCGTGTCAGCCTCCTTTTGCCGAATTGCCAAATTGTCTAGTCTTAGCTCGATTGCCCGTGCTGCTGGAAAAAAACTGTTAAGGAATAAACGAGACATATCATTCCATGTGTTAACAGATCCCGGTGGTAAATAAAACCACCACTCTCTAGCAGAGTCGACTAATGAAAAAGGAAATGCACGAAGTTTAATTTTGTCTTCTGTTACTCCCTGAGGTTTAATGCTCGTGCAAACCATATGGAACTCCTTTAGGTGCTTGTGCAGATTCTCATTTTGAATCCTGCGAAAAGTGGGCAATAGATGGATTAAACCCGACTTGATGAATAGTGTTCCTCCCGTTGGATAAGTTATACATAATGGTAGTTGTTCATCTGGTGCTGCTGCGAGTTGATGAATAGTCTGATCTGCCATTTTCTTCGTTTCGTCGTCACCAGAAATTTCTTTAGTAAAAGCTTTTTCTTCAAATTCGATTAGTAGATGTTTACCATCAACTTCTTTTCTCAACCTTTGGGCCAATTTCTCTATCTCCGATTCGAAGTCATTGAGAGGTGTTTGTTCAGATCTTGTTATAAAGAAAAACAAACGAAAATTAGAAAAATGTTACCTGTCCCCGACAATAGCGCCAAAATTTTATAGGTGTCGAATCCACCAAATATAAATATTCCTATGACAAATAATACAAATTAGTAGTATAAGGCAGTAGGGTTGATTCCACAGGGACTGGTTGTTGTAATCTACTTTCGTGTTTTTCTCTCAAGTTTGATTTTTGTCGTGTCAATAGTCGTTCCCACGACTTGAAGCTATCTTGCTGGAAAATAAATATATAAATCAGGGGCTGATAAAAAATGTTCAAAAAACAAGTGAAACGATAGAAATAACAGTTTTAAAAAAATACACAAAATAAAATAAGAAAATAAATATTAATTTGTAATCAGAATTAAATAGCCTTAGCCATAGACTCAGTGCGCTTCAGTTTTTGATTCGATTCTTGAAATGATGTTTTCTCCTTCGATCAGTAAGCTGGTTATAGCAGTTAAGAACATCCTAGCCACTAATTCTTCTTTTTTTTGTTGGTTCCGGTATGACCTATCAAACCAACCCTTATCAATTGTCTAACCGTGATACACGCGTTCGTGATTAAAGACCTAGATAGCCTTGCATTCTGAAGAACCTAACTTGAATTAACAACCTCAATCACGCAAGACATTTAAACCTGATCACTATCTCCTTGATGAAAATCCCATTAGTATGACCCCGCAGGACCTGCCAATTTGTTCGCGGGAATCTGAATAAAACATGGCTGATTCTTCTTCTCAACTATACGTTAAAAAGACTCCAACCCAACGTGCACTTTGTGTTGAAAGCGATTTAACTTTTAAGGGACGAATTGTACTATCCCCGATATTTTGGAGAGATGATGAATACTGTACAAAAGATATTTAACTTGAATTCGTATCTCATGATTCTTGGTTGGAAAGAATACCGGCTAAAGGCCAAGATGGAAGTTTAGTGGAGCATGATTTTAATCATGCTTGATGGATGATGGTGATGAATTACTTGTGATTATGAAATACGGAAATGGAAAGGATTAAGAAAGCAATTAAACAAATTTGAAAAATAAATGAAAATTGGAATGGAAATAGAAGACTATTCTAACGCAAAAGACAAGAAGAAGTGGAGAATTTCTTAATTGCTTCGCAAAATCCAAAGTATGTTTTCAATTGAACCCAAAAGACCCTATTTATATACAATTGGGTTACTAAAAACAACTTGATCACTCCTAAACTAATTTTCCCATTTACTTTAAATAAATAAATCCTAGTCAAACTAAAATGAAGAAAATAACAAAATTCAAAATAGGCTATTGACAAATTCAACTAAAAATCTCTTTGCATTTGAGCCCTCAATTTCTCCTGTTTCTCAATGGAGCCCATCTCTTTACATATTTCTTCAATTAAGTCCACTTTTTGCTTGCCTTTAGGTTGAAACATCAATTTGTGTACCTAATAAGAAAATGTAGGAAATTAGAAGTACTTTCCTCAAAATTAATCCAAAATACACAAATTATTTACTATCAGTTGCATGCACGTTGGGCCACTTTGCTTCAGCCTTTATAATTTAATTTCTAACTCAAATTAATTGAATTAAAAATATAATTATAAAGTAAAATAATGCTCAATATTGGGCCGAAATGTTCTGGAAATTTTAATCTTCTTAGCTCTTAGTTCACTCGATGTAAAAATTTCCTCAACGGTTAAGGCCTTTTGTAGTGTCTGTTGAGCCGATTTTTATCAAATTTACAAAACTATTAAAAAAACATCAAATTCATTCTTAATATTTATAAAAATAATTAAAATCAATATGTTGGTAAATTAAGTACAAATTAATTATTTCTTAATAAAATTTTATTTTTCGACAATAATTACTAAGAATTTGCATGAATTTGGGATAAAAAGGGCATGAAAAAATTTATATATTTTCATCGTTCCATGCCCGAAACTTAATTCATTGCTCATCCCGAGTAATACACAAGTCAAAAAAGAATTGATCATTTCTCCTCATACTTATGAATTAATATAACCAAGCACAAAAAAAAAACAAAGATTATATAGCTCAAGTATGTATTTTATTCAAATTATCTTCAATTATCATAATGTTTAACAAAACTAGATTAATTGCTTTCTCAATAAAGACATGTCAAAATCTTACCACTCAATTTTTTTATTCCCTCAATTAAGACGAAACTACAATCATTAAGTTTAACTTATGCATTCATATGTTGAACATAGCAATTTCTCTCCACTAGTGTAGGTAGCATTGACATCTTGAATCAAATAGGTCTTTTGCATAGGTTGTAATAGGGCTATGCTAGGTTTAAGTAAATAGATAGATATATTTAAGCTAAAACCCTATACTCAGCTTGGATCAAACCTTTTGGATAATTATCTTCAATTCCACCAATTTTTTCGAACTTTGAATGCTCATGCTCTTTTCTCTTTTTTTCTTTTGAGTACATATGCTCTATTTTTTCTTTTCTTTTTCATTCATTTTTTCTGAGCATCATTTTGTATGTACTACACTTTGTTGAGCATTTTGGTACTTCATCTCAACTCCCCCAAACTTATTTTCAGAACATATTCTTGATAGACTAAGTCTCGTCTTTAGGACAATTTGGAGATAAGTACGAGAGATAGGATGGCTTATTATTGTAAGGTTTCAAAGAAAATCAAGCCATATAATATCAAAGTTGGTTTCAAAGGATAACATTCATCAATGTTAGATTGAAAGGCTCAAACAGCCCAACAAATGTTGCCTAAATCATTTTCAAAATTTCATGCTTAACATCTAAGTCAATTCTAAAGACTTAAACTTTCATCCATGTCTAGCTTCTATAAGAAATTAAAAATTCTATGATATGATTCACAAATTTTATTAAGAGTAGCAGTCATATCATGGTTCAACTTGACATCACAACCATTGAGATAATTGAATTTTATTTATACTAAAGCTTAACATAACCATAAATTCAAATTTTTGAGCAAAATTATAATTAAATTCATAAAATAAGAAGAAATAATACTTATTAAGAAGTTTTTGATTTCCAGTGCCCTTACTTAAGATGAAAAATGTCCCCATTGTTAAAAACAACAGAGACTATGTAAAAATAAAAGTGAATAGATACTATACACCAAGTAGGATCTAGGAAGAGGTGAGTCAAATTTGACTAATTAAATACCAAGCTCTTTCAAGGTTTAATCCTAGACATGTACATATATATTGCCACACTCTTATTTTTCTAATTTGTTCAATTATTGACTTCAACCTCCTAATTTATTATGCAAAAATTGAAACTATCCTAATGACCTAATCCTAAATTCATTTAAGAATTAAAAACTTAAATAACCTAAGAAAATAAAATAACAAAAATTAAAGAAAGACAAGTTCCCCCCATTTTATTTAAGTTCAGACCCCTTAGACTTTGACTCATCTTTTGCTTCATAGTTCTTATTATTGCTCAAGTCAGCTTGCTCCTTCTTCACAATTGGAGCCCATGGTTCAAATCTGTAATCTGGAAATGCAGGCACAAAAATAAATGGGTCACAAAATACGTTTTCAAGTGCACGTTTAAAAGCGTCATCTCGTATCTTCGTGTATCCCCAATAAGATTGTTGTTTCCATTGCATATGTTGCATGTAATCCATCATTTTTTACTGCTCATCTTAAAGTTCTGAGTGAGGTGACTAAGGTCTAGGTATAGATATGTCAGGTTCAGATATACATTCAGTAGAATCTGCCTCATCAGGAATTACTATTGGTTCTGTTACTGAAAGATCTTCTTCTTCTTTATGATCTTCTTCAAGATCTTCTTCCTTAGCTTGCTGTTGAAGAATGAAATTTCTTGCTACTCAAATGAGGTCCCAATCAGTGATTGCCCCTTGGTTATATCCTGTTTTATTCACATTCCCAAGGATTTAAGCTTTTAAGCACAAAACTCTGATCGTGAATGGAAAATAGGCTTGAACAGAATGTCTTGCGGCACAGTTTCGAAGATCTCTGGTCTTTGCCTTCAGGATTGAGTATAACAACACCATTCGTTCCATTGAAACAATAGTCCCTTGTGGGATAGGCATGAGACTGAATCGATTAAAATAAAATCATACTTTTTCTAATGGTGTCAAGTATTCTCTACGAAAAGTACGAACTTCACTCTTCGAAACCATTCATTCAGAAACTGGAACTGTAAGTTTTTGAATGATCTCTTGCAATTTTTTAGCCTCTAAGTTTTTCATCAGGATAGAGTATTCGTATTCTTCAAAATCGACTAGGTTAAAGTACTCATTGATGGTGCTTGACTTTAACGGTACCTTGATTCCTCGACCGAGAACTTCTGTAAGTTCACTCGTGGTCAAATTTGCGTAGAACTCTCAAACCATTTCCTCATCTGCACTCGGTCACTTTTTACAAAACACTCCCCAATTTAGAGCTTCAGTAACTTGTCGAATGCTAGCCATGAAGTTCGTATAATTGCTTGCTTTCAAAGTAAATCTTTTTCTCTGGCAGCATTTGCTGATTTTTTAATACTATGTCATATCTTGCCTTAGCTTCTGCACTGTGGAATTTGTTTTCTGCTTTTACAATTGTGGCACAAGTTCTCTTGCGAGGCATAATTTTAACCTGATCATAAATAAGATGGAAACAAGCAATATTTTCCCAAAATTTAATTAGTCTAAACTATTAACAATTTAAAATAAATTAAAAAGTTAACAAATTAAATAAATTAAAAATTAGAAAAGAATTTTCTCACCACATTTGTTTGATAAAATTCAAATAAAACACATAGGGTATTAAACAAAAGGTTTGGTCTAGGGTTGGTTGGAGGGTTTGTGTAGGCACTGTTGCGCACGACCTAGGCTGGTATGCGGCGTGCACGAGGGCTTCAACAGTAGCAGCAGCACGTGAAGGCCTCAGGTGTATGGCTTGGTAAGAGCAAACTCCACAACAACTAGCATGCCTAGTTAGAGTGGGAGCAAGGGGTGACGTGCAAAGCAGGCGTGGGACTCAGCAGTACACCGTAAAGGCAACAGCAGACAGGGGCACTCGAGCTTGCAAGAGTGTGAGGGAGTTTACACTTGGGTGCAGCAGCAGCTTGCGAGACATTCGCGGGTTGTCGGCTGGTTGCAGCGATGGTGTACAATGTTGCCTGACAATGGCTGATAACTGACGACAATTATCGATGGTTGTAGCAAGGGCTGCTATCAACACTTGTTGTTAATGGTGTGGAGGGTTTGAATGATGGAAGAATGGTGAGGGTGGTATTTATAATGCATGAAAAAATAATTTCGTTCAAACTCTCAAACAAATTAATTAATAAATAATCTAAGTCCTAATTTAAGTTAATAACAATTAACATAATAATACATTATTTGTTATTACTTAAGTTATTGAAAAAAACTCTAAATAATCCTAATTAAACATTGATAATAATTAATATAAATTATAAAGATGAATTTATAATTTTATATTAAGTATTATCAATTTATTAAAAATAAAATAAAAACATAAAATAAAAACTTTTATTTTTAGTTGTTTAAAAATATTTACAGAAAAAGACAGCTAATTTCAATATTCACAAAAGAACAACCAAATTTTACAAACATTCAATTAAGTCCTTGAACTCAAAATAATTTGAAAATTGGGTTGCAATTAAAACTTGGATAAAAAATTGACCCTTTTTATTTAAAAAATTCAAAATTTATTTTCTGACTTAGGAAATAGTTTCTTGGAAGATTATGTTAAAATTAATTCCCAGGAAAGATTGGAGGGGTCACTATGAGGTGTGTAAGGTTGGACAAGTATCATATACCTACTGGTGTGTTTGGTTGGATAGAGACGGTGTGTAAGGGATGGGAATAGCATAACTGCATCTGTAATTGTTTTTGTATCTGAAGCTATCTTTATATTTGATTTGTTGCGCTTCTGAACTGTAGAGAATTACTCATCTTATTGCATTCAACTACTATGTTAACTGAATTGTCCATAATATCAGAGTTATTTATTAATGCAAAATTTCATTAATCGTTGCAACACATTAGTATACGTTTTACTAACTAAGTTAATTGAATTTCAGGACCATCCCAGAACTGAACAACCGATGGACGAGAGACTCGGTCATTGTTAGGAACTATTATGACTTAGTATGTGTGGTTAATGTTATGTTGTTTTCATACTCTAAGTTTAGGACTTCTTTATATTCGTATGCGGGTGTGTTTAAACTAGATAACTATTTCCTGACTTTATGTTCTAGGATTGATTGTGATGACGCTTGATCGTTTAAGACTTAGTTTCTTATGGATTAAATCAAATGTTAGCATTATGTTTCCTTTTGCATGTTGGTGTGACATCCCAAACTTAGCATTTTCTTTTAGAGCGGGTTTAGGGTGTGACATTTAGTGGTATCAAGGTCAGGTTTTCAACACTCTGGCTATGTAATTAGGTTACTGTTTAGACAAAAAGTGGTTTAAATAAATTAGTTTGCCATCGTAAACTGAATAACTAGTTTGGAAACGACCAAGTCTTCGATGTCGTGCTTGTAAGTAACATATCTGATATGATGTTTGTAAATTGTATTGCGACAACTGATTTCGCTAATCTAGTTTGTAATATAACATAAACTGTTAGGGAAATTTTGATAGAAACTTGAACTTATTTGTGCACTTTTGATAATGTAGACACTGAACAATAGGAGTTTACGAGGAAGTCATGGATAGGGAACGCAAGGGCACCGTGGGTGTCGAGGGGGAGCTTAGATCAAGTCATCCTCCATGGGTAGTATACACATTCTGGAGACTAAAGAGACCGTTGGTACTCCTACCGTTGAGACAAGGTCTCAGACTGAGCCTGTTAGGAATGACCCTGTGTCTTAAGCGATTTTGCGAGTTTTAGATAGGGTCATTGGGACCTGTACTGGACCCGGAGGTCGAGGATCAGTTACTAAGCGGCTCCATTCAAATGAGGCTGAGTTGTTTAAGGGCATCATTAGAGTCGCTCCTACTGTGACTGAGTACTGGCTTAAGGCCACTGAGCGTATTATGAATGACATTGACTGTATGCCATAGAAACTAAGGGGTGCAATATCTCTACTCCATGACAAAGCTTATGAGTTTATGAGTCTAGTCCAAGGCGAAAGGTCCATAGCTGAGTACAAGGTCAAATTTTTGAGGTTGAGCAAGTATGCTTGAGCACTTGTCGCGACTCAGTACAACAACTGTGAGAGGTTTGAGGATGGATTGAGGTTTGACTTACGTGTTCTGATAGCTCCTCAGAGGGAATGGGTCTTCGTTGTTCTAGTAGATAAAACGAAGATAGTGGAAGAAGTTAAGCACATAGAGCGTGAGAGGAGGGATCGAGAGAGGGTTCATAGTAAGGTAAAGAAGGATATGGGTCCTTCTAGTTTCGTTTAGCGCCCTAAGAAGTGAGCTAGGACTGATGGTCCTCCTAGGGCCGAGGCATCATTAGCTTTCAACTCGATAGCGTGTTGTGTCGAGTGTGGGAGATGCCATCCGGGCGAATGTTGGAGGAAGTTTGGGGTCTGCCTTCGCTGCGAATCGATGGAGCATCGAGTCCGTGACTGCCCCCATAGACCTGATCAGGTGTCAACTCCGACACCAGCTGCAATTACGAGCATTGTTCAGTCTCCGAGAGTAACTCCATAGCCACCAAGAGGTTGCGATGTCGGTGGACGTGGTAGTAGTTCTGTAGAGGTCGAGGAGCACTGGACAGAGGTGTGCTTGAGGTTAAGGCTCGATTGCCTGCACTTGTCTACACGGCCAGGTACCGTGAGGACAAGGAATGTAGACACCCGATTTTGTCCAAGCCCAATTGGGGGCCTATTTGTTTCGTTTAAATATTTGTTCTCTCTTGGGCCCATTCGAAGCCCACTTGATTTTTGTCAAATACAGGACGTTATTTTTTTCTTTTCTTTTTTCTTTCCTTTTTGGTAAAAAAAATTTCAACCACCGTATGCGGTTAAAAATAAAAAATATGTTTTTTTGTTTCTTTTAAATGAAGTTAAAAATGAAATAATAGATAGAATTTTCTTATTTATAAGTGTCAAAATGGGTAATTTATTCTCATCCTCTTTTTAAATTTATAAAAAATATCTTGTTTTTTGTAGAATCGCCCTCACTCTTTGACCTCTTTACGCTCGTAACCTTTTTATTTATTAAAACCTTCGATTTAATTCGAAATTTCAAAATTAAAAGCAAATTAATAGCTAAATCAGTCCTCTATCTTCCACATTTTTTATCTTTTAGTCCAAAAATCAAACTACGTTATTTTGTTTTCATCTTTAATAAGTTATTTATACTTATATCTTCCCTTTAATTTGCATTTATATTTTATATATTTGATGTCAATTATGTACTTTATTTTAATGTTCTTATATTTATTCACACTTGTATAGTTGTTATTTATTCTTATTTCATCTTTATTTATTTTCATATCTATTTATATTTATGTTTTTTTACACATTCCTCTTACATACATTTTAATATTATTTCTTTATGTTATTTTAATTCTATCATTATATTATGAATAAGGTATATTATTGTTATTATTATTATCATCATGTTAATATCTTTTTTTATTTATTTAAGTTTTGTTTTCATTACTATCCTTTTTTAAAGAGTTTTAGCTTTTCATTAACTTTATCCAATTTAATTAATTTTCTTATTTTATTACTATTCTTTTTAAAAGAGGAAACTTTAGCTCATTTTTCCATTTTATAAATGTTGACATGAAGTTAGTTAAGTAGGTGTTATATTTTAATGAAACCATAAGGTTTTTACATTTGAATTTAGGTTAGTCTTTAAGATTTTATCTACATTTACCCTAGAAAAATTATAAATAATATGTAGGATATTTTTATTAAGGTTTTAAAGTAATTTTAAATATTGTATAGGATAATTAATATGTAAATATTCTTTAGCACTCGGTTCAAGATTAAAACTAAGGATTTTTTAAGGTGAATTAAAAATCATGAGTACGTCTTTCTAAGTACTTTATTTTATAAACTCTTTAAGAAAGCTAATAAATGTCATCTAGGATATATTATTTTAAGATTTTGACGAATTTAAGCCTTAGATCAATAATTTTAAAGTAAGATAAATCATAAACCCAACATAGGATACTTTCATAAGATCTTGATAGGTTCAACGTTATTAATTAAAATTTTTAAAATAATAATAATAATAATAGATCAAATAAGTTGTAGTTGGATTTTAATATTTTTCTTAATTCATTGGTAATTTCTAGGTTTTTTCAGAATTCCAAAATAGAATTAAATTTAGGAATTGAAGGTATTTTACTAGAATTATTTAGGTATCCTCTAGGGTTCTCATTAAAAGTAAAAATCTCTAATTTAAGTTTCAAATTAGATAAGTTGGCTGAACATGTCTTAGTCAAGTTACAAGTAAACCAAAATCATTTTTTAGAGTTTTTATTTGATTTTCATAAGATTTTAGCCTAGATTAAGACATTAATATGCTTAAATAAAAAAAAAATAGCTCCCAAGACTTTGTAAGATTATCCTTGGATAGGCGTTGTGGGGGTGCTATAACCTTCTCCACACATAACCGTACTCTCAAACTCGAAATTTGGTGGTGAGATCAAGTCAAAACTTTTAAGATTTTTCAGTAGTATTAATTCTGGACGTTTAGGCGATAAGTGACTAATAAACCTAGCCTTAATTGGTTTATGACGACTTTACGTTAATTTAGGCCCTTCGTGTCTAGCTTTGCTTACTAGGCCGTCATACTCTTATATAGGAAACATTATGATAGACAATGCCAACATTATCGCAAGTACATTCTTTATTTTTATTGTACCTTATTTTGCTCTTATTGATATTGGCTCTACGTATTCATATATATCTAGTGCTATGTCTGTGAAATTGGATATACCTATTGAGTGTACTGCTAAAGAGTATTTTGAAATTAGTCCTTTAGGCCAGTCAGTGCAAGTTGACAGAGTTTTCAACCGAGTTCCGTTAGAGATCCAAGGATTTATGTTTCAACTAACTTGATGGAGCTCCCATTTGGGGAGTTTGATCTGATTCTGGGTATAGATTGGCTCATTGAGCATAGAGTTAGTTTGGATTATGCAAAAAAGAGGGTTACATTGAGAACCGAAGAGAATGGTGAGGTAGTTATGGTTGGGGAGCATCGAGATTATCTTTCCAATGTAATCTCCGCTCTTGTAGCTGAGAAGTTAGTAAGGAAGAGGTGTGAGGCATACCTTGCCTTTATCTCAGATCCTTCATTTGTTAAGCTATCTGTTAGTGATATTCGAACAATTAGGGACTTCTCGAATGTCTTTCCCAAAGAGTTGTCAGGTGTACCCCTAAGGAGCTTCTCGATTGAGGATTCATCTGACCGAGTGTGTCCCTGTGGAGAGCACTAATTTTGTTTGTTAAAAAGAAAGACGGTAAGATGGGAATGTGCCTCAATTATCGTCAACTAAATAAGCTAACCATTAAGAACAAGTATCAACTCTTGAGAATCGATTACCATGTTTGATCAGTTTCACGGAGTTTCGGTATTTTCAAAAATTAACCTTTATTCTTGTTACCATTAGCTCAAAGTTAAAGAGACTGATGTGTTCAAAACTACCTTCAGGATGCATTACGGGCATTACAAGTTTTTGGTTATGCTTTTCGGCTTAACAAACGCCCCGAATGCGTTTATGGATTTGATGATCCGGGTATTTCAGTTGTACCTCAATTAGTTTGTGGTGGTTTTCATTGATGAGATTCAGAGATATTCCAAGATTGAAATTGTACACTGCTAGCATCTTCGTATCGTACTTTAAACACTTTGTGAGAAATGACTTTATACGAAATTTAGCAGGTGTAAATTTAGGTTAGTTGAGGTTGCCTTTTTGGGGCATGTAGTGATAGTTGAGGGGATTCGAGTCGATCCTAAGAAAATTGATGCTGTGGTTGAGTGGAAGCAACTGAAGATTGTATTTGAACATCAAAGCTTCCTCGATTTTCCATGTTACTACCAGAGGTTCATTGAGGGGTTCTCTCTGATTGCATCACCCCTGACCAAACTGCTACGTAAGAATGTTCAGTTCAGATGGTCTGACGAGCATCAATTGAGCTTTGAGAAGGTAAAGTTTGTGCTGACACAAGCTCTGATACTAGTTCAACCTGAGTTAGGTAAAAAGTTTGTAGTTTACAGTGATGTGTCACATGTCAGTTTGAGATGTGTTCTGATGCAAGATGAAAAGGTAGTACCTTACGTGTCCCAACAGCTTAAGACGCATGAGGGTAACTATCTTACTCACGACCTTGAGCTAGTCGCGGTCGTGTATGCATTAAAAATCTAGAGGCATTATTTGTATGGTGAGAGTTGTATATACACCGATCACAAGAGCCCCAAGTATCTATTAACTCAGAAGGAGTTAAACTTGAGACAACTTAGGTTGGTTGAAATGCTTAAAGACTATGATTGCACAATATAGTCTCATCCCGATAAGGCTAACGTGGTAGCCAACGCTCTTAGTCGTCGGGTGATGTTTGATCTGCGAGTGATGTTTGCTTGATTGAGTTTGTCTGACAATTCAAGCTTGTTTGCCAAACTTCATGTGAAACCAACTTGGGTTGATCAGATTTGAGTTAAACAGTTGCAAGATGAGTATCCGGTGTAGTGTTTGTGTTTGATCAAGTCTGGTGACGAGTTTGAATTCGGTTTGAATAGCAACAGAGTTCTGTGTTTCAAGGGTCGAATCTATGTACCTTAGGACAGCGAGTTAAGACAATCGATCTTGTAGGAAGTTCATAGCAGCCCTTGCGCTATACATCCTTGTGGGAATAAAATGTACCGGGATTTGCGTGAACTATATTGGTGGCCTAGTTTGAAAAGGGACTTCATTTCTCATTGTCTGACTTGTTAGAAGGTTATGGTTGAGCATCAGTTACCTTCGGGGTTGCATCAACCAGTTAAAATTCCTCAGTGGAAGTGAGAGCATGTGATGATGGACTTCGTTAGTGGGTTACCCTTGACAACTACGAAGAAGGATTCAGTCTGGGTCATCGTTGACTGATTTACCAAATCTGCTCATTTTTTACTGATCAAAACGAATTACTGGCTATAAATGGTAGCTAAGTTGTATGTTTCTGAGATCGTAAGATTGCACGGGTTTCGATTTTGATCATTTCAAATCGAGATCCACATTTTACCTCTTGATTTTGGAAGAAACTGCATGAAGCTTTAGGTATGTGATTGGGATTCAGTATAGCATATCATCCTCAGGTTGATGGTTAGTCTAAGCGAGTTATTCAGATTCTTAAGGATATGCTTCGGAGTTGTGTGATTGACTTCAGGGGCAGTTGGGAAGATCACCTACCGTTAATGAAGTTCGCGTATAATAACAGCTTCCAGTCTAGCACTCAAATGACACCTTATGAAGCTCTATATGGTCATAAGTTTCATACCCCTCTCTGTTGGATTGAATTAGGTGAACGGCGGGTTCTAAGTCTTGAGTTAGTATCAGAGACTAAGAATACAATTAAATTGATTCAATTGACAAAAGTCGCATTCTGATTTAAAAAGGAAAGACATTAGGTACTATGTATGTGATCAGGTGTTTCTGAAAGTATCACCGTGGAAGAAAGTTCTCCGGTTCGGATGTAAAGGCAAATTGAGTTTGAAGTTCATCGGACCTTACTGTATCCTGAAAGGAATTGGATCGATTACCTATTAGCTTGAATTACCACTCGAACACCGAATCCATGGCGTGTTTCACGTTTTGATGTTATGAAGGTATGAATCTGATCCTTCTAATATTGTTCTGGTTGAGAAGATCGAGGTGAGACTCGGTCTGACCTTTGAAGAGGAACCTATTCAAATTCTGAAGCGAGACTTTAACGTCCTATTGATAGTACTAGAAAGAACATATGTTTTCTCCCTACTTATTCGTTAACGTGTCCCCATTTAGTTATCTTTAGCACATATTTTAGCATTTTTAGTTTAGTAAATTGCATTTTATAACTCAATGAACCTTAGCCTATTTATCCTTAATTTTGTCATGTTTTGGTTCTAATGTAACTGCATAAGTATTTCCAAATTGCGCCCAAGACTATCTCCGCACTCGATGGCTGTCAAAGAAGCTTCCAATGCGGATAAGAACAAAAATGTGTGAGCTGTCCAGTCTAGTATAACCAACTGCTACGGACAGAGGTAGAATAATTCTTACGAAAGGACACCTGTACAATTTGGAAGAATATAAATATTCACAAGGAAAGAGAAAAAAGGGAGTATTTTTCATGCATTATCTTTTTTAACTTATCCTTTGAAACTTTTGGCTATGGCGGCTTAAGTCTCCTACGGGTGAACTGACGTGAAAGGGATGTAGATCAGCTCTTGACGAGGAGCCTAAAGTGCGACACATGAGGGAATTGAGGAATCAAGTCGAGATTGTCTAAGAATAGTATTCTCCACTTGTTTCTTTTATATTTCTTTTCTAAACATTAGTGACTACTTTCTATTTCATGTTTTTATGGAAGTACACATGAATTCTAGGTTAAATGTTATTTTATTCGAATTCTAGGTTAAATGTTATTTTATTCAACCTTGCTTCTACTGTTTAATATTTGGGTTTGAATATTTTTAGCATGAAAATGTTATTCCGATCACTGCCATTGGAAAGTGCAGTGATAGTTCAAGCTAACAAGCATGACAATGGAAGTTGCTTGAGGATTACAGGGATTTAATCTACTTGTTCTTAATTATGTTCCATTGCTATCATTGGAAGGTATGGTTAATGTGCATGTTTAAGTCTTAGATCAAATATAGAAGTTAAGATTGGTGAGATATTCATTGCAATTTATTGCATTGACAATAACCTATCTTTTTATACCTTGTAAGCACTTAGTATTCTGCTGCATATTCATGTTGGGAAACCCATTTTATCTTTATCATATTTCATCTTTACTTTCAAAGTATTGCTCCGACAACTATTCTCACAATTTATCTCATTTTCATCTGTTTCTTGCACTAACATTGATAGACGAAAGACAACCATCCTCGTGGGATCGATATCCGACAGATTCATATTTGTCTACTATACTTGCATCAACATGTACGCTTGCACAGTATTATTGTGACATTAAACAGCTAACCAAGTTTTGGCGTTGTTGCTTGAGAATGGCTTTTGTTTGATGTTTATTTTTGTTTTTGCATTTTATTTTTATTATATAATATTTAGTTGTTACTAACTTGTTTTCTTTTTTCACTATTTTCACATTTTATTTTAGGTGTTTTATGACCCGAAGCAATTCGGAGTTTATTGGTGATTTTGATCTAGATATTGAAAGAACCGTTCGGAGGAGAATTCAAGAACAAAGGAATATGACTTTACCAATAAACGATGCAGCTATACCCTAGGTGTAGCAACAAAATACTAATAACCCACTGTTGTTGTAAAATATACAAATACAAAACAGGACTATACGAGATTTTGTAGTACCTGTCTTGGATGATTTACAATCAGGAGTTGCTAGGTCAGCAATCCAAGTTCGGAATTTTGAACTCAAGCTAGTAATGTTTCAAATGTTGAATTCTAATGGGCAATATGTTGGACTGCCACATGAAGATGCACGAGAACATCTTAAATCATTTTAATTAATTTATGCTT
Organism: Kokia cookei; assembly: GCA_039519145.1. NCBI lineage: Eukaryota > Viridiplantae > Streptophyta > Magnoliopsida > Malvales > Malvaceae > Kokia > Kokia cookei. The sequence goes on from CM076908.1 coordinate 32,093,250, forward strand.
CCTTTAGTCAACAAGACGTTCCTAATGATGCTTTGAAAATGCAATTATTTCCTTATTCCTTGCAAGGAAGAGCTCATAGTTAGTTCCAAGGGCTACCTGTCGGCTTAATTACTTTAGGGAATGCACTAGCAACACAATTTGTTTTGATCTTTAACCTGCCGACAATGAATGCTTGTCTCTAAAATGATATTATAGCTTATCATCAACTGGATGATGAGAATCTTCACACTACATGGGAACGTTATAAATCTTTTCTCCGACGTTGCCCTGTGTACAACATTTAACAAGAAACATAAAATAAGATTTTCTATTATGGGTTGAATTCAGAAATGAGGAATCTTGTCGACGCATGAACCAATGGTCCTTCTCTAGATTGTACTTATGATGATGCTACTGGAATTCTTGAGAGAATTACTTAGAATGATTACTAATATCCTATCTCTAGAGCTGCACAAGCAAAAGCTACTCCGAGAGTTATTGAATTGGACCGATATCTACACTCAGTGCTTAAGTTCTTCTCTTACAAATATGATAAAAAAATATGCAAGAGACTATTGACGTTGCACTTATACAAGTCGCTCAACAAGTTGATGTTCCTACCTTTTGTTGTGAGATTTGCGGTGATAACCATAGCTATGAAGATTGCCCACAACATGAAGAGAATGTCTTCTATGTCAATAACATCCAAAACAATTCTTGTGGAAACTCTTATAATAATTCTGCACACAATCAACAGTCTTGGGGAACTCAGAATGTTGAACAAAATGCTGAGACATTTCGATATGGGAATACATCTACTCAAGGTAATTATAATCCAAGATAAGGGAATTATAATAAAAAATAGCAGAACTACAATCAGCACACTCAGATGCATCCACACCAGAATCAGACACAGCCATACACTCTTCAATGCAGAATCAACATGTTTATGGACATCGACAACAAGAATACAAGCAAGCTTCTTCTTCTGATCTGTTAGCTGCTCTTGAAGCTTTAATGCGAGAGCATATTGCATGCATGGAAGCTATTGTGCAAGGGAATTCATCTTCTATTCAGGCGTTAAAGGCACAATTAGGACAACTTGCTTCGAATCTGAATACTTGACCATCGGGCACACTACCTAGTGACACGAAAAATCCCAATTCGAGGGGGAAAGAACACTGCAAGGTTATCACTCTTAGGAGTGGTAAACAAATTGGCGAGCCAACTATAGACTCTACTGTAGCATCTCAAGATACTGGTTAAGTGATCTCTGGTGAAAAGGTTAAATCTAAAGAGCTTGTCGATGTACCAGACAAAGAAGTTCTGTAAATAGTCAATCATATGCCTAGTGTCCAACCCTCGAAATTGTCGACACAATCAAAGGTGTCGACGCAATCTGATGTATCTCCACCTTTACCTTTTCCACAAAGAGTCAGGGAGAATGAGCATGATAAGCAGTATCAGCAGTTCCTGGACACACTGAAGCAACTTCATGTCAATATTCCTTTAGTGGACACTCTTGTGAAAATTCTTAATTATGGGAAATTTATGACGGAGCTCTTGTCCAATAAGAAGAAGCTCAGTAATATTGAAACTTAAACTCACAGAAGGCTGTAGTGCTATTTTGAAAAATAAGTTGCCCCACAAAATGAAAGATCCTAGGAGGTTTACTATCCCATGTTCAATTGGCAACCATTATTTGGGCAAGGCTTTATTTGATTTTGGAGCTAGCATCAACCTAATGCCACTATCTACTTTCAAAAAGTTGGGAATTGGTCACATGAAACCTACTGCAGTGGCAATGCAACTAGCAGATCGATCTTTGGCTCAACCTGAAGGGCAAATCAAAGATATCTTAGTTCGTGTGGATAAGTTCATTTTTACGGTTGATTTTATTATACTTGACTGTGAGGCAGACAAGGAGGTTCCCATAATCTTGGGACCACCATTTTTAGCCACTGGTCAAACTCTTATTGATGCTTACAAAGGTGAATTGACCATGCGACTTAATGATGAGCATGTTACCTTTTGGTGTTTTCAAATATATTCAATGAAAGGATAAAGAAGAATGTCATACTGTCGATGTGCTAGATGATCTAATTGAGGAAGAATTCAATGACCGAAGCGCACTACTTTCTGAGGAGTTTGCAGTTTCATCTGATGATGAATTTTTAGATGAATGTGACATCATGGTTGAAGCTAATAATATTGAACTCAAGCATGGATGGTAGATTAAATCCTTAGACTTAGCCAACAGAATGACTCCAATTTTCAAGTCATTTAATGAAGAAGCTCCTACTCATCTTAAATATGTCTTTCTTGGTGATAACAATACTCTCCTAGTTATTGTCTCCGCAACATTAGATGTGACTCAAGAAGAGAAATTGGTCCATATTCTTAAGCAACCTAAATGAGCTATTGCTTGGAGTATTGTCGATATTTGAGGAATTAGTCCATCTTTTTGCATGCACAAGATCAAGTTGGAAGATGAAGGCAAGCAATCGATTGAGTAACAAAGAAGATTAAACAAGAATATGAAGGAAGTTGTTAAGAAGGAAATTATAAAATGGCTTGATACTAGAATTATTTACCCTATTTCTAAAAGTAATTGGGTAAGTCTAGTGCAATGCGTGCCTAAAAAGACTGGCATCACTGCGGTTAGCAATGAAAAAGAAGAGTTAATTCTTACACGCATTCCTACGAAATGGCGGTCTGTATGGATTATCACAAACTTAATGTTGCCACAAGGAAGGATCACTTTCTGCTTCCTTTCATTGACCAAATGTTGGATAGGCTTGTTGGAAAAGCCTATTATTGTTTTTTAGATGACTATTCTTGGTACAATCAAATTACTATTGCGTCAGAGGATCAAGAAAAAATAACTTTCACCTGCCCCTTTGGTACTTTTTCTTTTCACCGTATGCCTTTTGGTCTTTGCAATGCACCAACCACATTTTAGAGGTTCATGATGGCAATATTCTCGGATATGATTGAATATTTTGATCATTGCATTGACAACATGGATAAAGTTTTAAAGCGATGTGAAGACACACATCTTGTTCTACATTGGGGAAAATGCGATTTCATGGTAACTGAAGGCATTGTGTTAGGTTATCTCATCTCTAGTCACGGTTTTGAAGTAGACAAAGCTAAAGTGGAAATCATTGGGAAATTATCTCCACCGACAAATGTGAAAGGCATACAGAGTATTCTTGGGCATGCGGGATTTTACTGAAGATTTATTAGAGACTTTTCGAAAATTCCAAAGACCTTATGCTAATTACTGGAACAAAATCGAAAAGTCCTCTTTAACAATACATGTCTAGATGCATTCATTCAAATAAAGAAGCATCTAGTAAATGCACCTATGTCGTTGCACTAGATTGGTCTCAACCTTTTGAAGTTATGTGTGCTGCAAGCGACTTTGCTGTGGGTGTTGTTCTAGGACAAAGCAAAGGAGAAATATTTCATGCCATCTATTATGTTAGCAGATCTCTTACAGAGGCTCAAATAAATTATACCACTATAGAGAAAGAATTGTTAGATGTAATCTTTGCTTTCGATAAGTTTCATTCATATATTGTTTGCGTAAAGGTTATTATATTTACTGATCACGCGGCATTGAGATATATTTTTGTGAAGAAGAATGCAAAACCAAGACTGATACGCTGGATCTTATTGTTGCTAGAATTCAACATCGAGATAAAAGACCACAAATTCAGAGAATCAAGTTGCAGACCATCTGTCTCAATTGGAAGCTGGCAGTGAAGATGGAAACATACTTCAAATTGTCGATGTATTCCCAGATGAGAAGTTTTTTGCTCTAGATGCAATCCCTTGGTATGTAAATTTGGTTAACTATCTAGTGTGGGAAAAACTCCCATTAGGTGTCATAGGCCATAAAAAAAGAAAGATTTCTTCCTGAAGTAGCGAAGTACCATTAGAACAAGCCATATTTATTCAAGATATGCAATGACAACATCATTCGGTGTTGTGTTCCGGAAGAGGAGATGATTTCAATCCTGAAGCACTGTCATGATGCTCCTTAGGGAGGTCATTTTGGTGGCAAGGGAATTGCTGCTGAAGTTCTCCAATCAGGATTCTATCGACCTTCACTATTTAAGGACACCAACAATTTTGTGAATCAATGCATAGGTGTCAACGTACTGGTTCAACATCCCGACGCAATGAAATGTTGTAGCAATTTATTATGGAGGTTGAATTGTTTGATGTTTGGGGTATGAATTTTATTGGACCATTTCCAAGTTCATTTGGAAATCTCTATATATTATTAGTTGTTGACTACGTCTTAAAGGGGGTTGATGCTACTGTAGTTCCAAATGATGATGCAAAGACAGCGCAGAAATTTTTTCACAAGCATATACTCACCTGCTTTGGCACACCAAAGGCATTGATTAGTGATCAGGGTACACACTTTCATTGCAACCAAGTGGTAGCCGCACTGAAGAGATATGGAGTTAATAATAGAATGACTACTACTTATCATTCGTAAACCAATGGACAAGTCAAAGTATCCAATCGAAAAATTAAGAACATTCTTGAGAAGGTTATGAACCCTTCAAGGAAAGGTTGGTCTTCCAGACTGGATGACGCTTTATGGGCATTGCGGACAACATACAAAACTCCATTAGGGAAGTCGTCGTATCAGTTGGTTTTTAGGAAAGCATGTCACTTGCCAGTTGAATTGGAGCAGAAAGCAATGTTGGTAGTTAAGTAAGTGAACATGGACTATGAAGTGGTTGGAAAGAAAAGGCTATTGGATATCACTGAACTAGAGGAGATTAGGTGAAATGCTTATGAAAATGCTGCAATTTACAAGGGAAAGACAAAAAATGGAACGACAAAATTATTTTGCAGTGATAATTTATCGCGGGTCAACAAGTTTTATTATTCAATTCTAGGCTGAAATTGCACCCGGGTAAATTACGTTCACGTTGGTCTGGACCTTTTAAAGTTGTCAAAGTATTTCCTCATGGTGCGATCACGAACATATATTTACATGATGGAGACCAGTTCAAAGTAAATGGACAATGGTTGAAACATTATTTTGGGAATATTGATCAAAAGCAGGCAGAGACCATTAAATTCGTCGAAATTTTTTAATTTTTATTAAATTTATTATTATGTGATTATATTTGTTTTATTTTTATTTTTGTTCAAGTTTGTTTTACTTCTTGTTTTTGAAGAATAATTAGGTACCATTGTTGACACACTTGGACTTTATTGTTAATGCAGATCGTATGATTGTACTACCACGCATGACTCATCAAGAATTAGGGCATATCAAGGATTTTAGATCCTACCATTTGATCAATAGTGACCTAGTCGTTTGATCTGTCTGAGCGGGCACAATTTTCATTGGACACTTTTATTCTCGCCAGCTTTATGTCCCTTCAATTTATCACAAAAAATCACGTATTTCCATATTCTTCTTTCACTAGCTATAAACCTCCCCTTCACTATGCTAACTGTAATACATACAAAGCAGCCATTATTATTCACTTTCTCTTCCCCAAGCTCGTACCTTTACAACTTCAAACCTTTTTCACTCAAAAAGATATGGCAAAAACGAGAGGATCAGTCAAGAAAGCAACCAAGTCTATTGAAGAACACTCGTCCTCTACAACTGCAGTTCGTGAACCAAAATCCTCCATGCCAACGGAGAAAAAGGAGTCAGTGATCTTTTAAACAAAAGTGACCAAGGATTGGTTTCAAGACAACATTTTAAAGTAAAACTTCCACCCAGAACAAGACTTTCTACATTCGCAACAGCAAGACTTAGGTAAGCAAGTTTACAAAACCATCTCCAAGTTGAGGTGGAAGACTTTTTGCACTCATCCCAGAACCTATTCTCCTTCAAGGGTATGTGAATTTTATGCTAACCTTTATGACCATGAGTTAGAGTTCATCTTTGTTCGAGAAGGTTTAATCCCATGGAGTGCAAACAAAATCAATGAGCTGTGCAACACTAAAGTGGATAAGGATGAACACTTCGAGTTTATTGAGGATATCACATACGACAAAAGAGACCTGTTAATGAAGGATTTATGTGTTGAGGGAGTAGTGTGGACGGGTTCGCATCAAAAGAATTATATGATGCACCGACGCTTCCTAACACTGCAAAGCAAAATATGCTTTCATTTTGTTAACTGCAGGCTAAAGCCCTTTACTCACAGCACCATAGTCACCCTCGATAAAATATGTCTGATACATTTAATTGTCAAGGGCAGAAAGATAGATGTAGACATAATAATCCACCAGGAAATTGATGATTGCATCGCAAGATAATCTAGAATTTTGGTTTTCCCATCATTGGTGATGCTATTATGCCAGCAGAAAGGGATCATGCTCCATGATGATGATGAAGTCCTGAAAAATAAAGGCTTCATCAATGAAGCCACTATTGAAAGAATGACTAGTCGATAGTGAAAAAGGTAGAAACAAGCAAGACGAGGAAGGGAAAAGCCAACGCAGAAAGCAAGGGAATGAACCTTACTGCAGAGGCATCCTTATTGCATAAAATGAAGGATATCGAGAAGTTGGCCAATTCCATCAGCAATAAGCAGATCTGTGGCATCCCTTCCCACTATGCACGTCTCTGATGATGAGAAAGAAGAGGAATTAAGGGACGTTGAGGAGTGCTTGCGAAAGATTGATAGCCTGTTCGAGGGTGACTTTACTATTGATCAAGAGGAACTTGTTGTAAAGGAGGAAGTTTATGTTAGAGAGGAGAAAGTCCTTGTTGAAGATGTGAAAGAGAAGGATGAGGAAGTAGACACTGAGAAAGAAGTTGCTGATAAAGAATCTGTTGAGAACACTGTCACTGCACTCGAGTCTCTAGGTGTAACTACTGATAATTTGGAGCGAGATGAAGCTAGACCGATGGAAGCTGCAGAGGTAACCAGTGAGGACTACAAATCTTTGGTGATAGTGGTTTACACTGGACCACCCCAAGTGATCCCTCCTACACAGGAAGTATTTGATGATGCCGAGGCAAAGCCAAAAACTAAAGAGCGATTCGAGGATCGTGTGAAGCCCAAAGAAAAGAAGAGAATGCGCTCCAAATACAAAAAGCGCAAGAAGAAGGAGAAAAAGAAGAGGAAGAAGAAGCATCGTGCAGCCACATCTGTGGCTGTGGAAAACTGAATTAATTTGTTTTAAGTTTTTTTTTAGATGTAGTGTTCATACATTGCATGTAGTTGAAATTTTTATTTTGTTAGTGCGCATTGTCGTTGCATTTCTATTGTCATTACATTTTAATGTTAGTGCATTGGGGATAACACAAACTTTAAGTTTGGGGGAATGCATATGGGGTTTGGAAATCACCCGCATTTCAAAAATTTTCTTTTAAGTTTAATAAAGCATGCAAGGTTTATTTATGGTTAATGCAAATGTGTTTGAAAATTTTTGTTACATTCGATGCTTAATTATTGAATCATGTAAAATATCAATGAATGAGTTGGATAAATTTGACTGAATGTTGTATCTTAAATTCTTTGATGAATGATTTAGGTTGCATTAGTAATGGATGACTTGTAGCATTCCTTGAATCTTGAATGAATCTGTCTTTTATAGCTGGTTATATATATATAGTTACAAATAAGAGACACTCCAATGCAAGCATTAGAAAAATGAATCTAGCCAAAGGTTGTCGCTGCGTGAGTGTGTGTCGACACAATTATGTACTCCCTAGGGGTTTGTTGCACTCCATCATTACTTCTTAAGAACAAGGGTACAGTAATGCAATGATATTCCTTAAAAAAAGGATAGATATATATTTATGATATTCATAGATACTTAGTATTGTACAATAAATGCTGTATTAGTAGATAGAATTTAGGATTTGAGACATGATGTTGGATTTGATGAAGTTGTAATCTTATTCATTCATATTTGTGTATTGTCAAGGCAACTCATTCATTAGGATTTCAGGTAATTCAAGTTGCTAGAATGATCATTTGCCTTGGTAAATTCTTGTGTAGCCTTGCTAGTTTCTATTTTACTTAAGGACAAGTTGTAACAGCTTGGTTTTCAATGGTTTCGGGACACAACTCCGACAAGTTGAGTCGAAAATTTATTTATTTTTATAAGTATTGTCTCATTAGCAGCATCTTAAAAATTCGATTAAGGAATTTTAGTGTTTAAATAATGAATTGAGTAAAAAAGATTAAATCGTAAAAGGTGCAAAAGTGAATTGGTTAATTAAATGGACCAAGTGAGCAAATTAACTTAAAGTATTTTAGTGGGTGGATTATCATGAATTATATTAATTATAAATAGATTTAATTAAGGCTAAAAAGGGGTTAATTAAAGCTTAATGATGAAAGTCTCAAAATTTACAAAATTGCCATTGTTATATAAGTAAAAATATTAAGAAGAAATTGATAATTTCTTCATTTCCTTTATTCTTCATAAGGCTAAAGAGAAGAAACCTAGGGTTTCCATTATTTAAATTTAAAAGCTTTGATTGGGTAAGAAAACCTTGATCATTTTTAGTAATTTTAATGTTTTTGAGTCCGTAAAGCATAAGAGTGATTAAAAAGGAAGACTTGTGAACCTATGAAGTATGAAATCGATTTAAGAGGAAGTATTTACGACTCTAATGATAATTATCGTTACTATGCTTAATGTTGAGCTATGACACCCTGCTTACGAACTTACTAGGCTAGAAAGCTTATCTATGTATTATTGATGTTCTATAGATTTCGTTTTGGTTGGTTGAAGATCGGATTACCTCGAAGACATCACACTATCCAGGAGCTAGTCCGGTAGTTCTTACATCACTTGGTTATATGACATGTACTAGGATGATATTATTTTGTAAATGCTTATTTTGAGGCTATGATACTTATAGTACCTTGGTTAAATGTTGAACTTTGAATGCTTAATCAATGTTGTATGTGACATTTAGTACTTAAATGTTATGATAATTGTTGTACTTGAACACCAATGTGTTGTCTAGTGTACCTTATGTTTATGAATGAAGTTTTGTAAATGAACTTGTGTGAATTTGAGAATTCTGCATATTTGTTTCGGTAGAACTCCTACATGTATAAGTACAAGTACAGGGTATGGAGAGGTTGTTTATTGACTTGGGTTATATCGATAGTTGCATTTTAAGTTTCGGTAGTTCTGTGCATGTTTGTATCAGTACTTAGGATGCTTGTATTGGTAGAAGTTGCAGGGTAGGACTTCTTAGCTCTCTAGAGTTTTTAATATCTGTTGAAGTATAACTAGTTTCGGTAGTTGTTACACTTGTATCGGTAGAACCATCAGAAGTATCAGTAGAAGTCTGCATTACTTTTAAATTGCTTATTGACTTGACTACTACAGATACTTGTCCAATAGGTATCGATAAAAGTCTTCAAAATTTGTGGAAAAGATAATTTTACCCTTTCTAAGTTATGTTGACTTTCAATTGATGATTCTTGTAGAGTTCATTACAATATTCTATAAAAAAATATGGTTAAATGGAAGTATAATGTAAGATAAACTGCGGTAGATGATCAGAAGGACACCAGGACCCTAACCAACGACTGTTTCAAGTTTTGGGTGTTACATTTAGTGGTATTAGAGTTTACAATTTAGCTGATTCTTACACTACATAGTGTGAAATTTAAAGTTTAGAAATACAAGCCATATAAACCTGTGACAGTGTGATATTGGTGAATCCGATCTAACCTTAGTTTTTGTAGATTATTGAAAATGTCAGACTCAGAGCGAGATGAGACAAATGAGGTAAATAGTAATGTTTAGACAAATGATTTTGGAGCAAGTCACGATATGCCAATACTGCCAATGATTGAGAACGAAGCCAAAAATATGTTCTTTGGTTTAATGGGGCAATGGTTCTCGAAATTTGTGAGAAATAATCCGATGGCACCTTGACCTCCACCTCCTATGGTACAGCCTACTGTAAGACCTGTAGCACCGTCCATAGAACACACTAAGAATTCTCAATGAGATGGCTTGTCCTCCCGAAGACTATCTAAGATGTGCTGCATCATTGTTAAAGGATGAAGCTTATCACTGGTGGACGACCTTGTTAGCCACAGTTCCAGAAAATGAAATTACCTGAGAATTCTTTCATACTGAATTCAAAAAGAAATACATTAGTAAAAGATGCTTAAATCGGAAGAAGAAAAAGTTTGTAGATTTAAAATAGGGAAACAGGTCAGTGGCAGAATATGAGAGAGAATTTCTGTCACTTAGTAAATATGTTCGAGAGATTATGCTGACTAATGAGGATATGTACATTCGGTTTGATGATAGGCTGAATGATGAGATTAAAATGATGGTAGGTGGTTCGAAGTTGCGACCGTTTGTTTTAACTGACCATGCTCAGAAGATGGATGAAATATATAACCATAAAAGACAGAGGGAAAAGAGGTTTTTAGAATTCGGTAAGAAGTGTTCTCCTAGACCATTCTCAATGCCGCCACCGAAGAAATTCAGAGAGAATGAGAACCGACTAACTGTAATGTTTGGATTTTAGAGCAAGAGTATATCGATATAGCCTGATTCGAGATTTCAAAATCGGGCAGCAGAAGTGTTGCCAACGCACGTAATGTACCGAAACCTGCTTGTGAACACTATGGAAAGTTCCATCTTGGAGAGTGCGCACTGAGGAAAAACTCATGTTTTAGATGTAGAGCCACATATCATTTCATTTGGTTTTGTCTGATAGCACCAGGGGCAAAAGAAGACAGAAGTGTGAAATCCTTGGTTACACCACAAAAAAGTAGATGATCGAGTCAGAATAGTGGTATGGCTGGAGGTCAGAGTGAAGCAAAAGAAGGTGCAAACAGGTCTGAGGGTCAGGTACCTGCACGTACATAAGTTATCCATGCCAGAGAGGAAGCTATCGCACCTGATGTTGTTACTAGTATATTTTTTCTTTTTAATGATATTGTATGTGCACTGATTGATCCAGGGTAGACTCATTCATATATTTGTACTATATTGACAAAAGATAAAAATTTATTTTTTGAGGCGACTAAAATTAATGTGCAAGTTATTAACCCTTTGGGTCATAGTGTCATAGTTAATCAGGTATATGCACTGATTCATCCAGGGTCGACTTTCTGTTATATTTGTAATGTGTGGGAAAAAGATAAAAAGTTGTCTGTTGAGGCGACTGAAATTAATGTGCAAGTTATTAACCCTTTGGGTCATAGTGTCGTAGTTAATCAAGTGTGTTGTAAATGTCCATTAAAAGTCTAGGGCTGTGAATTTCCTGCTGGTTTGATGTTACCTCCTTTTTACGAGTTTGTTGTAATCCTGGGTATAGATTGGTTGACCGAGCATGATGCAGTGGTTAATTGCAAGCAGAGACAAATTGAGTTGAAATGTCCGCCATGTGAGATGATTATAGTTAAGTCTGGTAAGTTGAATAGTGAAGTTAATGTGATTTCAGCTATGTTTGTTCAGAAAATGGTTTGTGTTGTGAAGCGTTTTTAGCATACATCCTAGATACTCGGGAGTCAGGGACATAGCTAAATCAGGTTTTAGTTGTTAAGAAATTCACAAATGTGTTTTCTGAGGAGTTACTAGGTTTGCCTCCAATCAGGGAAGTAGAGTTTGGTATTGATTTGGTACTGGGTACTACTTCAATATCTATCCCACCATACTGGATGGCGCCGACTAAGTTGAAAGAGTTGAAAGCACAGTTGTAAGATTTACTAGATAGAGATTTCATCCGTTCAAGTGTATCATCGTAGAGTACGCTAGTGTTGTTTGTAAAGAAAAAATATGGGACAATGAGAATGTGCATTGACTGTCAACAGCTAAACAAAGCCACCATAAAGAATAAGCAACGTTGCCTCGTATTGATGAGTTATTTGATCAGTTGAAATGTGCAACAGTATTTTCCAAAATAGACCTCAAGTCGAGTTATTATCAAATGAGGGTTAAAGAGCGCGATATGCCAAAAACTACATTCAAGACTCGATACAGGCATCACGAGTTATTGGTGATGTCATTTGGGTTGACTAATGCTTCGACGGCATTTATGGATATGATGAATAGAGTTTTTTAATCTCAGTTGGATAGATATGTTGTAGTATTTATCGATGATAAACTAATCTATTCTAAAACGGAGACTGATCAAGTACAGCATTTGAGAGGAGTATTACAAGTTCTGCGAGAAAAGCAATTGTATGCAAAATTCAGTGAGTGTGAGTTTTGGCTTAGAGAGGTCGGATTTTTGGGACATGTTGTATCCTCGGAGGAAATACGGGTTGATCTGAGTAAGGTTTCTACTATTCTCAACTAGAAAATTCCTAAGAATGTTTCTGAAGTACATAGTTTTCTAGAACTAGCAGGCTATTACTAACGATTTGTTAAAGATTTCTCCATTATAGCTTTGCCAATGAAAAAGTTACTTCAGAAGAATGTTCAGTTTGTCTGGTCAGAAAAGTGTCAGCAGAGTTTTGATCGATTGAAGAAATGCTAACAGAGGCTCTAGTTTTAACGCAGCCTGAGATAGGGAAGGAATTTATGGTATACAATGATGCATCATTAAATGGGTTGGGTTGTGTGTTGATGCAAACTGGGAAAGTGGTAGCCTATGCCTCCCGACAGCTAAAACCGCATGAGAAGAACTACTCGACTAACGATTTGGAGTTAGAAGCCATTATCTTTGAATTGACGATCTGTGGACATTATCTGTATGGTGAGAGATGTCATATCTTTACAGATTATAAGAGTTTGAAGTATTTGATGACATAGAAAGAGTTGAATTTGAGAAGCGATGATGGTTAGAGCTACTGAAGGATTATGACCATGTGATTGAGTATCATCCGATGAAGGCTAATGTTGTTGCAAATTCCCTAAGTTGGAAGTCGTTTGCGTTGAGGGCCATGAATGCTCATTTGTCATTGGAGAGGGATTGTAACGTCATAGTTGAACTCAAGACAAAACCATTATTCCTACAATGGATTCGAGAGTTGCAAAGAAAGGATTCCAAGCTTACAACTATGAGAGAACAGATGCAGAGTGATGCCACTACTGGATTTACTGTTGATAATGATGGTATGTTTTATTTCCAAGGTAGAGTGTGTATTCTTGATAGCATTAGAAATGACACCTATTTTCTTCGTAAATTTGTGCATTATTTGTATCTTTTGTACCATATTTAGCATACATGTTAAGCATTTCATACTTAGTATTTATGTTTTCTAATTCATATATGCTTGGTTTAAATTCTTGTTATTTTATCTCTTTTTGAGCACTAATGTCGTCACATGCAGCATATATATTGCATCTTAAAATTGTCAGCGCAAGGATCCATCTCAGAAGACAAAGCTAAAAAGAATCCAAAAATGTAGCCACAAATTCAGCTTGAAATTGCGACTAGCGATGTCGCTGTATAGGAGTCTTTACTTTGAATAAGTGAATTCAAGCTGAACTCACACCTAGAAGCACACAGGGGAAAAGCACGTTATTGCCACAATTGAAGGTTTCATATTACGCCTAACTATGTCACGACAACCTGCAGATTCATGAAGTTCACACTAGATCTATGTGAGTGCATAGCTGGACTGTAATAAACTTTTACAACTATAATTGGATCTGAGAAGAGGGAAGGTTTACCATTCTTAAGCCTATAAATAGAGGAGAAAATATGAAGAAAGATATCAAGAGGTGAAGGAATTAAATTTTGCAAATACTTTGTGTTCTTGGAGATTTAAGCTGGAGAATGGTGAGCTGATTAATCGAAGGAGCAACCACTTCTGACGAGAACTGCTCGATGCAACGCAAGAGGAGCAGTTAAGGAATAGTCCTAGTAGTCTAGAGATAGTAAGCTTGGATGTATTTGTTAACCCCTCTATTATGCTGATGAATTATTCTTAACACTTGAATGAATATGAGAATATCTTTCAATGTTAGATTACTTTGATTCTTACTTAATTCTTCTCATCTATTTATTCTTGGATTTAATTACATTAAACACGAGAGTGGAATTGCAGTCATCAACATTGAGAGATGCGGTGACAAGTTAGGTTAACAAGCAAGTCAGCAAGAGCTGCTTGGGATTAGAAGAGATTTTGTCACTTGTTCTTAAGTACACAATGTTGCAAACATCGAGAGATGGGGTAATTTTGGGCTTGAGTCTCGATTAAACAGAGAGCTATTATTGGTAAGATTACATTGGAACCTTATTACTACGACAATTTGTCTATACAATACCTTGTTGACGCATCCAGCGTTGCTACTTAGTAATATCAGTGATCCACTAAAACCCTTTGCACTTGATCACACTTTTACTTTTCTGCATTTAAATTCTCAAAACTTCAACAACAATTTGATTTACTTTCAGTTGCTCTGACATTTAACTTTTATAACTACATTGACAATTTTAACTATCTTAGTGTGCAGATTAGATTTAATTACGCTGACATCTTTATTCACATAATCTCTAATCTTAGTTTTAATTTCCTCGACATATAGACATCAAGAACCCATTCCTTGTCGGATCGATATCCGATAGAATTAATATATCAACTATACTTGCATCAACGTGTGTCCGCTTGAACAACTGTTGTGACGTTATAGACCAATCAATTCCTAATGATTCCAATTTAAGACGGGATATTTTTTCAGAGGCTTACAGTAGCACTTACTCCATTCATCTGGGCAGTGTGAAAATGTATAACGACCTAAAGAAGATGTATTTGTGGCCAGGTATGAAACGAGAAATCTTAGAGTTTGTAACTAGATGTTTGGTGTGTCAGCATGTAAAAGTTGAGCATCAGGTATCGTATAGATTGCTATAGCTGATTATCATTCCATAATGGAAATGGGAGCGGGTCACCATGGATTTTGTTATAGGATTACCGTTGACACCAAGGAAAAAAGACTCCATTTGGGTTATAGTTGACAAATTGACCAAGTCAGCTCATTTCATTCCTATTCGAGTGGATTATCCGCTAGAGAAGCTGGCAGAGTTGTATGTTTTTGAAATCGTGCGTCTACACGGAGTGCCAACATTTATCATATCTGTTAGGGACCCACAATTTACCTTGTGGTTTTGTGGTAAGCTGCATGAAGCTTTGGGAACCAGAATGAATTTTTGCATTGCATATCATCCGCAGACAGATGGTCAATCAGAGTGGGTGATACAGATTTTGGAAGACATGTTGCGATGTTGCATACTCGAGTTCGAGGGTAGCTAGGTGAAATACTTATCATCGGTAGAGTTTGCTTATAATAACAGCTATCAATCCAGCATTAATATGGCACCGTTTGAGCCATTATATGGTAGAAAATGCAGAACACCTTTGTAATTGTTAGAATTAAGTGAGCCTAAATTGATTGGGACTAATTTGATATACAAGACTGAAAACAATGTTCGAGTAATACATGATTGTTTAAAAGCAGCATCTGACCGACAGAAGTCATACGCAAATCTTAAGAGAAAAGATATAGAGTTTGCGATGGGAGATCGAGTTTCTTGAGAGTTTCACCTTAAAAGAAAGTACTACGGTTTGGCAGAAAGGAAAAGTTGAGTCCGCGATTTATTGGACCATATGAAATTATCGAGTAGGTTGGTCTGATAGCTTATAAGTTGGCTTTACCTCTAAAACTTGAGAATATCCATAACGTATTTCATGTTTCGATGTTAAGACGATACAGATAGATTCTACTTATGTGATTAGACCTTGTGAGGTTGAGTTATAGCTAGACTTGTCGTATTCTCAAGAGCCGGTTAGAATTTTGGCCCGTGAAGCAAAAGAGCTACAAAACAAGCAGGTACCATTAGTAAAGGTTTTGTGGAATCGTCACGGCTTAGAGGAAGCAACATGGGAGATAGAAGTTTGAATGAGATCATAGTACCCTAATCTATTTATTGGTAAGAAATTTCAGAACAAAATTTTCCCTAAGGGGGGAGAGTTGTAATAGCTCGATTTTCAATAGTATCAAAATAGTGGTTTCGAGACCACAACTCTAACAAGTTGAGTCACAAATTTATTTATTTTTATAAGTATGGTGTCATTAGCATCATATTAAAAATTTGGTTAAGAAATTTTTAATATTTAGATAGTTAATTGAGTAAAAAGGATTAAATCGTAAAAGAAGCAAAATTGAATTGGTTAATTAGATTGACCAAGTGAGCAAATTAACCTAAAGTATTTTAGTGGGTGAATTAGCATGAATTATATTAATTATAAATAGATTAAGGCCAAAAAGGGGTTAATTAAAGCTTAATGATAAAAGTCTTAGAATTCACAAAATTGTCATTATTATGTAAGTAAAAATATTAAGAAATTATCAGTTTCTTCATTTTCTTTCTTCTTCATACGGTGAAACAGAAGACACTTAGGGTTTCCATTGTTGAAATTTAAAATATTTGATTGTGTAAGAAAACCTTGATCGTTTTTAGTAATTTTTATGTTTTTAAGTCTGTATTAGCTTGATCTAGTTGATAGAAGGACTAATTAGTGATTCTTTCAAATGTTATAACTTTTTCCATTGTTGAATGAGCTTGTTTTTGAATGTTTATGGAAGATTTGAAAGCTTGAAGATTAGGTTTAACATGTTTGAAAAGTGATTTTTTATGAATTTAGGGTTTAAGGACTATATTATGAAAATGGTAAAAGTACATGCCTTGATGTGAAATAGATGTATGAATGAGTTGAGATTTTGTCCTAAAATATTCGGTTGCCAATGGGTAAATTTAGAAATGGTTATTTTGCATGTTTTTGCTCTAAAGACTAAATTGAATAGAAATGCAAAGTTTAGGGGTAATTCCATAATTTTTTTGAAAAAGGAATTATATATGTAAATTGATTAAATTATATGATTTAATGGGAGAATTGATTTATTTTATGGTAGATCAAGATTAGGCCACAGATCGCGGAAAGGGGAAAATCATAGAATAGTTCTTGAAGTTTCATTTTAACTGTAATTTTGTCTAGTAAGTTCGTTTGTTACATTTTATATTGAACTACTAATTGTTATCTAATGAGGAAGTATTTGAGAAACTCGATATTTAAATGGAAGACTCATGTCTCGGGTTGAGCATGAGAATTTATATTAAGGGAAGACTCATGTCTCGAGATGAGAATGAGATTATATTAAAGGAAGACTCATGTCGTAAAATGAGCATGAGGTTTGTTTTTAATAAGGAAAACTTATGACTTGGTAAAGAATAAGAGTGATTAAAAAGGAAGACTTATTAAGTATGAAATCGGTTTAAGAGGAAGTATTTACGACTCTAATGATAATTGTCATTACTATGCTTAATGTTGATCTATAACACCCTTGCTTACGAACTTACTAGGCTAGAAAGCTTATTTGTATATTGTTGTTGTCTTGTAGATTTCGTTTTGGCTGGTTGAAGATTGGATTACCTCGAAGACATCACACTATCCAGGAGTTGGTTCGGTAGTTCTTACATCACTTGGTTATATGGCGTGTACTAGGATGATATTATTTTGTATATGCTTATTTTGAGACTATGATACCTGTAGTACCTTGTTTAAATGTTGAACTTTGAATGCTTGATCAATGTTGTATGTGACATCTAGTATTTAAATGTTATGCTAAGTGTTGTACTTGAACACAAATATGTTGTCCACTGTACCTTATGTCTATGAATGAAGTTTTGTAAACAAACTTGTGTGAATTTTAGAATTCTGCATATTTGTTTCGGTAGAACTTCTGCATGTATCGGTACAAGTACAAGATAGGAGAGAGGTTGTTTACTGACTTGGCTTGTATCAGTAGTTGCATTTCAAGTTTTGGTAGTTTTGTGCATGTTTGTATCGATAAAAGTTGCAAGGTAGGTCTTCTTAGCTCTTTAGAGTTTATAGTATCGTTAGAAGCATAACTACTTTCGGTAGTTATTATACTTGTATTGGTAGAACTATCACAAGTATCAAAAAAAGTCTGCATTACTTTTAAATTGCTTACTGACTTGACTACTACCGATACTTGTCCAACAGATATCGATAAAAGCCTTTAAAATTTTTGAAAAAGATAATTTTACCTTTCTTGAGTTATGTTGACTTTCAATTGATGATTCTTGTCGAGTTCATTACAATATTCTATAAAAAAATATGGTTAAATGGAACTATAATGTAAGATAAATTGCGATAGATGATTAGAAGGACACCAAGACCCTAACCGACAATTGTATCGGGTTTTGGGTGTTACACAATAAAAACTTAAGTTTGGGGGTTTGATAGTACTAGAAAGAACATATGTTTTCTCCCTACTTATTGGTTAACTTGTCCATATTTAGTTATCTTTAGCACAAGTTTTAGCGTTTTAATTAAGTAAATTGTATTTTATAACTCAATGGACCTTAGCCTATTTATCCTTCATTTTTTAATGTTTTGGTACTGATGTCGCTGCTTGAGTATTTCTAAATTATGCCTAAGATTATCATCACACCCGACGGCTATCAAAGAAGCTTCCAATGCGGAGAAGAACAAAAATGTATGAGCTGTCTAGTCTGGTACAACCAACTGGTACGAACAGAGGCAGAATAATTCTTATGAAAGGACACCTATAAAATTTGGAAGAATATAAATATTCACAAGGAAAGAGAAAAAAGGGAGTCTTTTTCATGCATTATCTTTTTCTACTTATCCTTTGAAGATTTTGGCTATGGCAGCTAAAGTCTCCAACGGATGAACCAACGTGAAATGGATGCAGATCATCTCTTGACGAGGAGACTTGAGTGCGACACAAGAGGGAATTGAGGGATCAAGTTGAGATTGT
The DNA here is from genome assembly GCA_039519145.1 of Kokia cookei. NCBI lineage: Eukaryota > Viridiplantae > Streptophyta > Magnoliopsida > Malvales > Malvaceae > Kokia > Kokia cookei. The sequence continues at coordinate 32,111,982 of CM076908.1, forward strand.
CTAAGAATAGTATTCTCCACTTGTTTCTTTTATATTTATTTTCTAAATGCTGGTGATTACTTTCTATTTCATGATTGTGTGGAAGTACACATGAATTATGGGTTAAATGTTATTTTATTCAACCTTGCTTCTACTATTTAATCTTTGGGTTTGAATGTTTTTAGCATGGAAATGTTATTCCGGTCACTGGCACTAGAAAGTGCAGCGACAGTTCAAGCTAGCAAGCATGACAATGGAAGTTGCTTGAGGATTAGAGGGATTTAATTCAATTCTTCTTAATTGTGTTTGATTGGTATCATTGGAAGGTGCGGTTAATGTGCATTTTTATGTCTTAGATCAAATATAGAAGTTAAGCTTGGTGAGATATTCATTGCAATTTATTGCATCGACAATCACCTATCTTTTTATACCTTGTGAGCACTTAGTATTCTATTGAATATTCACGTTAGGAAACCCATTTTATCATTATCATATTTCATCTTTATTTTCAAAGTATTACTCTAACAACTATTCTCACTATTTATCTCGTTTTTATCTTTTTATTACACTGACATTGATAGACAAAAGACAACCATCCTCATGGGATCGATATCCGACAGATTCATATCTGTCTACTATACTTGCATTGATAGTGTACACTTGCACAATATTGTTGTGACGTTAAACAACCGACCACCTATGAAGGAAAATTGTACATTTGGTTATGGTTCTGTGGCGACATCACGACACTGAAGAAGCCAATTAGGAACCTTAGGATTCGATATGTCAACAATATCCGCTTCTGTTTACATCAGGTAAATTTCAAGGAAGAAATTTCTTTTAGGGTAAGAGAGTTGTAACGCCCCAAAAATTTTAACCTGTTATCTGTGAGTTGTTTAGTGAATCTGTCTTTGCTTCTGTGGTTATGTGCTTTATCTATCTGATTGAGTTTAGAGGTTCGAGTCATATTTTTGGAATTTTACATTTCCTTTAAATTGAATTCTAGACTTTTTATGTGTTACAAAAAGTATATATTCTGCATGATGTTGTTTCAACGATGAGCGTAATGGTTCAATGGTTAAGCTTTTGTTTGTCTTCTGGTCATGTGTTTGAATCTCTACATCTATATCAAAGAGTTTTATTTTTGCTCTTTTCGTGAAAACATTTTTTAATTTAAATTGGTTTTCTTCCATCTGACGTTGAAACTTCGAACTTAATTTTGACTGGTTTTTCTATTTGTTCCTTTTTCCTTGTTCTTTCTTTTTACTCAAGTTCATTATGTTGATTCCGTTTGTATTATTGTTGGTATACATTGTGATGTTTCTTACTTCAGTACGGATTAAGGTATGTTAGATTGTGAGGGTTCGTTTATCGTAAACGTTGTGTAGTTTGGGAAAGTCCCTTAAATTTTTGAAGAATTGTTTATTTAATCTTGAACTTTTTCCGTTTTTGGTACGATAAAAGAGGTACGAGATTTGCCTAATGTTTCTGTACTGTTTAGGTTCCAAACGTGGATTGTCATTCTTCGGTAAGTAATAAAAAATTTGTCGAGTTGGAGCGTCAAAAGTTTCGACATAGATTCTAGTTTTGTGTTTGTAACCCTCTTTGAATTATTGTTGAAATTAGCTATTTGGAACTTGGTTTAGGCATGGAATTTGCGTTTGAGGGCTCTTAATTCATTTTATAACAGGTGGGAATCGAACCCCCTTCATTTTCTTGCAATTTTCCTATGTTTTTTTCCCAAAATTGAGACTGTTTGAAGACACACGGGCTGACACACGGGCTGACACACGAGTGTTTGTCCAGGCCGTGTGTCATTAAAGTAGGCTACAAGAGGCACACGGGCGTGTGCCACACTGTGTGTGCATACTATTTTGAGGCACACGGGCAGACACATGGGTGTGTGCTAGACCTTGTGTGTATATTGTTTGGAGACACACGGGCCAAGCATACGAGTGTGTGTCAGGCCATGTGAGTATATTGTTTTGCAATTAAAGATGCAGTGGTGACCGCCTCCGAACATACTCCCGTTCAGTATGTGCTTTTGACTTCTGCAAGTATACAGGTCAGGTTGTAATATAGATTGTACAACAAAATACTTAGCAGTATTCTAAGGATCGTACCCAAAGGAGGCTTAAGGCAATAGTGAATTAAATCCTAAAAGAATTAATTAGTACTAATTTTAGGGATTATAGTACAATAATAAAATAAAGGAATTATTGTGAAAATCATAAAAAAAAAAACAAATTAAAGATGAGATATGTAGTTTTGATAAATGGCTTTGGGGAGATTAGGTCGCTTCAGTATGGTTTCTTCAACTGTTGGTTTTTAGGGATTTTACTTCAATCAACTAGTCACTACCCTAATTAGATCTTCCGATCTTCCGCTAGCATAGCAAGTGAATAGAGATTACTTATAGCTAGATGTCACAATCTAAACCTGTTTGGGGAAAATGTTTTAACAGATAGGCAATATCAATTTTTGGCTCATTCCAAACTAAACGACTTTCTAGGGTTGTCAAGCCTACTGTTTGTTTCATGCTCTTCCTTTTCCAAAGAGCTGATCTGATTGAAAATCATTGTTTATGCAACAATTAATTATTCATACTTCCACTCCCTTAATCTTCAAGTCCAATCCCTTAGTTGCGACGTAGAGCATCCTATGTCATTCAATTTCTCAATTGTTCAACATCTAATGGTCTCTTGCACACTCACAAAGTACGTTAGCTAACCTTTAGGCCTCAATCAACCTTAAAGACAAAAAAGTAACCTTTTAGTACTTGGTTTACACAATTTATTTAAAGCTAAAAACAATTTTAAATCCTATAGAAATAAAAAAAATACTTAATTTCAACTCTTCAAGTGTGAAACTAGTTCAATCTGCTAGGTATAAAACCAACAAATCAAACGCCCCTACACTTAAGTCTTTGCTTCTCTTCAAGTAAACAAAACAAAATAAAGAAATAAAACACACAAAGAAAGAAAAGGAGCTTGGGTTTGTATTATACAAATAATAGGTTTGCAACATCTACTCTAGGCATTATATATTTCTCAATAATTTTAACATGATGGGTAAGCAATTTTACCATTTTTTATTAGAAACAATACAAGTTCAGTAAGTAACAATAACCAAAAATATCAAAGTTTTATCAATATAAATACATCAATGCTTAATACAAGTACTTTGACTATCCTAGTACAATACAAATAGTCATAAGGAGATTGGAACGATGAAAATATATAGACTTTTTCATACCCTTTTTAACTCAAATTCATCAAATTTTGAGTAATTAATGTCAAAAAATATAATTAATTTATAAAATAATTAATTTGTGCTAATTTCCAACATATTGATTTATAATTATTTATATACATATTAAGCATGAATTTGATGACTTTTTGACAAATTTGCACAATTGGTGAAAATTGGCCCGACAGACATTGTTGACAGTTTAAACCGTCAAGGGAATTTTTACACCGAGTTAATGAAAAGTCAAGAAGAATATTTTTCAAGCCACGAGTCGTTCCAATATGAAGCTAAATTATACCTCATAATTATATATTTTTTTCAAAATAAATTGGTTTAAAAATAAATTATAAAGGCTGAACTGAAGTGGCTCGATATGCATGCAACCGAGGGTTGAACCACCTCTAATTGGGCTAGCCATGTGTCGTCCAAGTGCTGACCATATTAAGCTGAAATGTTGACCAATTCAACCTTGCAAAACAGCCCTCAAACTTTCACAAAATTTCATTCTAACACCTCCTCTTTTCATGGTTTCAAATTCTTACCCCTAGCTCATTTTAAGCAAACTTTGAACAAGTCAAAGTTTGATGTGTGGTGGCCGACCATGGGGAAGTGTGTGGCTGATATTTATTTGCTAAATATAGCCACCACATCTCACCTCAAATCCACTTATAAATACACCCTCATTTCACCTCATTTCACACACCAAAAACACAAACCATTCTCTCTTCTTTCTCTAGTTTTCTCTCTAGCTTTCCCTTCCATTTTCCTTGTAACACCCAGAACCCGTAAATCGTCACCGACTAGGGTCTCAGTGTCCCTCTATTCATCTATCACTATTCATCCTTTAAATCATATCATTTAATCTTACATTTATTAAAGAAATACACCTAACACATCATATATCATTAATTATTTAGTAACCACAACTCAACAAGGCCAAAAGGTCATTTCCAATATTTTTGGAGACTTCTATTGGTACTTGTTTGATAAGTATCGGTAGTTGTCAAGTTAGCAAGCAATTTAGGAGTAGTGCAGACTTCTACTGATACTTGAGGTAGTACTACCGATACAAGTGAGACTTCTACTGGAACATGACATGCTTTACCGATACTAAAAACTCTAGAGAGCTAAGAAGCCTTACCCTACAACTTCTACCGATACAAGTACATAAACTACCAATACTTCTAAGTGCAGAACTACCAATACCTACTAAGCAACTACCGATACAACTCGAGCCAGTGAACAACCTCTCTCCTACCCTGTACTTCTACCGATACAAATAGGAGTTCTACCAAGACAAGTATGCAAAATCTCAAGAATCATGTCAAAACATAAACTTAACGACACATAACATTCACAAATTCAAAAATGCATTAGACCAATACTTAATTCATAGTTTCAACAACATTACATTATACTTCTAAGTCTAATTCTAATAAGAACAAGTATATAATACAACATTCAATATTTCATCAAAACATATCAAGTTTATCACAATCTCAAACAAGTAAACAAAAGATAACGTCATCCTAGTACATGCCGTAAAACAAAGTCATGTAAAACTACCAAACAAGCTTTGCAATAGTGTGATTTCTTTGAGATGATCCGATCTTCAGACAACAAATACAATGGGTAAGCTTAATAAGCTTAGTAAGTTCACAAAAATCATTTTCTTACAAAATAGCCAAATCGGTTATAAATATGATAACGAGTATATATTCATAATCTTGTGAACAGTATCAAATTTAATCTCTTTTAGTCTTCCAGATTTTTAGCTCATACAAGCCCAGACAAAATTAACTCTCGCGAGCCTAGAAAGGTTAGCTCTTACGAGCCCAGAATGGTTAACCAATAAACAATGATGCTCACACAAGCTGGTGAGAATTCGCAACATAAGCGAAGACTCAACCGTCAATACGGTCCAGAATTTCCCTCTATCGGTGCTGCTCACACAAGCTTATGAGAATTCGCGATGTACGTGAAGACTCAACCATTGGAGGGGTCCACAATTCAGTATTCTTTCAAAATTTGTAATCTTGCGATGCTACTCACATAAGCTGTCAGAATACTACAACTTATCCAGGATCCTAGACATCACTTCAAATCAAATAACCGGCACTAGGCTTGACATTTCGTATCTTCCTTCATCTTTCCCATCGTAATGAATGTTTTAACTTTCCTTGAGTTGCTGTAACAATAATGAAAGTACAAGGAACATACAATGTGTATAAACTAACACTACGAACTTACCGGATGAAATTGTAGTTTGGCTAAACTTCAGGGACTACTTTACTGATTTCACTTTTTTCGCGATCCATGGCACGATCGTAATCGAAATAAACAATTCATCCAAATTTCACATTATACCATATAATCAAATCATTTAGCACAATTTAGTATTTTTTGGGAAAATTACGATTTTACCCCTAATACTTTCCTTTTATTCAATATAGTCCTTTCAACACAACCATGCAAAATACCCATTTTCCTTTCAACCCATACCAATCGAATATACAATATTCTCTTACAAATTCTTACAATCCCTTTTATTTCACACAAAGTACACCCAAGTTCATTATTTAACATTTTAGTCCTTAAACCCTAATTTCATAAAAAATCACTTTACAAAAAGATCTACCTAATCATCAAGCATCCAAAACTATCAAAAACTTTCAAAGACAAGCATATTAAACAATGGTAAGATTCACAACATTTGACAGTTTCGAAAATTAGTCCTTAAATTAGCTAGATCAAGCTAACATAGACTCAAAAACATAAAAATTACTAAAACTGGTCAAGGTTTGCTTACCCAAATCAAAGCTCAAAGTTCATCAATGGAAAAACCTAGGTTTTCTTATCTTAGCCGTGAAGAAGAAGATGAAATTAGAAGAAAATTCATATTTTTCTTATTTAATTCATATTTATAACAAATGGCAATTTTGTAGATATTTAGTCTTTCATGATTAGTTTAATTAATCTCTTATGTAGCCTCAATTAATCCTACTTATGATCAATTTGCCTCATGATTATCCACCCACTAAAGTGCCATAGGTTAATTACCTATTTGATCCTTCAATTATATTAAATTCAAATCAAACCACTTATTTATAATTTAGCCTTAAGCTAATTAGGATTAAATGAATAAATATCCCAAAAGTTAGTGGAATGAAATCATTCCCTCCACTGCTTGGACTTTTTGACCTTGATATAATTACCACTTGGGTCCCTTTATTTTAAAGCAATCGCATCAACTTTTGCTTCTTTTACAATTTAATCCTTTTTACTTAGTAGTACCTATTTATTTTAATATTTTCCTCACAATCAGAAATCATTATTAGTTCATCCAAATCTAGAAAATAACATTCTCATATTAATCTCAAATAACACCAACTTGTGAACAATTTTAATTCGTGTTATTTGATTTATCAAATTTATCCATAATTAGCATATTAGATCGACGTTTCAACCAATTCATTTCAGTCCACATTCCTCTACAGTAATATATATATATATATATATATATCTTTAGTAAATCTATTTCCAAATTAAATACCAAATTCATAAATTGATAGCAACATTAAACAGTAGGAACTCACCACCTCGAACCTTTAGAGGACATCTACAACATACTAGACTAACTATGACATTATGATCTAAAGGGTTTGTAACTAGTATTTCAACTTCAATCGACTCGACAGACATATCTTATAAGTTATTAAGCAATATTGATATAAGAATAAATCAATACTAAATCGTTCAAAGTACACACAGTCACATCAAAGATAGAATTTACCAGTCATCTCATCGGATACAGTTGCCTCTTCTCTAGCTAGAATAGCATAGGTCCGTGCAGGTGCTTGGACTTCGGATCTGTTTGTATTTTCTTTAACCTCATTACGATTTTTGCCTGCAATGCTACTCTAACCAGGACGCCTACCCCTTTGTGGTGTGACTGGGGGTTTTACACCCCGATTCTCTTCCTCTTCATGTGATGTTGGATAATTTCATACCATGTGGTCGGTTGCTCCACATCAGAAGCATGCCCCTTTCATCAAACGACACCCTTATCGTGCTATGAACATCACAGCAATATGTGCAAGCGTACACTGTCGATGCAAGTATAATAGATAGGTGTAAGTCTATCAAATATCTATCCCACGAGGATGGTTGTTTGTGTTTATACTTGTCAATGTAATGACAGAATAAACAAGATAAATTGTGGTAATAATTGTAGGAACAATGAATTAGTAAATGCAGTAAAAGTATGAGATTAATTTGTCGAAGCAATAATGAAAATTTTAAGAAGTAAAGCAATGATAATGAAATGGGGTTCCTAACGCGAAAAGTTGGCAAAAAGCTAAGTGTGACTCACAAGGTTAAAAATAACAGATAAATTTGTCGCCGTAATATTGCACAATGAAAATCTTATGAAACTTAACTTTCCTGTTATATCTAAGACTCAAATATTCACACTAACCACACCATCCAGTGTTCGCAATGCAACATATTCAAGAACAAGTGGATTAAATTCCTTCAATTCCCAAGCAACTTCCATTGTCTTGTTTGTTTACTTAATTTGTCGCTGCACCTTCCAGTGCTAGCGACTGCAATCACTCTTCCATGGTCAAACAATTAAATTCAAAGATTAATAGTAAAGGTAAGATTGAAATAGATATCGTTCAGTTTTAAAATTCAACTGTACTTCCATACAACTCAAAATAATAAGATTTATCAGCGTTTAAGAAAGAGGAATAACAAAACAATTGGGGTATCCTATTCGTAGTCTACTCAAATTACTCCCTTACTCTCCTCTTGGGTCGCACTTAGGATACTTCTCGTCAGGAGCAAGACTGCCTTCCCTTCTGTGTCATGTCACCCTTTAGGAAATCAAGCTGCCATGGATGCAAGCTTAAAGATTTGTTTTGAAGAAGAAAATCCAATTAGCAGAAAAGCAAGAAGAAGGTCCATTCTCTTTCCTTCTCTTCAGTATTTAACAACAACCTCACAATATAGGTGTCCTACTTTCCAGATCTAGCATTCTTTGGCTGTACAAGTTGGTTATATCAGCTGTACAACTCACACATTTCTAGTGTGATAACCAAACAGTTATCAAGTGCTGCGACAGTTTTGGGCGCAATTCTAGATCCTCTTATGCACCGACAACTCTAGACAACTTCATACATCGATACTTTTGATCGGTTCCAGTGATGACATCTCTGGGTGCAATACTAAGTAAAATAATGTAGCGACATCAGTAGTAAAAACATGATAAATTTAAAGAAAATTAGACTGAGCTTCATTAAGTTAGAAAATGAAATAACTAAATTAAAAATACTAAAAATGTATGCTAAAGATGAACAAATGGGAACAAATTATACCATAAGTAAGGAGAAATCAATGGTTCTTTTTAATGCTATCACACCCTCAAACTTAAGTTTTTACTTATCCTCAAGTAAACGAAAACTAGCAAGGTTATAGCAAAAATTTTATCAAGGCAACGACCATTCTAGCAACTTGAATCATCTGAAATCCTAATGCATGAATTACATTCAAATGACAGAATATTGCACCAACAATTTATAGGTATTAATAATTAAAATTGCAACTTCATTAATGCTAGCATCATACTTTAAATCTTAAATTCTTTCTACCAAAACAACATTTCTTGTACAGTAACATATACATATTTTTTTTTTCTTTCCCCCTTTTTTTCCTTTTCTCTTTTTTTTATGTGACCGAGGGATGTCATTACATTACTATACTCTTGTTCCTAGGAAGTAATGATGGGGTGCAACAAACCCTTAGGGAGTATGTAATTGCACCCACACACACTCTTGCAGTGACAGCCTTTGGCTAGATTACTTTTTATAACACTTGTATTGGAGTGTTCCTCATTGACAGTTCACAATACTTTATTTATTTATAACTATACTTATATACAAGTAGTTGTAAATGGAAAATTTATTCAATATTTAAATAATGATACTATTCATCCATTATTAATGTAATCTAAATCATTCATCCAAAAATTAAAGATACAACATTCAATCAAATTCATTCAACTCATTCATTAGCAATTCACAAGATTCAAGAATAAAGTATCAACTGAAAAAAATTTCAAGCACATTTTCAATTACCTTGCATGCTTCATTAAACTCAAAAGGACAATTTTTTTAAAAATGTGGGTGCATTTGCATTTTCAGCCCATATACATTCCCCCAAACTTAAAGTCTGCATTGTCCCCAATGCACTGACATTAATTTACAATGATATATGGAAATGCAATGACAATGTAGATGCAGTGACAATAAAAATGCGATGATAAAGAAAATGTGGTGACAATTATATTATAGCTACATGATATGCATGAAAACTAAAACTAGGAACTGAAATAAAAACTAACTCAATTTGCTGTAGCCGAAGATGTGGTTACATTGGTCTTCTTTTTTTGCGCTTCCACTCCTCCTTCCGATGCTTCTTGTATTTGGCGCGCTTTCTCTTTTGTTCTTTTGGTTTAGTCGGATCTTCGAATTGCTCCTTAGCATTAGGTTGTGCCCGGCATCATTGACCATGACATCAGATAGGTGGATCTCTACAAGTGATGCAGTATAAACCACGCTAGAGGATTGTAATCCTCATTACTGGTAGTCACAGCCTCTGCCTAACTCGCTTCAGGTGGCACCAAATCATCAGATGATGCACCCACAACTGTAGGTACGATGTTAAATTCCTCAGTCGAATTTGCCTCGACATCAGTTCCTTCCTTTTTTTTTCTTCATTTTCTTCCTCTGTCTCCACATGTTCTACTGGTGTGTTCCCTTCATTAGCATGGGTCTCTTTCTCAGCCACAATGGCCTCTAGACTGGCAAAAAAATCATCCTCAAATAGGCTTGCAATGTTCTTGAGGCAAACCTCTACTTCCTTCGAATCCACCTCTTGTTCAGCATCAGAAATATGCATCATTTGCAGGGATGCCATAGATTGGTCCTTTCCTCCGGATTCAACCTCCTCAGTTGAAGGCTCAACTAGCTTCTTTGATAATCGGAGGGAAAACAAAAATTCTGATAGAGGTGCCTTGCTCATTCATCTTAATGTGGTCACAACGGCACTATTCCATGCCCTGGTGTAGGTATAGAATAAGTTTTGAGACGTCTCCATATCTTTAATAGTGGCTACAAGTTTAATCTGCCTGATGTTGATGGAGTTCGCGATCTTCTCTACTTCCTTTACTTTACACCATAAAGATGGATCTGTGGTTACATTGGTTCTCTGTTCTTCTACTTTTCCCTTGCCTTTTCTTTTTCTAGCCTCAACCTCCTTTACAGTGAGAGCGTCTCTCCCACGAGTCATTCACTCGATTGAGGCTTCATTGTTGGGTCCCTTCTAAAATTTCCTCTCCCTCACGAGGCATCACTCCCCGTTACTGGCACAACAGTATGATCAATTAGGGGAACACCAAAATACCAATATGTCTAGTAGCATAATCTACAATTTCTTGGTGTAAAATTGCACCGACATCAATTATTCTCCCCTTTATGATCGAATGTATCAGACACTGCCGATCCAAAGTTACAATCGTGCTATAGGTGGAAGGCATGAGGTGACAATTAATAAAATGAAACCAAAACTTACTCTACATTGTCAAAAAAATCGTCAGTTCATGGTGTAATTGTTTAGATTGGAGCCCGTCCACACAACACCTTCAACGCAGAGGTCTTACATCAACATATCAGCCCCTCCTCTATAAGTTCCTCAAGGAATGTCATATGTTCATCCTCGGTCATTATGATGTTATAGAGATCATTGATATGTGAGGTACCCCAAGATACTAACCCTTCACGAACAAACACGAACTCTTGCTCATTGTATGTAAGGTTCGCGTAAAACTCTCACACCAGAGACGGTGAGTAACTCCCTAGATGTTGATAAAAAATTTTCAAACCCATTTTTACGATGGTTTTATTTACTTGATTCCCAAGGTCCTGTTTCTTTGACAGCTGAAAACCTTGCTCAGGATGGCAGTTCCGCTTCAGCATATTATCTTGGAAGTGATCCTTCGTTGCCTTGGTAAGGAACACCACCACCAATTCTCTGGATGGGCAATGCTTTGTTTCGTGCACCACAGTGGCAGAGGAAGATTCTACAACAGACTTTGATGGTGTCTTAGTGCCTTGAGTTCTAGCCATATTTGTTTGTAGCAGAGGTTGTAAAGATTAGAAAAGGTGAGAGCTTTGAAGAAAAGTTTGAATAACAATGGAGGTTTTTTCTGAATAACACAGTCGACACACAAGGGATTGCTTTATAGGGAATGAAAAGAGTAGATGGAGAGGCTTATTTGTTTACACTGCTGAGAGAGGATAGTAGGTCTGCAATCAATAAATGCGTCCATTCGAATTGCCCTTTTCCAAAATAATCCAATGGTTAGGGATAAGGGATGAAACGTCATGATTTATTTCCTGATATATTTCGATTCTCTAGCGAGTCAGTAGATGAGATGCGTCGACAATGAGCTTTGTATGTGTCGACAAAAGAAAGAGCTTTATTCCTGCAAAAATACTAAGGAAGATAAACTGAAATAAAAACAAAATAAACTAAAATTACACGATAAAAATGTAAAGAGAGGTTAGAAAAATGTGACCAAATTATTGGTCTCCTTCTGTTTGTGATCATCATGGTTAAAATAATGCTTCAGTCGTTTTCCATTCACTTTAAATTGGTGCTCATCATTTATGTCTTTAATTGTGACTGCAACATGAGGAAATGCTTCGACAACTTCAAATGGTCTAGACCATCGTGAGCGCAATTTACTTGGGTGCAATTTTAGTCGAGAATTAAATAATAGCACCTGTTGTCCTCCAATAAATTATCGCTACAAAATAATTTTTTCGTGCCATCGGTTGGTATTTTCCTTATAGATTATGGCATTTTCATAAGCATTGCATTGAATTTCCTCAAGTTCAGTGATGTCTAACAGCCTTTTCTTCCCAGCAGCCTCGTAATCCATGTTCACTTGCTTGATTGCCTTGCAGGGAATGGACTCAAACACACGGAAAGTGACATGTTCATCATTATGTCACATTATCAATTCACCTTTATACACATTGATGAGAGTGCGTCCAGTGGTGAGGAATGGGCGTCCCAAAATTATGTGTACCTCTTTATCTACTTTGCATTTAAGGTTAATGAAATCCGTTGGGAACACAAACTTATCTACACGAACTAGGATGTCTTTAATTTGTCCTTTAGGTTGCGCCAATGATCTATTTGCCAACTTTAATGTTACTGCAGTGGGCTTCATATGACCAATCTCTAATTTTCTAAATGTTAACAATGGCATAAGGTTGATACTTGCGCCTAAATCACATAGAGCTTTTCCAAAGTAATGATTTCCAATCAAACACGGGATTGTAAAGCTACCAGGGTCTTTTATCTTAGGTGGCAATTTATTTGTCAGGACTGCACTACATCCTTTTGTGAGCACAATTATCTCAATATTAGTCAGCTTCTTCTTCTTGGATAGGAGCTCCTTCATGAATTTCCCATAACTGGGAATCTATACTAAAGCGCCCACAAGAGGTATATTGACATGCAGTTGTTTTAATGTGGTCAGAAACTGCTGATATTGTCTATCATTTTCCTTCTCTTTGAATCACTATGGAAATGGCAAAGGTATGAATACATCAGGTTGTCTTGACATAACCAGTTGCATCGACATTGGCAGTTGCGTTGATAATTTTTTAGGTCGAACAGTAGGCATGGGAGTAACAATTGGTGGAGCCTCTTTATTTGGTTCTTCTATAACTTCTTCAGACACAACTTTTTCCCCTTGTTCTACTTCACTCGTGTCTATAGGTGCTGCATTAGAGCTGATAGCTGGCTCGATAGTTTGTTTCCCACTCTGAAGAGTAATAGCCTTACAATGTTCCTTCCCTTTTTTATTTGGATTCTCTGTGTCGCTTGATAAAGCACCTGGTTGTCTTGTGTTAAAATTTGAAGCTGGTTGCCCCAACCGTGCTTCCAGTGCTCGGATGGAAGATGAATTTCCTTACACAATGGCTTCTATTCATGTTATATGCGCATCAGGGCTTCAAGAGTTGCTAAAGGATCAACTCATGGTTGTGTGTACTGTTGTTGCTATTATTGTCCTTGCATATTCAGATGTGGCATTGAAGATTGTTATGGTTGTACACGAGTGCGTGACTACATCTGATCTTGATGTGCATGCATCTGAGGACTTTGGTTGAAATTTTATAGCTACAAATTGTAATTTCCTTGTCGAAAATTGTCTTGACTAGATGAATTTCCATATTTGAATGTCATCGCATTCTGACTTCCCCAAGGCTGTTGACTTCTTGCAGGACTATTATATGAATTACCATAAGAATTTCCATGAATGTTATAAACATAGAAACTATCGCGTGCTATGGACAATCTTCATAACTGTGATTGTTATTGTAAATTTCACAACAAAATGTAGGGACATCAATTTGTTGAGCAACTTGAATGGGCACAACTTCACTAATCCCCTTCATGTTCTTGATCATGTTTGCTAGCAAAGACACTTGTGCACTCAGAGCGGATATAGCATCTAATTCAATAACTTCGAGATTTGTTTCGACTTGTGTAGCTCTAGAGATCGAATATTAGTAATCATTCTGAGAAATTCGCTGTAGAATTCTGATAGTTTCCTTATATGTACAGTCCAACAAAGGACAATTAGCAGATGCGTCGACAAGATTTATTGTCTGTGCATTCATCATGTTATAAAAGATTTCAATCTGCGTCTTCTATTGAATTCCATGCATAGGACAGCATCGAAGAAGAGTTTTGTAACGCTCTCACATTTTTATGCAAATTTTCATCATCCAGCTGATGATATGTAGTGATCTCATTCCTAATACGAGCATTCATCGTTGGTGGATTAAATCACAAAACAATTTGAGTTGCAAGTGCATTCCATAACGTGATTGATCCAGTAGGTAATCCAAAGAACCAGGTATGAGCCCGTCCTTGCAATGAGTAAGAGAATAGCTGCATCTTCAAGGCGTCATCATGAACGCCATGCTGACTAAAAGAAGCACAAATCAATAGAAAATATTTAAGGTGCTCTCTCGCATCCTCATGAGGCAGTCTAGCGTACTACCCATTAGAATTTAGCATATGAACATGACCAGCTTTAATTCAAAATTTCCAACTTGAATAGATGACTTAACAACACTTGGCTGCAAATCATCCAACACAGGTACATCAAAGTCTCGAATAGTTCTATTTTGTATCTAATCTTCCTATTGCAGCGGCTGATTATTTACATTTTGTGTCTGTATAGGAGGGACAGGATTTTGTGGCGTCAATTGTGGTATGGCTGCATCATTTCCAAGCGGAGTCATATTTCTTTGTTCTTGTCTTCTCCTTGTAATAGTGCGCTGAATTTCATGATCTAAGCCAACAACAAATTCAGGATTGCTCCTAGTCATAAAACACCTAAAAAAATTGAAAATTAGTCAACAAAAAAGAAAACAAGTTAGTAACAAGTAAAGATTAAAAAAATAAATAATAAATGAAAATACAAGAATAGACATCAAAGTAACGTCATCCCCAACAACGGCGCCAAAACTTGATCGCGCTATGAAGGTCATAACAATTATGTGCAAGCTTACACTATTGATGCAAGCATAATAGTTAAATGTAAGTCTATCGGATATCGATCCCACGAGGATGGTTGTTTGTGTTCATACTTGTCGATGTAATGACAGAATAAACAAGATAAATTGTGGTAATAATTATTGGAACAATGAACTAGTAAATGCAGTAAAAGTATGAGATTAATTTGTCAAAGCAATAATGAAAAATTTAAGAAGTAAAGCAATGATAATGAAATGTGGTTCCTGACGTGAAAAGTTCATAGAAAGCTAAGTGTGGCTCACAAGGTTAAAAATAACAGATAAATTTTTCGCCGCAATATTGCACAATGAAAATCTTACCGAATTTAACTTTCTTGTTATATCTAAGACTCAAATATTCACACTAACCACACCTTCTAGTGTTGGCAATGCAACATATTCAATAACAAGTGGATTAAATTCCTTCAATACCCAAGCAACTTTAGTTGTCTTTCTTGTTAACTTAATTTTTCGTTGCACCTTCCAGTGTCAGTGACTGCAATCACACTTCCGTGGTCACATAATTAAATTCAAAGATTAACAGTAAAGGCAAGATTGAAATAGATATCATACAGTTCTAAAATTCAATTGTACTTTCATACAAATCAAAATAACAAGATTTATAAACGTTTAGGAAAGAGGAATAATAGAATAATTAGGGTATCCAATTCCTAGTCTACTCAAATTACTCCCTTACTCTCCTCTTAAGTCGCACTTAGGATGCTCCTCGTCAGAAGCAAGACTGCCTTCCCTTCTACGTCAGGTCGCCCTTTAGGAAATTAAGTTGTCATGGATGTAAGCTTGAAGATGTGAAGAAGAAAATCCAATCAGCCGAAAAGAAAAAAGGTCCATTCTCTTTCCTTCTTTTTAGTATTTAACAGCAACCTCACAGTACAGGTGTCCTACCTTCCAGATCTAGCATTCTTTTAGCTATACAAGTTGGTTATGCCAGCTGTACAACTCACATATTTCTGGTGTGATAACCAGACAACTGTTAGGTGCTGCACTAGTTCTGGGTGCAATATTGGGTCCTCTTATGCAACGACAACTCTAGACAACTTCATGCATCGATACTTCTGGATAGGTTCCTGTAGTGACATCTCTAGGCGTAATACTAAGCAAACTAATGCAACGACATCAAAAGTAAAAACATGATAAATTTAAAGGAAATTAAATTGAACTTCATTAGGTTAGAAAATGCAATAACTAAATTAAAATACTAAAAATGTATGCTAAAAATGAACAAATGGGAACAAATTATACCATAAGTAAGGAGAAATCAATGGTGCTTTCTAATGCTATCACACTCACTTGGATGGAATCTTCCACAATACTCGCAAGTTGGGTTAGGTGCATTACGAACACTGGTTACACTTTTTTCTCAAGCCTATTCTGAAATCTAGTTTCAAGTTGTGTTGACCCGCTCTTGCTCGAGTAACCAAATGAAATTGTCACTCGGTTCTCATTCTCTTTTAATTTCTTCGACAGCGGCAAAGAGAAAGTTTTGGAAGAAGTCTTCTTACTAAATTCTCTAGACCTCTTTTCCCTTTGTCTCTTGTGGTTGTAAATTTCCTCCATTTTCTATGTTCTATCCGCTAGGATAACAAATTGTCATATTTTAGAACCACCTACCACAATTTTAATCTCGTTTTTTAGACTTTCCTCAAATCAGACACATATAGCCTCATTTGTAGGTACAATCTCCCGTGCATACTTGCTGAGAAGTACAAATTCCTGTTCATACTCTGCCACTATCTTACTTCCCTGTTTTAACTCTACAAATTCCTTCTTTTTGTCTAGGTACCGCTTGCTGACATATTTCTTTTTGAACTCTTCTTGAAAGAACTCCCAGGTGACTTTATTTTCAAGCATTACCGCTATTATCACTGTCCACCAATTGTAAGACTCGTCCTTCAATAACAAAGTAGCACACTTGACATAATCCTTTAGAGGACAAGCCATCTCGTTTAAGACTCTTATTGTGCTTTCCAACCAGTATTCAGCTATGGAAGAATCATCTTCTATGCTTCCCCAGAATTCTTCAGCTTCATACTTTCTAACTCTATCTATCGGGATACAACACCTTTGTTCCACCACTGAAGGAGGAGGAGGCATAGTTGGAGGTACTATTGGTCGGGCAACAAGCTATGCAACAAGGGATGAAGGAGGTGGTGCCATCGCGTTATTCCTTATGAACTCCGAGAACCACTGCCCTATCAGTTTGAAGAACATGTTTTTTGCTTCGTTTTCGTAATTGGTAATATCGATGCACCGTGACTAGCCCCAGAATCATTAGTCAAAACATTACTGTTTATCTCATAAGTTTCCTTTCTTTCTAAGTTAGACATTCTGTAATTATTTGTAAAAACTATGATTAGATCAGATCCATCTATATCACACTATCGTAGGTACATATGGCATGTACTTCTAAAACATAGAACACAATCATTTCAGTCTAAGAAATGGTAAAATTGAAGGCTCTGATACCACTAAATGTAACACCCAAAACCCGTAAACCGTCATCGACTAGGGTCATGGTGTCCATCTATTCATCTATCATTGTTCATCCTTTAAATCTATCATTTAATCTTATATTTATTAAAAAATACACTTAACACATCATATATCATCAATTATTTAGTAACCACAACTCAACAAGGGCAAAAAGTCATTTCCAAGATTTTTGAAGACTTCTACCGGTACTTGTTTGATAAGTATCGATAGTTGTCAAGTCAGTAAGCAATTTAGGAGTAATGCAGACTTCTATCGATACTTGAGGTAGTACTACCGATACAAGTGAGACTTCTATCAAAACATGTCATGCCTTTATCGATACTAAAAACTCTAGAGAGCTAAGAAGCCTTACCCTGCAACTTTTATCAATACAAGTACATAAACTACCAATACTTCTAAGTGCAGAACTATCGATACCTACTATGCAACTACCGATACAACTCGAGCCAGTGAACAGCCTCTCTCCTACCATGTACTTCTACCGATACAAATAGGAGTTCTACCAAGACAAGTATGCAAAATCTCAAGAATCATGTCAAAACATAAACTTAACGACACATAACATTCATAAATCCAAAAAAATTTTAATTCATAGTTTCAACATCATTACATTATATTCTAAGTCTAATTCCAATAAGAACAAGTATACAATACAACATTCAATATTTCATTAAAACATATCAAGTTTATCACAATCTCAAACGAGTAAACAAAAGATAATATCATCCTAGTACATGCCATAAAACCAAGTGATGTAAAACTACCAAACGAGCTCCGTAATAGTGTGATTTCTTTGAGATGATTCGATCTTTAGACAACAAAATGTATTTACAAAATAACAACAAATACACGAGAGGCTTAACATTTTGTATCTTCCTTCTTTCCTATCATCACGAATGTTTTAACTTTCCTCGACTTGTTATAACAATAATGAAAGTACAAAGAACATACAATGTGTATAAACTAACACTACAAACTTATCGGATTATATTACAATTTGGCTAAACATGAGGGACTATTCTGCTAATTTCTTTTTTTTCGCAATCTGTGGCACGATCGTAATCTAAATCAACAATTCATCCAAATTTCACATTATAACACAATTTAGTCCTTTTTGGGAAAATTACGATTTTACCCTAATACTTTTCTTTTATTCAATCTAGTCTTTTCAACACAACCATACAACATACCCATTTTTCCTTTCAACCCATACCAACCAAATATACATTAATCTCATACAAATCCTTACAATCCCTTTTATTTCACACAAAGTACACCCAAGTTCATCATTTAACATTTTAGTCCTCAAACCCTATTTTCATAAAAAATCACCTTACAAAAAGATCCAACCTAATCATCAAGCATCCAAAACTATCAAAAACTTTTTAAGACAAGCATATTCAACAATGTTAAGATTCACAACATTTTACAGATTCACAAATTAGTCCTTAGATTAGCTAGATCAAGCTAACACGGACTCAAAAACATAAAAATTACTAAAAACGGTCAAGGTTTGCTTACCCAAATCAAAGCTCAAAGTTCATCAATAGAAAACCCTAGGTTTTCTTTTCTTAGTCGTGAGAAGAAATTAGAAGAAAGTTCATATTTTGCTTCTTTAATTCATATTTATACCAAATGGTAATTTTGTAGATATTTAGTCTTTCATGATTAATTTAATTAATCTCTTATTTAGCCTCAATTAATCCTACTTATGATCAATATACCTCTTGATTATCCGCCTACTAAAGTATCATAGGCTAATTTACCTATTTGATCCTTCAATTATATTATATTCAAATTAAACCACTTATTTACAATTTAGCCTTAAGCTAATTAGGACTACATGAATAAATATCCCAAAAGTTAGTGGAATGAAATCATTCCCTCCACCGCTTGGATTTTTTGGCCTTGGTATAATTACCACTTGGGTCCCTTTATTCTTAAAACAATCGCAATTAACTTTTACCTCTTTTACAATTTAATCCTTTTTACTCAATTCACTATCTAAACATTAAAATTCCATAACCAAATTTTAATCCGATGCTAGTGACATCATAAATATAAAAAAAATAAGTTTACGACTGGACTTGTCAGAATTGTGGTCTCGAAACCACTGTTTCCAACACCACTAAAAATCGGACTGTTACATTCCCTTCATTCCCTTGCCGATTTCCCCTCTTGATAAAGAGTGGTTCTTCAGCCTTTCCATAGCCTTTGTTAAGTGTTCATCAGAGACCTTGATCTGAGAAGAATCGAGCAAGAACGATGAAGAACGCGACAATTGTTCTTAGAAATCGACGAATTTAATTCTAGTCTTTTTCTTTATTTTAGATTCTTGTTTGTTATTATGATGAATGCTATTTTGAATGCTATTAATTATTTAATTGAAATGGCTTAAATTCTTTAAGTGTTGGGTTGATTGTTTTTACTTGCTTGTTTATATTTAATTCATGTTTATATTGTTATAGGCCTTGAATATTCTGTTTAAATAAATATTATCATGCCTAAGTTATTATTGCATTACCCTTGTGATAAAACTATTGAATTAATCATTTAAGTGCATTGAAATTGTGATTAATGCATACAAGATTTAATTTTTGCATGTATAATCTTCTAATTGATCTAAAGGCTAGAATTGTGATGGTATTAAACAATACATAGTCTTACATAACTTGTAAGATTTTTGTGATTAAATTGTTTCAACATAGAGATATGATTGTTACTTCACTTGATCCTTTACATTCTTATGATTGTTAATTAATCTACTGAATTGGCATAGAGATGCGTTTAAGAGATTCTTTAGCTTTCATATAGTATGTATGTGCAATAACACATTTGCTTATTAAGATTGATTTAGTCGGTTGAATTGGCATAGAGATATGTTCAAGAGATGAATGAATGTTAGTAAGTGATGTTGTTCATAAGTTAGCAGAGTATCAGGTTGCCGTGAATATTACTTCGTAACAAGCATGAACATGAGTTAGATGTAATTGAGCAATTAAAGTAATTAACTTGACACATTTATGTCATATTGATTAAACCTATTAGAAATCGTGTAAGTGGAATATAGTTTAGCTTAGCGTAGATTAATTTAGTTTAGATTAATATCCTCCACTAATATTATTCTGTTCTTAACCAATTTGTTGATTAAATATATCATAAATACTTTTCATAGCACAGTTCTTGTGGGTACGATACTCGACATATACTTGTCACTTTATTACTTGAATACGATTGTGTACACTTGCACATTTTCATCATTCCAGAGATCATGCAATTCCCACATCTATTCATGCATAAAGTTGTTCAGGTCACATAGGGCTTTTCGGCTTGTAAAATGTTGAGGCTTAGGATAGGTATGAAATTCAAAGAATAGTTAAGCACAAAAGGTTACAAACACAAAAATAGTTTGGCACATTGTATTGTTACCTATTCTTCCCTTAATATCTCATTCTATCTCACACTCTTATTTCTCCTTCTCTCAGCTTCCTTTTCTGTCCAATTTAGGACTCTCAACATTGTCTAATCCCTTCAGCTAGCCTATGAGTATTCTTTCTTGAGTAAGATTTCTTTTTTCTTCTTTTTAATTGTTTGGTGACTTTGTCACTTTTTATATGATTTCTTACTCATGAATCTTCCTCTTTTGTTTCTACTCATTTTTCTTTTTCTTTTTGATTTTTCACTATTTCTCTCTTTTTGGTTATACTAAAGTTCGTACACCATATTGATTTTTCTATTTCACTCTTTATTTTATAAGCTCCACCGTAATGTGTCTACTTACCCTCAATACATATGGTCATACATTTATTATCATGTAAAATAGGACCAAAGAAAAGAGTACACACAATCATCGTTTTAGGCTTTAGAGACTTGTAATGTAGTTCATCAAGAAGAGTCATAAGGCTTAAAGATGGATACTAATTGAAAATTCATAATAAGGTTTGGCTTTTTAGCTCTATATGTAACCAAACAATGCCTTAGGACATCCTTAAACACCTCAATATGCATAAATATCAATTTAGTCTCACAATCTCAGAATTACTATCTATCATAAATACTAGCATGCTTATTTCCTTATATCATTCACATCATTTGGTACCGATAATACTTTTCTATCTATACTTAATGTAACCTATAGAACTTAATAATTTCATGCTAAAATATTTAAAAGTTTCTCATAATCATGCTAAATTTTTCAACATATACACTCAACCTATTATACATACTCCTAACCAATCACTTGTATTTCTACAAGTTCAATTTCTATGTTACTCCTTGCACTTTAGATAACATTGTCCTCAATGTGTAGCCTCTTAAATAATAAAGAAAGAAGTAACTTGATTGATTTTAGAAAGCTCCTCTTCTTATGGTGGTTATCCCTTTTGTCATGAATAGCTCAAAATGTTGTGTTTTCCAGAATGTGGGGTTAAGAAATATGTACATGTATAATAATCCCTTTTTTTATAAATGAATAACAATTAAACTGATATATATATATATATATATATATTAAAAAAGATGAACAAATCCTAAATAAAAACTATAAAAGAAACCATTAAAACCTAGTCCTAAACAAAATCTAAAATATAAATCCCTATTCAACTTCGTCATTCAATCCTCTTCTCCTCTACTCTTCACTTTGACTTTGCTACAGTAATGTGAATTGAGCGAACAAATCATCACATAGGAATTTACTAGGCGAATTCATTGTTTGGTTAAACCTTTTAGTTGGTACCCTTACTTTCTTATACATGGCAGTTATTAGACGAGGGAAAAGTATACCTTTCCCTAAATTCTTTGCACATTCCACCATGCTTCGATGGATCCACTTACCCACACATATTTGTTTCTTCTTCAGAATCCCATATGTCATGATGGCATGAATTGGGCATATCTCTGTCATATCTGAAGTAGGGAGTATCTTAGAACAAATGAGTTTCATCCACATCTTAGCTTTGGGTGTCATTAGTTCTTGGTTAAAAGTTTGTGGGATTGTAGTGCCTTCTCGATAGGTCTATAATTCTTTTCCAGCTATCAAGAAAATCAGAATCTCCTCTGTGTCGATATTCTTGAACTCTTTTAAATCAATTCTGTGAAGGTAGTCTTGGTAGTAATACGACACAAATTAAAACCTACAAATTTGTACTTCATTCATATATACCTCGACTCCTCGAATTTTCAAAGGACCTTGAATTTGCCCACAAGATCTTCTGACTTCCCATTTTTCATAGCCAAACAAAATTCTGATACTATAAAGATGTTTACAGGTTCTTTGTAGGGTAGACGAAATTTAGTCCACTCATGATCTAGCACAGTTTCCCAAATACCTGTAAAAACTCGCATTAAAGGATTAAAGCCTTGTTCCTAAATGAAGGTAGATGACTGTAGTTATTGTAAATACCTGTCTAGATCATTCTCTGGGAACTCAAAAATAGGGTTAGGAGCACTTGTACTTGAATCAGCCATTTGATTAGAGATTTTTGAATTCAGGGTTTTTCTTTTGATTATGAGATAAAAGATGAACAGAGGGGAAAACGTTCTATACTAAATGATTAGAAAGACTTTTAGCAAGTTTAGAAGTTAATTTTTTACATAAATTAGAACATCTACTTTGAATTTAAATTGTTTAATAGTTAGAGTTTATTTGAAATACTATCGTTTACATTGGTATGTCATAAAATCAAGGTCGGAGTTGATATTCCATAAAGTAGGTATTATCGCGACATAGAGGTGGCATCCCGCAATGTCGAGGCTAGTGTCCTTGTTCTTCCTATGTTTGGCGATCACGACATAGGCTATGTTCGTCGCGACATTGAGACTAATTTTCCTCTGGTTCCAAATCTAAACTGCTATCTATTCCTTGGGTTTTTCGGATGTTCAAAGCTAACATTGGTTCTTTACTCCATATTGTCATATAGCATAAAGGTTGCTCATCAATAAGTACATCTGTAGTTCCCCCATAAGAGGATTTTACTCTCTGCGCATTGACTAAAAAATATTGACGATTCTTACCTAACAACTCAATTGCTCTATATGGTTTTACTTGGTTGATGGTATATGGTCCTGTGCATCTTGATTTGAGTTTCTCGGGAAATAATTTTAACCTAGAATTAAACAGTAGTATCTTCTATCTTGGCTCAAAAGTTTGTTTCCGAATCTGAGCATCGTGGCGCAACCTACTTCTTTCTTTGTATAATTTTGTGTTTTCATGAGCCATGAAACAAAATTCCTCGATTTCTTGTAACTGGAATAATCTCTCTTTCTCTGCTAATTCAGGATCTAAACTCAGTTCTTTGATAGCCCAGTATGCTTTTTTCTCCAATTCAATAGGTAAATGACAATTTTTTCATACACAAGTTTGTAATAAGACATATCTAATGGTGTTTCGTAAGCTATTCGGTCCCATAAAGCATAATCTAATTTTTCTACCCAGTCCTTGTGATTAGGGTTTACTATCTTTTCGAGAATCTATTTAATTTCCCGATTGGAAACTTCAGCTTCTCCAATAGCCTGTGGGTGATATGATGTTGCCATTTTGTGTCGAATGTTGCATTTTGCAAGAGCAGCCTTGAACTGCTTACTGGAAAAATGTGACTCTTCATCACTAATTAAGGCTCTAGGGGTTCCAAATCTTGAAAAGATATTTGGAGACATTATCCACAACCAATAGAATATTGATTTCCTAATGAACTAGGAAAAGGACCCATGAAATCGATTCCCCAAATGTCAAATATTTCTACCTCAATATTTTTACCTCAAATATTTAGAGACACTGATCACAGTTTTGTACAAATTCGTGAACATCTCTATTCATAGTTGGCCAATATAATCCTGATTGCAATATTTTTTGAGCAGTCTGTTTTTCACCAAAATGTCCCCCACAAGAAGAGTTGTGACATCCTTTAAGTATATCACTTATCTCTTCTTCAGCTATACATCATCGTCCTAACTGATCTGCACATTGCCGAAACACATAAAGATCCTCCCAGATATAACTTTTTGCCTCATGCATAATTTTTTTTTCTATTGCCATGATATTTTTGGTGGGAACACCGTTCTTTCTAAGAAGTTCACAAAGTCTACGTACCAAGGCATCCCTATATTCGATAATAGTGTTTCTACTCTGAATAGTTTCTCATTTGTGAAGGTTTCTTTTATCTCCTCCAAAGGTGCAGAAATGTTATGGTTCTCTAATCGCGACAAATAGTCAGCAATTTGATTCTTTTATCCCTTTTCGATCCATAATCCATAAGTCGAACTCTTGTAATAGCATACCCATCTCATTAACCATTCCTTCATCTCTTTTTTCTTCATCACATACTTTAATGTTGAATGATCTGTATAAACATAAACATGATTAGCCATCAAATAGGGATGAAAATTTTCACAGGAAAAAACTACTGCTAACATTTCTTTTTTAATGGTTGTGTAATTGCATTGAGCTGGGTTAAGAGTTTTGCTGCAATAATGAATTGCTTTGAATAAACAATCTTTCTTTTATCCTAAGACAACACCTACAACATAATCACTAGCATCACACATAATAATAAAGAGCTTGTTCTAGTTTAATGTGATAATTATAGAAGCAGACACTAATTTTTCTTTTATTTTCTCAAAGGCTTCCACACAATTATTATTGAATAAAAAATGAACATCTTTTTGTAACAATAGATTTAAGGGTTTAGAGATGTGAGCAAAGTCTTTGATAAACCTTCTGTAGAATCCTGCATGTCCAAAAAATTTTGAATACCTTTGATATTCATGGAATGTGGTAGATTCTTTATTTCCTAAAATTTCGCTTTGTCTACGTCTAACCTCCTTTGTGAGATTTAATGTCCCAGAACTAACCCTTCTCTTACCATGAAATGACATTTTTTCCAATTAAGCACTAGGTTAGTTTCCTCGCACCTTTGAAGTACCTTTTCTAAATTCAGCAAACATTCTTGGAATGAATCTCTATATACTGAGAAATCTTCCATGAAGACACCAAACCCTTCTTCCAGCATATCTGCAAAAATAACAATCAAACATCTCATAAATGTGACGAGCATTACAAAGTCCAAAAGGCATTCTTTTAAAAGCATAGGTTTTGAAAGGGCATGTGATGTATCTGAATTTGATGGTAACCTGAATAACCATCCAAGAAGCAATAATAATCTTTTCCTGTCAACCGATCTAACATTTGATTAATGAAAGGTAATTGGAAGTGATTCTTTTTTGTTGCATCATTTAATTTCTTGTAATCAATGCACACTCTCCACCCTGTAATTGTTCGTGTGAGAATTAATTCATTGTGGTCATTCTCTACTACTGTCAAGCCACCTTTTTTCAGTATGCATTGTGTAGGGCTAACTCATTCACTATCGGAAATGGCATATACGATACCCGCATCTAACCATTTTAATAGTTACTTCTTCACTACTTCCTTCATGGCAGGATTAAGTCTTCTCTACGCATCTACCACAGGTTTTTTCCTTCTTCTAACTGAATTTTGTGTTGGTAGAATGCTGGGTTTATCCCTTTGATATCAACAATCGTTTACCCAATGGCTTTCTTATGACGTTTAAGCACATGTAGCAAAGCTTCCTCTTGTGGCCCACTCAACCCTGCTACAATTATAATAGGTAGTGTATTTTGTTCTCCTAAATACTAATATTTCAAAATTTCTAGTAATGACTTTAACTCAACCTTTGGTGGCCTTATGATTAACGGTATCATTTTTATGGTAGTCAGCATCGTTTGTTCTACCACCTCTTTGCTTTGTTACCACCATTCCAATTAGGTGGTTATAAATTCGACATGTGGGTTTTCCTCAATTGGTTCTTCCACTTCAGAATCTTCTTCTTCTTTATCTTGATTGGTTGCAATCTATTTACGAACAAGTTCATCGAAACCACTTAAGGGTTCATGTTTTTCTTCCAAAAATATTTGATTTGCATTTTCTATCTCCAATATGTCCGTGACGTCTTGCCAAGTCTTGGTCCAAATACTTCCCCTAGTCATAATATCCACCTTGCATCTATTTTCTGTATTCAACCCATCATAGAAGTGTTGAATTTGTATAGCGACATGAATGCCTCCTCCTAATATAGAGTAGAGTATGGTTTTAAACCTTTCCCAAGTTTTCCCTAATGTTTTTTTCATAATGTGCCTGAAATGAAACATTTTATCCAGTAGAGTTCTACTGATACAAGTATAAAACTATCGGAACAAGTCAACAGTTTTATAATATACGTATTAGCAGATTAATTGGCAACAACAAAACAAAAAGTAACAAATCATCCAAAGAGATTAAGATCATGCATCCCACCATAATCTCACAAATCACAAAACGTCCCAAAGTCTAGACTCCGTCTAGGTACATGCCGACCCAAAATGAAATAAAACTCATGGTTGTTTGAGAGCGAGATTTACCTTTGGATGCCGAGATGTGTAAGTATGAAAAAGTACCTATCCTACGCATGTAAAACAAACATATGCTAAGTATAATATGGTGGTATTCTAATGACCTAAAAAATTACATCAAATACATAAGAATATCGAAGTTAATCTTAATATTATTACAGCTATAAAAAATACCATATTTATAAACTTTGGTCTCGAATATCAATCACCTTACACATTTCATTCGATATACTCATACATATATCATAATATCATTATTCATATTCTCATACAACTTTAATTCTTGATTCACATCTCTCAACATATTCATTTAATTTTCACCATTTTCATATTTGTTTTGCATACAACCTCATGCATATTATATTTCAATTTTCCTTAATTTTCCATACATATGTTTCATGGAATTTTCGTTTCATATAGCATAATATTCATCGTTTTAGTTCCTTATTAACACAACTCAGACTCTGACTGATACACGGATCCCACCAACACATCGGTTTGGCACCCAGTGTCTCATCGGATAAATCCGAAGTAATAATTGCGCCCAACGCTATAATAAAGGTGACACTCAGTGTCTCATTGGTTAAACCGAAATAATTTGGCACCCAGTGCCTCATCGACTCATGGTCAAAGTAGCCCAGAACTCTTCCTATCCTATGACATGCCATCTATATCCGACTCGGCCCGAACAGTTAATAGGGTAAACATTTTCATTTAATATCAAACCACATTTCAACTTTTAACTTTATTCACAATAACAATGCATTTAAAATGAAATTTAATAATAATTATAAATTTACCCCTATTGAAATCACATATCATGCATGTACACATGGAGAAATATACAATCTAAAATCCCTACATAATCAAATTATTCAAATCAACATTAATTAGTAGAGAGTCTCATACCTTTTTTTTCATACCTTGATTTTCTTTTACTTTGAGCCGTTAATTATAATTTGACGATTTAATAGACTAGTTTAGGTTATAGAAATACCAACCATAAGTTCCGAGCTACTTGTCGATAACCTTGTTTTTGCCCTTCCTTTTCGAAGAGTCCGGGTCAACGCTAGCTACGGAAATAAACATATACATATTCATCAATTTACAAACAATTTTACTCTAAATTAAATTTAATTCCCTATTTCTCATTTTCACACTAATTCACAAGTTTCTAAATTTGATCCTCACTACTTAAAACTAATGACCAATTTCACCATTTAATCTTTTTCCTCTTCTAACCCAAATCATATATATATCCAAATAATCCCAAAGGCTCCATTTACTCAACAATGGTAGCATTTAATATTCTTAACCAAATTGAAAAATATGACATAAGTTTATTAGCTTAAGGTATTGGGATTCCAAAAACGTAAAAATTACAAGAAAAAAACTTGATTAAACTTATCAAAATGAAGCTTGTTCCTAGCAAATACCCAAACCTTTCTTCACCCTTCTCTAACCGAAAGTTGAGGAAGAAGAAAGAAAATATTTCATTATTCCAACAACTCCCACTTAAGCTAAACCAATTTCCACTCATTTCCTTTAAATTTTCTTTAATTTAAATTTCAACTAAATTGTAAGCCACAATTTTCCTACACCTAACGGCACTAAGCAAATTAAATGGGGATTTTTCCCTTTTTGATCCCTCCATTCTTGTTCCTTTAGAAACTCTTTCATGAATTACACTTTTACCTTTTTATGCAATGTAGTCCTCATACCTATTTTAAGCATTACACTCTTAAATTCACCTACATGAAATCAATTACTCTACAATTTAATTTTTGTAAATATTTTTATTAAATATTTACGGGTCGGGTTCTCAAATACGAAGTCTCGAAAATAGATTTTTCAACACCCGAATTTGGGTCATTACATTATAACTTTTATTGATTTTTATTTTTATTATTTTTTGCCACATGTCATGTTGTGGTTATGACACATGGTGACTTTAACTGAAAAAATTAGAGGCGGTTCAAGTACCCAATTAAGTGCAAAAAAAAAATTAGGGACTTAATTGTTCTTTTCGAAAAAGTTTGAGGACATTTTTTATGCATTTAAAAAGTTTGCAAAATAAAAACAGGGACTTAATTGTTTTTTTTTAATTTGAGGTTATTCTTTTGCATTTTGAAAATTCAAATATCCAAATGAATGTAAAATAAAAGTAAAAGCTTAATTACTTTTTTTTTTTAAATTTAGAGTTTTTCTACCTACATTTTAAATCACTTAACATTGAAAGTATTTAAACTTAGATGTTAGCTCCCACTCTAATTCTGAATTTCATTTTTTAATTAATATCTCATATTTTAAAAGATTCCATTGAAATTTCAATACAATCAAATCAAGCAAGAGTTTTTTTTTACTTTTATCTCTTTTTTTTTAATAAATTGATGTGGTTACATGGTAGTATATGTTCATACTTTCTTAACCCTTTGACAATGCGCACACACCTTATACACACAGGTGCTCAAACCCGAAACCCTTAGGATAAACAACATCCTCTTTTCCACTGAAATCACTTGTTGAATTCTTTATTTTTATCTTTCTTAATACTAGAAGATTAAGAATGATTCTTTTCAAAGGTTTTGATGCTTGTAGGTATAATATCATTAATTTCCATTTTTAATTATTTTGTTTTTCCCAAATAATTTCATAATAATAAAGTAAACAGGACCCTGTTATGAATATTATAGATGTTCAACTTTTGATCATTTAACCTTCCATCTTCCTTAACTTGATCTTTAACCTTCCATCTTCCTTAACCTCCCTTAATCTTTAACCTTTCATCTTCCTTAACTTTTCATATTCTTGTAACTACTATTTACTATTTATGTATTAGAATATGAAGAGTCCAATCTCGCTATATATATAGTGGAGTATGCTACTTCTGAAAGATATGAAATATATAGAATACATTACAAATTTTCTTCTTATTTTCATCTATTATTCTTGTGTTCTTTACATCATTGTTATTATTTTATAACATGTTATCAGCACGAGCGCTTACATTAATTCAAGAGTCTTGCATTTTTCGTTAGTTTGGATCAAGGTATGTGATATATTTTATCACGATGTTCATCATTATTGTTCTTATGTTTATAATTTGTTCATTTTATCATGATGCTCATCAATATTGTTCTTATGATTTTACAAGAGTTTCACTAATCCTGTAATTTGCTAAAACTTCTAACATAGCCAAATTATTTGTAATTTATTTTATGATTAAATTGTTATAATTATTTGTGTATTTTTCTATTATATCATGCTTGCAAGTTTTGTTAAGGGATTACTAATGATTGATTGAAAGTTTTGTTAAAGGACTACTTATATTTATATTAAACTCAATTGAAATTATGTGGAGAGAACATAACTGATGAAGAAATGTTAAAAAAAAAAATACTCCACATTTCATGCAAATAATGTTATCCTGCAGAGACAATATTGTGAAAAAGGTTTTAAGAAATATTATGAATTAATATCTTGTCTTTTTGTGGCTGAGCAAAATAATGAATTGTTAATGAAAAATAATGAATCACGTCCAACTGGTTCTACTCCATTCCCTTAAGTGAATGTGACATCATATAATAGAAAGGTTAAAGGCCACACTAGTAGTCGTGGTCGAGGACATGGCTGTGGTCGCGATCGAGGACGTGGACATGAACGAGGTGGTCATTTCAGAAATACCCACCAGAAGTGGGATCATAAGGATGGAAAGAATGAAAAAAATACAACTGGGAAAGTGGAAAGTTTGTGTTATCGTTATGGAGGTAAAAACCATTGGTCTCATACCTGTTGTACACCAAAGCATCTTGTAGAACTATATCAACAATCATTGAAGGATAAAGGTAAGAAAATAGAAACAAATTTTGATTTTGAAGATGGCAAAGATGATTATGGCTTCATTGGTACAACTCATTTGGAAGCTGCTAATTTCTTCACCACCCCTTAAAGGAATAATTGATATTAATCTTTTAATTTTATTATTATAGTTTTAAAGAATAAATTTTAAGCAACATGGTTATTATATTATATTTTAAACTATTTATAAATATTTTAAATATTTTGAAAATTTATGTGACATTTATTTTTTTTTCTTTGAAGAATATGAATACCTCTCAAATTCAATTAGCGATAAATGGTGAAAACTTATGCCTAGCAGACAGTGCAACTACTCATATATACTTAAGAACAATAAATATTTTTTTCGTTAGACAATGCAAAAAGCTAGTGTGAGTACTATATCTAGTAGTACCAAAATCATAGAAGACTCCGAAAGAGCAAATATATTGTTGCCTAGAGGAACAAAGTTCCAAATTAATGATGCGTTATACTCACCTAAGTCTCAAAGAAATTTGTTGAGTTTTAAAGATATTCGCTATAATGGATATCATATTGAGACAATAAGTGAAGGGAGTAATGAATATCTCCAAATTACGAGTATAATTCAAGGAAATAAAATCATTTTGGAGAAATTGTCTGCATTCTCCTTTGGTTTGTACTACACAAGAATTAGTACAATTGAAACACATGCTATAATAAATCAGAAGTTTATTGATGATTTTGTCATTTGGCATGATCGGTTAGGCCATCCTGGTTCAATTATGATGCGAAAAATTATTGACAATTCATGTGGACATTCATTGAAGAGCCAGTAGATTCTTCAAGCTAATAATTTTTCATGTGATGCTTGCTCTCAAGGTAAATTAATCATTCAGCCATCACCAGCCAAGATAAATTATGAATCTACCTCTTTTCTAGAAAGGATACAAGGTGATATATGTGGACCAATACACCCTTCATGTGGACCATTTAGATATTTTATGGTTTTAATCGATGCTTCGACTAGATGGTCACCTGTATCCTTGTTATCAACTCGAAATATGGCATTTGTGAGGTTACTTGCTCAGTTGATTAAATTACAGCACAATTTCCAGATTTCTCTATCAAGACAATTCGTCTTGATAATGCTGGTGAATTTACTTCCCAAGCTTTTACTGATTTTTGTATGTCTATTGGAATAAGTGTTGAACATCCTGTAGCACATGTTCATACACAAAATGGTCTTGCTGATTCACTAATCAAACGTCTTCAATTGATTGCAAGGCCATTACTTATGAAGTCCAAACTTCCAATTTCTACTTGGGGACATGCCATACTACATGCAGCATCACTAATTCGAGTCAGGCCAACAAGTTATCATAAGTTCTCCCCATTACAAATGGTTTTTGGTCAGGAACCAAATATTTCCCATCTAAGAATTTCTGGATGTGTTGTATATGTTCCAATTGCTCCACCACAACGCTCTAAGATGGATTCTCAAAAGAGGTTAGGAATATATGTTGGATATGAATCTCCATCAATAATTAAATATCTTGAGCCATCTACGGGGAATTTATTTACGGGTCGATTTGTTGACTGTCATTTTAATGAGTCAGTTTTTCCAATGTTAGGGGGAGAAAATAAACAGCTGGAAAAAGAAATAGATTGGAATGAACTATCATTGTCACATCTTGGTCCTCGTACGCAACAATGTGAATTAGAGGTTCAGAGGATAATTCATTTACAAAGTTTAGCAAATCAATTACCAGACGCATTTACTAATCCAAAAAGAGTGACAAAATCACATATACCGGCTGTAAATGCTTCAATCAAAATTGATGTCCTTGAAGGACAAACTCTAGTTGCTAGTGAGTCTAAAGCACGTTTAAAGCGTGGTAAACCAATCGGTTCTAAAGATAAAAATCCTCGAAAAAGAAAAGGAGAGAAAATAGATGGTCAGATCAAGGAAGAAATTACTTTAAAATGATCTCCAGAAGAGATTTTAGATATGACTACAGTTCAAGAAAAATCTCAAGTACCTGGTAATGATGAGATATCAACAAATTATGTCAAGTTAAGAATTAAGTGGAACTGAAATCAAATCGACATCGATGACATGTTTGCATGTAATGTAGCACTAGATATTTTGAATGACAATATAGGTCATGAACCAATGTCAATTGATGAATGTAGACAAAGAGACGATTGGCCAAAATGGAAAAAAGCAATTGAAACGGAATTAAAATCTCTTGCAAAGAGAAATGTATTCGGACATGTAGTTCGTACACCTGAAGATGTAAAACCTGTGGGATATAAATGGGTTTTTGTGAGAAAGAGAGGAGAAATTATGAGATATAAAGCACGTCTAGTTGCACAAGGATTTTCACAAAAACCTGGTATTAATGAAGAGACATATTCTCCTATGGTGGATGCAACTACTTTTCGGTTTTTGATTAGTCTGGCAATAAGAGAAGGGCTTGATTTACGCCTAATGGATGTAGTTACAGTCTATTTATATGGCCCACTTGATAATAACATTTACATGAAACTCCCAGAAGATTTTAATCTGCCAGAAGCAGTTAATTTAGGTTCTCGAGAACATTACTCAATCAAATTAAATAAATCCCTTTATGGATTGAAACAATCTGGGTGCATGTGGTATAATCGCCTTAGTGAATACTTATTAAGGGAAGGCCATAAAAATGACCCTATTTCCCCATGCATTTTTATAAAGAAATTTGGATCAGGATTTGTTATAATTGCTGTGTATGTTGATGATTTAAATATTATTGGGACTCCTGAAGAGATTTTAGTGACAATGAAGTGCTTAAAGAAAGAATTTGAAATGAAAGACCTTGGAAAGACAATATTTTGTCTAGGGTTACAAATTGAGCACCTAAAGAATGAAATTCTTGTGCATCAAACAACATATATAGAAAAAGTGCTAAGAAAATTTTACATGCATAACGCACATCCTTTGAGCACCCCAATGATTGTTAGGTCACTTAATGTAAATAAAGACCGTTTTCGTCCTCGAGAAAATGATGAAGATTTTCTTGGTCTTGAAATACAATGCATTGATGTATCTTGCTAGCCATACACGACCTGATATATCATTTGCTGTCAACTTATTAGCAAGATTTAGCTCTTGTCCAACCCGAAGACATTAGAATGAAGTTAAGCATGTTTTTAGTTATCTTCAAGGTACAAGAGATATGAGTTTATTTTTCCCTAACCTACCCAAAACAGAATTAATTGGTTTTGCAAATGCAGGGTATTTATCTGATCCTCACAATGCTCGATCACAAACTGGTTATGTTTTCACATATGGTGGTACTGCAGTTTCTTGGCGCTCTATGAAACAAACAATTACTGCTACTTCTTCTAATCATGCTGATATTTTGGCAATCCATGAGGCTAGTCGTAAATGTGTATGGCTAAGGTCTGTAATTCATCACATACGAAAAGATTGTGATTTATGCTCTGAAGAAGTTCCAACAGTTTTATATGAAGATAATACAGCTTGCATTGCACAACTTAAGGAATAATATATTAAGGGTGATAGAGCAAAACATATATCACCAAAATTTTTCTTCACTCATGATCTACAAAAGAATGGAGATATCAATGTTCAATAGATTCGATCAAGTGAGAATTTGGCAGATCTTTTTACTAAGGCACTCCCTACTGCTACATTTGAGAAATTAATTTTCAACATTGGATTGTGTCGTCTCAAAGATCTTAAGTGATGCTTACATGAGGGGGAGTAAATTCACACTACATATATATATTTGGTTGTGATATAATATGTATCAAAGGATTATGTACTCTTTTTTCCTTCACTAGGTTTTTGTCCCACAGGGTTTTTCCTAGTAAGGTTTTTAATGAGGAATATCCTTTACACAATGAACATCCAGGGGGAAGTGTTATGAATATTATGGATGTTCAACCTTCCATATTCCTTAACTTCTTTTGATCTTTAACCTTCCATCTTCCTTAACCTCCTTTAATCTTTAACCTTCTATCTTCCTTAATTTTTCATATTCTTGTAACTACTATTTACTATTTATTTATTAGAATATGAAGAGTCCAATCTTCCTATATATATAGTGGAGTATGCTACTTGTGAAATATATGAAATATATAGAATACATTACAAATTTTTTTCTTATTCTCATCTATTATTCTTGTGTTATTTACAATATTGTTATTATTTTATAACAAACCCAATGTTATTTCATTGGTAATTGTAAAATATTTTTTTTCCTTGAGTTTTCATCTCATGTTCTCTCTCTTTAATAATGGTTAATGGGTTTTTGCTTTATTTTTATTTTTATTTTCTCTTTTTTTTCATCTCTTTTTCCTTCTTCATTTGTCTTAGTTTTCGCCTTCACTCCACTATGTAATCAGTCATTATCGACGTCCCTCAGACCAACTGACACCATCGGAGTGTAGTTAACTAGTTATTTTCCTCTTCATTCCATTTTTTTTATTTTGAATCGTATCGGCCACTTCAACATTGCCGCCTATTAAATTAATATTTTTTTATTTTTTTAAATTATTGGGGATCGACCCATTAAGCAATGAATAAATAAAAATAGTGGAAGAAATTGATAAATTGAACACAAAAATTTAACATGGAAAAACCCCTCTAAAGAGGATAAAAACCCAAGAACAAAGATAATTTTACTATAAATTCAAAAGAACGAATAGTACAAAAGATGGAAATAAAAACTAAACCCCGAAACCCGAAAATAAAGAATCCTCAAAACGTAAATACGAAATTCTCCGAAAGTGTTATGAGTTGTAATTTTTAATGAGTGTATTTTCTGAGGTTGTAAAAGAACTTATTTATACACTAAATTCCTAAGTAAAATAATAATCAAATAATCTAGATTAATTAAAGTTTAACTGAAAAATTATTTCTCAAAATTGACTGAAATAGAGTCATATTTCAACATAGATTATATAATACTCCTATTTTTTAAAGTATTTCAAAAAGTACATACGGATATTAAAGATTATAGTACCAATACAAAAAAATTATTTTTTATTAATCAGAACAATCAATAAGGTATGATTAGAGGATGATGAAAGATATTGTCGGTAGTGAAATGATCGATATCGCTCGGACACTACAAATTTCAAATTATTTTCGTCATAAATTTCGAACAAGATTACTTTTATAAATATTTAATTTTTAGATTAGTTGGATTAAAAAGCAAAAGATAAATGACCCGTATGATCACTTTAACTCTTTACAAAATTTGATTTGATCATCCAATCACGAAAATAATCAATTTAACTATTAAATCTAAAGCTATTAACAATTTTGATCACCAATCATTAGTCATAATGATTGATTTACATGATTGTAAAAAATTATTATGAATTAATATCAAAAAATTAAATTACCCCTTTAGTTATTTAATTATTTGGAAATTTTTATATGGGTCATTTAGCTTTGAAAGTTTACGATTTGGTCATCTGTAAAATGATTATAAATTTTTGGATATTGATTAATTTTCACGCTTTTTTTTTTTGATATATGGATGTAATCTATGATAAATATTTAAATTTATTTTGATGAAATATATATAAAATATTTTAAATAATGCATCTTAATGTTTAAATTTATTCATCAAAATTTTAAAATTTAGT
Source organism: Kokia cookei (assembly GCA_039519145.1). Taxonomy (NCBI): domain Eukaryota; kingdom Viridiplantae; phylum Streptophyta; class Magnoliopsida; order Malvales; family Malvaceae; genus Kokia; species Kokia cookei. The sequence goes on from CM076908.1 coordinate 32,148,269, forward strand.
GTAAAGATCCCTTATGTTTTTTTAAGTTTACGTTTTGATCATCGATCTTTCATGTGTTACTTAAAGGTCATAAACATTATTGTTTGATAACAATTTAGTCACTATATCATTACCGATTGTTCTTATAGCAAAGATGCTATAATAATACATAATCAATAGCATAGGAAAAATTATTGATATCAAAGTGGACCGAACCGGTTAACAAAATGTATTTTAAGTATCAATCTTGAGAAAAATTAGATATCAAAGTGAAAAAAATGATATACTTCAAGAGAAAAGTGATGCTTTTAAGCCTATAATTTATTAAAAAAGTAAAAGTTAGAGAGAGTATATGTGCGTTTGTGTTGAAAATAAATAAATCTAATGGTTGAAGATAGTTCGTGCAATTTACAAGTTCAAAACCTATAATTCCGTGTGATGCTTGAATTGGTTGTACATGTGACCCGGCCGAAACGCCCGCCCGAAAAATGAGAGCGTTTGGGTAAAATTATAGGCCCCAAAAATGGTTTGGGCTAAAAAATAATGCTCGTTTAAAAACGGGTCGGGTATAGGGTAAAGCATTTTTTACCCAAACCGGCCCGACCCGAATTCACAAAAGAACAAAAAAATTCGCTATTTTTTAATGTTATTTTCTTGTTGTTTTCTCCCCATTTTGCTGCAATTTTACTATTATGTTGCTACTATTTTATTGTTATTGTTTGGATATTGTATAAAACTTATTTTATTGTTAATTTTGTTATTATTTTAGAGGCATTTGTTAATTTTGTTATTATTTTAAAGACATTTGTTTGTTAAGTTACATCTATCTTAGTGTTATTTAAGTATATAATTTTTAAAATTTATTTTCAATTATTATTATATAATATAAAAAATTTTAATATGGGAAGGTTGGGCTAGGCTCAAGTTTTAGCATTTTTATTTGGGCCGGGTTTGGGTAAAATTTTGGACCCATTTTTCGAGTCAGACTAAACTCGAGCCTAGAAATGGACCTAAATTTTTGTTGAGTCCAGCCCGAATTTAACCCGGCCCAACCCATTAACACTTCTAATTATATATATTAATTACTTTTTTTCTTAAATTCCCTCTTTCTAAAATTTATAAAGAGGAGTACTTCACAACTAGTGAAGAGACTTTTGGGCATTTTGAAAATTTAACTCTTAAGCTCTATTTAAAATTCTCTCAACTTAGTATTTTTTTAGCTTTATTATCAATCGCATTTCTCTTTTTATACCCTATCAATCACCACTTGTTGTTGCATTCAGTGTTACTGAATTTGTTCTAGTCTTCCTCTCTATTTTTTTTCATTACATTTTGTTCACTTGTTTGCAATATTTTTTTTTTATCAAAAGAATTCTCTACACACTATTAATGATTTAATCGAATAATGATCAAAATATTAAATGTTGATAACATTAATGATTAAAATAAAAAAATTATAGACTTAAATGACAAATTAAAACACTTTAGTCAATAATTAAACGAATACTAGTATATATCTAAAAGTTAAAAATATATAAACAAATTATATTAATCAAATAATTTCTTAAAAAAGATCCAAACGAATGTAATCATATGTTCACAATTATTGCACAAATGAATTTAATAATGCAACCTTTTGGCTAAAGATGAAGATAGATCTTCCGTATCCCACAGCATTCAACTTCGATTGCATTTGATAATATAAAATAAAGGAGATGATGATACAATTTTCAAAAGTTTTTATTTTAGGTAATAAAAAATTATAATTTAGATATTCACGATACATAATTCGATTATTTTGATTGTTTCTGTTAAAATTGTAAATAAAAATCTGACTTGAAATAATTTTTAAATTTTTGATTTTCCACATAATTTAAGTAAAATAAAAAATTATCATTTAGTCCTCAATCTTTTAATATAAATGACGTTTAACCCTCTCTTTAACAAATTGAGAATAACAACCATGTCATCTATAAAAAATGGCTCCTTCTTTCATCTGCATCATTGATTGGAGCAATGGTGTTATTATCAGTGTCAGTGACGGAGTCAAAAAAAATTTTGGGGGGCCAGAATTAAATTTTATATTTTTACAATAGTAAAAGTACAATTTCATCATTTTAATAGTCTATAATTTTATAATTTTTAAAGGTTTAAAATTTATAATAGCCTATATTTTTAATAGATATCAAATATTTTAAATAATGCATCTTAATGTTTAAATTTATTCATCAAAATTTTAAAATTTAGTGTAAAAGTCCCTTATGTTTGTTTAAGCTTACGTTTTGATCATCGATCTTTCAAGTGTTACTTAAAGGTCATGGACATTATTGTTTGATAACAATTTAGTCACTATACCATTACCAATTGTTATTGTAGCAAAGATGCTATAATAATACATAATCAATAGCATAGGAAAAATTACTGATTACTTATTGGAATTTCTAGAATATCAAAGTGGACCGAATTGATTAACAAAAATGTATTTTAAGTATCAATCTTGACAAAAAAAAAAATTCAGATATCAAAGTGAAAAAAATAATATACTTTGGGAGAAAAATGATGCTTTAAGCGTATAATTTATTAAAAAATTAAAAGTTGGAAAGAGTATATGTGTGTGTTGAAAAAAATAAATTTAATGATTAAAGATCGTTCGTGCAATTTGCAAGTTCAAAGAATATATATATATATTAGTTTATATTCCGTGTGATGCTTGAATTCGTTGTATATATTAATTTTTTTCTTTAAATTCCCTCTTCCTAAAATTTATAAAGAGTCCTTCACAACTAGTGAAGAGATTTTTGGGCATTTTGAAAATTTAACTCTCAAGTTATATTTAAAATTCTCTCAATTTTTTGTTTGTTCAGTTTTATTATCAATCACATTTCCCTTTTTTATACCCTATCAACCATCACTTGTTGTTAGGTTCAGTGTTACCGGATCTGTTGTAATCTTCCTCTCTATTTTTTTCTGTACATCTCATTCATTTGTTTGTTTTATTTTCTTGTTCATCAAAAGAATTTCCTACATTTATTAATGATTTAACAGAATAATGATCAAAATATTAAATGTTGACAACATTAATAACTAAAATAAAATAATTTTAGACTTAAATGACAAATTAAAACACTTTAATTAATAATTAAACGAATACTAGTAAAAAATATGTAAACAAATTATATTAATAAAATAATTTCTTAAAAAAATCCAAACAAACGCAATCATATGTTCACAATCATTGCACAAATGAATTTAATAATGCAACCTTTTGGCTAAAGATGAAGATAGATCATCCGTATCCCACAACATTCAACTTTGATTGCATTTGATAATATAAAATAAAGGAGATGATGATACAATTTTCAAAAGTTTTTATTTTAGGTAATAAAAAATTATAATTTAGATATTCACCATATATAACTCGATTATTTTGATCATTTTCATTAAATTGTAAATGAAAATTTGACTTCAAATCATTTTTAAAATTTTGATTTTTCAAATAATTTAAGTAATATAAAAAATTATTATTTAGTCCTCAATCTTTTAATATAAGTGAGGTTTAACCTTCTTTTTAACAAATTGGAAATAACAACCATGTCATCTATGAAAAATGTCCCCCTCTTTCATCTGCATCGTTGATTGGAGCAATGGTGTTACTATGCCAGTGATGGAGTCATAAATTTTTTTGAGGGGTCAGAATTAAATTTTATATTTTTACGATAGTAAAAGTGTAATTTCAGTATTTTAATAGTCTATATCATTATAATTTTTAAAGGGTTAAATCAAATTTTTATTATTTTGGAGAGCCAAAATACAATTTTACTATTACTAATTTAAAATTTTATAAATTATAAAAGACTTAAATTAAAAATTTACCATTTTATGGAAGATGATGATCCTTGAGTCTATTAATGGCTCCACCACTTATCGGTGCTGACCCTTTGCGGTAGAGGTGACAACAAGACAAAAAAGAAAAAGAGATTTTAAGGAGAAGAAGGAGAACATCAAACCCAAGAAGAAGAAGAAGATTGAACATATTAAAGAGAAGGTCGAACTTTCCAAATCTACCATTGGCCTCTACCCTTCAAGTTCATCTAAAAACAAATAATTTTCTTTTAAAATCTATGCTTTTTTTCTTTTGTAATACCTGTAATAGCAAAGCTAGAATTTTTATACAAAATTTAGGATTTTTTTTATATTTTTGAGGATTTAAGTTTTGAGTATTGGTTATTTTTTCTGGAAACTGTTGTTAAGTGATTTGAATGGTTGCCAATTCTCCATGCCTATAATATTTGCATAACAACCCTGAAAACCCTAATTATTATATGCTACAATTATTATTTTAATGAAAATGATCAAAATGTTTGTATTATATAATATAAATGTTTAAATTACAATTTTTTTTCGAATACTTAAAATAATTTTTTTTCAAAATTAGGTGTTTACCCTAAAATAGATTAGTAAAACATAAATATTTGATATAGTCTCTTTTTGGTCAGCTCCACAAAACTTAGTATATAAACAGAAAACAAGTTTCGAATGTTGTTTTTCTTATCCCTTTCTACCAGCTGCTTGTTTCACCATGGAGAAAACAGACATGTGTAACTCGAGCATGGTTTCCACATACCATGATGTTGAAGAGTCTTGGGATGATGAATTCCAACAACTGGTGCAAACCTTCCCTAAAGATAAAAGCTTCACAGGAATGAATCTTTACTTCTTCCAAGGTTTCTAGTGCCCATCAATTGTTTTAAAAGCTGTGATTTCTTGTCAGAAACATTTCCAAGCATTTGATTCTGATTTTATCATCGCCACTTTGCCAAAATGTGGCACTACATGGCTTAAAGCTTTTACTATCGCCACTTTGTACCGTAACCAGTTCGCAAGGGAAAAGAATCCCATGCTCACCAATAACCCTCAACCTCTTGTTTGCTTCATCGATTATGACTTTTATTTCAACGACCCTTGTCTTGAATTCGAAAATTGTTGTCTTTATCAGCCAAGACTTTTTTCTATCCACTTGCCTTATGCTTGTTTGCCAACTTCCATTAAAGATTCCAACTGTAAGATTGTTTACTTATGTAGAAACCCCATGGACACGTTCATTTCCTTTTGCTCTTTCTTTTCCAGGCTTCGAGGCGAAGGCTTTGAGCTTGTATCACTAGATGAAGCTTTCGAGAGGTTCTGCCAAGGAATCAATGAATTTGGACCATTTTTCGATCATGTGTTAGGGTATTGGAGGGCAAGCAAAGAAAAACCCAGCAAAATATTGTTTTTACAATATGAAGATCTCAAGGAAGACATCAATTCTCACCTTAAAAAGTTGGCAATGTTTTTGGGGGTTCCTTTCACTGAGGAAGAAGAGAAAGAAGGAGTTGTTGAAGAAATAGCGAAAATTTGCAGCTTTGAGAACATGAAAGACTTAGAAGTGAATAAGAAGGGCGTGGAAACTTTTGGGTATCCACAAGAAACCTTCTCAGGGAAAATAAAGACTTATAAGATTCCACGTGAAGCTTTCTTTAGAAAGGCAAAAGTGGGAAATTGGAGCAATTATCTCACACCCTCCATGGTTGAACGTTTAGAAAAACTTATTCAAGAGAAATTGGATAACTCAGGTTTGACATTTGAATAGTCCAAAACTTCAAAATATATTACTTCTACATGATCAGGGATGTATCTCTATTGGCTTTAGTTTATGATGAATAAATTCCATATTTTCATGTAGAGAATCTTTCCCTCGCAAAATAAGGTTATATAATAATATTGTGGTTAAAATATGCTATTAGTCCCTGTATTTATCCAGAATTTGAGATTTGATACTTGTTCAATTTAAAAAATTTAGTCTAAACATTATCATTGTTTGTAATTTCTATCAAAATTTGTCAACTTAAACGTAGGTAAAACTAACATTTTCACTTATAATTATGTTTTTGTTATAAATACATTAAATGGATGTATGACCTCTTTAAACACTCGTTAAAGTAATGAGATAAAACTTTCTAGTTCATTTATGAACATAAGAGTAAATTAGATGTTTCAATTAAGAAACTAAAGAGGCTTCATTTACATTTATTTCATTGAATGCAAATGAGCTTATAAATAAAGCTACTTGAAATAAAAGTAGAAGAAGAAAAAAATTTCTGTTGATTTGATCTATTGCTTACTTTAAGTGTTCTTTTATTTGATTATTTTATAACATATTATCAGCACGAGCCTCTATAAGTTCATAATGAAGTTCACGGCGTTGCAACTATATATAACTTCTTGTAAAGCTCCCATTGAACTATATACGAGACGGCTAGATGCATTTTTTATAAGAAGTTTCTTTTATTTAATGCTTTATATCTGATTATTATTATTTGTTAATTCATGATCAATTATAATTGTTTTGATTAACATATCTAATTTTTATGATCTTAGACAGATGGTGAAAGATTTAATATCGATATGGATTTTGATTTGGTTCTCTTGATATTGAGGTGTCTCAGTATCATATAAGTTATTTTGAAATAAAAGTTTTCTATCGATGAATTTTTTAATTTGCTTACTTTTTAATAAAATCATCAAGACTCAATGTTGAACAAGAAAGTTGCTATTAAAACTTTCGTAGAAGAAAAGAAATTGAGGTAAATTTCACTTATCACATTACATGCTTCTATGTACCTATATTTTTCATGATTTTTCTTAATATATGCTATTTGATAATTACTTGGTAATTGTATCTGAATGATGATAGATTAATTTTAATGATATAGATTGATAGATTTTTAAATCACGGTTCATAATATTATCAATTATTTCTATTAAATAAAGCCTAAGGTTCATCATAATATGTGGTCTTACATAAGTTCTTAGTCATCATTAAACTAATTATTTTATATGTTTATTTGATAATTTCAATTTATATATTACATATAATATATATATAAGTTTTGTAAATTCTAAACATATGTTTTTGGACTTTGATATTGTTTAAAATTCTCTTAATCAACAATGATTAAAGTTATTACATATATTAATAAAATCAAGATTCTTTCACATTAAACATGTTTGTTTAAAGTCATTTTAATAACAAATTTTCAGGAAGATCTAAATTGATTTTTAGGTTGATTCTAATATAGCATTTCAAGTATAGTTCTTGTTATTTTTAATTCTTGAATTATTTTGGTTGGAAACATTTTTATAAACTTAAAAATGAGAATTACTGTATTAATTTGGGCATCGACATTTCTATGAATATTGTTTGTATTAACCAATTGTTGTTTGATAAGAAGCATTAAAACAACTCATGTGGTTTGATTTTGTAAATGCGTTATATTTCTTACTATACAACTCTGGTAAACTTGTTACTTGTACAAAGTTGTTAAAGGTAGTTCATACACTTTATATTTGTTAATTATTAGAGAAATTATATTAAGTTTGATATTTTAAATGTCAATTTTATCCATACATTTGATTTGCAAAAGAACTCTATGCTTGACTTATTATTTCTTTCTAGTTAATTGATGATGAAAAATCTTGTGGAAAGGGCCTTAAAAGTATTTTGGATTGATTTAAAGCCTTCTTAAGGCCAAACAAAATAATGAATTATTCGTTCCACTAATTCCGCTTTATTCCTCAAAGTGAATGTAGAATACATAACAATTATAAAATGGAACCTATTGTCATTATTGACAAATAGATAAAAAGATGGATGGTTCGAAATGTTGCTACATGTTCATTCTTAGAACATAATGATCAATGAGTTATAGTTTTATACTAATTAATCATTCCTTGAAGAAGATGATATCTATATAATCCTATTGGTAAAGAATATAATATACACTTACGTTATTACCTAAATTGTATTCTAACACCCAAAACCCAAAACTGTCGCCGATAAGGGTCCTAGTGTCCTACTGTTTATCTATCACTGTTCATCTTTTAAACAACATGTCATTCAATCTTATTTCATTAAAGAAATGCACTTAACACATTGTAAATCATCAAATAATTATAACCACAACTCGACAAGGACAAAAAGGTCATTTCCATGAATTTTGGAAACTTCTATCAACACTTGTTGGCCATGTATCGATAGTTGACAAGTCAGTAACCAATTTTAAATAGTAGCAGACTTCTACCGATACAAGTGTACCTTCTATCGATACTCAGCATGCTTCTATCGATACTAAAAACTCTAGAGAGTTAAGAAGACCTACCCTACAACTTCTACCGATACAAGTAATCTAACTACTGATACAAACATGCATAGAACTACCGAAACTTAAAATGAAACTATCGATACAACCCAAGTCAGTAAACAACCTCTCTCCTACCCTATACTTGTATTGATACATGCAGAAGTTCTATCGAAACAAGTATGCATAATTCTTAGATTTAACACAAATTTCATTTATAAAATTAAGATGAAATGAACAACACATTAGTGTTCAAGTACAATACTTAGCATAGTATTTAAGTCCTAAATGTCGCACACAACATTCATCAAATATTCAAAGTTCAACATTCAACCAAATGATCTACAAGTATCATAGTCTCAAAATAAGCATATACAAAAATGACATCCTCCTAGTACATGCCATATAACCGAGTGATGTAAATACTACCGAACGAGCTCCCAAGATAGTGTGATGTCTTCTAGATGATCCGATCTCAAGTCGTAAAATGAAATCTACAAACCAACAACAATTTCACTGGTAAGCATTATAGCTTAATAAGTTCGCAAGGTTCAACAATTTACCAAATAACATGAGGTAAACATCTCTATAAATCTGATGAGCCAGTATAGGACTAAACTTCAGTTATCGTTATTCGTTTTACTCCCTGTTGACTCTAAGGTCATGATGCTTATTTTACTCCCTATTGACCCAGAGGTCATGCCTGTTACCAGTATTCGATGCTATCCTTAGCCATCAACACGGTATATCTGTTCCATACAATGCTGCTCACACTAAGTTGACGAGAATATGCGATCAGGCATAAATCTCAGCCATCGTAATGTAATTCATTCTTGGATTCTATTCACTTTATAGTGACTCACGATGCCTTAGAGAATCCACAACAAATGCAGGTTCTCAATCATCGGACCATCTAACTTTGGCACAAGGCTGAGTAATTCTTCTTTTGTCATTTCTATCTTTCACATCTTCACTTTTTCGTTCCAATCATCAACAATTATAAAGAAGATATATATAAGTAGTTACAAGTATGAATTTAACATTACGAACTTACCAGACTAATTTTCAGTTACGGATAAACACCAGGGACTAATCTGCTAATTTCTCCTTTCCGTGATCCGCTGCTCGATCGTAATATACTCAAAGTTAAGCTCAAAGTTTAGGATGAAAAACCCTAAATTTCTTCCTCCTTAGTCGTGTGAAAGATGAAAAGAAGGAAATGTGATTTTTTTTCTTTCTTTAATTTTATATAATATATATATATATTAATTGCAAACTTGTAATTTTCATGATTTTCATTATTAAGCTTAATTAATCCCTTTTCTTTAACGTAACTAATACATTATATTCACTTAAATATCACATCATTCAACTACTTTAATCTCTTTTGGCTAATTTATTTATTTAGTCCTTCTAATTACAAAATTCTAGTTTTGCACCTTTTACGATTTAATCCTTCCTATTCGATTAACTATCTAAACGTCAGAATTTCATAACCAAAACTTACTACGATGCTGATGACATCACAGATATTAAATAACTAATATTTATGACTTGACTTATCGAAATTGTGGTCCCGAAAATAATGTTTTCGACACCATTGAAAATCGGGCTATTACATGTATTTTGCACATTCCTTAAAGTGAATGTCTGCAATAAATATAACAAATTATATAATCAATTTTGATCATTAATGTTAATTTGAACATTTGAAGATTTTGACATATTCCTTGAAGTGAATATTGCAAATAATTTTTTGCAAATTATATTTTTTTATTGAGTTATTGACATTATGGACTTCACATTAACGTTGACATTTCCAAAAGTAAATGTCACAATATTGCTTCTATGTGGATACAAAATAAAAAGAATGACGATAAAATTATCAATTGTCAAAATTTAAATTGACATTATTAGTACAATTGAAAAACATGTTAAAGTAAACCAGAAGTTTACTGATACAAATACATTTACTATTTCGCGTGGCCAGTTAGACCATCTTAGATTATATATGATTCAAAAAATAATAATTCATATAGACATTCATTAAAGAATGAGAAAATTCTTTAATTTAAAGAATTCTCATGTGTTGTTTGTTCTCAATGATAATTGATTATTATAAACTCACTAGCTAAAGTTGAGATTTAATGCCGTGCATTTCTGAAATGAATATGGGTCCATTCATCCACCATGTGGATGGTTTTTTGATATTTTATGATTTTGGTAGATGCATCTACAAAATAATAACATATGCGTTATCAACTCACAACCTGTCGTTTTCGAACTTGTTTAAATGATTAATTTCATATTATGCAATTAAAACAATTCATCTTGCTAATGTTGGTGAGTTTATATCCCAAGCTTTGAATAATTATTGTATGTCAATTGGGATAAAAGTTGAACATCTTGTAGCTCATTTCACACACAAAATGGTTTAGCTGAATAGTTTATCAAATGCCTCCAACTAATAGCTAGGTCATTGCTTATGAGAACAAAACTCTCTGTTACAACTTGGGGATATGATATTTTGCATGCAGAAGCACGTGCGCTTTAAGCCAACAAGTTATAATAAATACCTCCCATTACAATAGATTTTTGGTCAAGAGCCAAATATTTCCAATCTTAGAATTTTTTGATGTGCAGTATATGTCTCAACTGCTCCACCACAACGCACAAAGATGAGTCATCATAAGAGATTGGGAATGTATATTGATATGAATCTTATTATTAAATATTTTTGAGCTATTAATTCGAGATTTAGTTATGACATGAGTTGTTAGTTTCCCCAACATTAGGGGTAGAGAATAAAAAGTTGGATTAATAAAGTACTTGAAATGAATTATCATTGTCTAAGATCCTCGTACAAAGCAATGAGAACCAGAAGTTCAACAGATAATTCATTTTACAAATCAACTGCCAGATTCATTTACTAACCTAAAGAGAATTACAAAATCTCACATACCAGCTGAAAATGTTCCAATACAAATTGATGTCCCAATAGGGTAAACTGTTAGTTTAAAAGAAAGTAATTCACGCTTGAAGCGTGAAAGACCAATCAGTTCCGAAGATAAAAATCCTCATAAAAGAAAAGGAGCAAACATTCAAGATAGTCATATAATGTAGGCGGGGGTTCCTGAAGAGACCCATGACATAATTAATTGTAAAACTCAAGAAGAGATTTAGGTACCTAAAAGTGAAAATGAAAATTATGAAATAAAGAGATCTCGATAAGTTATGTCAATACGAGAAAAGATGGAACCAGAAAAATATAGTTGTCGACAACAATTCTGCTTATAATGTTGTTATTGAAATAGCAAAAGAAAATGAGGATCTTAAGCCTAAATCTTTTGAGGAATGTAGAAATAGAAAATTAGGCAAAATGGAAAGACACAATTCAACCAGAATTGAATTCACTTCTAAACATGAGGTTTTTAGACCTGTAGTCCAAACACCTAAAGATGTAAAACCGGTAGGATATAAATGAGTATTTGTGTGAAAACAAAATGAGAAAAATAAAGATGTAAGATATAAAGCTACTTATGGCACAGGGATTTTTGCAAATGCCCAACATTGATTATAAAGAGACATATTCTCTTGTGGTGGATGCAATCACGTTTATATATCTTATTAATCTGGCAGTACGTGAAAAACTTGGCACGCGTCTAGTGGATGTTGTTACAATTTATTTGTATGATACACTTGATAGTAATATTTATATGAAAATCCCTAAAGGATTTAAAATCCAAAAAGATTTAAAATCCCAAAAGGTTATAGAGTTTCTCGAGAAAATTGCTCAGCCAGATTAAAGAAAAGTTTATATGGATTAAAATAATTTGGATGTATGTGGTACAATAGTCTTAGTGAAATTATTTTAAAGACGGTTATAAAAACGATCCAATCTATCCATGTGTTTTTATAAAAAGGTCTGGATCATACTTTCTGATTATTTCTATTTATGTTGATGATCTAAATATTATTGGAACTCATGAAGAGCTTCAAAATGCAGTAAATTATTTAAAGAAAGAATTTGAGATGAAAGATCTTGGAATAACAAAGTTTTGTCTTGGCTTGTAGATCGAGCATTTAAAAGATGAAATTCATGCCCATCAATCAACTTACACGGAAAAGTTTTTAAAGAAATTTTACATGAATCTGACTATGCCCTTTCATATTCCATTTCCAACAACCTCTGATAGCCATCATTGTTTCCCTTTTTTTCAAGGTTGATTTCCATTAATTAACCAGAATTGACGTTTTCTCTTCCCTTCGATGATCCTTCCGGTCTTGCCTTCACCACCGATTCCGACTCCGATATACTATCTTCTTCCAAATCCTTCATTTTTTCTCCTTACATTTTAGACTTTCATCTTCCACTTATGACAGTCCCCGTTCCCTCACTCTTATCGAAAAGTGATCATCTCCAACTTCCATGCTGATTATTTCATCTAACATTTTTGTTTGGGATATAAAAATCAACAGCTCCATTTTCTCAAAATTCTGAATTTTTGTTAGATTACTTCTCACTGACACCAAGTTTCCCCATAATCCAGCAACATGATTGAATGTTTCTTAGTTCCAGCAATGGAGAGGAACACCGAAAACTTCAACCCAAGTTACCCTTTCGTTTATCTTAAAGTTCTTCGACCATGGATCTATGCTTATAAAGAAATGATTTAAATATAACCATTCTATTTGTCTTAAAAGGTCCATCAGTTCTTCATCCAGAATTTCAACCAGGAAATGTCTTCCTTGAATCCTTCTTACTATTATTTCCCCTAAGCCAAATTTTTCTATGCGATCGTTCAGACTTTTTGAGTCACATACTGAAATTGATTCACATACCAGACATTTTTGTAGATTTTATAACTTCTCATCATCGACATAACCTATCATTATTTTTGCCTTTGTTTTAGCAACTCTTCTTTCAACATTTTCCAGGATTTCTTCGCTTCTTCCTCCCTGGGCCATTACTTTCTTTTGTTCTTGTCCTTTTTTATTTGCAACTTTCCTCCATATCTTCCTCTCTCCTTTAAATCTAGTCATTTTCACCTCGATTCTATTCCCTATTAAGTAGAAGCCATTTAATCTCTTTATCACCCTCTATGTATCCCTTCCATTTGAAAATCGTACGAACCCAAACCTCTTACCATAACTACTCCTTTTTGTTAGGGTGAAAGCATCGACTATATTTCCATGGTATTCAAAAGGTGCCCACAAGCCTTTCCAAAGGATAGAATCTGAGATATTGTGTATGAACACCATTACAATATTTCCTTTCTTCATCCTTCTATTCCTACAGATGCTTTGTTAGTGTGAATCCAAATTAATAAATTGATTAAACTAATTAAATTAATTAACCCAGCTAACCTAATGGAATTTCCTATTCCTTGTAACACCCTACGCTCGACTTGTCCTTAATTGGACCATCACAAATGGACCGAGTTTACCTTTCCTTAATTTCTTATCGAATAAACTATTCTAAAGCAGACTAAATTAAAATTCATTTTAATTCCTACAACAAATACTTTAAACCACTGAACATTTAGACCCTCACAATTTATGTTTCTAATCAAAATATTTGTTTACAAAATAACTCATCAAATTTTGCTAAGGACTATATGTCCAAACAATCTAGATTCCAAGTATACTATTTGGATTCATTATATTGATCTTGATCCAAAACCTCCAATAGTATACCCTTCCTATGTACATGACTTGGTCCAACAATGATCCTCAATCTTCACTCCATTTGGCATGGTCCCTTCTTTAAGTCCTCGATCAATCTCGTAAATCCTACGACCATCACCCACACTACTATAAGTTCTAATGAACTTAATCATTTCCTTCACTAGGTTACTGATCGCGCTATGAACGTCACAAAATATTGTGCAAGCTTACACTTCCGATGCAAGTATAGTAGATAGATGTGAATTTGTCGGATATCGATCCCACAAGGATGGGTGTCTATTGTCTAAAATTTTGGTACATTGAATAAGTAAAATGCAATAAATTGTGAGAATGGTTGTCGGAACAATAATGTGAAAATAAAGATAAAATGTAATAAAGGTAAAATGGGATCCATAACGTGAATAGTCAGTAAAAAACCAGGTGTGGCTTACAAGGTTAAGAATAACAGTAATTTGTCGGTGTAGTGAAGTGCAATGAACATCTTACTAAACTTGACTTTTCTATTAGATCTATGACTTTAGTATGCACACTAACCACACGTTCTAGCGCTGGCAATGCAACACACTTAAGAACAAGTGGACCAAATTCCTTCAATCCCCAAGCAACTTCCGTTGTCTTGTTTATTAGTTTAAACTGTCACTGCACCTTCTAGTGACCATGACTGTAATAACACTTCCGTGTTAAAATAATTTAAACCCAAAGATTAAATAGTAAAGACAAGCTTGGATAAGATATCATTTAGTTTATCAATCAAGAGTACTTCCATACAAACTTGAAATAAACATGAATCACCATCGTTTAAGAAAGGAAATGTAAAAGAACAAATGGAGAATATGATAGCATTAGAGATGACACTCAATTTCTCCTTAAATTAATTTATAAATTGTTCCTTTTGTATCATATTTAGCATGAATTATTAGCATTTCATACTTAGTATTTACATTTTTAACTTAGTATTGTTGGATCTTATTTTCTTTCATTTTATCTCTCCTATGCTACTAAATTTAGTACTAGTTTTGCGTCCAAAGTTGTCAGCGCAGAAATCCACTTGAGGAGTTTAGAGTAAGAAAGCATTCAAAGTTGCGGTCACAAGTTGATCCAGAATTGTGGCCGAATATAACGTCACAAGAATGCTTCTACATCTCTACCAGGAATTTCACGTTGCTAACATATCCATAAGCACCAGCGCAGGAGAATGACAAATTGTCGTAGCAAATTAGAAACCATAATTTGCGTCTAGGAATGTCGCGACAATCTGCAACTGCTCAATGAACACACCAGACCTGCATGAGTGCATAGCTAGCAATAACAACTTTTACAACTGTATCAAGGATTTAGATCTGAAAAGGGAGAAAGATCTAGAATGACCAGTGATTATAAATAGAAGGATGAAAAAGAAGATGGATCATTAAGGAGTGAAGATTTCGAATCTATAAGTTCTCTTATTCGTTTTCAAAGATAGCAGCCATGAAATCTTAAATTTTGGAGAAAGGTGATCTAATGCCATAGGGACATAACAGCTTCTGATGAGTAGTGCTTGGTGCAACGCAAGAGGAGCGATTAAGGGAGAATTCTAGTAGACTAGGAATAGGATGCTTCAATTCATTTGTTAATCCCTCTTAAAATGTTGATGAATACTATTGATAATTGATTGAATACAAAAGTATCTTTTAATATTAGATTTGCTTTGAGTTCTATTCAATTCTTCTCATTTGTTTATATTTGGATTTAACTATTTTGACCATGGAAGTTCGATTGCAGTCACAATTACTATAAGGTGCGGTGACAAGTTAGATTAGCAAGTAAGACAGCGAAAGTTTCTTGAGACTAAGAGGAATTCTGGTCACTTGTTCTTGAGTGCTCAGCATTACCAGCACTTGAAGGTGTGGAAGTTATAGGTCCTTAGGTCTTTGTTAAACAGAGAGTTGATATTAGTACGATCTCATTGGAACATAATTGCGATGACAATTCATCTATGAGTTACCTTGTAGTCACATTGAGCGTTGTTAACTTGTGAAGTCAGTGATCCTCTCCACTTCTTTACACTTTCTCTATTTCTTTTATTTTTCTGAATTTATATGACAACATCTCAACCATCAATTCACCTTTCATTAATTTACTCTGACATATTGTATTACATTTGCACTAACAATTTTTACTCTTAACCTGTGTAGTTTTAACCAGTTTACGTTGACATTATTATTAACATTTCTTATGATTTTAACTCAAATTACTTCGACAGATTTAAACGTAAACAGCCATCTCTGTGGGATCAATATTTGATAGCTTTACACCTATCAACTATACTTGCATCGAAAAGTGTTCGCTTTCATAATTACTGTGACGTTCATAGTGCAATTAAATTTTGGCGTCGTTACCGGGGATGACGTTTGTTTGATGTTTACTTTTTGTAGTTACATTTATTTGACTCTTTTCTAACTTTTATTGATTACTGATCTTTTGTTAAATCTTTTCAATTTTCTTTTAGGTGTTTATGTCCACAAGGAGAAATCCTAACAACATTGTTAGTTTTAATCCAGAAATTGAATGGATAATTCGGAGGAAAAGACAAGAGCAAAGAAAAATGGTTGGAAATATCAACGATCTACCACCATTGCTGCCACAAAATGTTGTTCCTCCAGTGCAGCCATAAGTAGTCAATAATAAACCACCGCTGCTAAAAGAGAGCAAATTCTTGACAGGACAATTAGAGATTTCATTCTTCCTATGCTCGATAATATACAACCAAGGGTTGTTAGACCAGCAATACAAGCTGATAATTTCAAATTAAAATTGGTTATGTTTCAAATGCTTAACTTGAGTGGACAATATGCAAGTTTACCTCACGAAGATGTAAGGGAGCATCTTAAATATTTTCTGCTTATATGTGCTTCTTTCAGTCAACATGGTGTTCTTAATGATGCCTTAAAGATGCAGTTGTTCCCTTACTATTTACAAGGAAGGGCACGAACATGGTTCCTTAGTTTATCGGCTGGATCTATTACTTCATAGAATGTGTTAGCAACTCAGTTTGTTTTGCAATTCAATCCACTGAAAATGAATGCTAAATTACAAAATGATGCCATAACATACCATTAACCGGATGATGAGAATTAACATACTCAGATTGTTTTGCAGTTCCTTAGACATTATCCCATGCATGGAATCCAATAAGAAACAAAAATCAAGATTTTCTACAATAAATTAAATGCGCAGACAAGAAATCTTGTCGATCCATCTGCTAATGGTTCTTTGTTGGATTGCAGTTACATTGTAGCTGTGCGAATCTTAGAATGGATTACACAAAATGACTATCAATACCTGATCTCGTGCTACTCAGGTGAAAACAAATTCTAGAGTTATAGAATTAGATGCTATATCGGCCTTGAGTGCACAGGTATTTTCATTTGCGAATATGATAAAAAACATGAAGGGAATGAGTGATGTTGCCCCTATTCAAGTAGCCTAACAGATGGATGTCCCGACATTCCCCTGCAAAATTTACGGCGACAATTGTAGTTATAAGGATTGCCCACAGCATGCTGAAAATGCAATCTTTGTTAATAACATCTGTGGAAATTCATATGGTAATTCATATAACAATTCAAGTAGGGCCCAACAACCTTGGGGGAGTCAGAATGTGTTCACATACAGATATGAAAATTCCTCAAATCAAGGTAATTTTAGACAAGGGAGTTACAATCATCAGCAGTAGAATTGTAATCATAATCCACAAGTGTATACACAACCTGACCAGATATGATCATAAAACCAGATGTAGCCACAGGTTCGAATGCAACCACAGCAAAATGTGCTACCAAATATGCAAGGACAGCATCAGCATCAGCAATAGCAACAACAGTATTCTCAATCAAGATCAAATCCATTGGTTACTTTTGAAGCTTTGATGCATGAGCATATTACCAGAACAGAAGCAATTATACAAGGAAATTCATCTTCCACCCGAGCATTGGAAGCATAACTAGGATAACTGGCTTCTGACATGAGCACACAACCACCATGTGCTTTGCTAAGATACTGAGAATCCAAATCAGAAAGGAAAGAAGCATTGTAAGGCTATCACATTGCGAAGTGGAAAGCAAACTGTAGAGCAAAGTAGCAACTCCAACCAAGCACTTGTCGACGTAAACGAACCAAAGTAACAAGGAGAAGATGCATCTGAAGAAGATATAGCAGAAACGATTGAGGAGGAACCACCAATAGTCACACCGATACCAAGCATACATCCTAAAAAGTTATTAACGGAACTGCCAATGTCGACGTAACCGGTTATAACAAAACAACCCACTATGAACATACATTTTTCATTTCCACAGAGATTTAAGGAGAAAGAGCATGACAGAGAGTATCAACAGTTTGTATCTACCTTGAAACAATTACATATTAATATTCCTCTAGTTGATGCTCTTGTGTAGATTCCCAACTATGGAAAATTTATGAAGGAGCTATTATTGAAGAAGAAAAAGCCATCCGATATTGGGACAATTGCTTTCATAGAAAGGTGTAGTGTTGTGCTGATAAATAAATTGCCACCAAAGATGAAAGATCCTGGCAGTTTTACAATTTCATGTTCTAATGGAAATCATTATTTAGGTAAAGCTCTATGCGACCTAGAAGCTAGTATTAATCTTATGCCATTGTCAACTTTCAGGTAATTAGGGATTGGTCATTTGAAGCCCACTGCAGTGACATTACAACTTGTGAACAGATCTTTGGCATAACTTGAAGGACAGATTAAAGATGTTCTCGTCCGTGTTGACATGTTTGTGTTCCCAGTTGACTTTATCATACTTGATTGTGAAGCTGATAAGGAGGTGCCTATTATTCTGGGATGCCCATTTCTCACAACGAGACTCACTCTTATTGATGTTTTCAAGGGCGAGCTGATTATACGTCATAATGATGAATATGTCACCTTCATCATTTTCGAAGCATCTCTATCACGTACTAAGGAACAATGTCACTACATTGATGTTTTGGACGAGCTAATTACGTATGAATTTAATGAATGAAGCTCAACAGTGCCAGAAGAATATGCGGTGATAGTTGAGGATAATATTCCACCTGAATGTGACCACACAATTGAGGCTAATGTATGTGAGCTGAAACATTGTTGGCAATTAGAATATTTGGATTTGACAAATCGAACGATCCTTGTTTTTAAACCATTGATTGAAAAAGCTCCGACTCTGGAGTTAAAGCCATTGCCAATACACTTGAAATATGTTTTCCTAGGTGACAATGATATATTGCCAGTGATTTTCAGCACAAGTCTCGATGCAAGTTAAGAGGAAAAATTAATCGGAATACTAAAGTGACACAAAAGAGTAATCGCTTGGAGCATAGCGGACATTAAAGGAATTAATCCCTCTTTCTACATGTATAAAATTAGGCTGAAAGATGAAAGCAAACAGTCAATTGAGCAACAACAAAGACTGAATGAGAAGATGAAGGAAGTAGTGAAGAAGGAGATTATCAAGTGGTTGGACACATGCATCATCTACCCTATTTCAGACAGCACATAGGTGAGCCCAGTCGAGTGTGTACCTAAAAAGAGGCATCGCGGTAGTAAGTAACGATAAAAATGAGCTAATCCCTACTCGTATTGCTACAGGTTGGCGAGTGTGTATGGACTACCGTCGTTTAAACACGGCCACAAAGAAGGATCACTTCCCACTTCCATTCATTGATCAAATACTGGATAGGCTAGCTGGTAAGGCCTATTACTGTTTCCTTGATAGGTACTCTGGATACAACCAAATTGCAATCGCTCCTGAGGATTAAGCAAAGATGACTTTTACATGCCCATTTGGAACCTTTGCTTTCTGACGGATGCCATTTGGTTTGTGTAATGTCCCAGCCAAATTTTAGAGGTGCATGATGGTCATCTTCTCAGATATGATCGAGGATTCATTTGAGGTATTTATGGATGATTTCTCAGTGTATGGGTAAAATTTTGATATATACGCTAACAATTTAGCAAAAGTGTTGAAAAGATGCAAGGACACCAACTTGGTTTTAAACTAGGAAAAATGTCACTTCATGGTAACCGAAGAAATTATCCTTGGTCATTGAATATCTTATCAGAGCATTGAAGTGGATAAAGCGAAGGTGAAAATCATTGAAAAGTTACCTCTATCGAATAATGTGACAGGAATAAGGAGTTTTCTTGGCCATGCCGAATTTTATAGAAGATTCATCCAAAAATTCTCCAAAATAACAAAACCACTATGGTCTTTGTTAGAGCAAAATAAAAAGTTTTTGTTCGATGAAGCTTGCTTGGAAGCATTTTTAAAGATTAAACAGCAGTTAGTACAAGCACCCATTGTCGTCACACCAGATTGGACGCAACCGTTCGAGGTAATGTGTGATGCGAGCGACTTTGCTGTAGGTGTTGTGCTGAGACAAAGAAAATATAAGGTATTTCATTCAATATATTATGCTAGTAAAACTCTAACTGAAGCACAGGTGAATTATATGACCACTGAGAAAGAGTTGCTAGTAGTAGTTTTTCCATTTGACAAGTTTTGTTCATATCTTGTCGGCTCAAAAATTACAGTATACACTGATCACTCTGCTTTGAGATACCTTTTTGCTAAGAAAGATGCAAAGTCAGGCTGATTAGATGGATCCTTTTATTACAAGAATTTTATGTCGAACTTAAGGACAGGAAAGGGTCGAAAATCCAAGTAGCAAACCACCTCTCTCATCTGGAAGCTGAAAGCGAGGATGGAAATAAGTCACAAATTGTCGATGCATTCTCAGATGAGAAATTGTTCTTTGTCAACGTATTTCCGTGGTATGCAGATGTCATCAATTACCTAGTCTGTTGAAAGCTACCACTGAGGGCAACAAGTCATAGGAAGGTCAGATTTCTCAGGGATGCTGTTAAGTATCATTGGAATAAGTCATACCTATTTAAGGTATGCGCCAACAACATCATTCGTCACTGTGTTCCTAAGGAGAAAATGTTATTTATCCTAAAGCATTGCCATGATGCTCCCTATGGAGGCCATTTTGGTGATGTTAGGTCTGCTGCAAAGGTCCTGCAATCAGGATTTTATTAGCCTACATTGTTTTGAGATACACACAATTTTGCTCAGCAATGTGACAAATGTTAGCGCACCGGTTCCATATCTCAATGCAACGAGATGCTTCAACAACCTATCATGGAGGTTGAACTCTTTGATGTATGAGGTATAGATTTTATGAGACCATTTTCGAATTCTTTTGGGAATGTGTATATCCTAGTAGTTGTTGACTATGTCACCAAGTGGATTGAAGCAATTGCGGTTCTAAAGGACGATGCTCAGATGGTGTTAAATTTTTTTCACACATATATCCTTACACGATTTGAAACACCTCGAGCATTAATAAGCAATCAAGGCACTCATTTCCATTGCAATCAGGTGGTAACAATTTTGAAACGCTATGGTGTGAAGCATCACATGGAAACCACATATCATCCACAATTGAATAGACAAACGGAGGTCTCCAGTCGACAAATTAAAAGTATTCTTGAGAAGGTGGTTAACCCATCTAGACGGGATTGGTCCTCGCGGTAACGTGATGCGTTATGGACGCTTCGCACCGCTTACAAAACTCTGTTAGGAATGATGCCATATCAGCTGGTATTTGGAAAATCGTATCACTTGCTTGTCGAACTTAAACATAAGGCCATGTAGGCAATCAAGCAATTGAAAATGGACTATGATGCAACTGGACAGAAAAGATTGTTGGACATTTCGGAGCTGGAAGAAATTCGGTGCAATGCTTATGAAAATACAACCATTTACAAAGAAAAAACTAAAAGATGGCACGACAACATCATTTTGCGGCGACAATTTTCTCCTGGTCAGTTAGTGCTTTTATTTAACTCATGTTTAAAATTGCATACAGGGAAATTATGCTCAAGATGGTTAAGACCTTTTGAAGTTGTTGAAGCATTTTTCACATGGTGCAGTGACAATTAAAGATTTGAACGATGGACACCAATTTAAAGCAAATGGCCGACAATTAAAGCATTATTGTAGCCCAGGCATCAACGAACAAAAAGAAACCATTAACCTGGTCACATTTCCTTAATAATGTCATTGCAATTTTTGATATTTACTTTTTGTCTGTTGTTTGCTTTTAATTTGTTTTCTTTAGTTTTATGCAGGAATAAAAGATCTTTTTATCGATGCACATAAAAGCACGACTTGCCAGCGCATTTCTTTGATAACTCAAAGAAACGTTTTGGGCAAGAATCATGCCGATTGATTCACTTCAATCCCCAATAGTTGGATCGTCCTGAAAAAGTATGATTTGTGTCCTAGCATTTATTGGCAACAAGCACAGTGCACTCTTTGCTATCATCACGTCTCTTCCCTCTATCGTCTATAAAATATTTTTTTTGTGCTGACTGTTCTCCCACACTCACAACCTCCATTGTTACTGTATTTTCTTCATCTTCAACCTTCTATTTTTTTCTTCGAAATACTTTCACTCTCTTTATTTCAGTACTAATGGCAAAAACTCGTGGAGCGAAAACCCCATCTAAATCGGCAACCGAATCCTCGACTGCTATGGTCAGGAATATCGACCAACCACAACCCAAAGAGTTTGTTCTCTACCTGTCAAAAGCAGTGAAGGACAGCTATCATGAAGTTATGCTAAAGAGGAACTGTCATCCTAAATAAGGAATTCAATTGTCCCCGCATCTGACTCTAGGGAAGCAAGTCACCAGGACAATTTATCGTTTGGGATGGGAGTAGTTTTGTTACCATCCAGCCGAGTACTCTCCCTCTCTAGTAAGGGAATTTTACGCAAACCTGGTGGACTCAAAACAAGAATTCATATTTGTTGTGAAGGGTTGGTGCCCTGGAGCGCCGACCACATAAACGCTCTCTTTTGTATTGTTGAGGGAGAGGATGAGCACATCGAGTTCTTGGAAAATCTCACTGAAGATGGTACCGAGCTTTTGAAGAATGATTTATGCATCAACGGTGCAGTTTGGACTGACAACAATCCAAACAACTGTACCATGTACCATCGCTTTCTCACTATTCAAAGTAAGGTATGGTTCCATTTTATAAATTGTTGCCTTCTACCCATAGCACCACTGCAACACTAGATAAAATGTACATGTTGCATTTTATATTGAAGGGACGTAGAATTGATGTCCGTGCAATCCTTCATTAAGAAATTACTGAGGCCGCCACCAAACAAACAGGTGTCTTACCTTCCCTTCTCTCATAATGTTCTCTGATAATGTTTCATTTTATTTGTCGACTCACCTACAAGTACGGGTGCATCTATAGAACAACTGACACCATTTGAGGTGAGCTGGGCCGAGGCGATCACATCCGAAAATGAATATTCTAATCCTCATCTATTATGCCATATGTGGCACCACTTGCTGAAATACATCCATTGAACATGACTGTCGATGAAGCCAACATTCAACCAGTAATGGAGGAGCAATCTACTCCACTGATTGAACAAAAAGAGAAGAGACGCAAATGAAAGGAAAAGAAGAAAAGCAAAGATGAGCGCCCAAAAAAGAAAAAGAAATCTGAAGCAGCCACATCTGAGGCTGCAACAAACTGAGTTAGTTTACTTTTCAATAGTTAGTTGCATGCATTTCATTTAAATTGCCATTGCATTTTTATTGTCCTTGCATTTTATTTGTTTTCATAATTGCATTGTAGTTGCATTTCCATTATGATTTGTATAGTATTGTCAGTGCATTGGGGATAATGCAGACATTAAGTTTGGGGGAAATGTGGAATGAAAATGTAATTACACCTACAAGTTTAGGAATATCTTTGTTTCTTTAGTTGAATGAAAGTATGCAAAATTAAGAAAAAATTGTGACTTCAATTTTTTCATTTGATGTGTGATTCTTAAATTATTTGGATTGCTAATGCTTGAATTGGATGAATATGATTGAATATTGAATCCTTCTATTTTTGGAGGAATGATTGAGAATTGCATTAGTAATAAATGAGTAGTATCATCCTTTAAATATTGAATTAACTTACCATCTTGTAGCTATGTTTATTATTATATTTACTAAATAACTCCAATGTGGGTACATTGTGACTCAACAAGGGGGAACACTCCACTGCAAGTGTTAGAAAAATTATCTAGCCAAAGGCTGTCACTGCAAGAGTGTGTGTCGACACAATTACATGCTCCTTGGGGATTTGTTGCACCCCATCATTACTGCCCATGAACAAGAGTATAGTAATGCAATGACATCTCTCAGTTGCATAAAAGAAAATGGAAAGAATTAAAGAAAGAAAAGTTGATGAAAGAAGAAAAAAAACATATATATTATTATACAATAAATGTTGTATTGGTTAGGAAGATTCAAGATTTAAAGCATGATGCTAGCATTAGTGAAGTTGCAATTTTGATTACTTATGCCTAAAAATTTTTGACGCAATATTCCACCATGTGAATGCAATTTATGCAATAGGATTTCAGAGAATATAAGTTGCTAGAATGATGAATGTGGTGACAAGAATTTAGATATAACTTTGCTAGCTTTTATTTACTAGAGGACAATTAAAAACTCAAGTTTGGGGGTGTGATAGCATTTGAGATGACACTCAATTTTTCCTTAAATTAAAGTATAAGTTGTTCCTTTTGTATCATATTTAGCATGCATTATTAGCATTTCATACTTAGTATTTACATTTTTTAACTCAGTGTTGTTGGATCTTATTTTCTTTCATTTTATCTCTCTTGTGCTACTAATGTCGTTGTATTTAGTACTAATTTTATGTCCAAAGTTGTCAGTGCAGAAATCCACTTGGGGAGATCAAAGTAGGAAAGCATTCAAAGTTGCGGTCACAAGTTTATCCAGAATTACGACCGAATATGTCGTCACATGAATGCTTCTACATCTCTATTAGGAATTTCACGTTGCTAACATATCCAGAAGCACCAGTGCAAGAGAATGACAAATTGTCACAGCAAATTAGAAACCATAATTTGCGTCCAAGAATGTCGCTACAATCTGCAACTGCTCAATGAACACACTAGATCTGTGTGAGTGCAAAGTTGGCAATAACAACTTTTACAGCTACATCAAGGAGTTGGATCTGAAAAGGGAGAAAGATTTGGAATGACCAGTGATTATAAATAGAAGGATGAAAAAGAAGATGGATCATCAAGGAGTGAAGATTTTGAACCTATAATTTCTCTTATTCATTTTCGAAGATAGCTGCCATGAAAGCTTAAATTCTGGAGGAAGGTGATCTGACGCTACAAGGACATAATAGGTTCTGATGAGAAGTGCTTGGTGTGACGCAAGAGGAGTGATTAAGGGAGAATTCTAGTAGACTAGGAATATAATGTTTCAATTCATTAGTTAATCCCTCTTAAAATGTTGATGAATACTGTTGATAATTAATTCAATACGGAAGTATCTTTTAATATTAGATTTGCTTTAAGTTCTATTTAATTATTCTCATTTGTTTATCTTTGGATTTAATTGTTTTGACCATGAAAGTGCAATTGCAGTCGCAGTTACTGTAAGGTGCGGTGACAAGTTAGATTAACAAGCAAGATAGCGGAAGTTGCTTGAGACTAGGAGGAATTCTAGTCACTTGTTCTTGAGTGTTCAGCATTACTAGCACTGGAAGGTGTGGTAGTTGTGGGTACTTAGGTCTTTGTTAAATAACGTGTTGATATTAGTACGATCTCATTGGAACATAATTATGGCGACAATTCATCTATGAGTTACCTTATAGTCATATTGAGCGTTGTTAACTTGTGAAGCCAGTGATCCTCTCCACTTCTTTACACTTGATCTATTTATTTTATATTTCTTAATTTATATTACAACATCTCAACCATCAATTCACCTTTTATTAATTTGCTCTGACATCTTGTATTACATTTGCACTAACTATTTTTACTCTTAACCTGTGTAGTTTTAACCAGTTTGCGTTGACATTATTATTAACATTTCTTATGATTTTAACTCAAATTGTTTCGACAGATTTAAACATAAACAGTCATCTCTATGGGATAGATATCTGATAGCTTTACACCTATCAACTATACTTGCATCGACGAGTGTTCGCTTGCACAATTGTTGTGACGTTCATAATGTGATCAGAGTACTATTCCTAGGCTACTTGAAATGCTCCCTTACTCTCCCTCTTGCATCGCACTTAGGATGCTCCTCATCAGGAGCTGATCGGCCTTACCTTCACGTCAATTCACTCGAGGGGTCTCAAGCCTCCATAGTCGAAAGATCAAAAGCTAGGTTGAAGAAGATAATATTGCAAAATGGGAGACTAAAGGAAGAAGAGACACCTTTATCTTTTCTTGTGAGTGTTTATATTTAGCCCAAATTGTACAGGTGTTTATTCTGTAAAATTGAGCTGTACAAGTTGGTTATACCAGATTAGACAGCTCACAAATTTTGTTCTTTTCAGACAGCTGTCAGATGCGGCGATAATTTTAGGCTCAATTTTGGACACGTACATGCAGCGACAATTCTAGACATGTTCATGCAGCGACATTCCTGGGTGCAATCGAAGAATACTTATGCAGTGATAGTTCTGGATGCAATTTGAAGAATATTTATGCAGCGACAGTCTTGGCTGTATTTCAGAAATATTCCTGTGGCGACAGTTTTGGGTGCAATCTAGAAGTGTTCATGCGACGACAGTTTTGGGTGCAATATAGAAGTGCTCATGCAGTGACATTAGTAGTTAAATATGGAAAAATTAAGGAAAACTAGGCCAAGGTCCACTGAGTTAGAAAATGCAATGAACTAAACAAAAAAAATGTCAAATTATGTACTAAGGACAACTAAATGGGAACAAATTATCCAATAAATTGGGAGAAAACATATGTTCTTTTTAGTACCATCACACCCCCAAACTTGAGTTTTTACTTGTCCTCAAGTAAAACAAAAACTAGCAAGGCTACAAAAGAACTTTTGTCAAGACAATAATCATTCTAGCAACTTGAAGCATCTGAAATCCTATTGCATGAATTACATTCAAATAACAGAATATTGCGCTGACAATTTATAGGTATGAATAACTAAAATTGTCATTTCATCAATGCTAGCACCATGCTTTAAATCTTAAATTCATTCTACCAAAACAAAATTTATTGTAAAATAATATAATCATATATATTTTTTCTTCTTTTCCTTTTTTTATGTGACTGAGGGATGTCGTTTCCTTACTATACCCTTGTTCCTGGAAAGTAACGATGGGGTGTAATAAACCCTTAGGGAGCATGTAATTGCACCGACACAAACTCTTGCAGTGACAGCCTTTGGCTAGATTACTTTTTCTAACACTTGCATCGGAGTGTTCCCCCTTGATAGTTCACAATACACCCACATTGGAGTGTTTTTTATTCACAACTATACTTATGTACAAGCAGCTGCAAATGTCAAATTTATTCAAGATCTAAATAATGATACTATTTATTCATTACTAATGCAATCTAAATCATTCATCCAAAAATTGAAAATACAACATTCAATCAAATTCATCCAACTCATTCATTAACAGTTCACATGATTCAAGAATTAAGCATCAAATGAAAAAGAAAAATTTCAAGCACATTTTCAATAACCGTGCATGCTTCATTAAACTCAAAAGGACAAATTTTTGAAATGTGGGTGCAATTGCATTTCCATCCCATATACATTCCCCCCAAACTTAAAGTTTGCATTATCCCCAATGCACTAAAATTAATAAATATATATGGAAATACAATAACAATATAGATGCAGCGACAATAAAAATGTAGTGACAATAAAAATGTAGGGACAATTATACTGCAACTACATTATATGCATGAAAACTCAGTGTGCTGCAGCCGAAGATGTGGCTGCATTGGTCTTCTTCTTCTTGCGCTTCTGCTCCACCTTACGGCACTTCTTGTCTTTGGCGCGCTTCCTCTTTCGTTACTTTGACTTGGTCGGATCTGCGGATTGCTCCTCAACATCAAGCTGTGCCCTGGCATCATCGATCGTGACATCAGATGGGTGTATTTCAACAAGTGGTGAAATATAAAGCACCATGGTTAGAGGATTGGAATCCTCATTACTGATCGTCACAGCCTCTGCCTAACTCACTTCTGGTGGTACCAAATCCTCAGATGATACACCCACAAGTTCAAGTGCTGTGATAAATTCCTCAGTCGAATTTGTCGTGACATCAGGTCCTTTTCGTCTTTTTTCTTTTTCTTTTGTTTGAGCTTCGCATAGTTTGTGAACTGCTCCGGTATCATCAACTGTTGTATTTTTTGGTTCAGTGTAGACCACTATTGCCAAGGGATTGTGGTCCTCATTAATTTCATCCACAAGCTTTCGCCTGACTCGCTCCATCTTACTCCAAGCCTTTAGTTATTGCACCCACAACTTCAGGTGCGGGGACAAATTTCTCAGCTAAATTTGCCTCGACATCTATTTCTTCCTCCACATGAACTTCCATTTTCAGCATTAAGTTAGTAGGTGCAGTACAGCTGTACAAAATTGTACTAACAATGGGATCCTAATGCGTCGACAATGGTGTTTACTTATTCCTCAATCGGTGTAGACACAGTATTTATTCCTTCTTCTTCGAGTGCTTCGTACTCTTTTATTCTCCACACGGACCCAAAAAATTTCCATTATTTCTTGCGTTTTTTCCATTTCCGTAAATTCTTAATTATGGATATAGGCATCAAAATTATGCTTTCATTGAAATCACATGGTGCCTTTCTAATATACCGATCATCAATGGAATAAGGTATTGAGAAACTCTTGGAATCCTTAAATTCTTGGAGCAATTTAATTGTCATGACAGTGCACCCTTCAGTAAGTGCGGTTGCTTCGAATTCTCGCAATCTTTTCTTCTTTGACCATGCATCTTCAAGTTTATAAGGCTATTTTGTTGTAGCGTTTGTGGTGACAAAATGATCTGATTTTGTCTCTACAATATTTTGTTTAACATCTTCAGTTGCAGTTTGCTTTATAGATTGTTCTGACATCTTTCCATTGTCGAGATTTGAATTATCTTCCTTTACTGTAGCATTTGTAACAACTTCGATTAGTTGAGTCTCACTTTTGGGAATGATTCCCTTGCAATGCTCTTCCCCTTGTGATATCTAATTATCAATATTCATCGGCAAAGATTCTTGTGGTCGCAAATTTATTGCGCTCACAATCTGGCCACAGTGATATTCTAGAGCTCATATGGATTCAACTTGACTCTGAAGCACAGCTTCAGTCTTGGTAAAATATTATCTCAGCAAATTTTCAAATGATGAAATTCTGATGCTTCGTCTTGCTAGGTATTTTGCCTTGACAAGAGCTGATCATAATTGGGCAGTGTCCACTCGGATCTAACATCATTGTTTATACTTTTAGGGTTTTGATTGTTCCAACAAAAATTTGGATGTTGCTCCCACTCTGGCGTGTAGGTGTTGGAATATGGATTTTCATTTCGATCGAAATTCCCCATGTGGTACACATTTGTTGGATTTTATAGGCATTGTTCAAACTCATGGTTGCTTCCACAATAATCACAATTTGTCACAACAAATTTCTATTTTGCAATTGTTGTAGCATTCTGCATTGAATTACTCATATTAGTCAAAGTAGATACCTGGGTGTTTATGGCATCAAGCTCTATTTCTATAGCATCACTTATGCTAGTCCAACATCTTAATGTTCTATACACCTCATTCCTAGCTATATTTCGCTAAAAGAAAAATGTAAAAGTAAACAACAAAAATAAAACAAGTTAGTGACAAATAAAATTTAGATAAAAAATAAAATAAAAAATAAATGCAAAGACAAAATAGACATCAAACAAACGCCATCCCCGGTAATAGTGTCAAAACTTGATCGTGCTATGAACTTCTCAACAATAATGTGCAAGCGTACACTGTTGATGCAAGTATAGTAAACATATGTGAATCTGTCGGATATTGATCCCACGAGGATGGGTGACCATTATCTAAAATTGTCGATGCATTGAATAAGTAAATTGCAATAAATTATGAGAATGATTATCAAAGCAATAATGTGAAAATAAAGATAAAATGTAATAAAGGTAAAATGGGATCCACAACGCGAATAGTCAGCAGAAAACTAAGTGTGGCTTACAAGGTTAAGAATAACAGGTAATTTATCGGTGCAATGAACATCTTACCAAACTTGGCTTTTCTATTAGATCTATGACTTTAGTATGCACATTAACCACACCTTCTAGTGCTGACAATGCAACATACTTAAGAACAAGTGGACCAAATTCCTTCAATCCCAAGCAACTTTTGTTGTCTTGATTGTTAGTTTAAACTGTCACTGCACCTTTCAGTGACCGTGACTGCAATAACACTTCCGTGCTAAAATCATTTAAACACAAAGATTAAACAGTAAAGACAAGCTTGGATAAGATATCATTTAGTCTAACAATTAAGAGTACTTCCATACAAACTTGAAATAAACATGAATCACCATCATTTAAGAAAGGAAATGTAAAAGAACAAATGGAGAATACTATTCTTAGGCTACTCAAAATGCTCCTTTACTCTCCCTCTTGTATCGTACTTAGGATGCTCCTCATCAGGAGCTGATCTACCTTGCCTTCACGTCAATTCACCAAAGGGGTCTTAAGCCTTCATAGCCGAAAAGCTCAAAAGATAGGTTGAAAAAGATAATATTACAAAATGGGACAGCTCACACATTTCTGTTCTTATAAGACAGTTGTCAGATGTGACAACAATTTTGGGCGTAATTCCTAACATGTTCATGCAGCAAAAATTTTGGACATGTTCATGCAATGACATTCCTGGATGCAATTGAAGAATACTTTTGCAATGATAGTTCTGGATGCAATTTGAAGAATATTTATGCAGCGATAGTCTTGGGTGCATTTCAGAAATATTCCTGCGGTGATAGTTTTGGGTGCAATCTGAAAGTGGTCATGTGACGACAGTTTTGGACGCAATCTAGAAGTGCTCATGCAGCGACATTAGTAGTAAAATATGACAAAATTAAGGAAAACTAGGCCAAGGTCCACTGAGTTAGAAAATGCAATGAACTAAACTAAAAATGCTAAAATATGTACTAAGGACAACTAAATTGGAACAAATTATCCAATAAATGGGGAGAAAACATATGTTCTTTTTAGTACCATCAATTACTCATAAATAAACCCTATCGTTCGAGGGAAACAAATGTAAAATAAAATAAACACAAATACTCTCTCCTCACTCAAGGTGAGTGTTCCTTATCATGGTAGTGGACTCCAATCGATTCCCTAAGGTACTCGACTCACTATAAGACCTTCCTCTGGTCAGGATCACCATTCAACTGTATCCTAGATACTTCACCACATCAGTAAATCCCATATTTTCTTCTTATCGTTTCTTTATTACAGATCCCATCACTCGGGGTATTTGTTACATTTATCTAACTTTGTTGTATGCTTGTTTACCTTAATATACCTCTCTGGTAACTTTCTCGTCCTTTCCACTCAAGGGTTCTTAAGGCATACCTTCATTGGAAGACTTTCATGCTCAAAACAATCCTTGACGGACTGCCTCTTTACACACTATAGTCCCAAGGGACTCATTGACATTTACATATTGAGTTGACGTATAATGAGTCTTGCCACTTTGTCGAACCTACCTTGATTTCACCCTATGCTAGGTCACATGTGGTGCATTACTTTCTCGTAACCTACATCATAGACAAGATTAACATAGGGCCTCACCTGTCCGATATGATAAACAACTAACTTATAGTCTTGGTAGGCCATCGCTCATTTAACTATACGAATTTGCCATTCAACTTCTTTATTTCCTCTCTACTGCTATTATTGTGACGATATGCCCCAATAGACTTTCCTTAAAGAGGAATAATTTTGACAGACATACAGTACCCTACACAAAACCCTTACTCTAGGAGTGGAATTCTCATCCTTCTCACGAGGTTTTCTTCTTGCGTACCACTTCATCGCACACTTCTTGGTTGCTCTTGATTTTGGATCGTTAATTGTGATCCTCGAATAATTTTCCATAATTAGGCTAGCTCTTACATGGCCTATCTTCCTCTAATTCTTTTCATGTCTTTGCCCATGCCTTGTTGACTTTCACATCTTCCTTTATTGCTTTCATCACTTTTTGCAGATGCTTTCAGATCTGCTTGCATGGTTTCCCGTACTTGTCATATTGGTAGTATAACTTGCGCTTAATGTCCCGATAGACTTTTCGCGCCTATTTTCTGGTGAACTCTATGGGTTTTCATAGCCAAGCTATGGTCTTATACCCTTTTTTCCTCATTTCCCTTATCTTGGCAAACTTACTTTTTGTTTACTGTCCCAAAAAACTTTATCTGTATTTACTGTCCTAGCAGACTTTTCTGTTTTGTGTTTACTATCCTAGTGAACTTATCTTTGTTCTATCTTAATGTCCTAGTGGACTTATCTCTGTTCTATGTTTACTGTCCTAACGTAATATTTATGTGGATTCTATGGAGTCTTTTATCCATAGTCTTACACTGATTCTCCATCTTGATGTACTATCATATGATGCCATATAGTCTTTCATCCAAAATCATACTCATCATACTTGGCTATCATAGCATCTTTCATCTACAGTCTTAAACTGTATCCTTTATACCTTGTACCATGCTGCCATGACGTCTTTCAGCTATGGTCTTATGCTACATACCACATATTAGACTGCCATAACATCTTTCATCTATGTGCTTATGCCATATACTATCGTCATGATGTTGCCCCGAAAGACCAGTCAATACTACCGTCGCAGTAAATACCTTTTCAAGATACAGATTTCTCGAATCTGCCACTCATTTCCTCCTTTACACCACCTAACATTGATGCTTAAGCACCATAGTGTTCCCACCACAAGGCCCAAGGCTTCCCACCATAATCTAATAGGGTCACTCCCCATTTCCCTTCCTAACTTCATCTATTCCATGTAGGTTTTCCCCACAATCATGCAATGCATGCACATATCATAATTTTCATGCTTATGCAAACATGACATATTCAATCATCAAAGATCGTAATATCAGGTTTGAAGTCTAGAACTCAACTGAAACTTCATAGTTTTCACAACTTAGCTTCCTCAAACGCTAGAGCTTCGATTATCCCGGCAGCTAAGCATTACACCCAAAAACCTACTGGTTAAACTTGCACTTCATCTTAAAAGCTTAAACTTTCATAACTTGTAGAACCCTTAAGATAGTCTGGAAGATCTATAACTTCATTTACTTAACTATGCGTATACTGAAGGTTTTAGAATCTTTTACCAAGTTACAAGTTTCCCTACCCCTTCAGCTTCATCCTCATGGATTCTGCTCAATGCAAAACCTTCCATTCCCTCCTCTTCTTCAAACCAACTAAAGAATATGATGAAAAAGAGAGAAAAGGAAACAAAATCAAGAAGAAAAACAATCCTAAGAGCCATATCCCAACTTTTTATAGCCCTTTATGTGTTAATACCCACCTTATGAAAGTCGTGCATTCATTAAAGAATCGATTTGTTCTATTCTAACCATATCAGGTTTGATTACCATCTATGTTCCCATTTCTTTCAATACAAGACACCAACTTGTCATCTCTTTCAATTTAGTACTTTAATTATTTTAATTTTTTTGGGTTTATAGGAAATCGGGTGTTACAACTGCCCCTTTAAAAAAAAATTCATCCCTAAAATTTCCTATCATGCCATCCTCAGAGGCAAACTTAGGAAACCTTTTTTTATTATTACCCTCATGGGGTTCTCGTACATATTCACCTATCATTCTTACAAGTTCTCCCTAACTTGGTACCCTTTTGTATCTATACTTCATCCCTGCTTTATCATCTTAACGGATCTTTTTATACTTAACGAAGTATAGGTTCCAACTCCTTTGTGGATACCTAGTTACTCCACTATTGGTATCCTTCGTCCCACAACCTCTCCTTACTATCATAATTTGGTAGGTATTCTGTGACGAACACTTCCTATCTACCAACTCTTCGACCTTATCATTGGTGGATGCTTCCATAAATCCTAAATTTGCTTATGCTCTAACTTCGCCCATTTTGCAAATCCTTAACATTGGTGAATCTCAATTGCTAGTTGTTGACAACTTTTAGTCCTTCCATTATGCTACTTTGATTTATAATATTTTTTTCAGTTCTCTAATTGACAGATACTCGAAGATGAGTACCACTTAACTAACGATAGTTCTTTTTCTGGTGAAATATTTCTAGGCTCATTCTGATCATAATCTTACCTTTCTGATGGGTTAATTCTTTCTTTTCACGGGGCAACCAAGCTTGCTTATGACTGATTCCTTACTCTATCTTACCAAAGTATTAAAGCAACTACTCTCACTCCAAAATCTTACTCCAATGGTAACAAAGACTTTCTTTCTTACCCAAAGTGGGTTGTTATTAGATAGTCCTATGATTGGTTCTTCCTTATTGAGAGGTCACACTCTATTAGGTAACAGTTGGCAACTATTCCCGTCTTGAGACTACAAAAATTTGCTTCTTTCTCCCGATGCTAACAAGTGTTCTATCATCATTGGTGAGTTTGAATGGTTTCTTATCACTCATTAAATTTTCATAACTTCCAACGCTCTTCTTTCGGTTATAAATAGCCAGAATATGGTGGGAAAGTTCATACTCCTCCAAGCCCTCTACTTCATCCATCTTCAAATCATCTTTTAGTCTCTTCTCTTATCTCCTCATTAGTGGAATGCAGTTTCGTTTGTCACTTCCAACACCAAAGTTTTCTTTGAAACTAATTTTCTTGTCCTCTATTTTTTTTTCTATCTGATAGCCTAATACTAAGTAGGGGTTTGTTTGTTACCCTGAGAAACCCGTTTTTCATTCCTTACTTATAGTCTCGATGTGAATCAAGGGAAGTGTCGACCATGCATTTCTACTGGTTATCTCATCCTCTCTTACAGGAACTTCTACCGTTGGGGATTACGCACAAGTTTTACTTCCAATTAACCTAGAATGTGAAAAGAGCCTTTTTTAATAACTAGAGAAGTTTATTTACTTCACCCAATTCGCTACAGCTGTTACTGTAACATGGCGGGGGAACCATGCCAGCACCGCTCACATCCCTCCCTTTGCTTGACGGGGAGGGGTATATTCTTACCCAGCCTCTAGAAATGAAGTGAAGCCAAATGGGCTAGTTTTGAGGAGCCGCTTGTCCTAGTCGTTCATCTTGTGTAAGCAAACTTGTCCTTGCCATCATTGAGTTCCAACAACAAGGATCGAGCGAGTTTGTACCTACTTCCTAAAGACCAGCTAAGAAGAAGCATAGACGTTAGTGACGCGACAAGCCACTTGGTGAACTAAAAAGCTTTATTTCCCTTTGTACCTTTTATTTAGGGAATTTTCCTTCCTCTAATACTTGTACTTTTTAATCAATGAATCTAATTATCCTTTTTCTACATTTATATACTTTCATTTTCTTATTTATAGTTTTCTTGTATCCTTTCAATATGCATTTATTGTAACTTCTACCACCACATTTTCTTAATTATACTTTTCTACATATATTTTCCATTTTTAGTTATTGATACTTACCTTTCAGTTCACCAATCTTGGCACATGCATTTACATATCGCATGTATTCTCTTTGACAATATTAAGGGCTCGAGGGACTTATCCAGTTTGATCGCCATGCAAATAGGGGTAATCTTTTTGATTTCTTTGGTCTAGAGGATTGGCTAAACCTATACTCTGATACGACTCAAATTGCAACACCCCACACTTGACCCGTCCATTAGATCTAAGTACGAAGCATCACAATTGGACTAGGTTTACCTATCCTTAATTTCTTATTGAGTAAACTATTATAAAATAGACTAAATTAAAATTTATATTAATTCCTAAAAAAATGACTTAAACCACTGAACATTTAGATCCTCACGGTTTCTGTTTCTAATCAGACTATTTGTTTTCAAAATAACTCTTAAAATTTTGCTAAGGACTATATATCCTAACAATCCAGATTCTATGTATACTATTTGGCTTCATTATTATTGATCCTGAGACAAAGCCTCCAATAATACCTCTTTCCTATGTGCATGACTTGATCCAACAATGATCCTTGATCTCCACTCTATCTGACTTGGTCCCTCCTCTAAGTCCTCATCAATCTCGTAAATTCTACGAACATCAGCCACACTGTTGTAAGTTCAAATGAACTTAGTGAGTTTCTTCACTAAGTCACACATAAATAAATCATATCGCTCAAGGGTAACAAATGTAAAATAAAATAAACATAAATAAACCATATCATGGTAGCAGACTCCAACTGGTTCTTCTAGCTACTTGGCTCACAATAAGACCTTCCACTAGTCGGGCTCATC
This sequence comes from Kokia cookei, assembly GCA_039519145.1. NCBI lineage: Eukaryota > Viridiplantae > Streptophyta > Magnoliopsida > Malvales > Malvaceae > Kokia > Kokia cookei. The sequence continues at coordinate 32,184,500 of CM076908.1, forward strand.
ATTCAATCGTATCCCAAATAATTCTCCATCTTAGCAAATCCCATCTTTTCTTCTTCTCCTTCCTTCATTACACTTTCTATCACTCAAGTTATTAGTTTACCTTTATCTGACTATGTTATACGTCTGTTTACCTTAATGTACCTCTCTAATAGCTTTCTCGTCCTTTTCGTTCAAGAATTCTCAGGGCATACCTTCGTTGGTAGACTCTCATGGTCGAAACAGCCCTTGGTGGACTGACTCTTTACATAGCATAGTCCCAAAGGACTCATTGACATTTCCATATTGAGCTGACGTATAACGATCCTCGCCACTTCATCGAACCTACCCTGAATTCACTCTATGCTAGGTCATATATGGTTGGATTACTTTCCCGTAACCCACCTCATGCACAAGATTAACCTATGACCTCACCTGTCCCATATGATGAACAAATGACTTATCATCCTAGTAGACCGTCGCTCATCTGACTATACGAGCTTGCCATTCAACTTCGTCATTTCCTCCTTACTACTATTATTATGGCGGTGTGCTCGCACCAAACTATCCTAAAAAAGGAATTCTCATCCTAGAGAGAATCTTTATCTTAGGAGTGGAATTTTCATCCTTCTCACGAGGTTTTATTCTTATGTACTTTATCGCGCACTTTTTGATGGCTCTTGATTTCGGATCCTTGTTTGTGATCCTCGAATACTTTTTCATAGTTAGGCCACCTCTTGCACAACCTATCTCCCCCTAATTCTTTTCAAGTTTTCGCCCATGCCTTGTCGGCTTCCACATATTCCTCTACCGTCACTATATACACTCTCCTTTAACTCTTTTTCTACCTGTGCAGTTTCCCATACTTTTCGCGTCTGTTTCCTGGTGGACTTTGTGAGTTGTCGTAGCCAAGCTATGGTCTTATACATTTCTTTCCTCGTTTCTCTTGTCCTTGCGGACTTACCTTATGTTTACTATTCCTATGGAGTTTACTTATGTTTAGCTCCAATCGACTTCTTTGTTCTATGTTTACTTTCCTAACAGATTTATCTCTATTCTGTGTTTATTGTCCGAGCAAACTATCTTTATGAATGCCATGGAGTCATCATGGTCTTACATTGATTCACCATCATGGCAAACTACCATGTGATGCCATGGAGTCTTTCATCCATGGTCTTACTCGTCATACTTGGCTGCCATAACATCTTTCAGCTATGGTCTTATATAGTATACCTTATACCTTTTACCATGTTGTCATGGCGTCTTTCATTCATTTTCTTACGCTACGTATCACATATTATACTGGCATAGGATCTTTTATCTATGGTCTTACACCATATACCATTGTCACGGTGTCGCCTCAAAGGAGCAGTTGATACCGCCATTGTGGTAAATACCTTTTCATAATATAGATTTCTCGGATCCTCCACCCATTACCTCCTTTACACCACCTAACATTGATGCTCGAACACCATAGTGTTCCCTGCATAAGGCCCGAAGCTTCGCTCGAGACGATATCTTATATAAAGCATTTCCAATTCCCTTTTATTTAGATTTAATAAGATAAAATAATTTTTAGTTTAATTCTTAAATTTATCAACAATTTTCATTTTGGATAATTGGAGATGGGTAGATGTGTGATATTTAACAATAAAAAATGCTTTCAAACTTTTCAACTTCGTTTTAATCTTTATAATGTTTCTTGTCCTTTTTTTTTTTTTTTAATTTTAGGTAACATTTGCAAATTGTCGATTCTCTCTTATAGATTATATATTTTCTTTATTTGTTATTACATCTTAGAAAATCCTTAAACTCTCAAACTTTTCAACTTCCTAATTATTAAAAATAATGGTGATATTTAATCTTTATAATGTTTTTATCCTTACTTTTTAAAATTTTAAGTTACATTTGCAATTTGTTAATTTCCTCTCTTATAAATTATGTATTCTCTTTATTTGTTATTACAGCTTAGAAAATCCTTAAATTCATAGAATTTCTTTCCTTTTTACTAGATTCATTTGGTGGTTCATTCATCCCAATATTATTTATACTTTGTTTTTTTTCATGTGTATGGCTTTAGTTTTTTTATGTATTCTTTTACTTATTCATTTTCAATTTTTTAATTGTAGTAGAGATGTAAATTGTACTTCTCAAATCTTTATTTATGGGAATTTTGTTAATGAAGTTTTTTTTTATCCCACATTACACTTCAATCCAATTGCGTTGAAGAAAATTAAAAGATAGTAAATGTTTCGCTTCTTAAATGAGTAAGTACTAATACAATTTTTGGAGACTACAAAAATAAAGAATTTTTGGAGACTACAAAGACGAAAAAAATGTGATTTTTTAATACAAGCATCAACGTTCATGATTTAATAGTTGGATTTTAAAACTATTGTTGTTCCGAAATTTTAATTTAATTTTTTATTGATTACTTTTTATTTTTTATCAAACTAATTTTTCTATTTGATTTCTTAGCCAAAAAGTGAAAATTTTATATTAATTTTTTTATAAAAATCTAACTATGGAGTTATTAAGAATTAATAAGGGTATTATTGTTATTTCAATTTATTTTTTTTAAAGATGAGTGTAGATAAAATTCGGTTAATTATCATCTTTAATCATAATACATATTTCTCTAAATATCATAATACACCATCTTTAAATCAATTATTCGATACAATCATGTTATAATTTATGTTCATCTTCGGCATCTAGTAGTCTACTAGAATAAGCATTGGAGATGTAGAAGATTTCGCATAACTTGATATGGTCTCGGCAAGTGTTTTGCATAAATCTACATACCTTTTAATTTTTTATTTTTTCATGTCTTTTTCTCTCCAAAATTGTTGTTTCTTTAAAAAATTAGAAAAGTTTTGAAAGAATAAGTTAAATAATAATAATAATAATAATAATAATAATAATGATGATGATGATGATGATGAAATGGATAGATAAAAGATTTACCTAATTAAATTTAAAATTAAATGTTTAATAATTTAGGAAAATTATAATAATTAAAAGTTTCTAAATGGAATAAACAATTACAAATCAATAGGTACCCAAGCTAGGAGCAGATTTGTTGAAACAAATAAGCATATTAAATATAGATAAGAAATAATGTGGGCCAACAAGCTTCAGAAAATATGATTTGTGGCAATACCATAAAAGACTCGAAGCTAGCCCAATCGTCTAATGGACTCATTTAATTAGAATTCTTATTATTTATTTCTTCATAGTTTCTATAGATTTATTCTATAGGTAACACCCTTTTAGGCTAAGTCAACGATATTACAATTGATCACTAAAGTGACCCTGTTAAGCCTTTGTTTTGCTGAGGTTGGTTTGTATAAAAACATCTTTTAATGATTTTAAGAAAATATTAATTAATTAAATCAACTCTACTTAGCAATTCAATTATGATATATTTAATGTGAAATTTTGAGTAAAATGGTATAAGATTTTTAAAAAGGATTATCAAAACTTTAAGTATTTTACAAAGCAGCGAAAAACATTATTAAGATTAATAGTTTTCTAAACCAAATAGCATGCATTTATTAGAGTATTAACTATTTATCATACTTAAAATTTAATAAGCTAAACAATCTCAAACTAAAGTTATAAAACCAAGGAAATAAGTAATAATTACAACCCCATAAATAAACTAAAAGAAAATTAAGGAAAATTTTAATGTAAAACTTTAAAATAATAAAAAAATGAGCTGCTATTCCGATCCTAATTCTCTACGTTACTTAAAAGGTAAGGAAAAGGGGGAATGAGCTTACAATGACTTAGTGTGAGTCTAATCTTTAAACCATGATATATAAATGTTTAACATTAAAGCATTCAAAATATAATATCACGATAGTAGTTTAAGCATAATATAAGGAACATTCAATAAAATAATCCAAGTACAGGTTATATTCATACGAAAATACAACTTCCCACCCATCCATCCTATCTGCCGTCGAGCATTGCTGGACACTCCAAAACACATGTCAATAACTAACCATCCCAAATTTCCTGGTGAAGATGGTCGTTCACTTGTCATCTGTGATGATGACTTTTACTACAATAACTTATCATCATTGGTTGCTCGATTTTGATGGCTTTTTAAACTATCATCTCGATTTATTTGATTTTGATTACATTGTAACCTACTTCGTGTAGTACTGACTTTCGTTGTGGACTTAATTTGTCACTTTCTCCTAAGGAACTCCTCTATCCTTCATACCCAATTTCATGTAATTATGCACATATATTCAGCATATCATGTTATTAATCATCAATCGATGCTATGTGTAACACTCAAAACCTGACATCATCGCTGGTTAGGGTTTCGAGCTTACAAAACACTCACTATCAATGCAATCATAAAATCAAATCTTATTTCAATATCACTCTTAACATTTAAGGTACAATTCAAATTGAACACATCATCCTCATTTACGTCATCTCAATTCACATGGACTTGATTGAATTACAATAGAAACATTTTACGAAATATCAAAATTCAACGAAACAGGGGTCACACGGCCATGGCTCAGGCCGTGGGCCACACCGTGTGCATACATGAAATACCCATACACGGCCGTGTCATAAATCGTGTGATAGGCCGTGTGGACCTGTGAAAACGCTCTACACACCCGTATGTGAAACCGTGTGCTGGGCCGTCTGTCTACTCGAATTTGGGCCACACAATCGTGTCTCAACTCGTGTGTTGCCCGTGTGTACTCTACACCTATTTACCCAGGGTAACACGCCCGTGTAATGGCTCGTGTGTCAGGCCGTGTACACCAACGAAAGCCCAAAAATAAGCAACAAAATTTCATACCAATCACATAAAAAGCACCAATCTTAATAACCTTGATAGCTCTAGTAATACACATCACAAAACATATAATTTTCATATAAGAAAGAGGCAAAACATACCAATTAACCATTATGCGCAAAGCATTTCACTTCCTTACATATATGCCTACTTAAAGCACTAGACATGTTAACAAAATATATGTCATTCATCTAAACTATTATCATTTATACAATTCAACCAAAATCAAGTATTGTAGAAGACAACATCCTAGTACATTTCATATAACCAGGTGATGTAACAACTACCGAACGAGCTCCCAAGATAGTGTGATTTCTTCAAGACGAAGACGAACCGATCTTCAGACAACAAAATGAAATCTACAAAACAACAACAAATCCACAGGTAAGCCTACAAAGGTTAGTAAGTTCGCAGAGTTAAATATACTTGCCATAGTCAACTTGTGCTTGTACAGAATATAGCTTAGTCGAGCCCAGAATAGAGTTTAGCTCTTACGAGCCTAGAACAGAATATTACTTCTCCAAGCTATAATCAGAATATATTGCTCTTTCGAGCCAAAATCAAAATTTTGACCGATTTACGATGCTGCTCGTTCAAGCTAATGAGAATTCGTAACATATGCGAGACCTCAACCATCGCTATAGTCTACATCACCCGCTCACGATACTGCTCACACAAGTTGATGAGAATCTGCAACATATGCAAGATCTCAACCATCGTAGGGGTCCATATAGTCAGAATCTAATATTCATTTAGAATTCACCGACTCACGATGCTGCTCACACAAGCTATCGAGAATCCGTAACATATGCAAGATCTTAACCATCGAGTCAATTCAGATCTCCAGCTTAAGGCTTGACAACTACTTACTTCATTCATTTCTCAATTTTCCCAAATCATTAACATACTTTAATTTGCTACAATAACAATGAATGTATAAAGAGAATTATTATAATGTAGAAATTATAGTACGAACTTATCGAACAAAATTGCAGTTAAGGTTAAACTCTAGGGATTATTCTGCTATTTTTTCTTTTCCTGGATCCGTAGCACGCTCATTATCTAAATCAATAAATCATCTAATTTTCTCATTAAATCATGAATTTTAGATCATTTCATATATTTATTTTTTTAGAAATTTACAAAATTACCCCTAACATTTCATTTTTATTCAATTTAGTCCTTAAACTTAAAATATGCAAAATAACCATTTTCACTTCAAACCCATACCAGTTGATTATACAAGGTTACTTCCCCAATCCTTACATGCAATTATTTCAAATCAAGTACATGTATTTTTATCATTTCAACAATTTAGTCCTAAAACTGTAAACTTATCAAAATCACTTTACAAAATCAATAAATCTAACAATCAAGCTTCCAAAATCTTTCTAAACTTTCAAGAACAAGCTCATTCATCAATGGAAAATTATTTAACATTTTGAAAAATTCACAAATTAGTCCTTGGTTAGCTAGATTAAGCTAATACGGACTCAAAAATATAAAAATTACTAAAAACGGACGAAATCTACTCACCCAAATGTGAAACCAAATCTTGATCGAAGCTTTCTCTATTCTATTTTAGGGTTTTCGATTGAACAAAGCTAAAGGAAGAAGAAATCAAATGTTTTCCCCATTTGTTTTGATATAAAATGCTTATTTACCATTTAACTAATTTACCCTTCTTAATTTACTCACAAATTATTTCATTTACAAGCCCCAAAATTATCAACTCAAATCCACATGGTATAATTACTATTTAGGTGCCTTACCTAACCTTTTAATTGGCATCTAAGACCTTTAATTAACATAACACAACTTTTACACCTTTTTTAATTTAGTTCTTTTTACTTAATTAACTATCCAAACGATAAAATTTCTTAACCAGAATTTAAAACGACGCTAATGACATCATAAATATTAAATAAATAAAATTTATGAACCAACTCATCAAAGTTGTGGTCCCGAAACCACTATTTTTGACACCATTGAAAACCGAGCTATTACACTATGTTTGTCAAGCACATTCAAAATTTCATACTACTATTTAATGGCATGTATTCATGCATTCATTCATATCAATTTTACATACACAATTTCTTCATGCAACTAAAACTTGTAACATTATATTAACATTAGATTGTTTATCATTCTTGTTCGACTAACACATATATAACAAGTTCAAATGTAGGGTTCGCACATATAGGGTTCACATGAGTAAACAGATAGGGTGTGCATGTATGACATGTAATATAAGGTTCGCATGTATAACATGTAAGGTTCGCATGAATAAACATATAGGGTTCACATAACTATACCAAGAGATCGCATTATAAATCATATAAGGTTTTTCATTTGGGTTCACATACTCCTTTTACAGTTCGCCTAAGGGAGTTCGCATATATAATAGTTTATATAAGGGTTCGCTCCCAAGGTTCTCATTCATAAGGGTTCGTGTAACACCCAAAACATGAAACCATCACCGATTAGGGTCCCAATTTCATACTGTTCATCTATTAAACAATATGTCATTCAATCTTATTTCATTAAAGAAATGCACTTAACACGTCATAAATCATCAAATAATTATAACCACAACTCAACAAGGGTAAAAAGGTCAATTCCATGATTTCTGGAAACTTTTACCGTTAATTGTTGGTCATGTATCGGTAGTTGACGAGTTAGTAAATAATTTTAAACAGTAGTAGAATTCTACTGATACTTGTAATGGTTTTACCGATATAGGTGTACCTTCTACCGATTCTCGACATGCTTCTACCGATACTAAAGACTCTAGAGAGCTAGAAAGTTTTATCCTGCAACTTCTACCGTTACAAGCAGATGTTCTACCGATACTTTTATGTTTAGAACTATCGATACATCAAATTCTACTACTAAAACAACACAAGTCAGAATCTAACCTCTCTCCTACTCTATACTTCTACCGATACATGCAAGAGAACTACCGAAACAAGTAAGTAGATTTCATAAAAATGCATATAATTCTTCTAAGTGTTGGAACGATTATAACAAAACATTCCATAACATAAATACAACATGATATTCATTCAAAATAACTCAAAACAAGGTTACAACAAATCATCCCAAGTCATACAACTCGCTATGATTTAGCCAAAACATTTGTCAACATTCTAGTAGGTTTTTACAACAAATTATATCAAGTTCATAGATCCTATTACATGCCATATAAGCCAGGTGATATGAAAGACTACCAAACGAGCTCCCGAGATAGTGTGATTCTTCTCGAGGATCCGATCTCCAATAGCAAAATGAATCTAAAAAATAAAGACAATACACAAACAAGCTTACAGAGCTTAGTAAGTTTGTTATACAGTTAACTTACGAATAACCATAAAAACAAGAATGAGAATGAGAAAAAACATGCACAGATAAACGAATAACTTTAGAAAGAGAATAACTTACGAATAACTTATAGAACTCATTATGGTCACTATGAGTTTTTGCTCATGCCATTAGGATTAACGAATGCACCAACAACATTCATGGATCTCATGAATTGTGTGTTTCAATCTTTCCTTTAGAAAATTTTCGTAGTCTTTATTGATGACATTTTTATATACTCAAAATTTGAAGCAGAGCATGATGAACACTTTAGGATCATTTTCACAAATTCCACGAGAAAAAAACTTTTTGCAAAATTTTGCAATTGCAAATTTTGGTTTAAGAGTGTCATGTTCCTAGGTTACATTATATCTATCGATGGAATACAAGTATATCTGAAGAAGATAGAAGCAATCCTAGAATGGAAGCAACCAAAGAATGTCTAAAAAATTTAGAGTTTTCTGGGCTTAGTGGGATACTATCGAAGGTTTGTCGAACGTTTTTCCTTAGTAGCTGCCCCGTTAACTAAGTTACTAAGGAAAGACATGCCCTTTAAGTGGATTGAGGTACAATAAGATAGTTTCGAGAAGTTAAAATCGATTCTAACTCGAGCACTTATCTTGATCCAACTTGAATCAGGAAAAGAATATGTTGTTGATAGTGACGCATCACATGTGGGACGCGATTGTGTTTTAATGCAAGATGGAAAAGTAGTCTATAATGCTTCAAAGCAACTTAAAACCCATGAGTGCAACTATCCTACACATAACCTAAAATTAGCAACAGTAGTCTTCGCACTAAAAATTTGGAGACATTATCTTCATGGAGAAAAGTGCACAATTTACACAGACAACAAAAGCTTAAAATATCTCTTAACTTAAAAAGAGTTTAACCTAAGGTAAAAAAGATGGATTGAGTTACTCAAAGACTACGATTGCACAATTAAATACCATCCAAGGAAAGCAAACGTTATAGCAGACGCTCTAAGTAGGAAGGCAAAAACGAAACTAAGAACAATGTTCGCAAGATTGAGCCTTTACAATGACGGAAGCATCATAGCCGAGTTACAAGTGAAATCAACCTAAGAGGAAGAAATAAAAGTAAAACAACCATTGTATATTGATTTGTTACCGCACATAAAAGGGTAGAAGATGGATCAAGTAAAGACTTTTCAATCAATAAGAAAGAAGTCCTTTACTTCAGAAAATGATTATGTGTCCCAAATGATTCATAATTAAAACAAAAGATGCTTCAAGAAGGTCATAATGGCCTATATTCTATGCATCCCAGAGGTAATAAAATGTACCAAGACTTGAAAGAATTATATTGGTGGCCATGATTAAAAAGAGATGTGATGGACTTTATGGCAAATTGCTAGACACACCAACAAGTAAAAGCAGAACATCAATTTCCGTTAGGGATGCTATAACCAATCAAAATTCCAAAATGGAAGTGGGAGAGAATGACTATGGAATTCATAAATGGGTTACCTTTAACCCTTACTAAAAAGGACTCAGTATGGGTGATTATGGATCGACTCGCAAAATTAGCCCACTTCATCCCAATTCGAACAGATTACCCCTTATTAAAGTTAGCAACGTTGTACATTGTGGAGATTGACAAATTACATGGAGTACTAGTTTCAGTTATATCATATCGAGATCCTCGTTTCATTTTGAGATTTTGGAAGAAACTACACAAAGCATTGGGAACAAAACTTGACTTTAGCACATCATTCCACCCACAAACTGATGGACAGTTTGAAAGAGTTATTTAAATTATAGAAGACATGTTAAGAAGTTGTGTCATTGACTTCCGAGGTAGTTGAGAGGAGTTTTTACCACTTGCCAAATTTTCTTACAACAATAGCTTCCAAGCAAGCATAAAGATGGTACCATACGAAACACTATATGAGAGAAAATGTCTCACATCCTTATGTTGGATGGAATTGAAAGAAAGAAAAATCAGAAGTCCTAAATCAGTGCAAGAAACTGAAGATAAAGTTCATCTAATTTACGAAAGATTAAAAATGGCCACTGCTCGATAAAAGTCATATGTCGACCTAAAGAGAAGAGATATGGAGTTTAATGTTGAAGATCAAGTCTTCTTAAAAGTCTCGCCTTGGAAAAAAGTTTTAAGGTTTAGTAGAAAAGGAAAATTAAGTCCACATTTCATTGGTCCTTATCGAGTATAGAAGCAGATCAACTCAGTGTCTGACCAACTTGATTTATCTCCTAGTTAGATCGTATCCACAATGTGTTCCATGTGTCAATGTTATGACGCTATCGTTCTGATCCTTCCTATATCATTCCCATTGAAGATATCGAGCTCTGATCAGACTTATCCTTTGAGGAATAACTAATTAGAATAATAGATAGAGAGATTAAAACTCTAAGAAATAAACAAATCCCTCTAGTTAAGGTTTTATGGAAAAACAATGGAACCAAGAAAGCAACATGGGAACCCAAGGGGTTGATTTGTTAACAATACCCTTACTTGTTTGAATAAGGTAAGTAAAATTCGAGAACAATTTTTTTTAAGTGAGGGAGATTTGTCACATCCTAAAATTAGGGTTAGAAGAAATATGGATAAAATCAAGTTTTTTTATAAAAAAATAGGGTAAGAGAATTTAGAATGCCTTAAAAAATATTTTAATAAAAGAGTTAACAAGAATGAGCTTGCTGGTTTAGTGGTAAACATTAGTTTTCCCTTAGGTCCTAAGTTTGAAACTCTTTGTGCACCTTTCATCCAAAATATTTTATTTTCTTATTTTTACCCCATAAAGTACCGAATTTTCAAACAAGCCTAGACAAAAAAATATTTTTTAATTTAATCTTGAATTTAAATCAATAGTAATTCTAAATGAATTACTAAACTAATTTAATTTAGGGAAAGAAATTTTATAAATAGTTAGTCTTTACAAACCCTAGAATTTTTCATCTAAAGAGTTTTTCAAAGAAAAACTCTCAAATTTTTTTCTTTATTCAAACAAAGAATTCAAGATGTCAATCACATATTGTTCCTCGCAATAGGTTTTTGATCTCCTTATCCAAATTAAGGTTTTTTGTGTCTTCAAATCAAGTGTGAGATCTAAACTTAAATCATTGTTTATGATTAACTAAAGTATTAGAAAGTAAGTAAAACCTGTAGACCCCCTTATATGTGAACCCCTATATGTGAACCTCCGTATACGAACCCCTATAAGCAAACCCTTATATGCGAACTCCCTATAGGCGAACACTTGTATGTGAACCCCTATATGCAAACTATAACAATCGAATTTTTAGTGGTATCGAAAACAGTGGTTTCGGGACCACAACTTCAACGAGTCCAGCTAAAAATTTATTTATTTTAATATTTATGATTTCATTAGCATTACATTAAAATTTGGATAAGAAATTTTAATGTCTTGATAGTGAATTGAGTAGAAAGGACTGAATCGTAAAAGGTACTAAAGTAGAGTTGATAAATTAGGACTAAATGGTCAAATTACCCTAGATGATTTTAGTGGGTGAATCATCATGAGAAATATTAATAATAAATAGAATTATTTAAAGGTTAATTTAGTGATTATTAAAGCTAATTATGAAAGTCCAAATATTTACAAAAATACCATTGGTTATAAAAGTGAAATTTTAGAAGAAAAATGCATATTTTTCTCCTATTTCTTCATCTTCTTTAGCAAGACAAAGGAGGAAGCTAGGGTTTTCATTCTAAGCTTTGAGCATTGATTTGAGTAAGCTTTTGTTACCCGTTTTTAGTAATTTTTATGTTTTTGAGTCCGTATTATCTTAATTTAGTTAATCTAAGGACCATTTTGTGATTTTGTCAAATGTTATAAAACTTTTCATTGTTGAATATGCTTGTTCTTGAAAGTTATGGATAGATTTGTATGCTTAGTGAATAAATTCATTGATTTTGTAAAGTGATTTTTTATAAAATTAGGGTTTAAGGACTAAAGTGTTAAAATGATGATATTATTGTACTTGGTGTGAAATAAATGGATTTTCAGGGACTTGTTGAGGGTAATGAATGTTCGATTGGGTTGTGTGTTAAGAGAATGGCTCTTTTGCTTATTTTGTGCTTGAAGGACTAAACTGAATAAAAGTGAAAGTATAAGAGTAATTTTGTAAAATTCACAAAAAGACATAAATGCAAGAAATAATTTAAATTTCATGATTTAATATGGAAATATAATAATTTGTTGATTTAGATCACGAGCGAGCAGCAAATCGCAAAAAAGAGAAAATTACAAAGTAATCCCCAGAATTTCCTTTTTGCTACAAATTCGTTCGGTAAGTTTGTGTAACTATATTCTACTTGTTAAATGCTAACCTTATTTGTTTAGTTTATTCTTGTTAATGGATCGTGATGGATGACACAAAAGGATGAGCATACTAGCTCATTTGAGCACATTGGCTCGTTTGAGCATACTTGATCGTAAGAGTTAATTTCTTTTGCTTCGTTGATTGGAGCAATGGTGTTATTACCGATGCCAATGTCGAAGTCGGAATTTTTTTTAGGGATAAGAATTAAATTTTATATTTTTACGATAGTAAAAGTGCAATTTCATCTTTAGGGAGCCAAAATACAATTTTACCATTATTAATTTAAAATTTTATAAATTTTAAAAGATCTAAATTAAAAATTTATCATTTTAGGAATAACATTATCCTTGAGTCTATTAATTGCTCCTGACCCTTTGTGGTAGAGGTGACAAAAAGACAAAAAAAAAAAAAGAATAGATTTTAAGGAGAAGAAGGAGAACATCAAACCCAAGAAGAAGAAAAAGATTGAACATATTAAAGAGAAGGTCGAACTTTTCAAATTTACCATTGACCTCTACCCTTCAAGCTGATCTAAAAAAATATATATTTTTTTAAAATCTATGCTTTTTCTCTTTTGTAATTGCTGTAATAGCAAAGCTAGAATTTTTATACAAAATTCAGGACTTTTTTCTATTTTTGAGGATTTAAGTTTTGGGCATTGGTTTTTTTTTTTTTGGAAACTGTTGTTAAGTGCTTTGAATGGTTGCCAATTCCCCATCCTCTAATATTTGCATAACAACCATGAAAACCCTAACTATTAAATGCTATAATTATTATTTTAACGAGAACAATCAGAATGATTAGATTATGTAATATAAGTGTCTAAATTACAAATTTTTTTGGAAGGCTTAAAATAAAAACTTTTCATGTTTACCCTAAAATAAATTATTAAAACATAAATATCCGATATCGTCTCTTTTTGGTCGACTCCACAAAACTTAGTATATAAGCAGAAAAGTTTTGAATGTTGTTTTTCTTATCCCTTTCTCGACCAACTGCTTCTTTCACCATGGAGAAAACAGATATGTGCAACTCGAGCATGGTTTCCACATCCCATGATGTTGAGGAGTCATGGGATGATGAATTCCGATTAATTTGATAAAAAAATTAAATTTTGAATTAATTATTTTATTTTTTTCCCAATTAATATCATAATAATGAAGTAAACAGGACCCAATGTTATTTCATTAGTAATTGTAAGATTTTCTTTTTCCTTGAGTTTTCACCTTATGTTCTCTCTCTTCAATAATGGTTAATGGGTTTTTGTATTTTGTTTTATTTTTTATTTTTTACTTTTTGTTTCTCTTCTTCTTTCTTTATCTCTTCCTCTTTCTTCATTTGCTTTAGTCTTCCCCTTCACTCCTCTATGTAATCAGTCATTGTCGACGTCACTCAAATTAACTGACACCATCAGAATGTAATTATCTTCCACTTTATTCCATTTTTTATTTTGAATCGTGTCGGCCACTTCAACATTGACGTCTATTAAAATATTATTTTTTAAAATTGTTGAGAATCGATCCGATTAAGTAATGAACAAATAAAATTAACGAAAGAAATTGAGAAATTGAACACAAAAATTTAACATGAAAAAATCTCTCCAAAGAGGATAAAAAAAACGAACAAAGATAATTTTACTATAATGTCAAAAGAACGAAGAGTACAAAAGATGAATATAAAAACTAAACACCGAAACCTGAAAACAAAGAACCCTCAAAATGTAAATACAAAATTCTCCATAAGTGTTATGAGTTGTAATATTTAATTGGTGTATTTTCTAAGTTTGTAAATAACCTATTTATAGATTAAATTCCTAGGAAAAATAATAATAAAATAATCTAGATTAATTAGAGTTTAACTGAAAATTTTTTTCATAAATTTGATTGAAATATGAGTCATACTTCAACATAAATTATAGAATACTCATATTTTTTTTGAAGTATTTCAAAAAGTACATACGGATGTTCAAGATTATAGTGCCGACACAAAAAAAATCATTTTTTATTCATCAGAACAATCATTAAGACATGATTAAGGGATGATGGAAGGTGATATCGATAGTGAGATGATCGATATCGCTCGACATTGTAGATTTCAAATTATTTTTATCATAATTTTTTAAATAGGATTACTTTTGTAAATATTTAATTTTTAAATTAATTGGATAAAAAAGCAAAAGGTAAATGACCCTATGATCACTTAACACTTTACACAATTTGATTTGACCATCTAGTCATGGAAATAATCAATTTAAGTATCAAATCTAAAGTTAAACCCAACAAATGGTTCCAGTCAAAAAGAAGATATTACTCATCCTAAGGATTTTAGGATTGGGGTTCAAGCACCTGTGTGTGCAACGTGTGTGTGAGCGTTGTTAAAGGTATTAAAAAAATATGAACATATACTACCATGATGTAAAAACATCATTATGAATTTTATTAAAAATATCAAAAAATTAAATTACCCCTTTAGTTATTTAATTATTTGGAAATTTTTATATAGTTCATTTATCTTTGAAAGTTTATGATTTGGTCATCTGTAAAATGATTATTAATTTTTTGGACATTGATAAATTTTCGTGCTTTGGTTTTTTTTTTTTTTGATATATCGATGTATTCTATGATAAATATTTAAATTTATTTTGGTGAAATAGATATTAAATATTTTAATAATGCATCTTAATGTTTAAATTTATTTATCAAAATTTTAAAATTTAGTGTAAAAGTTCCTTATGTTAGTTTAAGTTTACGTTTTTTTTAATATTTTTAATTTTAATGATATTAAAACATTTAAAATACATCTATAGATAAATGAATGAAGTATATTTTATGAAAAGATAATTAAAAATTGAAGCATGTTAATCTATATATAAAAGTAGAATGTGAGTGAGAATAAGTGGTAGGAAATAGGAATAATTAATGAAAATCTATACATTTATATATTTTTTTTTTTTTTTGCAAGCTGCATCATAGAATGTTTTGATATCTTCATCATCTTCAAAATTGTTAAGAAATACTGAAGACCTCCCTCATATATGAATTTTTAATTATTTTATCTATAAAAATTTTCAAACTTATTAAATGATGAATGTTTAATACTTCCTATTTTTTACTTTATTATTAGTCAATATAATATTCTTAGAAAATTCGTAAATAAATATAAGAATAATTAATTATTGTAAAAATTGTGTTTTCATATTAATAAAAGTTCAGAAGTGTTGAAAAACACTATAATAATCATTAAAAGCGATTTTTTATAATTATAATTATAATTATTATGTTTCCTAATAAGTTGTGCGAATTTAAAAAAAATTCACGCCCACGATACCCGTAGTGACCGCAATAGCATTTGTTATGTCCGCAACCACGATAAACGCAACGCGACCAAAAACACGACCGCAACCGCAATTTAAATCCATGCCGCCAGCACCACCCTCCATTATCTCCTAATCATGCCTTAATGCTTACCCCGTCCAATAAAAAATTAATTTTTTTGTACCAACACTATAATTGCCGGTACTCGTATGTATTTTTTTAAATACTTTTAAAAATATGAATATTCTATTATTTAAAAAAATATTTTAATAGGTGTCAACGTTAAAGTGATCAACACCAATTTAAATTTTTAAAAAATAATTATTTACGTTTTCGGTGTCAGTGTTAAAGTGGCTGACAGCGATTCAACAGAAAAAATGGATTGAGGAAAAAGAAAGTTGGTTTTCAATGGTGTCAATTGGCTCAAGAAACGTCGGTGATAGCTGATTGCATAGCGGAATGAAGACGAAGACTAAAACAAATGAAAATAAAGAAAAGAAGTAAAAAGAAAAAAATAAAATTAAAATCCATCTATAACCATTATTGAGGAGATAGAACATGAAATGAAAATTAAAACATAACCATTATTGAGGAGAGAGAGAACATGAGATGAAAATTAGAAAAAAAAAAAGAAAAGAGAGAAAATCTCTTACAATTACCAATAAAATCACTATTTTTAACATTAATGGTCCACCAAACTTATTTTAACATTAATGGTCTGCATCAATATATACTAATATATGATTGATAGATCTTTTAATATATAATATATAATTATATTAATTAAATAATTTCTTAAAAATTCCAAACGAGCACAATCATATGTTCACAATAATTGCACAAATGAATTTAATAATGCAACCTTTTGGCTAAAGATGAAGATAGATCATCCGTATCCCACAACATTCAACTTTGATTGCATTTGATAATATAAAATAAAGGAGATGATGATACAATTTTCAAAAGTTTTTATTTTAGGTAATAAAAAATTATAATTTAGGTATTCACGATATATACATTTCCGTTAAAATTGTAAATGAAAATTTGACTTCAAATAATTTTTAAAATTTTTATTTTTCACATAATTTAAGTAAAATAAAAAATTATAATTTAGTCCTCAATCTTTTAATATAAGTTAGTATTAACCCTCTCTTTAACAAATTGAGAATAACAACCATGTCATCTATGGAAAATGGCCCCCTCTTTCATTTGTTTCGTTGATTGGAGCAATGGTGTTATTATCGATGCCAATGCCGGAGTTAGAATTATTTTTGAGGGGTAAGAATTAAATTTTATATTTTTACGATAGTAAAAGTACAATTTCATCATTTTAATAGCTTATATCTTTATAATTTTTAAAAAGTTAAATCAAATTTTTATTATTTTGGGGAGCCAAAGTACAATTTTACCATTATTAATTTAAAATTTTATAAATTTTAAAAGATTTAAATTAAAATTTTACCATTTTAGGAGGATCATGATCCTTGAGTCAATTAATAGCTCTTACCCTTTACGGTAGAAATGACAAAAAAGTCGAAAAAAAAAGAAAGAACAGATTTTAAGGTGAAGAAGGAGAACAACAAACCCAAGAAGAAGAAAAAGATTGAACATATTAAAGAGAAGGTCGAACTTTTCAAATCTACCATTGCCCTCTACCCTTCAAGCTCATCTAAAAACAAATAATTTTCTTTTAAAATCTATGCTTTATCTCTTTTGTAATAGCTGTAATAGCAAACCTAGAATTTTTATACAAAATTGAGGTTTTTTTATATTTTTGAGGATTTAAGTTTTGGGCATTGGTTTTTTTTTTTTTTTGGAAACTGTTGTTAAGTGCTTTGAATGGTTGCCAATTCCCCAAGCCTCTAATATTTGCATAACAACCATGAAAACCCTAACTATTATATGCTATAATTATTATTTTAACGATAACGATCAGAATGATTAGATTCTGAAATATAAGTGTATACATTACAAATTTTTTTGGAAGGCTTAAAATAAAAACTTTTCATGTTTACCCTAAAATAAATTATTAAAACATAAATATCCGATATGGTCTCTTTTTGGTCGACTCCACAAAACTTAGTATATAAGCAGAAAAGTTTTGAATGTTGTTTTTCTTATCCCTTTCTCAACCAGCTGCTTGTTTCACCTTGGAGAAAAGAAATATGTGCAACTCGAGCTTGGTTTCCACATCCCATGATGTTGAGGAGTCATGGGATGATGAATTCCGACAACTGGTGCAAACCTTCCCTAAAGATAAAAGCATCACGGGAATGAATCTTTACTTCTTCCAAGGTTTCTGGTGCCCATCAATTGTTTTAAAAGCTGTGATTCTTGTCAGAAACATTTCCAAGCATTTGATTATGATATTATCATCGCCACTTTGCCAAAAAGTGGCACTACATGGCTTAAAGCTTTGACTTTCGCCACTTTGTACCGCAAACCAGTTCGCAAGGGAAAAGAATCCCTTGCTCACCAATAACCCTCACTCTCTTGTTCGCTTCATCGATTATGACTTTTATTTCAACGACCCTTGTCCTGAATTCGAAAATTGTTGTCTTTATCAACCAAGACTTTTTTCTATCCACTTGCCTTATGCTTGTTTGCCAACTTCCATTAAAGATTCCAACTGTAAGATTGTTTACTTATGTAGAAACCCCATGGATACATTCATTTCCTTTTGGTCTTTCTTTTGTAGGCTTCGAGGCGAAGACTTTGAGCCAGTATCACTAGATGAAGCTTTCGAGAGGTTCTGCCAAGGAATCAATCAATTTGGACCATTTTTCGATCATGTGTTAGGGTATTGGAGGGCAAGCCAAGAAAAACGCAGCAAAATATTGTTTTTACAATATGAAGATCTCAAGGAAGACATCAGTTCTCAACTAAAAAAGTTGGCAATGTTTTTGGGGGTTCCTTTCACTGAGGAAGAAGAGAAAGAAGGAGTTGTTGAAGAAATAGCGAAAATTTGCAGCTTTGAGAACATGAAAGACTTGGAAGTGAATAAGAAGGGCGTGGAAACTTTTGGGTATTCACAAGAAAATTTCTCAGGGAAAATAAAGACTTTTAAGATTCCACGTGAAGCTTTCTTTAGAAAAGCAAAAGTGGGAGAATGGAGCAATTATCTCACACCCTCCATGGTTGAACGTTTAGAAAAACTTATTCAAGAGAAATTGGATAACTCAAGTTTGACATTTAAATTGTTCTCCAAAACTTTAAAATATATTACTTCTACATGATCAGGGATGTATCTCTATTGGCTTTAGTTTATGATGAATAAATTCCATATTTGCATGTAGAGAGTCTTTCCCTTGCAATTGTGGTTAAAATATGCTTTTAGTCCCTGTATTTATCCAGAATTTGAGATTTTATACTTTTTCAATTTAAAAAAATTGTCTAATCATTTTCATTGTTTGTAATTTCTGTCAAAATTTGTCAACCTAAACGTAGGTAAAACTAACATTTACACTTATAATTAAGTTTTTGTTATAAATACATTAAATGGATGTCTAACCCCTTTAAACACTCATTAAAGTAATGAGATAAAACTCTCTGGTTCATTTATGATCATGAGAGTAAATTAGATGTTTTAATTAAGAAATTAAAGAGACTTCATTTACATCTACTTCATTGAATGCAAATGAGCTTATAAATAAAGCTACTTGAAATGAAAGTAGAAGAAGAGAAATTTTGTGATGATTTGATCTATTGTTTACTTTAAGTGTTCTTTTATTTGATTATTTTATAGCATTTGACAAATTTACAAATTGGTCCTTAGATTAGCTAGATTAAGCTAATACAAACTAAAAAATATAAAAATTACTAAAAACTGGTAACAAAAACTTACTCAAATCAATGCTCAAAGCTTAGAATGAAAACCCTAGCTTCCCCCTTTGTCTTGCCAAAGAAGATGAAGAAATAGGAGAAAAATATGTATTTTTCTTCTAAAATTTCACTTTTATAACAAATGGTATTTTTGTAAATATTTTGACTTTCATAATTAGCTTTAATAATCACTTAATTAACCTTTAATAAATCCTATTTATTATTAACATTTCTCATTATAATTCACCCACTAAAATCATCTAGGGTAATTTTACCATTTAACGCTTCTAATTTATCAACTCTACTTTAGCACCTTTTACGATTCAGTCCTTTCTACTCAATTCATTATTTAGATATTAAAATTTCTTATCCAAATTTTAATGTAATGCAAATGAAATCATAAATATTAAAATAAATAAATTTTTAGCTCGACTCGTCCGAGTTGTTGTCCCGAAACCATTATTTCCAATACCACTGAAAATTGGACTGTTATAGTTCGCATATAAGGGTTGAAATACAGGTGTTCGCCTATAGGGGGTTCGCATACAAGGGTTTGCCTATAGGGGTTCACAAATAAGGGGGTCGTACATAGTTAACTTACTTTCTAATACTTTAGTTAATCATACACAGTGATTTAAGTTTAGATCTCACACTTGATTTGAAGACACAAAAAATCTTAATTTGGATAAGGAGATCGACAATCTATTGCGAGGAAAGGGATGTGATGGAAATCTTGAAATCTTTGTTTGAATAAAGAAAAAAATTGAGAGTTTTTCTTTGAAAAATTCTTTAGACGAAAAATTCTAGGGTTTGGAAAGACTGACTATTTATAAAATTTCTTTCCCTAATTTAAATTGGTTTAGTAATTCATTTAGAATTACTATTGATTTAAATTAAGGATTAAATTAAAAAATAGTTTTTTGTCTAGGCTAGTTTGAAAATTCGGTACTTTATGAGGTAAAAATAATAAAATAAAATATTTTGAATAAAAAGTGCACAAGAGGTTTCAAACTTAGGACTTAAGGGAAAATTAATGTTTATCACTAAACCAACAAACTCATTCTTGTTAACTCTTTTATTAAAATAATTTTTAAGGCATTTTAAATTCTCTTACCCTATGTTTTTTTATAAAAAAAACTTGATTTTATCCATATTTCTTCTAACCATAATTTTGAGATGTGATAAATCTTCCTCCCTTAAAAAAAGATCATTCTCGAATTTTACTTACCTTATTCAAACAAGTGAGGGTATTGTTGACAAATCAACCGCTTGAGTTCTCATGCTGCTTTCTTGATTCCATCGTTTTTCCATAAAACTTTAACTAGAGGGATTTGTTTATTTCTTAGAGTTTTAATCTCTCTATCTATTATTCAAATTAGTTATTCCCAAACATATTTTAAGAACTAATTTTAACATTAATGGTCTGCATCAATATATACTAATATATGATTGATAGATGTTTTAATATATAATATATAGTTATTATAATGGTCTACACCAAACGTCAGGGATTTTATGTTGAATCCTGTCAAAGACATTATCATTTATTTATGTCAATCAAATTATTGATTACTTCTTTTTTTTTGGATCACAAGAATGGTTAAGAGTTAAATAAACTTTTCATTTACCACTCAAAAAGATGTAAACTTTTAATTTGAGTAAATTTATATTTTTTTATTTTACTTATTAAAACTCATGATATTCTTTATTAAATAATTAATATTTAATACTCAATAAAATATTTCTAAAAAAAAAAAAAAAGTTATTCAATACATTTTAGGTTTAAAGGTGTAAAAAATCCTCAATTTTTTAAAAAAAAAGTAATTAAGTCACTGTTTTTTTACACTCACTTAGGTACTTGAATTTTTAAAATACATAAAAAAATCCCTCAAACTTTAAAAAAATAATTAAGTCTCTATTTTTATTTTGTAATCAATTGAGTACTTGAACTTTCAAAATGGATCAAAAAGGCCTTCAAATTTTTTCAGAAAAAGCAATTAAGCCCTCAACATTTTTTGCTCTCAATTATAAACTTGAACTATCAAATACATCAAAAATATCCTTTGATTGTTAACTTTAACAGGTGACTGTTAAAATTAACTACCCCTAATTTTTCTCAATTAAAACTACCAAAAAAATATAAAAAATATTAAATTTTAATAAAAATATAAAAAAATTAAAAGTAGAAAAAAATTATAAAATGCATAAAAAATACCTTTTAATCATTAACTTTAATTGTTGATCGTTAAAGTTAACGATCCTTTTTTTTTTCTCAATTAAAGCCATAATGTGTCGCAATATATCGTGATATGTGACGAAAAATGATAAAAAATAAAAATAAATAAAAGTTATAGAAAAAATATAAAAGGTTTCTTTTAGTGCAATGATTTTAATAATTTTTCATGAATTTTATATTTTTTATAATTTTTTATAATTTTCTTACGACTTTATAAAATTTTATATTTTTTATATATTTTTTTTAATTTAAAATATTTTCTATATATATTTTTTAAATTTAATAGTTTTTATAATTTTTATTGATTTTTATTTTTATCATTTTTGTCACATGTCACACTATGGTTGTGACACATAATGGCTTTAACTGAAAAAGTTAGGGGCAGTTCAAGTATCCAATTGAGTGCAAAAAAAATTAGGGGTTTAATTGCTTTTCTTGAAAAAGTTTGAAGATCTTTTTTATGCATTTTGAAAGTTTATAAAATAAAAGTTGGGGCTTAAATTTTTTTTTAATTTGAAGGTATTTTTTATATATTTTGAAAGTTTAAGTATCCAAATGAATGTAAAATAAAAGCAAGAACTTAATTTTTTTTTTTTTAAAATTAAGAGTTCTTTTACACCCTTAAACTTACCTTTTAAATCACTTAACATTGAAAGTATTTAAACTTAAATGTTAGCTCCCGGTCTAATTTCGAGTTTCATTTTTTTAATTAATATCTCATATTTTAAAAGATTCAAGCTGAGAGTTTTTTTTTTTTTTTTTATCTTTCTTAATATTATAAGATTAAAAATGATTATTTTCAAAGGTTTTGATTAGGAGGAAGTAAAATCTAATTCGATTCAAAAAATTCGATAAAAAATTTAAATTTTGAATTAAATAGTTAGAGTTATTTGAGTTAATTGAGTTCTTCAGATCAGCTCGAATAAAAATTAAGTTTTTCGGTTTAACTCAGATACAAATTACACAAATCAAGTTATTTGAAAATTCGAATAAAAAAAGGCAAAACTATGTCGTTTTGATAAATATTTACCCTTTCTAAAGTTAAAAGTCAAAACCATTAAATTAAAAGGTAAAATTATGTCATTTTGATAAATGTTTACCCATTAAGTTAAAAGGCAAAACCATTATATTGTTTATATAGTTAAATAATCTTGTACTTCGTTTATTAGTTAAATAATCAGTCCAAATAAATGCAACATTGGGTATAAATAATAGGATTCGTTAACTCGATTTGACTCGATTCGATTCGATTGGAAAACATTTAAAATTGAGTTCGATTGCAAAAATAAGATTCATCAGCTCGACTAATCAAAAATTTTTTGACTCGATTTGACTTAACTCAATTGAATACCCACTCTTAATTTTGATGCTTGTAGGTATAATATCATTAATTTTTATTTTTAATTATTTTGTTTTTTTCCCAATTAATTTCATAATAATGAAGTAAACAGGACCCAATGTTATTTCATTAGTAATTCTAAGAGATTCTTTTTCCTTGAGTTTTCATCTTATGTTCTCTCTCTTCAGTAATGGTTAATGGGTTTTTGTTTTTTGTTTTATTTTTTATTTTTCACTTTTTGTTTATCTTCTTCTTTCTTTATCTCTTCCTCTTTCTTTAGTTGCTTTTGTTCTCCCCTTCACTCCTCTATGTAATCAGTCATTGTCGACGTCACTTAGATTAACTGACACCATTAGAGTGTAATTATCTTCCTCTTCATTCCATTTTTTTATTTCGAATCGTGTCGGCCACTTCAACATTGACGTATATTAAAATATTATTTTTTAAAATTAATTAGAATCGATTCGATTAAACAATGAACAAATAAAAATAACGAAAGAAATTGAGAAATTGAACACAAAAATTTAACATGAAAAAACCTCTTCAAAGAGGATAAAAAATAATGAACAACGATAATTTTACTATAATGTCAAAAGAACGAAGAGTACAAAAGATGAATAAAAAAACTAAACACCGAAACCTGAAAACAAAGAACCCTCAAAATGTAAATACAAAATTTTCCAGAAGTGTTATGAGTTGTAATATTTAATTGGTGTATTTTCTAAGTTTGTAAATAACCTATTTATAGACTAAATTCCTAGGAAAAATAATAATAATATAATCTAGATTAATTAAAGTTTAACTGAAAAATTATTTCATAAATTTGATTGAAATATGAGCCATACTTCAACATAAATCATAGAATACTCATATTTTTTTAAAGTATTTCAAAAAGTACATACGGATGTTCAAGATTATAGTGCCGACACAAAAAAGATCATTTTTTATTCATCAGAACAATCATTAAGATATGATTAAGGGATGATGGAAGGTGATATCGATAGTGAGATGATCGATATCGCTCGACATTGTAGATTTCAAATTATTTTTATCATAATTTTTTAAACAGGATTACTTTTGTAAATATTTAATCTTTAAATTAGTTGGATAAAAAAGCAAAAGGTAAATGACCCTATGATCACTTAACACGTTACAAAATTTGATTTGACCATCTAGTCATGGAAATAATCAATTTAAGTATCAAATCTAAAGTTAAATCCAACAAATGGTTCTAATCAAAAAGAAGATATTACTCATCCTAAACATTTTAGGTTCGGGGTTCGAGCACCTGTGTGTGCAACGTGTGTGTGCGCGTTGTTAATGGTATTAAAAAAATATGAACAGATACTACCATGATGTAAAAACATCATTATGAATTTTATTAAAAATATCAAAAAATGAAATTACCCCTTTAGCTATTTATTTATTTGAAAATTTTTATATAGTTCATTTAGCTTTGAAAGTTTATGATTTGGTCATCTGTAAAATGATTATAAATTTTTTGGACATTGATTAATTTTCATGCTTTGGTTTTTTTTTTTTTTGATATATCAATGTAATCTATAATAAATATTTAAATTTATTTTGGTGAAATAGATATCAAATATTTTAAATAATGCATCTTAATGTTTAAATTTATTCATCAAAATTTTAAAATTTAGTGTAAAAGTCCGTTATGTTAGTTTAAATTTACGTTTTGTTAATATTTTTAATTTTAATGATATTAAAGCATTTAAAATACATCTATAGATAAATGAATGGAGTATATTTTATGAAAAGATAATTAAAAATTGAAGCATGTTAATCTATATATAAAAGTAGAATGTGAGTGAGAATAAGTGGTAGGAAATAGGAATAATTAATGAGAATTTATATATTTATCTATTTTTTTCTTTTTGCAAGTTGCGGCATAGAATATTTTGATATATTCAACATCTTCAAAATTGTCAAGAAATATTGAAGAACTCTCTCATGTATGAATTTTTAATTTTTTTATCTATAAAAATTTTCAAACTTATTAAATGATTAATGTTTAATACTTCCTATTTTTTACTTTATTATTAGTCAATATAATATTCTTAGAAAATTCGTAAATAAATATAAGAATAATTAATGATTGTAGAAATTATGTTATCATATTAATAAAAGTTCAGAAGTGTTGAAAAACACTATAATAATCATTAAAAGTGATTTTTTATAATTATAATTATAATTATTATGTTTTCTAATAAATTGTGCGAATTTTAAAAAAGTTATAATTTAGGTATTCACGATATATACATTTCCGTTAAAATTGTAAATGAAAATCTGACTTCAAATAATTTCTAAAATTTTTATTTTTCACATAATTTAAGTAAAATAAAAAATTATCATTTAGTCCTCAATCTTTTAATATAAGTTAGTATTAACCCTCTCTTTAACAAATTGAGAATAACAACCATGTCATCTGTGAAAAATGGCCCCCCCTTTCATTTGTTTCGTTGATTGGAGCAATGTTGTTATTATCGATGCCAATGCCGGAGTTAGAATTTTTTTAAGGGGTAAGCATTAAATTTTTTATTTTTACGATAGTAAAAGTGCAATTTCATCATTTTAATAGTTTATATCTTTATAATTTTTAAAGGGTTAAATCAAATTTTTATTATTTTGGGGAGCCAAAGTACAATTTTACCATTATTAATTTAAAATTTTATAAATTTTAAAAGACTTAAATTAAAAATTTACCATTTTAAGAGGATCATGATCCTTGAGTCAATTAATGGCTCTTACCCTTTACGGTAGAGGTGACAAAAAAGACGAAAAAAAGGAAGAATAGATTTTAAGATGAAGAAGGAGAACATCAAACCCAAGAAGAAGAAAAAGATTGAACATATTAAAGAGAAGGTCAAACTTTTCAAATCTACCCTTGGCCTCTACCCTTCAAGCTCATCTAAAAACAAATAATTTTCTTTTAAAATCTATGCTTTTTCTCTTTTGTGATAGCTGTAATAGCAAACCTAGAATCTTTATACAAAATTCAAGATTTTTTTATATTTTTGAGGATTTAAGTTTTGGGTATTGGTTTTTTTTTTTTTTGGAAACTGTTGTTAAGTGCTTTGAATGGTTGCCAATTCCCCATGCCTCTAATATTTGCATAACAACCATGAAAACCCTAACTATCATATGCTATAATTATTATTTTAACGAGAACGGTCAGAATGATTAGATTATGTAATATAAGTGTCTAAATTACAAATTTTTTTGGAAGGCTTAAAATAAAAACTTTTCATGTTTACCCTAAAATAAATTATTAAAACATAAATATCTGATATGGTCTCTTTTTGGCCGGCTCCACAAAACTTAGTATATAAGCACAAAAGTTTTGAATGTTATTTTTCTTATCCCTTTCTCGACCAGCTGCTTGTTTCACCATGGAGAAAACAAATATGTGCAACTCGAGCATCGTTTCTACATCCCATGATGTTGAGGAGTCATGGGATGATGAATTCCGGCAACTGGTGCAAACCTTCCCTAAAGATGAAAGCATCACAGGAATGAATCTTTACTTCTTCCAAGGTTTCTGGTGACCATCAATTGTTTTAAAAGCTGTGATTTCTTGTCAGAAACATTATCAAGCATTTGATTCTGATATTATCATCGCCACTTTGCCAAAATGTGGCACTACATGGCTTAAAGCTTTGACTTTCGCCACTTTGTACCGCAACCAGTTCGCAAGGGAAAAGAATCCCTTGCTCACCAATAACCCTCACTCTCTTGTTCGCTTCATCGATTATGACTTTTATTTCAACGACCCTTGTCCTGAATTCGAAAATTGTTGTCTTTATCAGCCAAGACTTTTTTCTATCCACTTGCCTTATGCTTGTTTGCCAACTTGCATTAAAGATTCCAATTGTAAGATTGTTTACTTATGTAGAAACCCCATGGACACGTTCATTTCCTTTTTGTCTTTCTTTTCTAGGGTTCGAGGCGAAGGCTTTGAGCCAGTATCACTAGATGAAGCTTTCGAGAGGTTTTGCCAAGGAATCAATGAATTTGGACCATTTTTCGATCATTTGTTAGGGTATTGGAGGGCAAGCCAAGAAAAACGCAGCAAAATATTGTTTTTACAATATGAAGATCTCAAGGAAGACATCAGTTCTCAGCTAAAAAAGTTGGTAATGTTTTTGGGGGTTCCTTTCACTAAGGAAGAATAGAAAGAAGGAGTTGTTGAAGAAATAGCAAAAATTTGCAGCTTTGAGAACATGAAAGACTTGGAAGTGAATAAGAAGGGCGTGGAAACTTTTGGGTATTCACAAGAAACTTTCTCAGGGAAATAAAGACTTTTAAGATTCCACGTGAAGCTTTCTTTAGAAAAGCAAAAGTGGGAGAATGGAGCAATTATCTCACACCCTCCATGGTTGAACGTTTAGAAAAACTTATTCAAGAGAAATTGGATAACTCAGGTTTGACATTGAAATTGGTCTCCAAAACTTCAAAATATATTACTTCTACATGATCAGGGATGTATCTCTATTGGCTTTAGTTTATGATGAATAAATTCCATATTTGCATGTAGAGAGTCTTTCCCTTGAAATTATGGTTAAAATATGCTTTCAGTCCCTGTATTTATCTAGAATTTGAGATTTGATACTTTTTCAATTTAAAAATTTTAGTCTAATAATTATCATTGTTTGTAATTTCTGTCAAAATTTATTAACCTAAACGTAGGTAAAATTAACATTTTCACTTATAATTAAGTTTTTTTTTATAAATACATTAAAGAGATGTCTAACCCCTTTAAACACTAAGATAAAACTCTCTGGTTACATGTACTTCATTGAATGCAAATGAGTTTATAAATAAAGCTCCTTGAAATGAAATTAGAAGAAGAGAAAATTTTCTATTGATTTGATCTATTGCTTACTTTAAGTGTTATTGTATTTGATTATTTTATAACATATTATTAGCACGAGCCTCTACAAGTTCATAATGAAGTTCACGTCATTGCGACTATATATAACTTGCTCGTAAAGCTCCTGTTGAACTATATACAATCTTAGACATCTAGATGCATTTTTTTTACAAGAAGTTTCTTTTATTTAACGTTTCATATCTGATTATTATTTTTAGTTAATTCATGATCAATTATAATTGTTTTGATTAAATTATCTTATTTTTATGATCTTATTTGGATGGTAAAAGATTTAATATCGGTATGGATTTTTATTTTGTGCTCTTGACATTGAGGTGTCTTAGTATCATATAAGTTATTTTGAAATAAAAGTTTTCTATCGATGAATTTTTGAATTTGCTTACTTTTTAATAAAATCATCAAGACTCAATGTTGAACAAAAAAGTTGCTATTAAAACTTTCGTAGAAGAAAAAAAATTGAGATAAATTTCACTTATCACATTACATGCTTATATGTACCTATATTTTTCATGATTTTTCTTCTTAATATATGCTATATGATAATTACTTGGTAATTATATCTGAATGATGATAGATTAATTTTAATGATATAGATTGATAGATTTTTAAATCACGGTTCATAATATTATCAATTATTTCTATTAAATAAATCCTAAGGTTCATCATAATATGTGACCTTACATCAATTCTTAGTCATGATTAAACTAATTGTTTTGTATGTTTATTTGATAATTTCAATTTATATATATATATATATATATATATATAAGTTTTGTAAATTCTAGACATCATATGTTTTTGGATTTTGATATTGTTTAAAATTCTCTTAATCAACAATGATTAAAGTTATTACATATATTGATAAAATCAAGATTCTTTCACATTAAACATGTTTGTTTAAAGTAATTTTAATGACAAATTTTCAGGAATGTCTAAATTGATTTTTGGATTGATTCTAATATAGAATTTTAAGTATAGTGGTTGGAAACATTTTTATAAACTTACAAATGAGAATTACTATATTAATATGGGCATTGACATTTCTATGAATCTCGTTTATATTAACCAATTGTTGTTTGATAAGAAGCATTAAAACAACTCATGTGGTTTGATTTTGTAAATGCCTTATATTTTTTTTATTATACAACTCTGGGCAACTTGTTACTTTTGCAAAGTTGTTAAAGGTAGTTCATACACTTTATATTTGTTAATTATTTAGAGAAATTATATTTGGTTTGATATTTTAAATTCAATTTTATCCGTAAATTTGATTTGCAAAAAACTCTGTGCATGACTTGGTTATTTCTTTCTAGTTAATTGATGATGAAAAACTCTTGTGGAAAGAGCTTTAAAAGTATTTTGGATTGATCTAATGCCTTCTTAAGGCCAAACAAAATAATGACTTATTCGTTCCACTGATTCCGCTTCATTCCTCGAAGTGAATGTAGCAATACATAACAATTATAAAATGGAACGTATTGTCATTATTGACAAAATAGATAAAAAGATGGATGGTTCGAAATGTTGCTACATGTTCATTCTTAGAACATAATGATCAATGATTTATAGTTTTATACTAATTAATCATTCCTTGAAGCGGATGATATCTATATAATCCTATTGGTAAAGAATATGATATACGCTTACGTTATTACCTGAATTGTATTTTGCACATTCCTTAAAGTGAATGTCTATAATAAATATAACAAATTATAATCACTTTTTATCATTAATGTTAATTTGAACATTTGAAGATTTTGACATATTCCCTGAAGTGAATATTGCAAATAATTTTTTGCAAATTATATTTTTTATTAAGTTAATGACATTATGAACTTCACATTGACGTAGACATTTCCACGAGTAAATGTCAAAATATTGCTTATATGTGGATACAAAATAAAAAGAATGACGATAAAATTATCAATTGTCAAAATTTATATTGACATTATTAGTACAATTGAAAAACATGTTAAAGTAAACTGGAAGTTTACTGATACAAATACATTTACTATTTTGCGTGACCAGTTAGACCATCCTAGATTATATATGATGCAAAAAATAATTGAGAATTCATATAGACATTCTTTAAAAAATGAGAAGATTCTTTAATTTAAAGAATTCTCATGTATTGCTTGTTCTCAATGATAATTGATTATTATAAACTCACTAGCTAAAGTTGAGGTTTAATGCCTTACATTTTTTAAATGAATATAGGTCCATTCATCCACCATGTGGATGGTTTTTGATATTATATCATTTTGGTAGATGCATCTACAAAATAATAACATATGCGTTATCAACTCGCAACTTGTCGTTTCCGAGATTGCTTGTTTAAATGATTAATTTCAGATTATGCAATTAAAACAATTCATCTTGCTAATGGTGAATTTATGTCCCAAGCTTTGAATAATTATTTTATGTCAATTGGGATAAAAGTTGAACATCCTGTAGCTCATGTTCATACACAGAATGGTTTAGCTGAATAGTTTATCAAACGCCTCTAACTAATAGCTAGGTAATTGCTTATGAGAACAAAACTCTCTGTTACAACTTGGGGATATGATATTTTGCATGCAGAAGCACGTGCGCTTTAAGCCAACAAGTTATAATAAATACCTCCCATTACAATAGATTTTTGGTCAAGAGCCAAATATTTCCCATCTTAGAATTTTTGGATGTGTGGTATATGTCTCAACTGCTCCACCACAACGCACGAAGATGAGTCATCATAAGAGATTGGGAATGTATATTGATATGAGTCTCTTTATATTATTAAATATTTTTAAGCTATTAATTCAAGATTTAGTTATGACACGAGTTGTCAGTTTTCCTAACATTAGGGGTAGAGAATAAAAAGTTGGATCAATAAAGTACTTGAAATTAATTATCAATGTCTAAGACCCTCGTACAAACCAATGAGAACCAAAAGTTCAACAAATAATTCATTTTGCAAATCAACTGCCAGATTCATTTACTAACCTAAAGAGAATTACAAAATCTCACATACCAATTGAAAATGCTCCAATACAAATTGATGTCTCAATAGGGCAAATTGTTAGTACAAAAGAAAGTAATTCACGCTTGAAGCGTGGAAGACCAGTCAATTCCAAAGATAAAAATCCTCATAAAAGAAAAGGAGCAAATATTCAAGATGGTCATATAGTGGAGGCGGGGGTTCCTGAAGAGACCCATGACATAACTAATTATAAAACTCAAGAAGAGATTCAGGTACCTAAATTTGAAAATGAAAATTATGAAAATAAAGAGATCTCAATAAGTTATGTCAATACGAGAAAAAGATGTAACTAGAAAAATATAGTTGTCGACAATAATTCTGCTTATGTTGTTATTGAAATGGCAAACGAAAATGAGGATCTTGAGCCTAAATCTTTTGAGGAATGTAAAAATAGAACATATTGGGCAAAATGGAAAGACACAATTCAACCAGAATTGAATTCACTTTCTAAACATGAGGTTTTTAGACCTGTAGTCCAAACACCTAAAGATGTAAAACCAGTAGGATATAAATGATTGTACGAAAACAAAATGAGAAAAATAATGATATAAGATATAAAGCACGACTAATAGCACAAGGATTTTTGCAAATGCGCAACATTGATTACGAAGAGACATATTCTCTTGTGGTGGATGCTATCACATTTATATACCTTATTAATCTGGCAGTACGTGAAAAACTTGACATGCGTCTAGTGGATGTTGTTACAGCTTATTTGTATGATACAATTGATAGTGAAATTTATATGAAAATCCCTAAAGGATTTAAAATCCCAGAAAGATTTAAAATCCCAGAAGGATATAGAGTTTCTCGAGAAAATTGCTCAATCAGATTAAAGAAAAGTTTAAATGGATTAAAACAATTTGGACGTATGTGGTACAATCATCTTAGTGAATATTTTTTAAAAGAAGGTATAAAAACAATCCAATCTATCCATGTGTTTTTATAAAAAGGTTTGGTTCAAAATTTCTGATTATTGCTATTTATGTTGATGAACTAAATATTATTGGAACTCCTGAAGAGCTTCAAAATGCAGTAAATTATTTAAAAAAAGAATTTGAGATGAAAGATCTTGGAATAATAAAGTTTTGTCTTGGCTTGTAGATCGAGCATTTAAAAGATGGAATTCATGTCCATCAATCAACTTATACGAAAAAGTTTTTAAAGAAATTTTACATGGATAAAGCACATCTATTGAGTACCTCGATGATTGTAAGATCGTTAGATATGAAAAAGATCAATTTCGTCCTTGCGAGAATGATGAAGAGTTTCTTGGTCCTAAAGTACCATATCTAAGTGCCATAGGGGCATTGATGTATCTTGCAAACAACACATGACCTTCGCTATAAACTTGTTAGCAATATTTAGTTCCTCTCCAACACGTAGACATTGGAATGAAATTAAACAAGTATTTTGATATCTCAAAGGGACCATTGATATGAGGTTATTTTATTCAAATAATTTAAAATCCCTATTAGTTGGGGATGCTGATGCTAGATATTTATCAGATCCACATAAAGGTCGATCTCAAACGAGATATTTATTTACATGTGGAGATATTGTCATATCATGGCGTTCAACAAAACAGACATTAGCTGTTGCCTCTTCAAATCATGCTGAAATAATTGCAATTCATGAGGCAAGCCGAGCGTGTCTTTGGCTAAGGTCATTAACTGAACATATCCTAAAGATATGTAATTTGCCTTTACAAGAAAAGGTGCCAACTATCTTATACGAAGATAATGCAACATGTATAGCTCAATTGAAGGGTGATTACATCAAAGGTGACAAAACGAAACATATTTCATTGAAATTATTCTTCACTCATGATCTTGAGAAGAATGGTGACATAGAAGTTCAACAAATTCGTTCTAGTGATAATTTAACAGATCTTTTTACCAAAGCATTGCCAACTTCAACATTTGAAAGACTACGAGACAAGATTGGAATGCGTCGACTGAAAGATATAATGTGATGTTGTCATTAGGGAGAGTCTAAAACACATTGTACTCTTTTCCTTTAACCAATGTTTATCCCACTGGGTTTTCTTGATAAAGGTTTTTAACGAGGCAACTTGTAATAGAAATGTGTGCTCTTTTTCCTTCATTAGGTTTTTAACCCACAGAATTTTCCTAATAAAGGTTTTAATGAGGCATATTTTTATTTAAAATACATCTAAGGGGGAGTGTTATAAATACATTAAATGGATCTCTAACCCCTTTAAACCCTCATTAAAGTAATGAGACAAAATTCTCTGGTTCATTTATGACTATGAGAGTAAATTAGATGTTTCAATTAAGAAACTAAAGAGACTTCATTTACATTTACTTTATTGAATGCAAAGAAGCTTATAAATAAAGCTCATTGAAATGAAAGTAGAAGAAAAGAAAAAAAATTATGTTGATTTGATCTATTATTTATTTTAAGTGTTCTTTTATTTGATTATTTTATAACAGTTTTAGCATTTCCATTTACCTTGATATCATTTGCTTTTGATTTATTTGTATAGTGCTGTGGTTAGGGTTTAAATTAAAATATTGCGACAAATTAATTATCACTTATTATGTCTTAACTTTTTTTATTACATCTACTATGATTGTTATTTTTTGACCTTTGTTGGTTTTAAGGTTTTTTTTTTTACATTTTTTCAAAAAAATTATATTTATAAATTTTTTATTTGCATAAAAATTACAAAATATATTTGTATAATATTTTTCAAAAAATTGATTAAATGTTGATAATTCAATATTTTTAGAAAATTTAAAGTAACTATAGTTTTTTTTTATAAATTTATTATTACATGTCTAATTTGATTAAATTTATTTTGAATTTTACTATGTATTATAATTAACTGAACAATTTAAAAATTACTAAATAATAAGTTAATATAATAGATGTTCATAAAATGCCCTAAAAAATCTTTTGGGTTCGTACGTCGAATGGAGGCTTCTTGATTAAGATTGTATATCAAATGATAAAAGAAAAATTGTGAAACACACGAGATGTTAGATAGAAGGATGTTTGGAAGTTTCAAGAACCACACCATGTACACTTGTTTTTATGGGTTGTCTACAAACAGTGGTTGTTTATTAATCTTAAACACGTGCGAAGAGACATTGACCAAAATACGTCTTGTTCAGTATGTCATCACAATACAGAAGATATCTTGCATGTTCTTATGGATAGCCCGACTGCTAAATGTGTTTAGATGAATTTTGGTGCTTGAAAGTTCCAATTCTTTTCTTGTAACCTCTTAGATTAAGTTGGGACAAATTTGGAGAATCATGGGTGGGTGTCAAGGATTCGGGTTCTTTGGGCTACTCTTTTTGACTTGCTAGCATGGTGCTTATGGAAGAATAGAAACTTTTTTGCTTTCCAAAGATTATTATGGAGTTTTTTTTAAACATTAAGATATCAGTGAGTTGAACAAAACAGTATAATGTAGCCCATAAGTGGGATCCGTCTAGAGGACGTAATTTCGATTTTGAGCGTCCCTTAAAAGGAATATTGGAATGATATGATAGTTGAAATCTAGTTATATTTATTTAGTTTAGTTATATTTTTTACACAAAAAATATAATAGATGTTCACAATAAATATTAGAATAATAACCTAAAAATATCACACCTAGTTAGGATTTATATATTCTAAATTTGGATTTTTAGGGTTTTACCATTCCTTTTACCGTAAGAGAAATTAAAATTTTACAAGTTAGAAGGTACATATAATTTAAAGCATTTTTAATTATAATCTCAATTAAAAATGTTTTGAATTTAAATTATTATAAGATATTTTGCTTGAAGTATCTCATATAAAATGTAAGATAAAAAAAAGAGACAAACTTATAGTTTGTAAGATGGAAATAGTTTGATTATGATTATAATTATATTGATTTATTGATTCTAAATATTGTTCTTTTTTGTGCGTTGTATAAGGATAAATTAATGTTGAATTATGACTCCTATTTCAAGTCAAATTTGAGAAATAATCTTTTAGTTAAACTCTGTTTATTTATTTCAATTAAACTCTGTTTAGTTGTTTGAGTCAAACTCTTATTAGTCTAGATTATTTTATTATTATTTGACTTAATAATTTAGCCTATAAATAGAATCTTTTACAACCTTAGAAAATACACCCATTTAGACTTACCCATCTTAGTTTAGAACTCCTAACATTTTTGGAGAATTTAGTGTTTATGTTTTGAGGGTTCTTTATTTTCGGGTTTTTGGGATTTAATTTTTATATTCATCTTTTGTACTTTTCGTTCTTTGCCATTATAGTAAAATTATCTTTGCCCGTTGTTTTTTATCCTCTTCGGAGGGGTT
This sequence comes from Kokia cookei, assembly GCA_039519145.1. NCBI lineage: Eukaryota > Viridiplantae > Streptophyta > Magnoliopsida > Malvales > Malvaceae > Kokia > Kokia cookei. The sequence goes on from CM076908.1 coordinate 32,219,965, forward strand.
TTTCCACGTTAAATTTGTGTGTTCAATTTCTCAATTTCTTCCGCTATTTTTAACTTGTTCGCTGCTTAATGTCGATTCCCAACAATTAATTATAATCGTGAAATGTAATTGTACATTAAAAAACAACAGAACTTTATAAGAATATCATGATATATACTAAAATTATGATATTAAAATTCTTAAAATGCTAAAATGATTATTTTATTTTAAACATAATTAAATCAATTAATTTTGATTTTAATTCATGATATGCGCGTCACGCGGAATAAGTCCTAGTATTATAAAACTAACTCTTTGATGAGCCTTTAGGAATTAATAGGGGTATTTAGACAACATTAAAAAGTATTAGGGATATTTAGGTCTTATAAAAAATAAATAGAGATAATTGAGGCATTAAAACTTTAAGGGCAATTTAGATATTTTGTAAAAAGATTTATTTATTTATTTATAAAATTTTAATTATTTATGGAGTATGTATCACATTTTACGGACACTTTGTAGGCACTTACTGTTGCTCATATCGCGACGTCAAGGATAGACGCAACCTTTTAAAAGCAGAGGTGACGCCACAACGAGGAAGCATGTGACGTCGCAATGAGACGACTTATTCCTCAAATAACACAACTACATTTTGACAGCTAAGCATGACTCTTTCTCCCAGACGAACTTTGGTTACTCCAATGATATTTTAATCATATTAGCCCTTTAATCTTAGTCTATTTAAAAGATCATTATAACGCTAATAGAGGTGGTGAAAATGAGTAAAAAGAGAACTTTATATTCGAGAGAGGGTTTTATTTTCGGGATTAGGGATTTGTACATCTAGATTAATTTTCTCTCCCTCTTGTACTCTCATTTGTTTTGCTCATTAGTGAAAAGTCAAAGCCTATTTTGCTCTTGATTTTTTATCCTTTTGGTCATATCGATCAGAGGAGTTTTCCACGTAATTTTTTATGTTTGATCTTCTCTAGTCTTTCTTTTCGTTGTTTATTTGAGTTGATTCCCAAAAAATTGGTATCAGAGCTTGGTTAGGATTCCGTAATTGACTCGTTTAGAGATAAAGATAATGAAATTCGATATCGAAAAGTTCGATGGGATCACAAATTTTAATTTGTGGCAGGTTTAGATGACTACAATTTTAGTTCAAAACTGCCTGAAGAAGGTTCTTAACGGTCAAAAGCTCGAAAATTTAGATTAGACAGAATGAGATGAGCTTGATGAGAAGGCTCTGTCTGCAATTCTGTTGTGCCTCACAAATAATGTGTTATAGGAGGTGCTTATGGAGAGAACGTCTTCCTTATGCAAGTGTGCAATGCACAAGACCAAAGGCACCCTTGACTACATTCATTCTAATTTATAAGGTCTAACTCGAGTCTCCTTGATAGGTGTTTTTTACATCACAACGAATGTGCAAGCGAACACACGTCGATGCAAGTATAGTTGATAGATAATTCTATCGGATATCCATCCCACGAGGAATGAGTTCTTGATGTTACCTGTCGGAGAAATTAATTCTGAAACTAAGGTAGTTGTAAGTAATGATGTCAGTGTAATTACGTCAGATCTAAACACTAAAATTAGTTGTTAATGTCAGCACAATCAAAATTAAATGTTAGGTGTTAAATATCAATGTACTGAAAGTAAATCAAATGTGTTGAGTGTTGAGTGCTGAATATTTAAATGCATTAAATGTAAAAGTGATAAAGTGTAAAGGGTAGAAATGGTTCACTGATTCTTCCAAGTTGCAATGCTGGATGCATCGACAAGATAGAATATAGATGGAATGTCGCTGCAATGAAGTCTCTTTGAGTTCTTACCAATAACAACTCTCTACTTAATCCCAACTTAAATATCCACAATCACTCCACCTCTCGATGCTAGTAATGATGTATATTCAAGAACAAGTAATTGGAGTTTATTCTAGTCCCAAGCAGCTCTCGCCTAACTTACTTGTTAACCCAACCTATCACCACATCTCTCGATGTCGGCGTATTACAATTTCACTCTCGTGCTTAAAGCGGTTAGATCCAAGAATAAATAGATAAGTAGTGTAAAATAAGAATAAAAATGATTTAACATTAAAAGACATTCTCGTATTCATTTAATATCATCAAACTCCATCATCGTTTAAGAAGAATTAAAGAGTACAACAAAGCTTACTATCTCTAGACTACTGGGCTTACTCCCTAACTGTTCCTCTTGCTTTGCATCAAGCACCTCTTGTCAGAAGTGGTTGCAGACTTGCTTCATCAGCTCCCCGATTTCCAGCTCAAATCTCCAAAATCACACAGAATTTGTAAAATTTAATCCTTTAGCTCTTGATGATTTCTTCATGTTTTGTTCGTCTATTTATAACCTCCTAAATGTTGTAGGTTTGTAGTTGTCAAAATTAGTTAGATTACAGCTGTGCATTCACACAGTTCTAGTATGTTCTTCAGATATCTGTAGATTGTCGCTGTATCGCTGGACACATTCTGAAATCATAATTGCAGCGACATCTATGAAATTCCTGCATTGGTGCTTCCAACTGTGAGTTTAGCTTGATTCTACTCATTCGAAGTTTATGTTCAATGCGGCAACATCTCACGGTCGCAATTTCCAACTGATCTTATGGCTACATTCGTCCATCATTAAACTTCTTGATTGAGTTCCTACGTTGACAATATTAAGACACAATATATCAGCTGCTTGCATCGACATTAGTACAAAAATAGATAAAAATAACAAGAATTTAAACTAACTAACAATGAGTTGGAAAATATGAAAATTAAGTATAAAATGCTAATGATGCATGCTAAATTAAATACAAAAGAGACAATTAAAACACTAAATTAGGGAGAAAACATATGTCATTTGTAATACCATCACACCCCTAAACTTGAGTTTTTACTTGTCCTCAAGTAATAAAAATTAAACAAAGTCACAATTAGAAATGTCACTACAATCATTATTCATACAACTTGAATTCTCTAAATTCCTAATGTTGTAAATTGCATTCATATAATAGAATGATGCGCTGACAATTTATAGGTATAAACAACTTAAGACTGCAACTTCATCAATGTTAGTATTATGCATTGAATCTTATCCTTCATTGAACCATTTCAGCAATTTATTCTTCTTTTTCTTTTCTTTCTTCTTTTTCTCTTTTTTTTTAAGTGACTGAAAGATGTCATTGCATTACTCTACTTTTGTTCCTAGGCAATAACGATGAGGTGCAACAAACCCTCAGGAGGCATGTAATTGCACCAACACACACTTTTGTAGTTACAGCCTTTAGCTATATGAGTTTTTCTTTTCTCAGTCTGCAGTAGAGTGTTCTCCCTGAAAAGTCACAATGCACTCATAATGGAGTGTCTTTTACTAAAATAATGTCACTATATTGGTCAGTTAGTTCAAGATTCAACACCAACACTATCCATCCATTACTGAAACAAATTCAATTATTCATTCAAAAAATAGTAGACTCAACATTCATTCATACTCATCCAATTTCCACATCAGCATTCAAACAATTCAAGAATCACGCATCAAAATAAAAATTGTGAGCACATTTCTGTTGAAATTTTGTAAATTTTCATTAACTAAAGAAAGAAAATAAAAGTCAAACATGAAGGTGTGGTTGCATTTCCAATTCACATTATCTTCCCCCCCAAACTTAATGTTTTCATTGTTCGTAATGCACTGACAATAGGTATACAAAATTAATGAAAATGCAGCTACAATGCACTAAGCTAAAAGGAACGCAATGACAATTAAAATACAAGCATAATAAGAATGCATGAAAACTAACTAAAAAGAGATGTACCAAATTATTCAGTAGTAGCCGATGCAGAGGCTGCTTTGGTTTTCTTCTTCTTTTTCTTTGGGCACTCTCCCTCTTCATGGTGTTTCTTCTTTTTCCTATCCTTGCGCCTCTTTCGCTTTTTATCCTTTGATCCAACCGACTCAGCAGATTACTTCTCCTCGGCAGGTTGGGTGGTAGCCTTATCAATTGTCACCTCTGATGGGTGGATTTCTGCGAGTGGTGCTACATAGGGCATAATAGCTAGAGGATTCAGTTCCTCTATCTCGCTAGTGATAACCTTAGCCTGGCTCGTAGAAGGTAGAGCCTCATCTGAGCTGGATGTCCCCACAACATCCTTAACGATCATTGTTGGGGCATCGATTTCCTTCTCCTCCTATACTTCGGCAAGTTCTGTTTCTTCTTTCTCTTCTTCCTTTCCTTCTTCTTCTTCTTCTTGATCTTTCTCCTTCAACTGATCCTCCCTGTGGTCCGCATACTCTTCCATCTATTGCTCAGGTTCAACTGGGCTAGTGTGGGTATAGTCCACTACTTCGACATCCTTCCCCATAACTACAGCTTGTTTAACCATATTTGCACCCAAACTGTTGGAAAACTCATCTATGAATAAGTGAGCGATGTGGCAATGATAATAGTCATCAGTCTGTGAGTGCTCATCATCCTTCTAATCATCGAAAAAATGAATTCGGATTGGTGCAAGTGCAGGTGCAGATGTAGGCCTATCTTCAGGGGTAGGTTGCACGGAAGACGAGTATTTTATTGGGTAATAGATTGATGGGAAGGTTGGGAAGTTTGGTAATGGAGTCTTGCTGATATGGCATAATGCAATGACAAGGGCTTCATTCCACGCCTTAGTATAAGCATAAAACTTGTGGAGCCGAAAATCCATGTTGTCCACTATACTATTAGTGTGGATGGATCGAATGTCGATGCAGTCTAAGTGTAGTTCCATCAATGCCAGCTTCTTTGCCATTTGGGACTCTATTACTGCATCAAGTTTGTCAGCCATCTTTTTACCTTTTCCTTTATCCCTTGTCTTGGAGGTTTCTTTGGCCACTGGTATATTTTTGCCTCGTGTCATCCTTTCAACAGAGATATCATTGATTGGGCCTTTATTTTCCAAGACCTCCTCACTATCTTTAGGCACAATACCCTTATGTTGACAAAGCAGCATAATGAGAGAGGGAAAAGGAAGGATACCAGTTTGCTTTCCTGCAGCATCTGCGATCTGGGCATGTATGAGCTCACTGATATCGATGTGTCAGTGGTGTAAAATAGAATGTAGGAGACACATATGGTCCAAGGTGGCCGTAATACTATGGGTCGAAGGCATAACACGGCTGTTGATAAAATGAAACCATTTCTTTCAAAAAATTGTAAGGTACCATCTGTGCATTGTATAGTTGTGAAATCTATTACCCGTCTATGTAATGCCATCGATGTAGAGATCTTTCATCATCTAGGCCATACAATCATCGTCCAAACGATGCAAAAAGGGTGCATGGTTGTTTACCCATTCAGGAATTCTTAGTAGTACGTTGATCTGAACCGTGCTCCATGGAACAAGCACGTCTCATACAAAGATAAACTCCTGCTCCTGATCCACCAGATTTGTATAAAATTCCCTAACCAATGTACGGGAGTAGCCAAAAAGATGGTTGCAAAAATATTCCCACCCGAGGCGACTGATGGTACAGTGAACTTACTTTCCCAAGGTCTGGCGTGGAGAATGTTAGAGGCCCTATTTGGGATGAATGTTGCATTTAAGCATGACATTGTGGTAACGATCTTTGGTCGCAGTTGTTAGAAATAAGACTAGGCCTGTGGATGAAGGTGATGGTGCTGTGGACGGAGCCATAGTAGAAGTGGTCGAGATGTTTTTGAAGGGGTTTTGGGAGTGTTCTTTGAAGCACAAGTTTTTGCCATGGCGAGAAGAAAAGAAGTTCAAGAAGTTTTACAGAAAAAAGAATTGCTGTGAGATTAGAAAAAGAAAATATGCAGACAATGAAAGAGAGAAGTTGCAATAACAATGGCGGATGTGAAGAGCGAAGGTAACTGCAATGAGAGGCTTTATAACCTAGGCGTAATGAGTGGAAAAACACAGGGAAACATTGCGTCTGCAACCATTAATTACCAGGCTATAGATCATACCATTTTGTTTTGATCCAACGGCTGAGAGAGAAAGAAATCAATCGGCGTGATTCTTGTTGAAAAAGTAATGCTGGTTCATCGCAGAATGCACCGACAATTTGTGCTCCGATGCATCGACAAAAAGATATTTTTTATTTTTGTTAGGAATCTGAAACAACACAACAAAAAGTAAAACAAATAAAAGGAAATAAAGAAATGCGTCGGCATTATTTAAATGTCACCAGGTTGACAGCTTCGTCTGGTTCTCGAAAATCTAGGCTCATATAATGTTTAAGACGTTTGTCATTTACTTTAAATTATTGTCCAACCTTTAGGTTTTTGATTGTCACCGCACCACTTTGGAATGCTTTGACTACTTTGAATGGACCTGACCACCTTGATCGCAATTTT